>JAUCMX010000017.1:5264152-5864152 GCA_033459395.1 Hemibagrus guttatus | reverse complement strand
AATCTGCTGTAAAGAAGGCTGACTTCATCTCAGCTCTAGCCTCCCACTATTCCTTTGATTTTCTGGCACTAACTGAGACCTGGATATCACCACAGAACACTGCTACACCAGCTGCTCTATCCTCTGCCTATACTTTCTCTCACTCACCACGAGAATCAGGCAGGGGTGGTGGTACAGGTCTGCTGTTGTCACAGAGATGGTGTTTCTCACCTCTCCCATTGTCTCATCTAACCATCTCTTCTTTTGAATTCCATGCAGTTTCAGTTACCTCTCCAATCAACCTCTTCATCATTGTCATCTACCGCCCCCCTGGTCCCCTTGGTAACTTCTTGGATGAAATGGACACACTCCTCAGTGTCTTCCCTTCTGACAACACCCCTCTGACAGTTCTTGGTGATTTCAACCTCCCATCTGACAAGCTTCACTCTTCTGGCCTTCTGGCTCTCCTGAATTCATTCTCCTTGTCCTTCAACAGCTGCCCTCCCACACACAAGGAAGGAAACATCCTGGATCTAGTCTTCACTCATCCTTCTCCAGCTACAAACATGACTGTTACCCCACTTCATATCTCCGATCATCACCTGGTATCCTTCACTATCACTCTCCCTGTTCTGCCTAAACGTATCTCCCAGCACCTCTCTCTCACCCGCCGAAACCACCACTCTATCTCTCCTTCCTCTGTAGCTTCCTGCACTCTTTCATTTCTTCCTGACCATGAATCCTTCTCCTCCCTTCCCCTAGACTCAGCTACTGACACTTTGCCCTCCTCCCTTTCCTCAACCATGGACCTTCTCTGCCCTTTGTCCACTATACGCAGGAAGAATTCTTCTCCTGCTCCTTGGTTGTCAGACGTGCTTCGCAACAATCAGAGAGAACTACGATCAGCAGTGAGGAAGTGGAAGAAACCTAAACTCGACATAGACCTCATCTCTTATCGCACGCTCCTGTCCAAATTCTCCTTGGACGTGACTTCTGCCAAGACCTCCTTTTACAAGGAAAAGCTTGAAACTTCTGCACAAGATCCTCGGAAGCTCCACAACATCTTCTCGTCACTACTCAACCCTCCGGCTCCACCTTCTCCATCCTCCCTGACCGCCGAAGATTTTGCCACTTTTTACACAGAGAAGATTGAGAGGATCTGCCAGACCTTCACATCTCTCCCAACTCCACCTACATCATACAGTCAGCACTCCGCTACTCCTTCACTGACGCAGCTCTCAACTGTAGCATCAGAAGAGGTTTTGCAAATTACCCGGTCCTGCAATCCTACCACCTGCGCACTGGATCCAATCCCTTCAGCTATGCTCCAGACCATCTCACCTGACCTCCTACCCTTCATCACCACAGTCATCAATGGATCCTTAACGTCTGGTCATGTTCCAACTGCCTTTAAGAAAGCCAGGGTCATCCCCATCCTGAAGAAACCTGCTCTGGACCCCTCAGACATCAGTAACTACAGACCGGTATCACTTCTCTCATTCCTTTCAAAAATTCTTGAACGCGTTGTTTGTAATCAACTGTCTGACTATCTCATGCAGAATAACCTCCATGACCCCAACCAGTCTGGCTTCAAAGCAGCACATTCCACAGAGACTGCCCTTTTGGCAGTCACTGAGAAACTACATGCTGCTAGATCAGCCAAACTGTCATCAGTCCTCATCCTCCTCGACCTGTCTGCAGCATTTGACACAGTCAACCACAAGACTCTCTTGTCCACCCTCAGGAGTCTTGGAATTTGTGGAACAGCATGGGAATGGTTTGCTTCCTACCTGGATGGTCGCTCATATCAGGTAACATGGAAGGGATTGACATCTGCTCCACGCAGGCTCTCTACTGGTGTCCCGCAAGGCTCAGTACTTGACCCTCTCCTTTTCTCACTCTATACTCACTCTCTTGGCAAAGTTATATCCTCACATGGATTTTCATACCACTGCTATGCCAATGACACCCAACTTATATTCTCCTTTCCTCCCTCAGATACCACGGCTTCTGCTCGGATCTCAGCGTGTCTGGCGGACATTTCATCTTGGATGACTGCTCATCAGCTGAAACTCAATCCCAGCAAAACTGAGCTGCTGATCATCCCAGGTGATCCATCCCCAGCCTCACGATACCTCACGATATCTCTGAGCAACTCCATGATTTCCCCTTCAGCCTCTGCTCGCAACCTTGGGGTAACCATGGACAATCAACTGTCCTTTTCCTCCCATGACACTAATGTAACACGCTCATGTCGGTTTCTTCTGTACAACATCAGAAGGATTCGGCCATTTCTATCCATACAGGCTACTCAGGTGCTTGTTCAATCTCTGGTCATCTTGAGATTGGACTACTGCAACTCTATTCTGGCAGGTCTACCTCTGAACGCAATTCACCCACTGCAAATGATCCAAAATGCAGCTGCACGACTTGTTTTCAACCTACCCAAATTCTCCCATACCACCCCACTGCTGCGTTCCCTCCACTGGCTTCCGGTAGCTGCACGCATCAGATTCAAAACACTAATGCTTGCCTACAAAGCCAAGAATGGACCAGCGCCATCTTACCTCAAAGCTCTCATCACTCCTCGCACTGCACCTCGCTCACTCAAATCCACTAGCACTGCTCGACTGGTCCCACCATCTCTCAGGGAAAAAGGTAGGTATACATCTAGACTCTTCTCTGTTCTGGCACCAAGGTGGTGGAACGAACTTCCCCATGGTATCCGTATGGCTGAGTCTCTAACCGTCTTCAAACGGCAACTGAAGACTTTCCTTTTCCTGAAGTACTTAAACTAGCTCTTATTTTTTCCAGTTTACGAATTATGTTGCAAAGTTAAAAAAACAAAAAAACAAAAAAAAAAACAACTCAGTGTTTAGGCTAATGGTATCCCAAGTTTGTGTCTTATTGAACCAGTGTTAATGTATTCAGTGACTGAGAACTAAAGCACTTTTGTACGTCGCTCTGGATAAGAGCGTCTGCCAAATGCCAGAAATGTAAATGTAAATATTGTGAGGGTCTGTTGGGAACGTCTAGCTGATCCCTCTGTTAGGGGGGTCTTCAACTCCCACCTCAGGGAGAGTTTCAACCAGATCTCGAGGGAGGTTGGGGACATTGAGTCTGAGTGGACCATGTTCTCCTCCTCCATTGTTGACCAGGCATCCTGAGCTGTGGCTGTAAGGTCTCTGGTGCCGGTCGTGGCGGCAATCCCTGAACACAGTGGTGGACACTGGAAGTAAGGGATGCTGTCAAGCTGAAGAAGGAGTCCTATCAAGCCTGGTTGGCTCCGGGGACTCTGAGGCAGCTGAGGCATACCGGTAGGCCAAACGAACTGCAGCCTGAGTGGTCTCGGAAGCAAAAACTCGGGTCTGGAAGGAGTTCGGTGAGGCCATGGAGAAGGACTATCGGACGGCCTCGAGGAAATTCTGGCAGACCATTCGGCACCTCAGAACTACAGTGGAGGTGGAGAGTTGCTGGCCTCGACTGGGGATATTGTCGGACGGTGAAAGGAATACTTTGAGGATCTCCTCAATCCCACTGACACGCCTTCCATAGAGGAACCATAGGCCGAGGACTCAGAGGTAGATTCATTCATCACCCAAGCTGAGGTCACTGAGGTAGTTCAGCAGCTCCTTGGTGGCAAGGCACCGGGGCTGGATGAGATTCACCCTGAGTACCTTAAGTCTCTGGATGTTGTGGGACTGTCTTGGCTGACACGTCTCTGCAACATAGCATGGCGGTCAGGGACAGTGCCTCTGGACTGGGAGACCGGGGTGGTGGTCCCTCTTTTTAAGAAGGTTGACTGGAGGGTGTGTTCCAACTATAGGGGGATCACACTCCTCAGCCTCCCAGAGAAAGTCTATTCCAGAGTACTGGAGAGGAGAGTCCGACCGTTAATCGAACCTTGGATACAGGAGGATTGTATGCGGTTTTCGTCCTGGTCATGGAACAGTGGACCAGCTCTATAACCTCCACAGGGTGCTCGAGGGTTTGTGGGAGTTTACCCAACCAGTCCACATGTGTTTTGTGGACTTGGAGAATGCATTTGACTGTGTCCCTTGTGGCATTCTGTGGGAGGTGCTCTGGGAGTACGGGGTCTGTGGCCCTCTGTTAAGGGCTGTTCGGTCTCTATATAACTGGAGCAGGAGCTTGGTTCGCATTGCCAGCTGCAAGTCAGATCTGTTCCCAGTGTATTGTTCATTGTTTTTATGGACAGAATTTCTAGGCGCAACCAGGGGCTTGAGGGAGTCCGGTTTGGGGACCACAGGATTTCATTGCTGATTTTTGCAGATTGGCTCCTTCAAGCCTGGACTTACAGCATGCACTGAGGCATTTTGCAGCTGAGTGTGAAGTGGCTGGGATGAGGGCCAGCACCTCCAAATCTGAGGCCATGGTTCTCGACCGGAAAAAGGTGGCTTGCACCCTCCAGGTTGGAGGGGAGTTCCTTCCTCAAGTGGAGGAGTGGCAGCAGTAATGCGGTCTATGTACTGGTCTGTTGTGGTGAAGAAGGAGCTGAGCCGGAAGGCGAAGCTCTCGATTTACCAGTCAATCTATGTTCCTACTCTCACCTATGGTCATGAGCTCTGGGTCATGACCGAAAGGATAAGATCCTGGATACAAGCGGCCGAAATGAGCTTCCTCTGTTGGGTGGCGGGGCGCTCCCTTAGAGATTGGGTAAGGAGCTCTGTCACCCGGGAGGAGCTGGGAGTAGAGCCGAAAGGGGACAGTTGAGGTGGCTCGGGCATCTGTTTCGGATGCCTCCGGGATCTCTCCCTGGGGAGGTGTTCCGGGCATGCCCCACCAGGAAGAGACCCCGGGGAAGACCCCGGACACGCTGGAGAGACTATGTCTCTCGGCTGGCCTGGGAATGCCTCGGTGTCCGTCCGGAAGAGCTGGAGGAAGTGTCTGGGGAGAGGGAAGTCTGGGCATCCCTGCTTAGACTGCTGCCCCGCGACCCAGCTCTGGATAAGCGGAAGACAATGAATGAATGAATGTTTATATTTTAATCACTCAGTAAATATATATTTTATTGGGTTCCCGTGTCTGCATGCAAAAAGCAGGAATCAAACCATGTCACTCAGAACCTACCATGCTATCTACTGCACCATGCTA
This sequence comes from Hemibagrus guttatus, assembly GCA_033459395.1. Classification (NCBI taxonomy): domain Eukaryota; kingdom Metazoa; phylum Chordata; class Actinopteri; order Siluriformes; family Bagridae; genus Hemibagrus; species Hemibagrus guttatus. Next base: position 5,859,061 of record JAUCMX010000017.1, on the reverse strand, counting down.
TCTAAGTACAGGGGCCAGAATAGACAGAGCACTTGCTGAAACTGACAATAAACATGACAATAAACTTGAGAAAATTAAAAACACACACACACAAATGCTTTCTCTTCTTAAAGAGAAAGAGTTATCTCAAAAGAAGAAAGTTTTTTTTCTCTCAAAAGAAGGAGCATGAACATTCAATAAGGTGCCTAGATTGACATGGTGAGGCCAACCTGGTGCAGAGGAAAGGCTAGAGTACAGCTCTAGTTTTTTAAATTTACCAATACCAGCTGGTACCAGAATGCAGAGTGTATTGCAACTTGATGTGTATGGGCCTGCATATCCGCAAATTGGTCACCACTGTCCACTGCTGAAAGTGCCTACAACTGGCACTTGAGCGTGGAGCAATGGAAGAAGGTGGCCTGGTCTGATGAATTGCATTTTCTTTACATGTGGATGCCTGGCTGTGTGCATCAAGGGGAAGAAATAGCACCAGGATGCATTATTGAAAGAAGGCATGCTGGTGGAGGCAGTGTGATGCTCTGGGCATTGTTCTGAAGGGAAACCTGGCATTCATGTTGATGTTACTTCTTTCATACATCTTGACTTGAAAATAAAAGCTTCTTGACTTGACATAGTATCTACCTAAACATTGTTGGAAACCAAATGCCCAGCTGTCTGGATCTGATGCTGACTCTTGGTACACACACACACAGACACAGACACAGACACACACACACACACACACACACACACACACACACACACACACAAGTATTATTGAGGAAATCAGGAGAGCACATGTCTGCAAGGAGAAGAGGCAGAAGCACTTTTGGCTGGTGGTCTTGACATGGCACCAACTCACCCTCCGTGAGGATTAGGGGGAGTATAAAAGGGTGCAGCACACACATGGAGGTAAACTAGTTGTTTCAACAGTAATAAATGACAAACTGACCTCACTGATGACAGTGCTCCCCAAACCTGGTGTGCCCTGTGAAACACCCTGGGTTTTGCTTTGTTGTTGCTTAGCCTTGCCTGGAAGCCATTACCACAATGCATACTGCTGTAGAGAGCACTCCACACCTCCACCCTACCTTTTACCTCACCTCACCCTTGAAACCTAAATAAAAAAAACTTTTTTTCACTACCCCAGCCTCCTAACATGTCTGACTCTTGGTTGAAAATTTCTTCTTTTAATATAAAATAATTAACATCAAGGACCTGCTAAAAAGGACATTGCAAAAGGACATTGCAAAATAGGTAACTCCAGGCTAGTCTAGAAAGACCCTGTCAAAGCCATACCCAGTATGACTCAATATCACAGAGATGAGCCGTTAATGTTCTGGAGCTTTACACACTTTGCAGCTTTACAGCTTCAGTAATGAATTAGTTATGAACATTGCTTGGAGTTCATTACAAATTTAATATTCAAATTCACCCATCAGGACAGGTAAAGAGAGCAAACCAAACAAGTGGAAATGAAGAAGAAGAATATATCTGCTACAAAATGCTCTCCCATCTGAATGTGCCTGATTACACCAGCAGGTGCATCACAGTCTTCCTGACTGATAGGAGGCAACATGTGATACTGAGAAAACATGTCTCTGTCACCTGGATCATGAGCACTGGTTCCCCCAAGGCTGTGTTCTTTCTCCTCTGCTCTTTTTTTTACTCCAGTACCTTTTTTTTACCTGTACTCCAACAGCTGCATCTCTAGTCACCAGTCCACCAAACTAGTGAAGTTTGCAGATGACTCCACCTTTACTGGACTCATCTCTAAATCTACCTACAGGAGTGAGATTGACCATTTGGTGACCTGGTGCAGGCAGAACAAACTAAAGCTCAGTGCTGTGAAAACAGTGGAGATGGTGGTAGGCTTCAGGAAGAACCCTGCCCCACCCACCACCATTATCCTGTGTGACTCCCCAGTTGATACTATGGACTCCTCCTGCAGTCTGTCAATTGCTCTGCTTGAATGTGACTGGCTGCAATCTGTCACCTCTTCAGGACCTGTACACTTCCAGGACACTAAAGAAGGCAGTTAAGATGGTGGCTGACTCCTCTCACAATCTTTTTGAGGCACTCTCCTCCAGCAGGAGGTGTTGCATCAAGACCAAAGCCTCATACCAAAAAAACAGTTTATTTCTATCCACCACTGGCCTTATCTAGAATATCCAGGACCCACCAAAGTCATTTAACCGCCTCCTTGGACATTAACAAAAACCCTACTTTGCTGTTTTAAGAGATTGCACATCATGAATTAATGTAGAGTTTGTTTTTATTTTTATTGTTTTTATTTTTATTTTCCCAAATTTTACATTTTTATAATGTTTTCCTCATCAATATATCATTTTCTCATATTCTACCATCATCATTAAGCACCAGCAAACCAAGTGGGACTGGGATGTGAAACTTCCATTTGGGCTCCTTATATCCTCTAATATATTATCCCTCTGGTATAATATAATCTGAATGATGACAGGATGAGCGATGACTATTCACCTATACCCCCTGTATAGGCCATAGGCCATACATACTACCCATTAGGATGTAGCTGATATACGCTCCCATTTCCAAGCTACCTTTGTTTGGGCACAGCCCAAAAAATTCAGGAAAGTTTACTATGATCAGAAAGTCTGTCAAGTCCCAGTCACTGGATATAAGCAGCAGGACAAGATGGAATCTCAGGCCGAGTCCTCAGAGCCTGCGCTGACCAGCTAGCACACGTGTTCACTGAGATATTCAACCTCTCCTTAATCCAGTCGGTAATCCTCACATACTTCAAAGAGTCCATCATTGTTCCTGTCCCAAAGAAAACCCATCCTACTTCCCTCCTCGACTACTGCCCTGTAGCCCTGACCTCAGTAGTGATGAAGTGCTTGGAGCGACTGGTCGGAGACTTCATCATCTTTTCACTACCTGACACACTAGATCTGCTACAGTTTGCCTACTGCCCGAACCGCTCAACAGATGATGCCATTTCTCACCTCCTTCACACATCTCTCATTCACCTGGACACTAGAAAGGGGAATTTGTTAAAATGCTCTTTGTCGACTACAGTTCAGCGTTTAACACTATAATTCCCTCCACACTCACCACCAAGCTACAACACCTGGGACTCAGCCCATCTATGTGTCAGTGGATCTCCAATTTCCTAACCGGCAGACCACAGGCAGTAAGGATGGGCAGACATGTCTCAGCCTCCCTCACTCTCAGCAATGGAGCCCCCCAGGGATGTGTTCTGAGCCCCCTGCTGTACTCATTGTACACGTATGACTGTGTGGCTGTTACCAACTCCACCACCATCATCAAGTTTACTGACGACACAGTTGTGGTGGGTCTGATCTCTGACAACAATGAGACGGCCTACCTGGAGGAGATTAGGAATCTGGAGAACTGGTGCCAGAGGAACAACCTCCTCCTTAACATCAGCAAGACAAAGGAGCTGATAGTGGACTTCAGCACAAAGCAGGAGAGGAACTACCAGACCCCCGTGATCAACAAGAGCCCAGTGGAGAGAGTGGACAGCTTCAGATACCTCGGTGTTCACATCACGCAGGACCTGTCATGGTCCTGTCACATTAACATCATGGTGAAAAAGGCCCGGCAGCGTCTCTACCACCTCAGACGCTTGAGAGATTTTAGACTGCCCTCTAAGGTGCTCAGGAACTTTTACTCCTGCACCATAGAGAGTATCCTGACGGGAAACATAGCAAGCTGGTTCGGGAACAGCACCATGCAGGACAGACGAGCTCTTCAGAGGGTGGTTCGATCAGCTGAACGCATCATCCATGCCAAGCTCCCTGACCTGCACTCAATTTACAGCAAGCGGTGCTGGACCAAGGCCAGAAAGATCATGAAGGACCTCAGCCACCCCAACAATGGACTGTTCTCTCTGTTTCGGTCAGCGCTTCTGCTCCCTGAAGGCCAACACAGAGAGACTGAGGAGAAGCTTCTTCCCGCAGGCTATATGGACTCTCAACCAAAACTCCACATAGAACTCAACTGATTGGACTTTCATGTTTACTTCAAACATGTGATGGAACACACCAACCAACTTGAACATTTGCACATAACACTTTGAACATTTGCACATTGCACATAACCCTTTGAACATTTGCACATTGCACATGGACTCAATCATTTTGATCACTTTGACCATTTGCACACTGCTACAGCTCCACCTTTTTACATTTTTACATTTTTTATATTTTTATATTTTTTCATCTCAAATTTAATTGCAGATTTTTATATTTGATATTTTTGTTTAGATTTTTATATTTTATATAATTTTGTTTTATATTTATTCTCTTTTTGCCTTATTTCCTTCTTCCTTCTATTTCTTACTTCTTTTTTACTCTTTACTTCTTATTCACTTTTCAAGGACACAACAGTCGTGTAAGCATTTCACTGCATATTGTGTATGTGACAAATAAAAATTTGAATTTGAATTTGAATAAGGTCATGCACTTCATGTTTGCTAAACCTGCAGGCTCCTCATAATAGACAGCAGCTTCTGCAGTGAGCTCTTTTTTTGCTGGGCACCTATCAGTATTTACACTCTGAAGAAGCATGTGAAAACAATAGAAGGGAGCTGCCAGTAACCTATAACAAACTGTTTGACCAGCTACACCAGTTACAAAACCATACAAACCACTAGAGGGCACTATTGTAGCAGTAAATTTCTCACACCACATCACAGCTGAATCTTTACCCAGGCTAAGGCTAAGGATTTACCCAGAGAAGTTAGCACGTCTGTTGATAAACTATAGCTATGGTGAGATCCTCTTGCTTTTTAGAAAGCAAGGATTTGGTTGATAAAAACCTCAGTTTGGTTGATAAAACTTTACTAACATGACCATAGTGCATCCTTTGCAAGACCATCAGGCATATAGCCCGGGGAGGTCAATTCTCATCCATATCAATTCATAATTGATTGGGTTCCTTCTAAATCTTGGAAGTCAGAACATCTGCTGAATTAAATCATAAACGTAGTTCTCTTTTAGAAACATTCATATGTTGTTACAAAATGTTGCTTATTGGGATGAAAATCCTTAGTTACACATGACACCAATTTGCTGCACCTGCAGGAGGCACCCTTTGGTCTCTTGCTTCCTATTTGGTGCCAGATGGCTGAGGCCTTTCTGCAGGCAGCAAATCCCCTTCTGGAGCCTCTCTGTGGCTTGGGAGGAACTAGCCGAGGCCCCCTTTGAGCCCCCAGAGTCAGTCACTGAGACGTTTCTTACCCTAACATGGCTCTTTTGTTAGTATATTTCTTACTCTTTGTCTCATTCAAAGAGTAAGACATATACAGGCAGATAATCGGATGAAATACTAATTATATTACTTACATTAATTACACTAATTATTATTATTATTGATTTATAATTTTATTATTATTAACATTATTAATTATTATTATAAATTATGCTGTCTTTACTGTAAGATTTGTTGGTCCATTATGGGCAAACATCAAAAATCCTGTGAAAGGTTAGTAAGGTCTCAAGATAATATCTTGAGTCAAATCTGGTGAAATTCAGAAATTCACATTTCTGATATTCCTCTGAATATCTGCCTCTTTTCAACACTTCATGATAATGTTTTAGTGGTATATCATACCTTAATGTCTTCTTCCATCTCAGTCACCCTTTTCTCCAACACCTGCTTTTCCTAATCAATAAAAAAAAGAAAGAAAGAAAGAAAGAAAGAAAGAAAGAGAGAAAAAAGAAAGAAAGAAAGAAAGAAAGAAAGAAAGAAAGAAAGAAAGAAAGAAAGAAATCATTACATCATAAAACATCCATACAGAAATATTTTAATAATATCAATTGCTTAGGCCAAACCACCATATAATATTATTTGCTGAACACAAGTGAATAAGTCTGTAATACTTATGCTTAATACAGTTAATACTGATAGTAAATACCATTTTTTCTGATTCAGATACACTGGACCTCTCAGATATTCTGTCCTGCTTCTGAAACAGAAACAAAACATAGATCAGAATAAAAGTATGACAGAACATAAAGAACATAAAGATGAAATAACCTCTTTCCTGTTGCTTATCTCTTGGGAGTGACAAGATTGGACAGGATTAGGAATGAGTACATCAGAGGGACAGCTCATGTTGGACGTTTGGGGGACAAAGTTAGGGAGGCCAGATTAAGATGGTTTGGACATGTTCAGAGGAGGGACAGTGAGTATATTGGTAGGAGAATGTTGGACATGGGGCTGCCAGGCAGGAGGCAAAGAGGAAGGCCAAAGAGGAGGTATATGGATGTAATAAATGAGGATATGAAGCTAGTGGGTGCAAGGGTTGAGGATGCAGAAGATAGGGATAGGTGGAGAGAGATGATTCGCTGTGGCGACCCCTGAAGGGAAAAGCCGAAAGAAGAAGAAGATATATATATATATATATATATATATATATATATATATATATATATATATATTTGCATATATTGTGTATGTATGTATGTAAATATGTGTGTGTGTGTGTGTGTGTGTGTGTGTAAAAAATGCTGTAAAGTAAGAATTCTTTAAAAAAATATATTTTAACTGTTTTTTTTGTTTGTTTTTTTTTAATCAATTTACAAAATGTAAAGTCAGCAAACATAAGAAATATCCAAAATTAAATCAATATATAATGTGCCTATGCTGGCTTCAAACCAGCATAGATTATTACACTTGCACACTTTGGACTCTTGCACAAAGTCTGGGATCAGAGGGATCAGGAATCATTTGTAAGATCAATGTCAGGTGTATGATTAAACAGTTATACCAAGCAGGTGCTAATGATCATCAACTTTATATGTAGGTTGAAACACAGTCATTAACTGAAACCGAAACAGCTGTGTGGAGAATTAAAACTGGGTGAGGAACAACCAAACTCTGCTACTAGGGTGAGGTTGTGGAAGAAGATTCATGACACAGATCATACACCATGGCAAGACTGGGCACAGCAACAAGACATAAAGTAGTTATACTACATTAGCAAGGTCTCTCCCAGCAAAAATTTAAAGGGAATTTTAAGATGTCCTGTTCAAACTAAGAAGCACAAATAAACGGGCAATGTTGAGGACATTCTGGCCAAAAAGCCATACTTTCGTGTGGAAACAAGGCTAAGTGACTCAACTATGCACGAAAACATACAAACTGGAGTGCATAAAAATGGCAGCAGGTGCTCTGGGCTGAGGAATCAAAATTTTAAATATGTGGCTATAGCAGGAGGCAAGATGTTTGCTGAAGAGCTGGAGAATGGTATGATAATGAGTGACTGAAGGCAACAGTGAAACATGGTGGAGGGTTCTTGCAACTTTGGGGATGCATTTCTCCAAAAGGAGTTGGAGATTTGGTCAGGATAAATGGTGTCCTTAATGCTGAGAAATACAGACAAATAATTATCCATCATGCTATATCATCAAGGAGGCTTCTGATTGGCTCCAAAATTATTCTGCAGCTGGACAACGGCCCCAAACATACAGCCAATGTCATAAGAACTATCTTCTGCAGAGAGGAAAACAAGGAGTCCTGAAAGTGATTGTTTGGCCTCCACAGAGCCCTAATCTCATTGTCTGGGATTACATAAAGAGACAGGATTGTAAGAATTGTGGCAGCCTACCTCCACAAAGGCTCCGCAGTTAGTTCTTTAAGATATTTGGAAAAACCTACCTGCTGTGTTACGTCAAAAACTGTGTGCAAGTGTACCTAGAAGAATTGATGCTGTTTTGCAGGCAAAGGGTGTTCACACCAAAAATATTTATTTTATTTGGATTTCTTTTCTGTTCATTTTGTTACTGAAAAAATAAACTATTAACACTTCTATTTTTGAAGGCATTCACATTTTTTCACACCTGCCAAAACTTTCATTCATCAAAATTCATTCTGTCAGTGGAGTTAATGTTATGGCTGCTCGTTATACGAGCCTACTGGCTGATTTACAAGTAATAAGATAGGCAGAAATAAAACAATGCAGGAAGGAATCTGAAATAGAACATTAAGGCTATCATGAAGCTAGGGGATATCCTAAAATTTATTATTTAAAAACAAAAAACAAAAAAAACAAACCAACTCAGTTTAGGCTAATGGTATCCCAAGTTTGTGTCCTATTGAACCAGTGTTAATGTATTCATTGACTGAGAACTAAAGCACTTTTGTACGTCGCTCTGGATAAGAGCGTCTGCCAAATGCCGTAAATGTAAATGTAAATGTAAATGTAACCAATGGAAATGAACTGCTTCCTCTGTCTTTGGATTGGTGTTGTCTTACCTGTGTGACTTTGTCTAGCTGCAAGCGGAATTTGGCCAGATCTTGTTTGCTATCCTCCAGACAAGCCTTGAGCTTCTCGTTCTCTGCTAATGCCTCCTCATACAGCTAGCAAAAATAAAATAAAATCATTGAGTCCAGTTGTCATAATTACATATCTTCAACAAAAAATTACTTTTGTTGAGCCTCATCAAAAACAAAGCTGGTAATGACAGACATTTCTATGTCTCAAAATCAATTAAGAAAACATAGTGGAGAGGGACTGATGACAGATCACATGATTACATCTTTAGTATCTTTAAACTCTGCCTGTTTGACTTGCCCCATGCTACAAAATGTGAAAAGGTCAAACTCATTTGGAAAACCAGAACATGTTTGCTGCATCAGGACCTGGAAGACTTGCTGTGATAAATGAAACCATGAATTCTGCTGTCTACCAAAAAATCCTGAAGGAGAATGTCCGGCCATCTGTTTGTGACCTCAAGCTGAAGCGAACTTGGGTTCTGCAGCAGGACAATGATCCAAAAACAGCAAGTCCACCTTTGAATGGCTGAAGAAAACAAAATGAAGACTTTGGAGTGGCCTAGTCAAAGTCCTGACCTCAATCCGATTCAGATGCTGTGGCATGACCTTAAAATGGTGGATCATGCTCGAAAACCCTCCAATAGTGGCTGAATTACAACAAATCTGCAAAGATGAGTGGGCCAAAATTCCTCCACAGCGTTGTAACAGACTCATTGCAAGTTATAAAAAAAATGCTTGATTGCAGTTGTTGCTGCTAAGGGTGGCCCAACCAGTTATTAGGCTTAGGGGGCAAACACTTTTTCACACAGGGCCATGTACTTTTGGATTTTGTTTTCCCTTAATAATAAAAATCTTCATTTAAAAGCTGCATGATATGTTTACTTGTGTTATCTTTGACTAATATTTAAATGTGTTTGATTATCTGAAACATTAAAGACTAGGGATGTGTGGCGTGGGAAGAGAGAGATTACTGGCTTCCAGTAAAAAAATAAAATCAGTCCCTTAAGCATATCGGGCTATTCTTGCACATATGACCACTTCAGTATCTTTATACTTACTTCACTGTACTGATTCTCACACCATGTATGGCATCCCCTCTGCACTTTTTTTTTACTATTCTATTCTATTCTATTCTATTCTATTCTATTCTATTCTATTCTATTCACCAACCAAAGTAACTGCTACTGCTATTTCAATATCACAGGGTAATTTTCAAAAAACGTACAAATTATGAATTCAGAATACATGTGAATAAAAAAAGAAAAATTTATGAGGAATCTGAATTTTGAAAATCTATTATTATATATGGTATTATTTAATCACCTTTTACATCTGAAAAAAAAAGGCTAATTTCTTTTATCCTGAGCCATACATCATCGTGTTCATTGTGCAACATGTCTTTTCAGAGTTTATACACTGAATTCTTTGCTAGAGAGTTTGCAATTCTGTACATATAAGTGCAAAGTGTTAACAGGTCAGAGGTACTGTTTTCTACAAAATACCATTATTGCACATTATTGCAATATAATTGCACTTATTCCTCTCTTGTCCTGTGTCTCTTTGACACATATGCATGCACATTTTTAAAGTTTAACTTATTTGTTGTTATGGCAAATTGTCTGCAAAATGGAAATCTGTACATGACCCTCAATTCATAACATTTTCAGAATATATAAAATGTGGAGTAAAATGTAAATTAAACAGCACAAGCACAGTGTTTTCTTGTTTTTTATGCACGAAACAAGATATATTAAGTAGTATACATAGTATGCAGTGGTTGGTGTGGGACACAAGGAGTTCATGCCCATCAAGAGCACCTGATCTCAGTGCTTTTGTGGCTGAATTACCCACAGCCATCCTCCAATACCAAGTGGAAAGCTTTCTCTGAAAAAAGTGTTGAGGTTATTGACTAATTCTGGAAGGGGATGTTTTGTGCATTGTAATACTGGAACATGTTCAGGAACAAGACATCCTATACAACTGTTTGCTGTAATTAGTGTCTGTTTTGCAGACTGGGGCATTTTCAGGTCGTGCTCTGATTACAGCAAAGTGTTTACAGAAGCAATTATAGGATTTATCAGGAGACTGGCAGATGATACAGTCCAGAAAACCATCATCAGAATGTTTCCCAAACAGAAGCCGTGGGTTGACAAAACCTTCCACAACAATCTGAGATCTCTCACCAGTGCCTAAAAGCACGGGGCATATTACCAAAAACAGATCTTATGACATGTGCAGAGCAGTGAATGAGGTGCAGTGACACTATGCTCTATGAGTGAATGCAGAACTCTTCTCTGATCAGCTAGGACCAGTGATCACAGAGATATTCAAACTCTCCCTGAAACAATTAGTAATCTATACATGCTTCAAACAGTCCACTACTGTTTCCTGTCCCAAAGGAACCCCAGCCCACCTGTCTCAATGACAATAGCCCTACTGGGGGCCTACAGTTCCTTTAGCCCTGACTGAATAGTGATAAAATGATTTTAAAGGCTTGTCAGAGACTTCATCAATTCTTTAATACCTAACACCCTGGACCCATTACAATTTGCATACCATCTAATCGCTCTACCGAGGATGCCATGATTACACACCTTCTACACACATCCCTGAGCCATCTGGACTGCAGGAAAGAAAATAATATTAAGATGCTGTTTGTTCACTACAGTTTAGCATTTAACACCATAATTAATTGAACACACATTCGCACATCTGCACACTATTCGTAATAGTCATACTGTTCTACCACTGGTCTGTGTTCATATAAATATTTTTATATTTTTCCATATATTTCTTCTGCTTTCCACCTGTATATTAAGTCTACTGTATTGTAATTATATTGAAATTATATTCTTAATATATTTGTATTCTTATTGATTCTATTTTTATGATATGGACACTGTACTTTCATATTGTGTATGATTTGTTATGTGGCAAATATAATGTCAATTTTATTTAAATTTGATATCAAACTTTATGGCAACAGTTTGGGGAAAGCCCAAATTTTGGCTGCATAGTGTATAACCAAATTTATTTTCAGGTCAAGGTTGTAACACTACAAATTGTGGAAACTTTGCTAAACATAAATACAAACCCGATTCCAAAAAAGTTGGGACACTGTACAAATTGTGAATAAAAAAGGAAGGCAATAATTTACAAATCTCATAAACTTATATTTTATTCACAATAGAATATAGATAACATATCAAATGTTGAAAGTGAGACATTTTGAAATGTCATGCCAAATATTGGCTCATTTTGGATTTCATGAGAGCTACACATTCCAAAAAAGTTGGGACAGGTAGCAATAAGAGGCAGGAAAAGTTGAATGTACATATAAGGAACAGCTGGAGGACCAATTTCCAACTTATTAGGTCAATTGGCAACATGATTGGGTATAAAAAGAGCCTCTCAGAGTGGCAGTGTGTCTCAGAAGTCAAGATGGGCAGAGGATCACCAATTCCCCCAATGCTGCGGCGAAAAATAGAGGAGCAATATCAGAAAGGAGTTTCTCAGAGAAAAATTGCAAAGAGTTTGAAGTTATCATCATCTACAGTGCATAATATCATCCAAAGTTTCAGAGAATCTGGAACAATCTCTGTGCATAAGGGTCAAGGCCGGAAAACCATACTGGATGCCCGTGATCTTCGGGCCCTTAGACGGCACTGCATCACATACAGGAATGCTACCGTAATGGAAATCACAACATGGGCTCAGGAATACTTCCAGAAAACAGTGTCGGTGAACACAATCCACCGTGCCATTCGCCATTGCCGGCTAAAACTCTATAGGTCAAAAAAGAAGCCATATCTAAACATGATCCAGAAGCGCAGGCGTTTTCTCTGGGCCAAGGCTCATTTAAAATGGACTGTGACAAAGTGGAAAACTGTTCTGTGGTCAGACGAATCAAAATTTGAAGTTCTTTTTGGAAAACTGGGATGCCATGTCATCCGGACTAAAGAGGACAAGGACAACCCAAGTTGTTATCAGCGCTCAGTTCAGAAGCCTGCATCTCTGATGGTATGGGGTTGCATGAGTGCGTGTGGCATGGGCAGCTTACACAGCTCACCCATCCAGACGTCGTCTCTTTCAGGGAAGCCCTTGCAATCTCCAACATGACAATGCCAGACCACATACTGCATCAATTACAACATCATGGCTGCGTAGAAGAAGGATCCAGGTACTGAAATGGCCAGCCTGCAGTCCAGATCTTTCACCCATAGAAAACATTTGGCGCATCATAAAGAGGAAGATGCGACAAAGAAGACCTAAGACAGTTGAGCAACTAGAAGCCTGTATTAGACAAGAATGGGACAACATTCCTATTCCTAAACTTGAGCAACTTGTCTCCTCAGTCCCCAGACATTTGCAGACTGTTATAAAAAGAAGAGGGGATGCCACACAGTGGTAAACATGGCCTTGTCCCAACTTTTTTGAGATGTGTTGATGCCATGAAATTTAAAATCAACTTATTTTTCCCTTAAAATGATACATTTTCTCAGTTTAAACATTTGATATGTCATCTATGTTGTATTCTGAATAAAATATTGAAATTTGAAACTTCCACATCATTGCATTCTGTTTTTATTCACAATTTGTACAGTGTCCCAACTTTTTTGGAATCGGGTTTGTATTATAAACTATGGGTTTGAGCTTTAATAGAGAGTTATAATGAACTGAATCACACAAGCAAGTAATTACTGTTCATTAATGTACTCAGTCACCTTCTTGTAGTCCTTGCTGGCAAAGTCAGTTGTCTTGTTTAGAGAATCCAGTTCTCGACGTGTGTAGTAGCTGGTATTAGCAAGTGTTTCTGAAGCACTTTCCACTTCACTGGCATCACCCCTATAATAGACAAGGCAATTGTTATAATGTGTTTTTTTTAGTAACCGCAAACTATACAAAATAGTTATAAGTACATACTTCAGTACGTACCTAGATCTGTCATGCTGCAATAAAAGTTTGCAGATAAGTTATATGTTAGAGTAATTTCAACATGGTTTTACCTTAAACATAAATATGCAAATCATAATTGAACACAAATTATAATTTCATAATAATGAAAATGAAATCAACATATGACTCTGAATGGATATATATGGAAAAAACAAGAAATTTTGTTTTCACATTTATTCAATGCAAACACCTGGGTCCTAATATATGGATGTAATTATTAGGCTAGATTACAGAAGAGCTGAACTTGACATTTTCACTTGCAATATCACTATTTTGACTATAGTATCTCATTATATTGACTTAAGCCATTATTTGAACTGCATAAGCCATCAATAAGACTGATTTAAAATCTTTATTCTTACTATTCTTCTTAGATAGTCAGAGATCGAGATGTTAAATTCAGTTGACACAAATATATGTAATTATTTGTAGTTTGTTTAATTTATATAAAAGTATATTTTGTTTTGATGATTTTTTTAAATACAGATTTTTTAAAACTTTTGATTATTTAATTAATCAGGAAGCATCTAGTCATTGTTATGAGCATTGCCTATATAACCTTAAAATGGTACAATTACAGTGAGCATCACAGGACATTAAATAAAACTAGGATGATTGCATTTAAATATAATAATTTATAGGCTAAATGTGTATTAATATAGATTAAATTCAGACAATGTAACAGATCATTTGCATCATTTTTTATTTTAAGGTAATTACTGTAATGGACTGCTTGGACAGTTCCCTGAGGGCAATCTGGCAGGGCTTTTTCTTTGTCAATGTTGGGTTTTTGTGCCATGTGCTTTTGTTTATGTTTTGTGTTTCCACATGTGTTTTCCTCTGCCCTATTTCCCCACCTTTCCCCACCTTTTCCTCATGTTCCTCTGATTGCTGTCCCTTATATTTGTTTTGCATTGTTCACATTATTCCCTTTTGAGTTAGTCCTTGTTGACATTACTGTTGCTAAGTGTAGTTCCTAGTATTTCCTGTATATTCCTGTATTATTGTTTTTCTTAATAAAGTGCCTCATCAATAATAATCCTGCACTTGGGTCTACTGTGTACCATGGGCAAACTGGGAGTTTCTCCCACTGGATACCTGTGTTTGATTCCCTCCTCCTGTAGGGTCATCATGACAGTTACTGAAGTTTCAGGCTACTCAACACAGTACATTCAACACTCTGCTACAAGACAGCCCTAAGCACCTTGACATTAACCCAAGTTAATTATATCTTGTTCCAGCTGAAGCAGGCTTTAACCTCAGGCCCTGTCTTCAAGCATCCTGCACCAACCAGGCCTTTTGTTGTGAATGTGCCATCCACTCCAGTGTTTTGGTGACAAACTCAAGATCCACCTGGTCACCAGCCATCTAGTAACAATTTGACAAGGCCATAGCCTGCAACCCCATCATCATCTGCCCACTTCCAGTTCTTCTAGTAAGCTGTTCATCTCCCGGCAGCTGTGAACCAGGATCATCACAGGGACCCACACTTCGGCCAGCACAGGTCACCCAGGGATGCGATGCACACATCACATGCTCCAAGGCACGGGGTGCACCCACATGTCCAATGAGATCTACGAAGCTGTAACATCCTCATCCACAGCAACCTGCCTGCCGGTAAACTATTGCCACTCCTCACACCCCAACACCCATGGTCCCACTTTGCAGGGTACCTGCCGAGGCTGATGTGGTGGTCCCCTAAGCTAAGCTACATGCTGTTACCAATCTGACGATCTCCCAGACCCTGTTCCAAGCCAAGATGACTACTAAGGCTGATGTGCCACATGGTGGCTTCCCAGACCCTGTTGCAAACAAAGCTCTCTGCTGAGGCCAATGAGCCCATGTATCACGCCCTGTTCTAGCCCCAAACCCTGTTCCAGTCCCAGGCCCTGCCCTGGTCTGAAATTTTTTATGAAAACTCCTTTTAGTGAAAAAAATGAACAAGTCAAACAAATAATAGATTCATCAAAAAAATAGATGGGATTACTAAGTAAAATTTGTTCGGTTTACAGAATGTTTTTTTGATCAAACATTTTAAGGTTTGCTTTTGGTTAGCCAATGAAAGAAAACATAGTTTTCTTTACGGAAATAGAATGTTGTTTTTAGGTTTGCAGATTGTTCTCCTAACCTTCTAAGTATAATTCAACTGTAAATAAATAAACACTCACTTATTGCTTAAAATGCATTTACTGATTAATAAAATACATGTGAAAAAAAATGTGTAGTTTATTGGTGGTGTAAAGAATGCAAAGGATCAAGGGTCCATCCTCTCCATGACAATCTACAACAGGGGAGAAAAAAAGATATGTGATGTTACCATGAGTATCTGAAATAGACTTTTTTCATGAAAGTATGAAACAAATGCAATGTCATCATGTTACTTTGCAATTAGACACACACAATTGCAAAAACCTTCCAAAATGTATTTTCTCAGTAATGTTATATACAGTTATAGTTTCTGCACATTTTCCACCTTTTCCACCTCCATCCATTAAAAGACACATCATGTCCATCATGCAAAACACATCATAAATTAATTATTCAATTAAGTTTAATCAACATAAAATTAATTCAATAAAAATTAATAATAATATTTTATATTGTTACATGTGCCTTCAGGAATAGGTACCAATAACAGGATCACATTTAGCTAAATCATACTAGCTAATGGATTCAAGTAGCTCAGCTTTTATAGCCAGCAATTAGCATAGTTTCCATATTAATTTACTTACAATTAGTTTTACCATGCAGCTAAGTGTTTACATCAGTTTTATTAATTAAATGACCTTAATAAATGTGTGCCACCTATCTGCGGATGCATGGTACTTACCATGATTGTAAAAAGTTTTTCAGAGTGACTGCAAGATGAAGAAGGAAGCAACACCTGGCAAGCTAGTATTATAAATGTAACTAATCAAACTGAACTTTATACTTACAGTTTATTTACAATATTTACCCAAATGAAATCGCTATCCCAAGGGTCCAAGCAATTATCAACTAGCATGTTGAATTGTTCAAGTTTGGGATGTTTGCTTTGTTCATTAGTTTGTAATTGGGAGTTTGTTATGAGGTTCCACCCCTTTGATAGTTCTGTAAGTTCAAATCATCATAGAGAGAAGCCATTCATACAGGTAAGACAAACAAAGTGAGGTGAGACTGTCCAATAAATAGCAAGATCCATATGCTGTAAGTCCCACTTTATTCAAATTTCACTATGTATATGCACATACTACTATTGTATTGGAATAATGTTTGAACAAACCTAGACATACACTTAGAGTGGAATTTGATATTTAATACTGGAATGTTTACTTGTTTATGCATTGTTTCTATGTTTCTTT
This sequence comes from Hemibagrus guttatus, assembly GCA_033459395.1. Taxonomy (NCBI): domain Eukaryota; kingdom Metazoa; phylum Chordata; class Actinopteri; order Siluriformes; family Bagridae; genus Hemibagrus; species Hemibagrus guttatus. Next base: position 5,842,502 of record JAUCMX010000017.1, on the reverse strand, counting down.
GTTCCAATATAGATTATGTTTCACATGAAAATACAATTCTCAGTTTGGAATAAATATAAAAACAAATGATCATCTATATCATTTTACAAATGAGCAAATTGGATTTCCATTGAATTTCCACATCATTTACTGATGTATGAGCAAGTTCACCCATATCTCTTGTTTTTGGAGTTTGTAAAAAAATTTGGAGTTGTTGCTGCAAGCTCCATCGCAAATGTATATGATAAACACATTTCTATTAATATGGAAACCAAATCAACAAAGGTAAATAATATGCTATCTACAAACCCGATTCCAAAAAAGTTGGGACACTGTACAAATTGTGAATAAAAAAGGAATGCAATAATTTACAAATCTCATAAACTTATATTTTATTCACAATAGAATATAGATAACATATCAAATGTTGAAAGTGAGACCTTTTGAAATGTCATGCCAAATATTGGCTCATTTTGGATTTCATGAGAGCTACACATTCCAAAAAAGTTGGGACAGGTAACAGGAAAAAAGGTAAAAGGTAAAAGGAACAGCTGGAGGACCAATTTGCAACTTATTAGGTCAATTGGCAACATGATTGGGTATAAAAAGAGCCTCTCAGAGTGGCAGTGTCTCTCAGAAGTCAAGATGGGCAGAGGATCACCAATTCCCCCAATGCTGCCGCGAAAAATAGTGGAGCAATATCAGAAAGGAGTTTCTCAGAGAAAAATTGCAAAGAGTTTGAAGTTATCATCATCTACAGTGCATAATATCATCCAAAGATTCAGAGAATCTGGAACAATCTCTGTGCGTAAGGGTCAAGGCCGGAAAACCATACTGGATGCCCGTGATCTTCGGGCCCTTAGACGGCACTGCATCACATACAGGAATGCTACTGTAATGGAAATCACAACATGGGCTCAGGAATACTTCCAGAAAACATTGTCGGTGAAAACAATCCACCGTGCCATTCTCCGTTGCCGGCTAAAACTCTATAGGTCAAAAAAGAAGCCATATCTAAACATGATCCAGAAGCACAGGCGTTTTCTCTGGGCCAAGGCTCATTTAAAATGGACTGTGGCAAAGTGGAAAACTGTTCTGTGGTCAGACGAATCAAAATTTGAAGTTCTTTTTGGAAAACTGGGACGCCATGTCATCCGGACTAAAGATGACAAGGACAACCCAAGTTGTTATCAGCGCTCAGTTCAGAAGCCTGCATCTCTGATGGTATGGGGTTGCATGAGTGCATGTGGCATGGGCAGCTTACACATCTGGAAAGGCACCATCAATGCTGAAAGGTATATCCAAGTTCTAGAACAACATATGCTCCCATCCAGACGTCGTCTCTTTCAGTGAAGACCTTGCATTTTCCAACATGACAATGCCAGACCACATACTGCATCAATTACAACATCATGGCTGCGTAGAAGAAGGATCCGGGTACTGAAATGGCCAGCCTGCAGTCCAGATCTTTCACCCATAGAAAACATTTGGTGCATCATAAAGAGGAAGATGCGACAAAGAAGACCTAAGACAGTTGAACAACTAGAAGCCTGTATTAGACAAGAATGGGACAACATTCCTATTCCTAAACTTGAGCAACTTGTCTCCTCAGTCCCCAGACGTTTGCAGACTGTTATAAAAAGAAGAGGGGATGCCACACAGTGGTAAACATGGCCTTGTCCCAACTTTTTTGAGATGTGTTGATGCCATGAAATTTAAAATCAACTTATTTTTCCCTTAAAATGATCCATTTTCTCAGTTTAAACATTTGATATGTCATCTATCATGTATTCTGAATAAAATGTTGAAATTTGAAAATTCCACATCATTGTATTCTGTTTTTATTCACAATTTGTACAGTGTCCCAACTTTTTTGGAATCGGGTTTGTAAATATATGGCTGAATAATGAAATTGAAATGTGAATACAGAAATTGATTATGAACTGAGTCTATAAAAATGAAAATACTTTTCATTTTTGATGACAAGTCTTCAGATATCATGGCACAATCAGCATTAAACTCCCAACTCATATGCTCATTGTGACATTCACACTCACCCTACTACTGATTATGCACCTGGGGTTCAATCACCTACAACTATAAATACCTGTCTGGAATTACATATATTGCTCAGTGTTACATAGTGTTTTGTATTCACTTGATATACAAGCCCTTCTATGCATATGCTTATCTGGTTTTTAAACACTTGTGCTAATGCAATCTGTACAACCTGACAATACACTTTGTCATTAGCATGGATGCAGTAGAAGGGACACCAATCGACTGCAGCCAGGTAGAAAAGGAGCCGCACAAGCAGATAGCCATGCTCCGCGCATCTAACCAGCTAACCCACACTGACACTACTGCTAGCATCAGCAGAAAGCTTAGATCTTGACTGCATGCCCAGACAAACACACTGGAGATTCTGCACCATGTAAGGGTTTATATATCCAATGCGTCCTGTATTTTTCTAGCCAAAATGGAGTATATAAATGCCACAAAGTAGCACAGTTTATCAACCTGCTTACAAACAAAGCACTAATCTGGGCAACATCGGGCTGGTGACAAGAAGGGCATGATTTTGATCATACTTCTGAAAGCAAAGAAATAGGAAAACTTCTGGGTGGCAAACAGAGCAGTTGTTGTGCCACTGAGTTTGCAACTGAGTTTGGACAAAGTCAGCTCTCAAAGCAGCAAGGCAATATTCTCATCAAGCTCACATATGACATGAGATTCTCTCACTGATCTCTTAATTTGACTGTATCCAATCCACAGAAATAGAAGAGGTCCGAAGACTAAGTGGCTACTTAGCACTGAATCAAGCCCAACAGTATAAATGTTAGTTCCTGCTAGTTTAACTTTAGAAAAAACTTCCAGTTTCAACTGTCAAGTTTTGGTGAGCCCATTATATCCTGGTAGCTCAACCCAGTCTGGCCATTTTCCTCTTATGAGGGTGTTTCATGATTTGAAACCTTATCAAGTTTTGGTGTACAGGTGTTTATTGGTGAGCCCCCATTGCTCCTCTGACATGCAATAAGTCTCAGTCTATTTCCTTTTTCTGCTGTGACATAATATGTTGTCATTAAAAAAACGCATGCTGGCTTGTCACTGAGAATTTCACACGAAACTTTCCAAACTTGAAACACCTTAAAAAGGAAAATGGCCAGGTTAGTTTGAGCTGCCAGGAAGGATATAGTGACGAATATAATTACTTTATACAACTGTAGTGAGCAGAAAAGCATCACATCTCAGACAAGATTTGGAATCTGAATCTATAAGGGGCTATAATGGGCTTGCCAAATCTCATCAAAACGAAATTAGTCACAAACATGTTCGTTAACAAAGGTTTTTTTCCTTAACAATAATTATGTTCAGACACAAACACTCAAAAGAACTGTAAGATTTTAATTTAAACATAATGTTAATGAAAATATGACAAAATGGCATTTATTTAGGAAAAAGATGTTCTGTTAAATGACAAAAATTATGACTAAAACAAAACTGTCTAAATACAGTAAAGTGGAATAAAACCAAGTGCTACAGAAGATCAAATTCACATGCCAAAGATGTAAAAATACTATTAATAACTAAATTATGTGTTCTCTCATGTGTGCTTTACAGGTACTGTACAATAAACTTTTATTAGGCTTGACTATATTTAATATCCCATGTTGCTTTTTGCAAAATTGTTCTCAGATTTCACAGATTCCTGGCCTAGCACAAGCAGATCATCAGCTTCAGTACAAAAATGCACTATATCTACTAAATCTACTAGCAAGCTGTGTTTGTTCAAATGAAACATGACTGACCCTACTGGTCATGTATTTCCTGCATCCAGAGCATGAACATCCTGCATGATTCTGCTATTTCACACAGGATCACACAAAAAGATTCTCAGTATATGACCTAAAACCTAAAATGGTGTTGTAGTCCGCATTGTAACACCACTGTTAGGCTAATTGGGCTGGTCTCTTCTACTTGAGTAGAGGGAAGGACTACTGCACAATGGCAATGTTTCATGTCTGTTGCACATATGGTTTGGTCTGAATGACCATGAATGACCTTTCAAATTTTTTCCATTTACTTCTTTAGGAAACCACATGGCCATTCAAAAATATGAATAAAAGTACACTTCTCGGCATCAGGCCAAATATGTTACAGATGGTTTGATTTTGATATTGAAACTATAGGAAAAGTAACAGAATATCAAGTAGTATATTAATGAAATCAGAGAACAATCAGTGCTCCATGGCACACTAAACAACATAGCAATTACACTAAAGAAAATTGCAGAAAAAGTAAGAAAATTACATACAAAATAAATTAATAATTAAAATAATTGTTAATAATTAAATAGTTATATTAATTTAATAATTATGTTAATAATTAAAATAAAATAATTGCATATTGTGAAATCACTAATAAAATGTCATTTAATTAATATAATTATATAATTTAATTCAATGTGCAATCAGCTATTTATTTTATTATATAATAAATATTATTAAATAATTTTATTTATAGACTATTAATTTTTTTTACTTTATCTGTTCATTTTTATAAATAAAAAGTTATATTATGGCTGTACAAAACAAACCAGTCTCAAACTCTAATGTCTTAAGAGCAGCTGCAATTGTTGGTAGATGACACTCTATTAATCATATTGCAAATATAATTATTAATAATATGGCAATAATCGCATAATGATTATATTCATACTGTGATTATAATCATATTACTATACATGTTACAACACTTTATATTAGCACAGCAAACCTAACACATTATTTCTACATTTCTGATGAAAGCTGAAAAAGCTGTAAACATGCATAACTAGTTCTTACTTTGAAGCTTTTGTTGCCAGAGAATGGAGAGAAGGTTGGCGACTCCAAAACAGATTTTCTGGTACGAGAAGACAGATCTTTGTTCCGCAAATAAGATGACATATCTCTGTACAACAAAGAAAAGGATAATCAGTTGCTCACATAGAGAGAACAGTCACCAAAATCATCATAACAGCTAAAGGAGAGGTTCACATAACAGTTGTGCGAGAAATCTGGATAGCAGTACATTAGAGTTGTTGCCTCTGTCTGAACTGTCCAGCATTTAGTTATCCTTCCTCGTCACTGTGCAATGGGCATTAACTTCACTCCCAATATTTTTTTTACTGTTAATGCTCTCTCTCTCTCTCTCTCTCTCTCTCTCTGTGTCTCTCTCTCTCGCTCTCTCTGACCCCCCACCCCCACCCCCACCCCCCACCCCCACTCACACAAACATCTCTAAAAAAGGACAGGAATCTATCTGTTAGCTTCATAAATGAGAAGGCTCCATCCTAGACTCTGGCAGCCTCCAGTAATATCAAGATCAAAAACTAAACAAACTACCAAACTGTCCTCTTTTGGTATCTCTCTACATGTTATGCAGTCAGCTCTCTTCCATCTGGAATTCTGCCAATCTGCTTTATTTTTATGCAGACATTTTAGGCTAGGAATTTACTGCACCATTATACACAGTGGACAGAAGAGAAGATCATACACAAAGAAAACTGTAGATTTTGTAGACTGCAGACTCAAAGAAACATTTCAATTGCACACCCAATTTAAAATAAAGGAAGCTATTAATTAATATACCAATACTGGTTTGCTAGGTCACAGGCTCAATAAGGATAAGGACTAAGAACAGAACAAATATGGAATTTGTTTCGATCAAAAGGTGCAAGCTATTTGGTAGTACCAGAAGTAGTGTTTGGGACTCAGACACAGTCTCAATGTTTAACTCCAGGCTGAAAACACATTTGTTTAGTCAAGTTTTCTATGTATAGTTTTTATTAGGTAAAGGAGCAGATCTGGAGGGTTTCTGGGTATATAGAATTTGGTGAACTGGGATGTTTTGGATGCTGATGCCTTACCACTCTTGCAAGGTACTCAGATTAGCTGACTGTGAAATGGTTGTACGCAGGAAGCCTCAGGAAGGCTGTGTCACCTTCTGGCTCTTCTTTTTAGTTATGCTGTCATAGCTAGTCTTGCCGGAGTCCGTCTGCACTTTGCACATAATGTACATTGTCTTTGACCATCACATAATTACAAGCATACCAAATATTTCTCTCTCTCTCTCTTTCCCCCTCTCTTTCTCTGTAAGGGTTAGGGTTAGGGTTTCTCTTGTCAAGATATACATGCCATTCCCGAGCTCCCAATGGTCTGAATTCCCAGTGTGAACACTTCTTCTTTCCGGGCCTGTCTGATCCATCCTGATGCCCTACCCCTTATTAGAGTCTTTTTGCTTTGTGGTGCACTCTGCTTGGGATAGATCTGCGTGTTCAGCCCATAACCAATGGGACTGCCATGGATAGAACCACTTGAAGACTAGCATGCCATTTTTGAACTGCTGTTGTGTCTGTCAGCTTTGCGCTCAGGTCTTCATCAGTCAACAGTTGAGGACTTCGGCAGGAAGGAATTAGGGTTAAGTAATAATAATAAATAAACAATAAACAATAAATAATAATAAACTTAGAAATTACGATGGCCTATTAGTTCCTTAGGAGCTCTTGGTTGCACAGTTCAAATTGACTACAAACTATTGAAAAGACATTACTTACATTTACATTGTTTACTGTTCAGTGTCACCCAAATGATGAGTTCCCTTCTGAGCCTGGTTCCTCTTAAGGTTTCTTCCTCATATCATCTCAGGAAATTTTTCTTGTCTTTGTGGCCTCAGGCTTGCTCATCAGGTATTAATGTTTGAAATAAATAGCACCTTAATTTTAAACTTTAAAATTTTTATTCTATATTTCTGTACTTCTGTAAAGTGGCTTTGAGACAATGTCCATTGTTAAAAGACATGCTTTGCATGTCTAACAGAGTTGCTCTCCTCAATGAAGTGCCCGCTGAGAAACATGAAAGAGATCGGGTTATAGGAGACTCTAAACTTAATCTCAAAGTATGTGAAATTGGCTAGTCCTTTAGGGGCTCCAGCGGCACTGGTCAGATAATCTCAGTCTTAGGGTCTTTAAGGTAGTTTTTCATGTATAAGCTATTGTAAAGGTGTGTAAATTTGCAAAGGCAATATACGATGCAGTAATGTGCTCTGGCCCCAGTGCACTGTGGTGATGTAGCTTACAGATGATTTTTTTTGTTGCTCTCATTTTGCGGCATATCTCATAGTCTCAGAACAGACCTATTTAATCGCTGGCAATCCAGATTCAAGGCTATGGAGCAGAGAAGCAGGCAAAACCACCTGTCTGCTAGCTGCAGTGTGCTGTCACCCAGGGTTGACAATATTGAATATAATATTGACACTATCTTTAGACTATTAACACTGAATTCACATGTGTCTGATTACTTCCTATTTCCTGTGTGTTTGTTCCTTTTCGGCCCTGTAAGTCAGCTTACTTTCTGACCTATTGGATTTGGATTATGATTTAGAGTGGGGGATATTGTTATTGGATTTTGGATTATATACTGTGTTCTGAATTGTGGAAAAGACAGACATTGGATATTGAATTTGGTTGGGGACAAGGTTTTGGAACTTTTAATTGAATTGGATTGTTATATTTGGTCTTTGACCTCCCTGTCTCTAAGCTATATAGCTACCCACTAAGCTATACAGCTCACCCCTCCATCTGCTGATTACCAGTTCTACTTCCTACCAAGTCTACTTCCTCCAGAGAAGGCCACCGCCATTGGACCTTTTCAACTCTGTAAGCACTTAACTGAAACTTACCTGCTGATGCCATTCTCACACTGTATTCCCTAACAGTATAACTAATTCAGTAAAAATAAGTTAATTATACTTAAAATTGTTTAACAGTTCATTCAACTTAAAACTTTTAAGTGTTTTGACTTCCAATAACTCAAATAAAACAGTTGAAGTCATTCAACTCAAAAAAATTTAATTATAACTTCCAAATGACGTAATCTCATTACCAAACTTTTGTTATTATTATTAATCTAGCCATGGGGGTCACAGTCCAGTGACTTCTGTGCCGGTCCCAAGCTCGGATAAATAGAGACAGTTGCGTCAGGAAGGGCATCTGGCGTAAAACATTGCCAAATTTAACCAAATTTAACTGAATCGTCAGTACTCTGAATTTCATACGGGATCGGTCGAGGCCCGGGTTAACAACGACCGCCATCGGTGCAGTTGACCTACAGGGCGCCGGGAAATTGGGCCACTGTTGGTCGAAGAAGTAGAGGAGGGAGGAGAGTGCACAGACAGAGAGAGAAGAGGAAAGGTAAGTGTGTTGGACTGAGAATAGGAACTCTGAATGTTGGTACTATGACAGGGAAAGGTAGAGATCTGACTGATATGATGGAGAGAAGGAAGGTGAATATACTATGTGTACAGGAGACCAGGTGGAAGGGTAGCAAGGAGCAGGATTCAAGCTGTTTATTATGGTGTGGATAGTAAGAGAAATGTTGTAGGTGTGGTCGTGAAGGAGGAGTTTGTGAGGAATGTTCTGGAGGTGAAGAGAGTGTCAGACAGGGTGATAAGTCTGAAGTTAGAGATTGAAGGGGTGATGTTGAATGTTGTTAGTGGTTATGCCCCACAGGTAGGTTGTGAGTTAGAGGAGGAAGAGAGATTCTGGAGTGAATTAGATGAGGTGATGGAGAGTATTCCCATGGGTGAGAGAGTGGTGATAGGAGCGGATTTTAATGGACCTGTTGGTGAGGGGAACACAGGTGATGAGGAGGTGATGGGCAAGTTTGGAGTTAAGGAAAGGAACCTAGAAGGACAGATGGTAGTGGACTTTGCTAAGAGGATGGACATGGGTATGGTTAACACTTATTTTCAGAAGAGGAGCATAGAGTGACTTACAAGAGTGGAGGTAGGAGAACACAGCTAGACTACATCCTATGTAGAAGAGGCAATCTGAAAGAGATTAGTGACTGTAAAGTGGTAGTGGGAGAGAGTGTAGCCAGACAGCGTAGGATGGTGTTGTGTACGATGACTTTGATGGTCTGTAAGAAGAAGAGGTCAAAGATAGAGAAGAAAACCAAGTCATGGAAGCTGAAAAAGGATTGTGAGGAATTTAGACAGAAGTTGAGGCAGGCTCTGGGTGGTCAGGTAGTGCTGCCGCTACAGCAGAAGTAATCAGGGAGACAGAGAGAAAGGTGCTGGGTGTGTCATCTGGAAGGAGGAAAGAAGATAAGGAGACTTGGTGGTGGAATGAGGAAGTTCAGGATAGTGTCCAGAGGAAGAGGCTAGCCAAGAAGAAGTGGGACATGGACAGGACTAAAGAGAATAGACAGGAATACAAGGAGTTACAGCATAGAGTGAAGAGGGAGGTGTCTAAGGCCAAGCAGAAGGCATATGACGAGTTGTACACTAGGTTAGACACTAGAGAAGGACAGAAGGACTTGTACAGGTTAGCTAGGCAGAGGGATCGAGATGGGAAGGATGTGCAGCAAATTAGAGTTATTAAGGATAGAGATTGAAGGGTGCTCACAAGTGAGGAGAGTGTACAGAGGAGATGGAAGGAGTACTTTGAGGAGCTGATGAATGAGGAAAATGAGAGGGAAAAAAGAGTAGAAGGGGTGAACTCTGTGGAACAGAAAGTAGATAAGATTAGAAAGGATGAAGTCAGGAAGGCTTTGAAGAGGATGAAAAGTGGAAAGGCAGTTGGTCCTGACGACATCCCGGTGGAGGTCTGGAAGTGTGTAGGAGAGGCAGCAGTGGAATTTTTAACTAGTTTGTTCAACAGGGTTTTAGAGAGTGAGAGGATGACTGAGGAATGGAGAAGAAGTGTGTTAGTGCCGATCTTTAAGAATAAGGGTGACGTGCAGAGTTGCAGAAACTATAGGGGGATAAAGTTGATGAGCCATACAATGAAGCTATGGGAAAGAGTAGTGGAAGTTAGGTTAAGGAAGGTAGTGGAAATTTGAGAGCAGCAGTATGGCTTCATGCCCAGAAAGAGGACAACAGATGCAATTTGTTGCACTGTGTGTTTGTAGACTTGGAGAAAGCGTATGACAGAGTGCCAAGAGAAGAGCTGTGGTACTGTATGAGGAAGTCAGGCGTAGCAGAGAAGTATGTCAGAGTGGTGCAGGACATGTGTGAGAGGGGCAGGACAGTGGTGAGGTGTGCTGTAGATCAGACAGAGGAGTTCAATGTGGAGGTGGGACTGCATCAGGGATCGGTTCTGAGCCCCTTCCTGTTTGCTATAGTGATGGACCAGTTGTCAGAGGAGGTCAGACAGGAGTCTCCTTGGACAATGATGTTTGCAGATGACATTGTGATCTGTAGTGAGAGCAGGGAGCAGGTGGAGGAAAACCTGGAGAGGTGGAGGTTTGCGCTGGAGAGAAGAGGAATGAAAGTCAGTCATAGTAAGACTGAGTACATGTGTGTGAATGAAAGGGAGGAAAGTGGAACAGTAAGGTTACAGGGTGAAGAGGTAAAGAAGGTACAGGATTTTAAGTACTTGGGGTTAACAGTCCAGAGTAATAGAGAGTGTGGGAAAGCGGTAAAGAAGCGAGTGCAGGCAGGTTGGAATGGGTGGAGAAAGGTGTCGGGAGTTCTGTGTGATAGGAAAATATCAGCGAGAATCAAGGGGAAGGTGTACAGGACAGTGGTGAGACCGGCCATGCTGTATGGTTTAGAGACAGTGTCACTGAGGAAGAGACAGGAGTCAGAGCTAGAGGTAGCAGAGCTGATGTTGAGATGATGTTGAGGTTATCTTTGGGAGTGACAAGATTGGACAGGATTAGGAACGAGTACATCAGAGGGACAGCTCATGTTGGACATATGGTGGACAAAGTTAGGGAGACCAGATTAAGATGATTTGGACATGTTTAGAGGAGGGAGAGTGAGTATATTGGTAGGAGAATATTGGACACCGAGCTGCCAGGCAGGAGGCAAAGAGGAAGGCCAAAGAGGAGGTATATGGATGGAATAAATGAGGATATGAAGCTAGTGGGTGCAAGTGTTGAGGACGCAGAAGATAGGGATAGGTAGAGAGAGATGATTTGCTGTGGCAACCCCTGAAGGGAAAAGCCGAAAGAAGAAGATTATTATTATTATTATTATTATTATTATTATTATTATTAAAAACAGCGAATACTTGTCTTTAATCCGCAGGTTGCATTATGGCATTCTATTTAAAAAATGATACAAAGAGGACTCTTAAATTGCAAAGGCACTTTATTTAAAGTTTAAAACATATAGGTAAATCTCTACTATAGAAAGAGTCAACATTTAGACTATCGTGCCATGTCATATTATTTAATGTTTTACATAAAATACTACAATTAACGGATTTACATTTGAAAACGTGTGCGCATATTTGAATTTGGAACCCCGCCATTTTGAAAAGGTATTCAAAGAGGTCATTCAGGAGACGTTGCCTCAACACATTTCTGTGGAAATAATATCGGCCATTGTTTCTGTGGTTGCTGCGGTGTGTTTAGTGGTTATAATCTAATACAAAACATTCTCGCTAATAGACCTAGATTATTTGTATTATCAGCAATAGTTACCTGTTGTAATGTTATTTTTGTTAGCTGTGTATTGTGTGTGAACTAAATTTAACCATAATTTAGGGGTAGACTTGTTATATTTGCTGATATTGTAGCCCTGTTGGTTATTGCGGTTACTTGTCTTGAAGCTTTTAAGTTACAGGAAAAAAAGGTCAATAACTCTTTTGTTCACTCTTACTTTAACCGATGTTTGGAATTAAATTAGTTGTAATCATGCCAAATGTACCTCGTTTTTTGTATGTCTTTGACATTATATTAATTGGTGTTCAGGTTGTAACACCAGAGCATACCTTCATGTGAGTAAAATAAAAATTTGTCGGCAAATATATATTGCTAACGACCAAAAGCAAATTATAAAACTAGTTGATTTCTGAGACTGGCATAACTTGTTGTGTTCTTGTCTCTGGTCATTTTCATGATTTGGATTTGAATGATGGATTGGAAATGCAAGTTATGTGATTACTCCTCACTTACCTGAGCACAGTTACTTAGGCATTGTGGCTTGCAACACTTTTTCAAAGCTTAGCCCTTTACCTTGTCTCTATGACTCATGCATTTGCACATTTGTTTCACATTTGTTTCATTCAATGCACTGAAAATTCATGTATCACGATTTCATGAGAAGGATAAGACGCATGCATGTCAAGGAGTCCAGCTGGTGTACAAATGTCCTATATATGGGTGCAAGCAACCTTTTTTAGAGAAAACTCTCTTTGGTCATTTAAGAGGGCATTTGAGAACTCCATGAAATGGTGATATGCCCATATAAGAATTGTAGGTATAGCACAAATGTTTACTCCTCATTTAATGCTCACAAAAGCAGGGCACATGGAATAGATGTTAGTTTAACTTGGGTAGATTTTGATGATGTAGTTGCTGCAGATGATGTCAGTTCTGTAGCTGCAGAGCCTGTGTATATGGATCCTTCACAATCTGAGATCACAGATATGTTGAATGTTGTTGATGATATTCAGTATGACATGGGCCAATTAAAAGTGCAACTACAACAAAATTTAGCCTCTCTGTTTTTGAAGATGCAGGCTATACTTCATGTGTCAGATATAGCTACGCAGGAAATAGAACATTTGTCTCAGCTGTTTTCTTTGTCGAGACCTCTGCTGAGAGAGGCGGTAAATGGCATTTTACAGAGACATTGCAATACTGCAAGTGAAGCTGCTCTTGATGAAATTGTTAGTGTTGTTATGGACAGTAATGTTTTTGTCAGTGCAACTGCTAAAGGAGCAGAATTATCTTCAAATAATCAAATAAATGGCAGAAAACCTTTATTAAGAGAAACTACCCCATGGTTATGCCGTTTCAGTATGTTGTAGCACCAGGGCACACAGCTGAATACGTTCCTATACTTCCGATGATTCAGTTGTTGTTCAAACATATTGATATACTTGACCGAATACAAGAAGCACATTCTCCACAATCCAGTCAATACAAAATTCATCGAGATGGTTTGTATTTTCAAGAAAGTAAGCTATTGTTAGCATCAGGTGAGTTTAAATTGCCACTGCTGTTTTACATTGATGAGATAAAAGTTGCAAATCCGTTAGGCACTTCAAGGAAAATGCACAAACTCTGTTCAGTGTGCTGGGTACTTGCTGATCTACCTAGCAAATACCGATCAGCTTTGCATGCGATACAGCTGGCAGTGCTGTGTGAAGTTCCTGATGTCCAGAAATGTGGCTATGAAAGTGTTCTTGGCCCTTTGTTGCAAAACACAGGTACATTAGAACAAGATGGTGTGTTCATTGAGTCTCTTGGTCAGTCTGTTAAAGGTACTGTTCTTTTTGTTGCAGCAGATAATCTTGCAGCTCACGGATTGGCAGGCTTTGTACAGTCATTTCGTTCTGCGTATGTTTGCAGATTCTGTCTGGCCACTCAAGACCAGTTTCAATTGCATGATGTTGCTGAGGGTGAATTCAGACTGAAAACTAAACTAAAAGTCATGATCTGCATGTCTGGAAAGTTTTGAGTACAAATGGGGAAAGTAGTTGTGGTGTGAAAGGAGACTGTATCTTAAAACAAAAGCTGCAGTATTTTCATCCCATCACTGGTTTCCCCCCTGACCTCCTTGAAGGTATTGTGCCATTAGAGTTGGCTTGATGCATTCAGGAAATGATTTGTCTGAAACACTTCACAGTCGATTATTTGAACAGGAAAATAGAATCATTCCCATATCAACATATAGACAAGGCTGATAGACCAAAGCCAATTTCCAAAACATATACCACAAAAATGACAATAGGTGGTAATGGGCATGAAAATGCTGCATTACTTCGGCTGCTTCCATTTATGGTTGGCAGTGCAGTACCTGAGGGAGATGGTGCATGTGCAGTTTTAATGGAATTGAAAGAAACTGTGGAGTTAGTGCTGTCCCCAACATTTACTAAAGAGATGATTCAGTATCCACAGAGTAAAATCAGGGACCATAGGCAAAGTCTTCTTGAAGTATTTCCAGACTTTAAGCTTCAACCAAAGCATCACTACATTGAACATTACCCAGAGCTGATCAGATGTTTTGGACCTCTTGTATATTTTTGGACCATGCGTTTTGAAGGCAAACACCGCTTCTTCAAAAAGGTTGTTCATGATACACAGAACTTTAAAAATGTGTTAAAGACACTGGCAAGCAGACACCAGCATATGATGGCTTATCAACTAAGTGCTCCAAGCATTCTTCAAACCACATTTGCAGGCATCAACTGTAACATCTGTTTTAGTTTCAACACTACCTGAAGTTGCAAAACAGTACATTAAACAGAAGACTGATAGTAACACTATATACTGTGCATCTAGAATCACAATTGATGGGACGAATATTTGTACTGGGGATTTTTTTGTGGCTGGTTTTGAAGCAGGGTTACCTCAGTTTTGTAAAACTGAGTCAATCCTCCTTGTGAACGATTATGTGGCCTTCCTGTGCAGAGAGCACAAATCCCATTATATTGAACATCTAATGGCTTTTAATCTGTGTTTAGGTGATATACTGTATTTGTTAAAACAACAGCGAACTTGAGTGACATATCCCCACTTTCTGCGTACACTATAGAAGGTCATTTGCTGTTGACGTCAAAGCGATTTCTTTGTTTTACCTCACCTTTTACCTTGTTGTATTGGTTTCCTAGATGGCGGAGTGGCAGAAACTTTTATTGAGAGTTTATATGCTTCTGACATTGCCCACAAGATTACCTTTTCTACACGCCCAACTACCGTAGAAGAGTTGATTACAGTGATTAGAGAGAAATTCAGACCTACATAAACGTCTACCGAGAAGATTCCACTAATTGTTCTAATAAAAGACACCCAGGGCCGTATTCTGAATTCCTCTGTGAATTTGCAAATTTCATTTTAAACCTTGTTGTTTCTCTTGAAAAGCACTGTTGTTGGAGACTTTAAAATTCAATTTGATAATTCAGAATACCCTCTGAGAACAACAGTTGTGTCTATCTTAGATTCAATGGGGGTTCATCAGAAAGTAATAGGACCCACTCATAATTAAGGTCACACTCTTAATCTCATTCTAACATTTGGGTTAAATATAGGAAATATAGTCACATTTCCACAGTCTGAAGCATGTATGCTACTGCAGAGAGGTTTATCAGTGGTCTCCCAGACTTATCATCTATGATTGGATCACCATTTGAGTCAACATTTCACTACACTCTAGATAATGTAGCTTAACTTTGAAGAAAAATAATCAAAAACAAAAAAAAATAGCAATCTGGTATAATGACCACATACCCACCTTAAAGCAGATCAAAAGGAAATTAGAACGTAAATAGCATGAAACCATTAGCATTAGTAGTAAAATATAAATGTAGTGTAAATATAATCAATTCCTCCTTTAGCACTGTGCCTAAATCTTTTAAACTAGCGGCCCTGATTAAAAAAACTTTCATTTGTAGCTCATTTGTAGATATATGACTAGGGTAGACTTCTTGTATCTCAGAAATATTGCTAAGAATTATAATGTCACTAAATGACGCAGAAATACTATTTCAAGTTTGTTTTTTTAACCTCTAGGTTAGATTATTGCAATGCCTTACTGTATGGATGTTCCAGTAGGTGCATAAGCAAGCTCCAGTTAGTCCAGAATGCAGCAGGTAGAGTCCTAACTATGTCCATAAGACATTACTCCTGTTTTATCCATACTGCATTGGTTTACAGTCAAATTTTGCATTGATTATAAAATACTACTAATGACATATAACCGAATGGTCTTGCGCCACAGTACCTGAGCAAATTTTAGTTTTTTTATGATCCACCATGCCTACTTCAATCAGAAGGTGCAGGCTATTTGGTAGTACCTCAAGTAGTAAAGGCTACAGCAGGAGGCAAAGCTGTTTCTTACAAAGCCCCACAGTAAAGAAACAGCCTAAAAATTAGTGTTCAGGGCTCAGACACAGTCTTAGTGTCATCCCAACTAATCCCACTAACCTCATAGAACCATTTGGATTACAATTTATAACTATCACTTTTGGTTTGTTTAGAACACCAGAAACATTCCAGTGGCTCATGGACAGAATCCTCTGCCCACATGCTGCATATGCCACTGTCTATTTAAATGATTATTTAGAGTAATTGGCAGTGGCACATGCAGCATCCGAGACCTGTCCTGAGCTTACTGAGATGCACCCACAGCAAACCCAAAGAATTGTGCGATAGGACAGGTGGAAGTGCAGTATCTGGGCTTTTACTTGGGCCACAGGCAGGTGCCCCAAGACCTAAGATAAAAAAGGAGGTGAGATTCTTATTGGAGCTGGATGTATATTGTCGTAGGTTTGTGCCTAATTATTTGGATGTCACTAACTAGTTGACTGATCACTATAAAGGGAGTGCCAGACCAGTACTCCCGGTCCAGTGGATTACTCATTGGTATCTGTCACTTAAGCCAGTGATTCTCAACTGGTGGGCCACAGCCCTCTAGTGGGCCTTCGAGCGCCATCTGCTGGGCCATGTAGGCACTGGTAGACCTCCCCCAAATTAATTTTTATTTATTTTTTAATTGACAAATCTTGTTATTTTGTAATTATCGAATTGTTCTTATGAATTTATATAATCAAAAACATTCAAATCAAGATGCATTATCTAAAAGCTAATTTATATTTAAATATTGCAACACCAATCACGTCACAATGTCAGATTGACATCTGAAAAGTTTTCTGAAAAGAAAAGCAGATGTGGGAGACAAACCTGTGCAAGCAAAAGCTTCAAAGTGTGTGGTGAGAAAATATGACGCTGAATACATTAAATTTGTTTTTTATAAGGGCAGGTACTGAGACTAAGCCGAAGGCGCAGTGTGTTGAATGTGTAGAAATTTTGTCAAATGAGATGCTAAAACCATCAAATATATCATATTAGGTGGTCCTCGGAATGTTTTTAAACATTTTTGTCATTTTTGGGCCATGAGTTGCAAAAGGTTGTGAACCCCTGACTTAAGCCATTCGAGGTGGTCTACAGGCTGGTTGGTGGTCCACAGGCTGGGGGTGCAGCCAGCTCCAACTACTTCTGGTTGGAGTCTCATCGCTTCAAAGTGTGCAGTGCTATTGAGTGCTACATGTCATTCAAGTAGCAAGTACTAATGGATAACCTGGAGATGCAGTATGGGACTTCTGTGGGTAATACCACTTGGAAACCATGGCAAATGGCTTTTAACTGCTGTTGCCTCAGTCGGTCTTAGGGTCAGGTCTCCAGCACTGAACATCTGATGTCTTTGCCAGTAAAGAGTTTATGTTGAAAATTATAATGAAAAAAAAAATTATGCTGAAGCTCATACTTATATAATGTTCAAAAGCTCCTGGTTACACAACTCCACATGACTATATACAGTTGTAGAATGGACATTATTTAATCACATTCTCTGGTCTCACCCAGATTGCATTTGACTATATAGTTGCAATCTTGTGTCACTCAGATGAGCATGTGTTCCCTCTCGAGTTTATTTTAAATCGTTTACTACAGCAGAGACTTTATATTATAAAGAAGGAGTGTTAAGGAGGATCTTAACAGTAAAGGACCAGCTTACAATCGAACCATGCAGGAGCCACACCTTATTTCAATTAGTCTCCAATCAAGAAGCATAACTTCAAAATGGTTTTACCAGATCAGCAAATGAGAATCATGGCTAATCACAACATATCTCCAAGCACCTTTATTGATGTTTGAACCTTTCATAAGGTATTAAATCCTCAGTATAGACCTGTACTTACTATATGGATAGCTTTGTGGTTGTACTTCTGTGCCTTCTACTACGTGTAAAAAGTTACAATTGGAATCTTGTAGACATTCAAACATTAAATTTGTTACAGGATTTCAGTAATCTAAGAGCATACAACAAAGATAATGAATTGGAAAAGATAATTATTACAGGACTATGCACTACAGTGCAGTTAAATGTGCAGCAGTGTGGACTCATATCCAGCCCCCATAAGACAACTTATTGTGTAGGTACACCTGAGTGAGAAAATGAGGAGCAATAGAGACAAGGGACTGGATCTCAGCTTTCTGCTTCCATTGCAGCATAAGCTCCATCTACCAGACAGACAATACACAAATGAAGAATACATCACTAATTACTGCTTAATCTTCACTACTAATTGCTATGTTTCTATTCATATATATTTACCTAGGAATGTGGTACACTTGATGTGTTTGTTGATAGTTTACCATCACAGATTACATAAATTAATTCTGTTATACCTGTCAAAGTTATTCTAATACAGACTTCCCTGCCTTCCAGAATGATTGGCACCTTTCATAAAAATGATCAAAGATGGTTGTATATAATAACCACTATACTGATGCAAAATATATATTTATAGTCATAATTATTAATATAATATAAATTGTATTTACATTTAATGTAGAACAAATTTGTAAATAACTAAAATTTTCCCAAATTACTGACAACTCTAAAAATATTTTAAATACATGCAAATAATTTGCCAATCTTATTTTAATTTTCATCCAAAAACTCTGTTGTTGCCTTTAACATTTTTTACTTGCATATTGCAGTTAATTGTTCTTTTTTTTGGGGCGAAGCTTTCTGTTTTTTTGGATTTCAAACATCAATCAGGTTAAATTCACTTAAATGTATGTAATCATAAAGTATGGCAAACATTCAGCTTGTACAGTGCATGAGCTGCAGGATGTTTAGTAATTCTTCCTCCGTCATTAGCGTTAATTTTTACTTGTGATACGTGTATACTAGTTAGCTCTCTGACAGAGAAGATATTAGCTTTAGAGGTGCGCATCCAGACACTAGAGAGGGTTAGCGATAGCAAGAGTAGTGTAGTGTCTGTTGGGGGAAGGTTGGATGCCTTAGGTGGAGTTAGTAAACCCCAACTCCCGCATTAGAGCCCTCACAGCGGGGCGAATGAGTGATGACTCGGTGGCATAGTCATAAAGCCAAGGCTAATGCTAAGGCTTGCCCATGGAAGCACCTGCTGAGAAACCTGAAAGAGCTCTGGTTATAGGAGACTCTATCTTAAGGCATGTGAAATTAGCTAGGCCTTTAGGCTCCAGCAGCGCAGGTTAGGTGTATTCCGGGAGCCAGGACACCGGACATATCAGGTAATCTTAGGGTAAATATAAGATTTCTTTCATCTAAAGCACTTATTATTAATGAACTGATTACTGATCAGAAGTTTAGTGTTCTATGTTTAACAGAAACATGGATTAAACCAAATGAGTATGTAGCATTAAATGAAGCTTGTCTGCCTGGTTATAGCTATATACATCAACCACGTCTAACAGGCAGAGGAGGTGTCGCAGTTATTCATGATAAGCTAGACACCACACAAAAACCCAGACATGAATTCAACACATTTGAAGTTCTTTATACTAACCTATGTACCCACAAAAAATAAGTTCACAGAGTCAATTCCACTCACTGTTATTTACATTATATTCTGAATTCCTCAGTGAATTTGCAGATTTCATTTCAAACTTTGTTGTGTCTTTAGACAAAGCACTAAAATTGTAGGAGACTTCAACATTCATTTTGATAAGTCAGAAGAACCTCTGAAAACAGCAGTTGTGTCCATCTTAGATTCAGTAGGTAGGTTCAGAACGTAATAGGGCCCACTCATAATGGAGGTCACACTCTGGATCTTATTCTAACATTCGACTTAAATATAGAAAATATAGACTCCACAGTCGGAAGCTCTCTCAGATCACTATCTTGTTTCATTTAAAATACGTCTTAGACATGAGATTTGTCACGTCGCCATATTAAGCGTACATTTACATCTGCTACTGCAGAGAGATTTACCAATAATCTCCCAGAATTATTATGCATGACTGGTTCGCCGTTGTCACATACCGGTGGTACCAGGCAAGACGGAGCAGACCCATACGTGGGGATAGACATCAAACAGGGGTTTATTCAAAATAATAACACTCATACATAGGAACATGGAGGAAGAACCCCCCCCGGCGTGGCTCCTGACGCGCCAACCCGTACCCATCCCCGAAAGTCTGGAAGGGCTGTGGGTCCGGTGAAAACCAGAAAGGAGCGAGGAGCACGGCGAGGCAAGTGGGGGGGGAGCGAGGAGCACGGCGAGGCAAGTGGGGGGAGCGAGGAGTACGGCGAGGCAAGTGGGGGGAGCGAGGAGCACGGCAAGGCAAGTGGGGGGAGTGAGGAGCACGGCGAGGCAAGTGGGGGGAGCGAGGAGCACGACGGGGCAAGTAGGGGGAGCGAGGGGCACGGCGGCAAGGCCAGAGGGTCCCAAGCGACGTCCTCAGCCGAGCAAAAGAGCCGAGCGATGTCCACCGCCGAACAGAAGAGCCGAGCGACGTCCACCGCCGAGCAGAAGAGCCGAGCGATGTCCACCGCCTCCTCGCTCCCCCCTGAAGAGCCGAGTGATGTCCACCGCCGAGCAGAAGAGCCGAGCGACGACCTCAGCCCAGCTTTGGCAGAAAAGCCCCCGAAAGGGAGGGAGGGAAGGAAACATCCTCCCACCAGAGCCCGAAACCAGGCCGCATCCCCACAGGAGCAGGAAAAGTTCTATGGGAGACAAACAAATATTCCTAAGAAACAGGTGCGGCCGGTAACATCCTCCACCGACAAGTAGTGAGGCGGCGTCCTCCACGGAGAAGCGGAAGTGGAGCGACGCCCCCCACAGGAACAGAAGCGGAGCGAGTACCGGCGAAACAAATCTGGCTGGGAACATCCTCCGCCGATGAGAAGTGAGGCGGCGTCCTCCATGGAAAACCAGAAGTGGAGCGACGCCCCCCACAGGAACAGAAGCGGAGCAAAGTCCCCAGCAAACCCAGAAAAGTCCAAAATATCTGTGGGTCCTCACCTAGGCTATCCCACTGGGTCTGTACTGTTGTGGCTAGTCCTTTGTCACGTACCGGTGGTACCAGGCAAGACGGAGCAGACCCATACGCGGGGATAGACATCAAACGGGGTTTATTCAAAATAATAACACTCATACATAGGAACATGGAGGAAGAAAACCAAACACAGAACAAAACTCACATTAAAGACGACATTAACAACGAGGACTAGCAAAAACCACGAGCACAGAAACCACTATAAATAAGAGGCATAATCAGTAGAACATGAGGAACAGGTGAACAGAGGTGGGAACACATTAAGGATCAGGCGGGGCTAAAACAAACACATGGCACAAACAAACAAACAAAACAAAACCCCTGCTGAAAACCCCCTAGTGGCCCAACGGGGAACTTTGCCAACCGTGACAGCCGTCTAACCCCACAGAACTTGATCAGGCGACTGATTACCTGGAGTCAGTGTTTCACAACACCTTAGATACTGTAGCTCCACTTAAAAGGAAAATAATTAAAGAGAAGAAACTAGCACCCTGGTACAATGACAGCACACAAGCTTTAAAACAATCAGCTAGGAAACTAGAACATAAATGGCGTCAAACTAAATTGGCAATATTTCAGTAAGCGTGGAAGGAAAGCCTTCTGAGCTACAAAAATTCTCTTAGTACTGCTAGATCAGCATATCTCTCTGCCCTACTCGAAGATAACAAAAACAATCCCAAATTTTTATTTAGTACTGTAGCAAAACTAAC
Source organism: Hemibagrus guttatus (assembly GCA_033459395.1). Lineage (NCBI taxonomy): Eukaryota > Metazoa > Chordata > Actinopteri > Siluriformes > Bagridae > Hemibagrus > Hemibagrus guttatus. The sequence goes on along the minus strand of JAUCMX010000017.1, from coordinate 5,820,991 downwards.
TAGGAGTAAAACCAATTGTAGAAAAGCACACACCTTCTATATGCAGCAGCAATGACATCATGAATTATTTCAATGGAAAGATAAAACCAACCAAACTGTTTGATAAATAATCCTGTAGATAATATAACTATTTCTGATCAGAGCTTAGAATGCTTTACTCCCCTTCAAGAACCTGATCTAATTTCACTGATTTCATCTTCGAAAATTTCAACCTGCATACCAGATCCCTTACCCACATGTTTCCTTAAACAGATACAGTAGACAGTAGCTACCGAACCCCTTCTAAAAATGAAAAATTCTTCCCTTAGCACTGGCTATATGCCTAAAATTTTAAGCTAGTGGTTATCAAACCCCCTCCTGGAAACGCCACCTTACTGTGGTGGAGGGGTTTGAGCACCCAAATGAACCTAGGAGCCATGTTGTTGGGGGCCTAGTGCTCCTGGTAGGGTCTCCCAAGGCAAACGGGTTCTAGGTGATGGGTCAGACTAAGAGCGGTTCAAAACCCTTATGAAAGAAACATCAAGGACCATTATGTTCTGCTCCGATTGGCGTCACCGGGGCCCCACCCTGGAGCCAGGCCTAGGGTTGGGGCACGCAGGCGAGCACCTGGTGGCCGAGTCTTTGCCTGAGGGACTCGGCCGGGCACAGCCCGAAGGAATGATGTAGGCCCACCTTCCCGTAGGCCCACCACCCACAGAAAGGAGCATAAGGGTTCGGTGCAGTGTGCTTTGGGTAGCAGTCATGGGCTGGGGCCCCGACGACCCAAACCCTAGACAAAGAATCTGGCTTTTGGGAGATGGAATGTCACCTCACTGGGGGGGGAAGGAGCCTAAGCTGGTGAGGGAGGTTGAGTGGTACCGGCTAGAGATAGTCGGGCTTGCCTCCACGCACAGCCTGGGCTCTGGAACCCAATTCCTTGAGAGAGGTTGGACCCTTTTCTACTCTGGAGTGCCCCATGGTGAGAGGCGTCGGGCTGGGGTGGGCTTGCTCATAGCCCCCCAGCTCAGCCACCATGTGTTGGAGTTTTCCCCGGTAAACGAGAGGGTTGTTTCCCTGCGCCTTTGGGCCGGGGATAGGTGTCTCACTGTTGTTTCGGCTTATGGGCCGAACAGCAGTGTGGAGTACCCAACCTTCTTGGAGACCCTGCGAGGGGTGCTGGAAGATGCTCCAACTGGGGACTCATGAGTTTTACTGGGGGACTTCAATGCCCATGTGGGCAACAACAGTGATACCTGGAGGGGCGTGATTGGGAGGAACGGCCCCCCTGATCTGAACTCGAGTGGTGTTCTGTTGTTGGACTTCTGTGCTAGTCACAGTTTGTCCATAACAAACACCATGTTCAAGCATAAGGTACAGGTGGTACCAGGACACCCTAGCCTGGAGATCAATGATCGACCTTGTTGTCGTGTCATCTGACCTTCAGCCGCATGTCTTGGACACTCGGGTGAAGAGAGGGGCAGAGCTGTCAATCACCATCTGGTGGTGAGTTGGATCCGATTTACCAGTCAATCTACGTTCCTACTCTCACCTATGTTCATGAGCTCTGTGTCATGACCGAAAGGATAAGATCCCAGATACAAGCGACCGAAATGAGCTTCCTCCATAGGGTGGCGGGGCGCTCCCTTAGAGATAGGGTAAGGAGCTCTGTCACCCGGGAGGAGCTCGGAGTAGAGTCGCTGCTCCTCCATATCTAAAGGGGACAGTTGAGGGGGCTCGGGCATCTGTTTCGGATGCCTCCTGGACGTCTCCCTGGGGAGGTGTTCTGGGCATACCCCACCAGGAAGACCCAGGACATGCTGGAGAGACTATGTCTCTCGGCTGACCTGGGAACGCCTCGGGATCCCTCCAGAAGAGCTGGAGGAAGTGTCTAGGGAGAGGGAAGTCTGGGCATCCCTGGCTCCGGATAAACAGAAGACAATGATGATGATGATGATTATCAAACACCTGATTTAAAAAATGGACTTTGACCCGTCAGCTGTCCAACTATAGGCAACAATATCAAACTGCACTTTATCTCCAAGATCCTAGAAAAGGCTGTAGCACAGCAGTTATGTTCATACCTACAAACCCGATTCCAAAAAAGTTGGGACACTGTACAAATTGTGAATAAAAACAGAATGCAATGATGTGGAAGTTTCAAATTTCAATATTTTATTCAGAATACAACATAGATGACATATCAAATGTTTAAACTGAGAAAATGTATCATTTTAAGGGAAAAATAAGTTGATTTTAAATTTCATGGCATCAACACATCTCAAAAAAGTTGGGACAAGGACATGTTTACCACTGTGTGGCATCCCCTCTTCTTTTTATAACAGTCTGCAAATGTCTGGGGACTGAGGAGACAAGTTGCTCAAGTTTATGAATAAGAATGTTGTCCCATTCTTGTCTAATACAGGCTTCTAGTTGCTCAAATGTCTTAGGTCTTCTTTGTCGCATCTTCTTCTTTATGATGCGCCAAATGTTTTCTATGGGTGAAAGATCTGGACTGCAGACTGGCCATTTCAGTACCCGGATCCTTCTTCTACGCAGCCATGATGTTGTAATTGATGCAGTATGTGGTCTGGCATTGTCATGTTGGAAAATGCAAGGTCTTCCCTGAAAGAGACGATGTCTGGATGGGAGCATATGTTGTTCTAGAACTTGGATATACCTTTCAGCATTGATGGTGCCTTTCCAGATGTGTAAGCTGCCCATGCCACACGCACTCATGCAACTCCATACCATCAGAGATGCAGGCTTCTGAACTGAGCGCTGATAACAACTTGGGTTGTCCTTGTCCTCTTTAGTCCGGATGACATGGCGTCCCAGTTTTCCAAAAAGAACTTCAAATTTTGATTCGTCTGACCACAGAACAGTTTTCCACTTTGCCACAGTCCATTTTAAATGAGCCTTGGCCCAGAGAAAACGCCTGTGCTTCTGGATCATGTTTAGATATGGCTTCTTTTTTGACCTATAGAGTTTTAGCCGGCAACGGCGAATGGCACGATGGATTGTGTTCACCGACAATGTTTTCTGGAAGTATTCCTGAGCCCATGTTGTGATTTCCATTACAGTAGCATTCCTGTATGTGATGCAGTGCCGTCTAAGGGCCCGAAGATCACGGGCATCCAGTATGGTTTTCCGGCCTTGACCCTTACGCACAGAGATTGTTCCAGATTCTCTGAATCTTTGGATGATATTATGCACTGTAGATGATGATAACTTCAAACTCTTTGCAATTCTTCTCTTCGAAACTCCTTTCTGATATTGCTCCACTATTTTTTGCCGCAGCATTGGGGGAATTGGTGATCCTCTGCCTATCTTGACTCCTGAGAAACACTGCCACTCTGAGAGGCTCTTTTTATACCCAATCATGTTGCCAATTGACCTAATAAGTTGCAAATTGGTCCTCCAGCTGTTCCTAATATGTACATTTAACTTTTCCGGCCTCTTGTTGCTACCTGTCCCAACTTTTTTGGAATGTGTAGCTCTCATGAAATCCAAATTTCATGTAAATTATTGCATTCCTTTTTTATTCACAATTTGTACAGTGTCCCAACTATTTTGGAATCGGGTTTGTACATAGGAATAACATTCATGAAATGTATCAGTCAGGATTTAGACCTCATCATAGCACAGAGACAGCACTGGCTAAAGTGGTAAATGACCTGTTATTGGCTTCTGATCAGGGTTGTTTCCATACTGGTGTTACTCGGTCTTAGTGCAGCTTTTGACACCATTGACCACACTATTCTACTTGATAGGCTAGAACATGTTGTTGGTGTTAAAGGAACAGCCCTCTCTTCTTCTGTAAAGCTGCTTTGAGACAATGTCCATTGTTAAAAGTGCTATACAAATAAATTGAATTGAATAGAAACAGGTGACAATACTCATGGCATAATCACATAATAAAAAAGGAATAACAATCCACCCGTCAACACCCCCTCTGGTGGTCTGGCTGTGAATTGTCCCAGTAGTTCCGTACAGATATACACCGATCAGCCATAACATTATGACATTAATATTGTGTTGGTCCCCGTTTTGCTGCCAAAACATCCCGGAACTGAGGCATAAAGTCCACTAGATCCCTAAAGGTGTGCTGTGCTATCTGGCATCAAGATGTTAGCAGCAGATCCTTTAAGTCCTCTGTAGCTTTCGGCTGCTCCCTGTTCGGGGTCGCCACAGCGGTCCAAAAAATTTTTGGTCCGAAACAACAAACTTGGCAAAAACATAATAAACCGGAAAAACAATCCACCCGCAACCCCCCTTTGTGGTCCGGGCTTGTGTACCGGCCACAGAATCCAGTAGCCTGAGGTTATGACAAAATTTTGGGTTTGGTCCCCGGGGCTTTCGCAAAAATGGAATAGGCAGAAACCCTAACCCAAACTTTTAGCCATCAAATTTTCCTCAGATCCTTTAAGTCCTCTAAGTTGCAAAATTGAGCCTCCATGGATTGGACTTGTTTGTCCAGCAAATCCCACAGATACTCAATTGGATTGAGATCTGGGAAATTTGAAGGCCAAGTCAACACCTCAAAGTCGTTGAGCTCTTCAAACCTTCAAACATTATCCTGCTGAAAGAGGCCACAGCCATCAGGGAATACCGTTTCCATGAAAGGGTGTACATGGCCTGCAACAATGCTTAGGTAGGTGGTACATGTCAAAGTAACATGGATGGCAGGACCCAAGGTTTCACCCGCAGAACATTGGCCAAAGCATGACACTGCCTCCATCGGCTTGCCTTCTTCCCATAGTGCATCCTGTGTTCCCTAGGTAAGCAACGCACACACACCCGGCCATCCCTTGGTCCAGTTCTAAAGCTCACGTGCCCATTGTTGCTGCTTTTGGCAGTGCACAGGGGTCAGCATGACTGGTCTGCGGCTATGCAGCCCCATACACAACAAACCACCACACCTCTGACACCTTTCTATCATATAGCAGATTAATTAATTTATTGTTCCCAGATGAGCACACAGAATTACCAAAACAGTAGTATTATTTTAGTTATTTGTCAACTCAAAAAAAAGTAAGCTAAAATAGCTTTACATCCCCTGTAGACATTAGTTTCATGACTTTGATTTACATTTTACATTTAAAGCATTTAGTATGAAATATCCAAAGTGACCAGAAAACAGATAATCTTCTTTATCTTTCTTACTTCGTGATCTTACTAATATTACAATTACCGATCTTGACTACATTAAGTGAAGATAGGTAATCATATGTTTAAAATAACCTTTCAAAGCATAAATTAAAATAAAATGCATACATTAATAGGTGCTATTTTATTTTCATTGTCTTTGCCCTGTCCTTTGTAAATGCCCTGTGTGCTGACAGGTCTTCCTGAATGACATTGTGCTTTGCCCCTTTAGGTTTGCTTTCCATGGATTTTTCCTCAAAACATGCAAGTAAAAAACATGATACAAATACTCAAAGGATTAATGCATTACTTATTGTATGGTATTTTTATATAGTCACTTTTGCTCATTTTCATGAATGCTGCCAAAAATGTAGGGCACTCTATAGAATTTTAGAGCTGCAGTAGAACAACATTTAATATGTGCCACATTATTTTTGTGCTGGGTGTCACATATCCAATACATTAATGCATCCTTACATGTATGACAATATTCAGACAGAATGCCACCACCAGGTACCACATAAAATGTTACTGCCTTCAATCAACTGCAAGTCCTGAGTCACTATATGTAAACAGGTAGATAAGCAATGAATTTACTCGAATCTTGAATACTGCCTAAAAATGTCTCACTGGCTTTACCTCCCTCTCCCATGCAGGATGGTAAGAAATGTAAGGTCTTTTCTTTATATGGTTGAGTTTCCTTTCATCTGCCTCTGTTAATGAAAGTAGAGCATCCTGTGGCACTCCAAGGCTAGACAAACACACACACACACACATTCATGCAATAATCAGGAAAGTTTTCAGCTTCTATTAGCAAAATTAGGAGAAAACCTGGAATTCAGTAAATTAAGTTGACAATCTCCCAATAGAGTCTGGCTGGAAACATCCACTCTTACTGTCCGTGATACACATTCCTTGCCAGAATGGCAAATGCAGTTCAGTTGTCAGGTTATTATTTGCTGCTATCTTATGTTGCTTAAGCATCTTACGCATTTTCATAACGCAAGTTTTAATTTTTTTTATTTCAATCACTATATCATTAAGTAATTCTGTTATTTTTTCTATATCATATATATATATATATATATATATATATATATATATATATATATATATATATATATATATATATATATACCCATCCATGGGTGAACAAAATAAAAGGTCCAGGTGTAAATGTCTGGAGGTGTTAAAGGTGCATTTAATTCCCTGCTAGCATCCAATCACATGTTAACTACCGTAGAATTTTTATTATTTAAAAATAAAAAAAGAAACAAACAAACCAGTAATGAGCATACACAGTTCTGCATTACTGTTACCATGTTTCCTGAATTTCTGGCTCATTTATTACAGTCTTTATTGAGGAATTTACAGTCAGGGTCTGCAAGAATTCTGGAAGACTAATGGCAGTGACCTTCATCAGATTTTTAATAACATACTCAGGCAAGTTTAAGCTTAATCAGAAATTACTAACTGAAAATAAAAAAAAGAGAAATAATTGTGTGTGTGTGGGGGGGGGGTGTTGCTGGAGGCACTGTAGTGACAAAAAATGCAGTAATACAAGTTACTTTTCACATGAAAACATACCTTAATCAGTAATTCATGTAAATATTTATATTTATACTTTGACTTAAGTGTACATGCATATCCCTCGCTTAGTGACTTAGTGTTGCAAGTGTTGCAGTATGCAAGATTTAGTGTTTCCACATCAAAAAATGTAACAAGATCATTGCAATTTATTTTCATTTGTAAAACTTCAATCCTTTTGGGCAATAAATATTTTAAACATTTTGTAATATTTAATATATATCACTTCACCACATGACAGCTGTGGTTGTAAAGGGTAAGAAAAAGATAAAAAACAACAAAAATGGTGTAGTGAAGCACATTTTTCAAACCTTTGAATGTCTGAAGGCAACAGGCCGAGCCATAGCATAGAAGAGACAGTCAGAGTGGGGGCTTCAAATGCCATTGACTGGGAATAAAAGGTGGTTACAATCTTAGAATATTCTAAAATTTGAAATTGTTCAGTGCAAAAAAGGAAAGTAATGCAAATTGAGGCATAAAAGGAATTGGTAAAAAAAAAAAAAAGATTCCTTTTGCAATTTTTTAAAACCTGAAGCAGATTATGATGAATTTAATAAAGTTTCTGATGAGCATCCTTATATCAGTCAACAACTGTATAGTCAATGGTCACCAGATGCTTCACAGGGAATAATTAAAATCTTCAGCTTTTCAATTCATACTAGTCTTTACTACCTCGTTGTAAAAACTAGTAAAGTGTTTTTTCTTAAAAAGAGAACAAGACTTAAGTAGTATACACTTGTCACTTCTCAGACCACTAATGACTAAGTAAAAATCACAATAGTAGAAAATATATCTTTGTGATATTCTAATGAGACGTCAAAAAAATCATTTTTGAAGTGATAGGTCAGAGATGAGTTTTGCATAATTGCAATTGAGCAAGAATCATACCCAAGAAAACAAAATATATGTAAATAAGCTATTGTTTATGATGACACATCACAAGACACTACTTAAAATTGTCAAGGTAATACAATCTGCAATAGCTGTCCATACTTACAATTGAGCCATACTTATAGATGCACATGATTTCGATCCCTGGGTGGGGAGGAGGGAGTAAAGGGAGACTGCATTTCTGAATTCATTACCATTACATGATTACTTAACCATACTTAATTCGAAAAACACTACAGCACATTACATATGCATTCTTTAATAAGAATATATCAATCTGCACAACCCATCATAATTTATATATAGTTCATATATACAGTGGTGTGAAAAAGTGTTGGCCCCCTTCCTGATTTCTTATTTTTTTTCGCATGTTTATCACACTTTAATGTTTCAGATAATCAAACACATTTAAATATTAGTCAAAGACAACACAAGTAAACACATCATGCAGTTTTTAAATGAAAGTTTTTATTATTAAGGGAAAACAAAATCCAAAACTACATGGCCCTGTGTGAAAAAGTATTTGCCCCCTAAGCCTAATAACTGGTTGGGCCACCCTTAGCAGCAACAACTGCAATCAAAGCATTTTCGAGAACTTGCAATGAGTCTGTTACAGCGCTGTGGAGGAATTTTGGCCCACTCATCTTTGCAGAATTGTTGTAATTCAGCCACATTGGAGGGTTTTCGAGCATGAACCACCTTTTTAAGGTCATGCCACAGCATCTCAATCAGATTGAGATCAGGACTTTGACTAGGCCACTCCAAAGTCTTCATTTTGTTTTTCTTCAGCCATTCAGAGGTGGACTTGCTGGTGTGTTTTGGATCATTGTCCTGCTGCAGAACCCAAGTTTGCTTCAGCTTGAAGTCACAAACCTACCGATCTATCAGTCTGGAAAAGGTTATAAAGCCATTTCTAAAGCTTTGGGACTGCCGCGAACCACAGCTAGAGCCATTATCTACAAATGGCGAAAACATGGAATAGTAGAGAACCTTCCCAGGAGTGGCCGGCCGACCAAAATTACCCCAAGAGCGCAGCGACAACTCATCCAGGAGGTCACACAAGACCCCACAACAACATCCAAAGAACTGCAGGCCTCACTTGCGTCAGTTAAGGTGAGTGTTCATGACTCCACCATAAGAAAGAGACTGGGCAAAAATGGTTTGCATGGTAGAGTTCCAAGACGAAAACCGCTGCTGAGCAAAAAGAACATAAAGGCTCGTCTCAGTTTTGCCAGAAAACATCTTGATGGTCCCCAAGACTTTTGGGAAAATACTCTGTGGACTGACGAGGCAAAAATTGAACTTTTTGGAAGGCATGTGTCCCATTACATCTGGTGTAAAAGTAACACCGCATTTCAGAAAAAGAACATCATACCAACAGTAAAATATGGTGGCGGTAGTGTGATGGTCTGGGGCTGTTTTGCTGCTTCAGGACCTGGAAGACTTGCTGTGATAAATGAAACCATGAATTCTGCTGTCTACCAAAAAATCCTGAAGGAGAATGTCCGGCCATCTGTTTGTGACCTCAAGCTGAAGTGAACTTGGGTTCTGCAGCAGGACCATGATCCAAAACACACCAGCAAGTCCACCTCTGAATGGCTGAAGAAAAACAAAATGAAGACTTTGGAGTCCTGACCTCAATCCGATTGAGATGCTGTGGCATGACCTTAAAAAGGTGGTTCATGCACGAAAACCCTCCAATGTGTCTGAATTACAACAATTCTGCAAAGATGAGTGGGCCAAAATTCCTCCACAGCGCTGTAACAGACTCATTGCAAGTTATCGAAAACGCTTGATTGCAGTTGTTGCTGCTAAGGGTGGCCCAACCAGTTATTAGGCTTAGGGGGCAAATACTTTTTCACACAGGGCCATGTAGTTTTGGATTTTGTTTTCCCTTAATAATAAAAACCTTCATTTAAAAACTGCATGATGTGTTTACTTGTGTTATCTTTGACTAATATTTAAATGTGTTTAATTATCTGAAACATTAAAGTGTGACAAACGTGCAAAAAAATAAGAAATCAGAAATTTTCACACCACTGTAGTTCACATAGTTCATATTCATTAATACCTGTTCATACTAAACAGCAAAAAGAACAACCACAGCAAACAGCATTGCACATTATATTTATGTAATTGCTGATGAAAACCTAATACATAAACACATACCATGCGGGTCAGCATCCACCAATGCAAATACAGGGATGTGAAGTGTATCCCATAGTTTCTTCACCATTAGCCTGCTGTTGACATCTGGTACACCTTTTCCCTAACATCCACAGAGATTAACAAATGTATTATTTAGTATTTGAGAACTCATTACTAAATGAGTCATTTTGCAGATCAACATTTGGGAATTTTTACTGTTATATATTGTTTAATAATGTCCTTTCTTTTAATGATTCCTTTATTGTTGCTACCGTAAGTGCTTAAGGTATTGCCTAATGAGGAGATATACAAATTTATGGTCAGCCTTTATTTCTTATATATTTTCATTATTTTGTAACCTATGATTTACGTCTTCCATCTCACTATAAAAGAGGTATACCTCCTCTGAGTGCAGACTCTCTCCTACTTGAAAAAAAAAAGCTATTCACCAAGAGTGGTGATACAATGGCAGCCTAAAGAGGGTCACCCAAAGAGCAAACAGAAGAGTGCAGAAGCCTGGAGTCTTAAAGTTGTGTACTTGTTATACAAATAAACCATTCTATGAGAAATTGCATTGTGTTTTGCTGGTAGATAAAGTTTAGCCTAACACATGAATTTTCATAAGGACATGCCCGCTACTGCAGCTATGCTCATATATCCAAAATTTACCCTTAAAACAACTACTCCTCCTGCATATAATGAGACAGAACTTCTAGACTCTGTTGTATTGCATCTGCTGCTGTACCAGCCTGACAGTAATGGCTGCAACCACAAAAAGTGCAAAATCAGACATATTTACAACCACAGGTACTCAGTGCAAAGGTTGAGCAGGGGACAAAATCACAGTCACAACAGCTTCACTCTCAAACACTGCCTCAAATATCACAAAACCCCGCCTGATGACATATAGCCTTAGTAGAAGCATTTCAGCAGCATACAGGGGCTCTCACTGAGCAGTAGACTAAACTACAGGATAATGGGGAAAGGGACAATAAAAAGGTATTCTGCAGCAAATCCCTGATTGTGTCATCAAATACCAAATCAAATACCACTATCAAATACCACTATCAATCTGTAGGGTAGAGATGTTCTGTTTAAACTAAACGCCACAATTCATTGTAAAGATGATCTCAGTAAACAAAATTTGGCAATTGTAGATATTCTCTGACTCTCTCTTAGCCACTCTTGTGAGCCTGCCTTAACATAAGTTGCAAAATAATGTTCAAGGAAAGGGAAATTCACCATTAAACTACAATTGAATGTTATTTGTCTGGGTATATAGTACAAAGATTTAGTACATAGACTGAGTGGGTATAGCGTTCGATACACATTTCTATAGTTTCAGTAATCAAGCTAAAAAAAAATCCAATTTCTTCTGACACTTTAGTTTCCAAGAGACATGTTTGTTTTTGTATGCTGAATACTACCTCTGTATCTTTATATGAGGGTCCTACTCATCATAATTATAAATTTGATAAAGTATAACATTCTTCTGAATACTTTGACACCATTTTTTGCACATTAGTCTAAAGAAAAAAACCCTAGGATGAGTAAGCAAAATTAGGTTTTGCATGTTATGCAAATAATTTAAACTGGAATCTTCTTCTTTCGGCTTTTCCCTACAGGGGTCGCCACAGCGAATCATCTCTCTCCACCTATCCCTATCTTCTGCATCCTTAATGTTTGCACCCACTAGCTTCATAGCCTCACTTGTTACATCCATATACCTCCTCTTTGGTCTTCCTCTTTGATTCCAGACTGCCTGGCAGCTCCATGTCCAACATTCTCCTACCAATATACTCACGCTCCCTCCTCTGAACATGTCCAAACCATCTTTATCTGGTCTCCCTAACTTTGTCCCCCAAACATCCAACATGAGCTGTCCCTCTGATGAACTCCCTCCTAATCCTGTCCAACCTTGTCACTCCCAAAGAGAGCCTCAACATCTTCAGCTCTGCTACCTCTAGCTCTGACTCCTCTCTCTTACTCAGTGACACTGTCTCTAAACCATACAGCATGGCCGGTCTCACCACTCTCTTGTACATCTTCCCCTTGATTCTCGCTGATATTTTCCTATCACACAGAATTCCCGACACCTTTCTCCACCCATTCCAACCTGCCTGCACTTGCTTCTTTACCTCTTTCCCACACTCTCCATTACTCTGGACTGTTGACCCCAAGTACTTAAACTCCTGTACCTTCTTCACCTCTTCACCCTGTAACCTTACTGTTCCACTTCCCTTCCTTTCATTCACACACATGTACTCAGTCTTACTACAACTGACTTTCATTCCTCTTCTCTCCAGCGCAAACCTCCACCTCTCCAGGTTTTCCTCTGCCTGCTCCCTGCTCTCACTACAGATCACAATGTGATCTGCAAACATCATTGTCCAAGGAGACTCCTGTCTGACGACCTCTGACAACTGGTCCATCACCATAGCAAACCAGAAGGGCCTCAGAGCTGATCCCTGATGCAGTCCCACCTCCACTTTGAACTCCTCTGTCTGACCTACAGCACACCTCACCACTGTCCTGCTCCTCTCATATACATGTCCTGTACCACTCTGACATACTTCCAGACACTTCCAGACCTCCACCGGGATGTCACCAGGACCAACTGCCTTTCCACTTTTCATCCTCTTCAAAGCCTTCCTGACTTCATCCTTTCTAATCTTATCTACTTTCTGTTCCACCGAGTTCACCCCTTCTACTCTTTTTTCCCTCTCATTTTCCTCATACATCAGCTCTTCAAAGTACTCCTTCCATCTCCTCTGTACACTCTCCTCACTTGTGAGCACCCTTCCATCTCTATCCTTAATAACTCTAACTTGCTGCACATCCTTCCCATCTCGATCCCTCTGCCTAGCTAGTAACTCCTTGTATTCCTGTCTATTCTCTTCAGTCCTATCCAAGTCCCACTTCTTCTTGGCTCTTCCTCTGGATACTACCCTGAACTACGTCATTCCATCACCAAGTCTCCTTATCTTCTTTCCTCCTTCCAGATGACACACCCAGCACCTTTCTTCCTGTCACCCTGATAACTTCTGCTGTAGTTTCCCAGTCATCTGGCAGCACAACCTGACCACCCAGAGCCTGCCTCAACTTCTGTCTAAATTCCTCACAACATTCCTCCTTTTTCTGCTTCCACCACTTGGTTTTCTTCTCTATCTCTATCTTTGACCTCTTCTTTTTAAAGACCATCAAAGTCATCCACCATCCTATGCTGTCTGGCTACAGTCTCTCCCACTACCACTTTACAGTCACTAATCTCTTTTAGATTGTCTCTTCTACATAGGATGTAGTCTAGCTGTGTTCTCCTACCTCCACTTTTGTAAGTCACTCTACGCTCCGCCCTCTTCTGAAAATAGGTGTTAACCACAGCCATGTCCATCCTCTTAGCAAAGTCCACTACCATCTGTCCTTCAAGGTTATTTTCCTTAACTCCAAACTTGCCCATCACCTCCTCATCACCTGTGTTCCCCTCACCAACATGTCCATTAAAATCTGCTCCTATCACCACTCTCTCACCCATGGGAATACTCTCCATCACCTCATCTAATTCACTCCAGAATCTCTCTTCCTCCTCTAACTCACAACCTGCCTGTGGGGCATAACCACTAACAATATTCAACATCACCGTCTGACACTCTCTTCACCTCCAGAACATTCCTTACAAACTCCTCCTTCAGGACCACACCCCATTTCTCCTACTATATACACCATAATAAAACAGCTTGAATCCTGCTCCTATACTATGAGCCTTGCCACCCTTCCACCTGGCCTCCTGTCCACACAGTATATCCACCTTCCTTCTCTCCATCATATCAGCCAGCTCTCTACATTTCCCTGTCATAGTACCAACATTCAGAGTTCCTATTCTCAGTCCTAAACTCTTACCTTTCCTCTTCTCTCTCTGTCTACACACTCTCCTCCCTCCTCTAATTCTTCGACCAACAGTAGCCCAATTTCCACCGGCGCCCTGTAGGTTAACGACGCCGATGGCCTTGACCGATCCGGTATGACATTCAGAGTTCTGTCTAGTTGCATGATTAAATTTGGCAATGTTGCCCTTCCTGACGCAACCCTCTCTATTTATCCGGGCTTGGTACCGGCACAGAAGTTTAATTAATCTTATTAATCTTACTTATTTTAATCTGTGCTTAAGCAATATAGTAACAACTATCAGCTATGGCAAAGTTAACTATATAATTAAAAGAAGTTTAAAATAGTACAAAAACATATAGTCATGCTTGAAGAGTATAAGTAGGTAAACAAGTAGTTTATTAGGTACAGTTATGTACGAAAACCAATAGGCTTTTTGCAAATGTAAAACAGTGAAGAGCAATTCTAAGCTAAATTATCAGCCATATACAGGGCACAGTTAGGGCACCGGCACCTAGGGTCTGAGGGAAGTGCAGAGGTTGGAGAAGTTGGAGAGGTTGGAGAAGTTGGAGTGTAACCAGGTGAATGGTAGGACAGGGGAGGCACAGGTGACCCAGTGAGATCAATGACTTCAGTAAAACCATTGGTAGGGCCAGGAGGGCCATGAACCTTCCCATGGCTCTCCTGGCCCTACCCTTGTTTAGAATTGTCTTACTACAATAAAGTCAAGTATGCTCCTTCTCATCCAAGCCTGAAGAAGTTTCTTTATTTTACTTTTATTGATTTGGTTAGCTTTTGCAAGTGTACAGCAATAATAAGTAATTTGAGAAGAACCTGGACCACCCTGTAGTGTGTCCACTCAGAGAGGGACTTTGAGTTCTGACAGTTCCAGGACCTTCAGTGCCAGGACCTTCAGTCCCCTAATAATCCCACAATCTAAATGGGTCAAGTTACCAAACCACACCACAAGTAACTATTTCTCACTAACTTGCATAGAGTACTACCAGCAATTAACATGCTATTAATGTTTTGTGATGGTTGCTGAATGTTAAGCATTGCAATGTGATTGATTAATGGACTTCCTGCACAGCCCTGGGCGGCTGCCTGCCCGAGTTGCTCCATGTTGTTGTGTGTCTTTTATGACTATTTCTTAATTTTCTGTACTTTTTTCTTTCGCATAGTTTTCTGTAAACAGCACATTAAGGTGCAGCAATGCAGATTTTTTGCACATTCTTTTTTATCTTCACTTTTGGTGTTCTTTTATCCTGCTGGATTGTGCAGAGTCCATCTGCAGAGATGTACCAAGGCTCTTTTGTTTACACCAGAGATCAGCTGATGAGCATCCAACACAGCAGCATGCTCGGATGAAAACCTGAAATCCCCAAGGAAATGAGGAAGAAATAACCAGGGCTGCGGAGCATGGAAAAAGCGATGGCTAAGAAAGTGGAGATACAGACCGTCTCTTCCATGTCATGGGAAATGTAAGATCACTGGCTAAAAAGATGGACGAGTTAACATCACTTTCAAGGAGCGAGAGCATGTTTCATGAAGCCTCTGTTATGTGCTTCAGGGAAACATGGCTGTATGATAACATACCAGACATTGTGAGTTTAGCTGGCTTTCAGGTAGTGTGGGTGGAAAGGAATTGCATCGCAAGTGGAACGAAGAAGACAGGGGAGTCACAATTTATGTGAAGCTGTTAGCATATTTACCCAGAGAATTTTCCTACTCCATTATTATCACTGTTTTACATTCCTCCTACCGCCAGTGCATCGCAGGCTGCTGACTTTTTCAACTCTGTGACAGCAAGATTTCAGACCCTGCACCCCTGCCTTCGTCATCTTCTATGCTGTAGTTTGCTGGGATAGCAGGGTGAAGACAGCCTATGCCAATAGACTCAACAAGCTTAATAGGAAAGTGGGCTCTGTCATGGGAGTGGAGCAGGAGTCTCTGGTTGACTAACCTTGGCAATGCATGCAACATTGGAGTCGTACTGAAGCACATTCAGCCATAGACTGAGATCGCAGACGCCACCCACAGAACACCACAGGATATCTTTCCTAGCGGTGGCCATCAAACTCTATAACTCCTCCCCACTGCCCTGAGGAAAATAAGCCGGCATCAGGAACAGGCTAAGACAGGATGAGGGCTTGAGCTCTCCCACTCACCATCCTGCTAGCCAATTGCCAGTCTCCGGAGAACAAGCTTGACAACCTCAGGGCCAGGGTTAAGTTCCAGAAGGACATTGTAACATTACTGTAACATTGTTACACTCCTTCTAACCAAAGCTAGACCTGGTGACCAACAAATGGCCCCTTTCTACCTTCCGCTGTAATTATATTGGTTATAGTCAGTGTGTTTACATTCCACCTCAGCAAGACATGAACACTGGCTTACATAAACTACATAAGGCTTTCACATGAAGGCAACATTTAAATAGTACACGGTTATTTCATGGGCCATCTGCTATACTCAACATACACCTATTACTGTGCAACTCTTCCACTATTGTCAAGACTGTTGATGACACTGTTGTGGAGGACCTGATCTCTGATCATGACAAGAAGGCTTACTTGGAGGAGATTAAAACCCTGGAGAACAGGTCCCAGGAGAACAGCCTCCTTATCAATGTCAGCAAGACAAATGACTTTATAGTGGACTTCAGCATGAAGCTGGAGATAAGCTACCACCCTCTTAGGGTCAAATGTCCCAGTGGAGAGAGTGGACAGTTTCCCATACCTTGATGTCCACATCTCACAGGGCCTATTATGGTCTTGACACCCTGGTGAAGAAGGCTGTCAGTGTCATTACCAAATTAAATGCTTAAACAACTGCCCTCATATGCTAAGGAACTTTTAACCCGCTACTTCCCACAGGCCACTTATGCCTACTTATACATACGTACACACCTGAGACTATTTATACATAAACATATAAATACAGTCCTTAGATTATTTTCACAACACCAATGCAACTAACATTCTTTTCAATACACCACGCACAACCCATATTTACAAATGTTTATTCTATGTAAAGTTTGTTCACTGCAAATACCTCAGCACAATGTTGCACAGTTGCATATAAAACTGCACATTTTGCACATACTACTACATATATCTGCACTATACAGTTCATACATTTTCTGCCATCAACCTTTCGTATTATAATTTGTATAGTTTTCTTTTCTACTTCTATGAAACTATATTCTGTTTTTATGTAAGTTGTTTTCTCTCAGAAGACAGCTGTAAAAAGTATTTCACTGCACATTATTCTGTCTGGTTGTGTTTATCTTTTAAAATTACAACCTGAGACACCAGAGATGTTTGAATCTGACCCTGGCCCCAATTAAATTTTTAATGATGAACTCATATGTGCAGGACACACAATGATTGGGATTGTGAAAAGAAACTTGTGCAAAATTTTAAACAACTGTCTGATTAGTAATCACACTAGAATAACGTTGTGGAAGTGGGAGCATGGTTGTGTGCTGGTTTGTGAATGGAGGGTGGGGCCAGGTAAAATTAGTGGTAAGGATCCCATACCTGTTCAAAATTTGGTCTAGTGTTCTGTGTTTCAAAGAGTAGTGGCAAGAATAAAGAGGCAGGTACCACAGGAAAGAGAGCTTAGCAACACAGAACCAACTGTGTGTGATAGAGATAAAATCACTGAAAGGTTAAAGAAAAATAAAGTAGTAATTATGAATGATCTGTTTAAGTTGTCCCAAGCCTACAACCTGTCTCCTTATTCCTTGTGCAACCCACAAAAGTGTGAAACTGGTGCCAAAACCTGCCAAACAGCACCGCTAACACTTCTGGCAGCAGACTGTCATTAAGCTCAGTTCCTGTTCACATTTGTCCAACAGTTCAAAGGTGGCTGCTGGCAGATGAGTGTGATGACAAGGATGCAGCCAACCTGTTGTACCACAGGGGACAAAAGACATTAGTCCAGTGCCACTGTCCAGTGTTGCTAGATGAGGTGCTACTTTTGGTGGTCTGGCTGTGAATTGTCCCAGTAGTTCCGTACAGCTGTACACCGATCAGCCATAACATTATGACTGAGTAATGAAAGGTGTGCTGTGCTATCTGGCATCAAGATGCCAGCAGCAGATCCTTTAAATCATCTAAGTTACGAGGTGGGGCCTCCATGGACTTGTTTGTTCAGCACATCCCACAGCTGCAAGATTGGCCAGGTCTGAGCTATCTGTAATTTCAGAATCAAGAGCTCAATGTGCATGATGCCTCAGCACTAATAGAGAAGCAAATGCTGGACCCAAGTGTCATAGTTAAATAATCTGCAAGCCATAAATGTTCACAGATAATAATGGCTGATAAGGACAATAAAATTGAAAAAAGGGTATGGAGTTTCTTTTAAAACACGTGGAAGCCCTAGCATCAGCTGAGCTAAATTTTACTAGAGATGAACTTGTACCGTTTAACAAAATTCTATATAAATAAATGTTGCAAATTACCTCATCATTATATTTATGGCACTTGACAGATGCCCTTGTCCAGAGCAACTCACATTTATGTCATATAACTAAGCAATTGAGGGTTAAGGACATTGCTCAGGGGTCCAGCAATGGCAGTTGGGTGCTCCCAGGATTCGAACTAACAACCTTCTAATCATTAGTACCACCATAATAACTGAGCTACCACTTCCCTCCTTTAGTGCATAGCCAGAATGAAAGTATTGGCCTTGCAATTCCAATATTTTTGGAGGTATGTAGTAATTTTATACAGTATGTAATCTTGGCTACAAATCATTGAACAAGATATGCAGGTTTTGCACCCACGTGGCCAGTGTCTGAGCTCTCTGTAATTTCAGAATCGAGAGCTCAATGTGCTTGATGCCTCAGCACTAATCATGTTAGAGAAGCAAAAAATCAACATACATATAGAGGCATAGTGATGCAGTAGGTAGCACTCTGACCTCATAGCCAGGTTTAAGGGCCCTGGTTCAGTAAAGCTCAGGCCATTGTCTGTTTGGAGTATATGTATATATGTATGTGTGTGTTTCTATCTATCTATCTATCTATCTATCTATCTATCTATCTATCTATCTATAACAACTGAATTCTAATAGCAGTGATTCTTACCGTTATGATGATACATGGATAGTATTGAGTGCAAAACTCATCGTCCAAAAGTGTCTGGAAAGTTGCATCTTTTTCAATAACCAGAACAAATTTTGCAGACGACACAATATCTTAATACTATTAAGGAGAAAAATACATTCAAAGTACAGATAATGGTAATGATTGTTTAAGTAAACAAAAAGGATACTCATGATTCCATTGACACTAGAGGACACAGGCACCGCCTAGTGATAAACACACATTATTTGACTCATTATGTAGTCATTAATCATTTTGTTAAAGATACAGAAATCTATGCAAAAAGTGTCATAACAGCAAAAGAGCACTGGACTACATTCAGAATGCAATAGATGTCACAACGGAATTGTGTCTGTGTGCGTAGAAGGTTCTGTATACTTTTTAAAAAACAGGCCTCTATGTTTTAAAAACAAACAAACAAACATTAAGTCTTATATTCCATACAACAGCTGCCAGAGAGCTTTGCTGATTCAGTCTAGTGTGCTCCAGCCACTAGATGAACATGTGCTATTGTTTTTTTTAAGTTATTTTTGTTAGTAGGCTATCAACATAGATGCTTGAGCTATGTTAAATGTAAACAAGCATTCATCTTTATCCACTTGCAAATGTGATCATGTATTTTAATATCATCTGTAGGTATATTTCACTCTAAAGCACATTTTAACAGTTAAATAGTTTAGTCAGTGTGATTACGTGTGTATGATTTATTGTAGCTAAAGAATAGCGTTCAAGCTAATCTCAGTGTTCTTACATGCAAGGTTTGCAGGTGTGTGCTTTGTTAATTGTGAAACAACTGTTCTATTTTACTTATTTCTCAGACAATGATCATTTGTGGTTGATATTTATCTGCACTTTTCCTCATAAGTGAAGACAAATCATGTCAAATCATGTGCTAATCTTCTTCTTGTAATTCATCAGAATGTTAAGCCACCACAAACGGCAGACGCTACAAAGGCTAGAGCTGTATATGAACAAAAAGAGTTTGAAAGTCAAGGTAAAGAAAGTTTAACTCCAAGTTGAAGAAACAGCTACCTTAGAAGCACTCAAAATGGAAAGAGAAACTGGAGCTGCATTAGCTGAACCTATTGTCTTTAAGGCTGCAGATGAAATAGCCTAACCAGAACAGTTGTCTGGAAAGCTGCCATCTATCATGGCCAATCACTGAACTCCCTGTAAAGAACAAGTATATAAATTTACGTGCTATACACAAACAATCAGGAATGATCCAATAATAAACCGCCATTTGTGGTGAATGAGTCATGTAGTCATTCAACTCATTCACATCATCCAGACAACCTCAAAAAAACTGATGAGACACACTGCATTTCACACAGCAGTTTGTAAACAAAACATGCCATATGACCTTAATTTAGACAACAGTATGTTGCATTTAGCAGCCAAAGACCATATGTCAAATGTGGCTTGCCAATGTCCCTTCAGAGCATGTCAGAGGGATATGGACCGCCTATTATGTAGCACAAAATGTACTAGGTATGAGGAGACTTGACCATCACACACATGGGTGCCCTTTCCAAAAACATGGTGATCTGGTCCACCCACTCCTATAATAACAGCCTTCATACTTCTGGGGAAGGCTCTCAACTAGATATTAAAATGTGGTGGTAAGGATTTGTGCTCACTAAACCATGAGAGCACTAGTGATCGTGGGCACTAATCTCAAGTTAAAAGGCATTACAATTCATCCCAAACATGTTCAGCATGGCTAGTGTCAGAGCTCAGGCACTTGAAATCTTTCCCATCAATCTGTCTTTATGAACCTTGCTTTGTGCATTGTTATGATAAAATATTTATTAAGTTTATTAAGTGTTTATTAATGTTTATGTACTGTGTGAACACAGGAGGAGATGGAAGATGTTCCTCATAAGATCTCCTTCTTTTGATCGCCTCAGAAAAGAAGCTCCTTCTTAGCCTCTCTGCCCTGGCCATATGTTTGCAGAGGTGCTATCCAGGCTGATCCTGCACTGTCTCATTTAAATGTCTTGCAGGGAAGTGCTGACTTTGTGATCTGCTCAGCAGAACTCGCCACCCCTTTGCAAGGGATTGTGGTTCTTGGCAACTGCTTTTCCCAGTGAGTATGCCCTCCAAGATGGCAGCTGAGATGTGAAACTTCCTCTATTGTAAATGGAACAGATGATGTTTAGCCCTTCCTATTACAGTCGTAGTGTGAATAGGCCAAGACAGGTCCTTGCTGATGTGTATCTAGGTATTGCTCATTTTTGGCCCTTTTAAATAAGCACAATGTTTCAAACATGACACCAGTTGTTGCTGGTCATAAAACAGACTCCCCCATATTTGGGATTTTCTGGACTCTTCAGTTCTGTTCATATGCAAAATAGAGAAGTACTCCACAGGTTAAAAGGACTGGTCCAGTACTAGGGGGTGAGCCACATTTTGCTGTAACAAGTGTATATTGTATATTTCTTACATTGCATTGGTGTCATCTAGTTTATTTTCTATGGACTGTACATTGGCAAGCAGTAACCACTGATAATGTGTGCAGTAGCTGGAAACTTAGGTATTACATTTAAATGTGTGCAGAGATGTGGCACAAAATAAATAAGTAAATTAAGATTAAAAGACAAAAAAACACAGTATTAGGGCAGTGCTGTCACCATGCACTTTTGCAATCTTGGAACTAATGCATGAAGGTGCTGGCTTGGGCAGCCTTATATGACATTGACAACAATCTTGATGACACTTCACCATGCTTAAAACATGTGCAGGCATAACAGACAGTAGATCAAAGAGCAAATGGGTTCCTGATGAAGTACATCAATCACAAAATACATATTGCAGAATGGCTGGTTGGGTACTGTGGTTTGAAAATGCTAACAGTATAACTGCTCATACCCTGGGCTTTTCATGCACAACAGTCTCTGGAGTTTGCTCAGAATGCAAAAAAAAAAAATTCAGTGAGTGGCAATTCGAGCTGACAGAAAGGCTAGTTACCAGATAACCACTCTGTACAATTCTGGTTAAGAAAAGCATTTTAGAATCACATCAAACCTTGAGGTAAACGGGCTACCATATTTGGTTTCACTTCTGTAAGACAAGAGCAGAAAGATATGGCTGCAGTGGACACAGGTTCACCAGAACTGGACAGTTGAAGAGTGGAAAAATGTAGCCTGGTCTAATGAATCTCAATTTCTGCTGAGGCACATAGATGGCAGGTTCACAATTAGGTGCCATCAGCAAGAACCTGCCTTATGTCAATAGTCCAGACGGGTGGAGATGTTTGGGGAATTAAATCTTGGCCCATTAATATCAATCAATCATTGCTTGAATGCCACAGCCTATTTGATTATTGCCACTGACCTTGTGGCTGATGGCTGCTTCCAGTATGATAATTCACCATGTCAAGTGCTGTTGCAAACTTGTTGCAAGCACATGAAAATGATTTCAAGTGTTCTTTAGCACTGGAACATGAACCCCCCTTAACCTAACATAATGTAACATGAGACACATCACCGATCCATATTCCATCCGACATCTAACCATAAATTCATAGCAAAATTCAGTCTGTAATCGAGTGAGCAAATAACATTAGCTATTGGTTGAAACAAAATGTATGTATTTTAGTCTGGAAATGCCGAAAAATAAGACTGCTACTTGTAATGTGTGTAAAGCCAGTGTACCAAGGGGTGGAAGTTCACTTGTGTTGTACAATACAACTAATTTATTTAAGCACCTGCAGAGGTTTCACTTGAAAGAGTACCAGGAGTTCATGCTATCCAACAGACAAGAACACACCGCAAAGTAGCAAACTCTGGCTGATGTTTTCCAGAAACGTGATAAATTTCCAGCAGACAACCCAAAGGCTAAAGATATTGCATTTGCTCAACTTTATTATACTCAATGACCAACCACTATCTATGTCAGGTTGGAATGTCAAAGCCTGTTGGAGCACCTTGAGGCCAACTATACAACTGAGTGTAATCACAGTTAGCAGCACAGTTACAAGATGTTAAAGTCATGAGCTTCACAGCTGATATTTGGACCTCAGATGTGAGCCCAGTGTCTCACTGTACACTGGGTGGACTCGGAAACATACGCACTACAGAGTGCGGTGCTTCAAGTTAAAATGTGTAGGGTGTTGCACACTAACAGTTCAATTGCAGCGTCTATTATTGTGTTTAACATTCTAGAAAGGTTTTTGATATTTAAGATGTTTTTTCACTTTTACATTTCAGATGCTTAATTTGAACATTACAGTTGTTGCTGCTACCTGTTCTTGATTCTTTATACTGTCTGTTGTTACCTGGATGTCAACGGCTGTTTTTATGTTTTGGGATAGCTCATGAGTCCCTTGGTTGTCCTGAGCAGTAAAACTGCCTGCTGTTCTTCACAAAAATAACATAAAAAAAAATAATAACAGTTTACACTGTTCAAGTTTCAACCCCCTGGGTCTACTTGTATAATGCTGCCCTCCTGATTATCAGTGAATGTTTGCACCTTTTGTAATAGTTTTGTGTGAGTTCCTCAGTTATTCTTAGTGTGAAAAGATGGACTTCAAAATCATGTAGCCTCTGTTGTAAATATGCAAAAAATATGCTGGAAAAGCAAGAATGTGATAGACTTGAAGGATTTTAATGAAGAGCTGTGCAGGACAAACAAACGACTAATGAAGAACCATCCCAAAAAATAAACAGTTGTAACACCACACAGGATTAAAATAATGCATATGTAAACTTTTGAACCGGTTAATTTGTGTAATTCAGTTATTATTTTAACTTGTGGACTATGTAAACATCTGTTATGTGAACTATATCATGAGTCCAGAGGAAGTGTACTAAAGAGCTTACCTACTGTAGAGAAGTTTGTACTGTTTTCTCTGTGTTCTGCCATTAGGTTAGTTGTATTTTTCTTTAGTGATGTGGCCTATGTTCAACTTATCAAAGATGAATTTATTATTATTACTGATTTAGTTGATTAGCTATTGTACTTTTAATGCCCTTACCTAGGTTAAGCTAGCAAAAAAGTGGTAATTGCTTCTTTAGATATCACAATTTTTTTTAGGGGAGTTATAGTGGCTTAGTGGTTAGCACGTTTGCCTCACACCTCCAGAGTTGGGGGTTCGATTCCCGCCTCCGCCGTGTGTGTGGAGTTTGCATGTTCTCCCTGTGCCTTGGGGGTTTCTTCTGTGTACTCTGGTTTCCTCCCCTGGTCCAAAAACATGTGTGGGAGGTTTATTTGGCATCTCTAAATTGTCCATAGTGTGGGAGTGAATGAGAGTGTGTATGTGCCCTATGATGGGTTGGCACTCTGTCCAGGGTGTATCCTGCCTTGATGCCCAATGACGCTTGAGATAGGCACAGGCTCCCCATGACCCGAGTATAGATCGGATAAGCGGTAGACAATGAATGAATTTTTTTAGGGTAGTAAGTTGTAAGGCTAGTTAGATGCTAGAGAGCTATTTGTGAATTAAAAAGCTGCAGCTAATCCTGTTTTATTTTAGATGTTAAAATAGAGTTAGATGCTGGAGAGCTATTTGTGAATAAAAAAGCTGCAGCTAATCCTGTTTTAACCACTGTCTCTAAGTATATTTCAGCCAACTGTCATTCATCTACTGAGAATATCTGTACAAGCACACTAGAATAACTGTAGATTATTCTGTTTAAGGACTAGTCTACCCAGATAATTTGCACTTTCAAATTCCTTTAATAAAAAAAAACTGTATCTCAGCCAAAGTACTAGTATTGGGTAGGGCCTTTTTCAAAAAATACAGCCACAGATGCCAGAAAGATAGCACAGAGAAATGCACCGCATAAGGGAAATTGAGCTAAAAGTTTTACTACACACTTCATCCTCAGTTTGTGTACGTTAGACAAACATCACAATACAGCTTGGCAGTGTTGCTGACTTACAGTGGAACTACAATCTACCCTTGTCCCATCCTCCTCCAAGTACCACAGATCACCAGAGATTAATCCTTTAGTAGTGGCACACTGTAAATTGAACACACACATCAGCCAATTATTAGCTTCTTATTATCATAAATTTAGATTTGAACAAAAAGATATTAATATTGTCTTGAACATTTGAATTTTTTTTATGAATTCTAAGAACTGGTCAAACAGTAGGTTTATAATTCAAGAGACCTTAAGTATGAATGTAAAACAGCATCAGTAATAAAGATGGAGAGGATCAGTTCCTTTATTAAGAATGAATTGTTCTATGAAGTGTCTATCAACCACAAAACTTAATCTTTGTGGATTAAGTATTTGTGGAGATTTTAATAATTTCCAAAAACACTTAAGTAGGAAACCGCTAACAATACATATAATGACCAAGTTGCATAAGAGTGCACATCCTTTTATAATAATATTTTATGATTACATTACCCAACCCTAATCAGGACTTTTCACAAATACAGTGGGGCAAAAAAGTATTTAGTCAGCCACCAATTGTGCAAGTTCTCCCACTTAAAAAGATGAGAGAGGCCTGTAATTTTCATCATAGGTACACTTCAACTATGAGAGACAGAATGAGAAAAAAAAAATCCAGAAAATCACATTGTATGAAAACATATAGATAAAAAATTCCTGAAAATTTCGGTGGGCTTAATGGGCACACTTAACACCTATATGCGGTGATTAAAATTCTATAGCAGCATGGGCTTCATTCTTTTCTGGAAAAAATAATCATTATTTAAGTACTTACATCACTTATGTAAGATGTAGTTCATGGTTTTGAATCATTTGCTGTGAGTTTCCAGTCTTGTGTCAGCATTTAAATTATACAGTTTTTCTTATTCATCAATAGTTTTGTGCTGTTGTTTTTGTTTGTTGTAATTTTTTACTTTCCTGTCACCATTTCTGTCGCAGTTAATCCTTTGGAAGAATGCTCTAATTTTCTATCTGAAGGATCCAGTTCCAAAGGGAGGTGTTCAAGTCCAGCAGGCTCAGCTTTTCAAACAGATGCTGAGGGATAACTGTGTTAAATGTTAAACTAAAGTCTATGAACAGCATTCACACATACACTATATTGCCAAAAGTTTTGGAACGTTTGACTTTACAAGCACATGAACTTTAATGACATCCCATTCTTTATCGGTAGGGTTTAATATGGAGTTGGCCCACCATTTGCAGCTATAACAGCTTAAACTCTTCTGGGAAGACTTTCCACAAGGTTTAGGAGTGTGTTTATGGGAATTTTTGACCATTCCTCTAGAAGCGCATTTGTGAGGTCTTTTTTTTTTTTTTTTTCCAATTCATCCCAAAGGTGCTCTATCAGGTTGAGGTCAGGATTTTGTGCAGGCCACTCAAGTTCCTCCACACCAAACTCGCTCATCCTTGTCTTTGTGGACCTTGCTTTGTGCACTGGTGTGCATGTTGTAACAGGAAGGGGCCATCATCCCCATTCCCACAAAGTTGGTCCAAAATGTCTTGGTATGCTGAAGCATTAAGAGTTCCTTTCACTGGAACTAAGGGGCCAAGCCCAACCCCTGAAATACAACTCCACACCATAATCCCCCTTCCACCAAACTTCACACTTGGAACAATGCAGTCAGGCAAGTACCGTTCTCCTGGCAACCGCCAAAGCCAGACTGCTCCATCAAATTGCCAGACAGAGAAGCATGATTCGTCATTCCAGAGAACACGTCTCCACTGCTCTAGAGTCCAGTGGCGGTGTGCTTTATACCACTGCATCCGATGCTTTGCATTGCACCTGGTGATGTAAGGATTGGATGCAGCTACTTGGCCATG
Source organism: Hemibagrus guttatus (assembly GCA_033459395.1). Classification (NCBI taxonomy): domain Eukaryota; kingdom Metazoa; phylum Chordata; class Actinopteri; order Siluriformes; family Bagridae; genus Hemibagrus; species Hemibagrus guttatus. Next base: position 5,794,519 of record JAUCMX010000017.1, on the reverse strand, counting down.
AAACCCCATTCCATGAAGCTCTCTATGCACTATTCTTGAGCTAATCCAAAGGTCACACAAAGTTTGAAGATCTGTAGCTATTGACTCTTCAGAAAGTTGGCGACTTCTGCGCACTGTGCACCTCAGTATGCGCTGACCCCAATCTGTGATTTTACATATGCTTGATTTTACATTGCTCTACATTGCCCAATTGCTTCCACTTTGTTATAATACCACTAACAGTTGACCATGGAATATTTAGTAGTGAGGAAATTTCAGGAATGGACTTATTCAACAGGTGGCAGCCTATCATGGTACCACGCTTGAATTCACTGAGCTCCTGAGAGCAAACCATTTTTTCACAAATGCTTGTAGCAGCAGCCTGCATGCCTAGGTTTATATACCTGTGGCCATGGAAGTGATTAGAACACCTGAATTCAATGATTTGGAGGGGTGTACCAAAACTTTGGTTAATAAAGTGTCTTGATGTGCCTCATGATAAGCCTCTCAAAGAAGCACCCACTGAGAAACCTGAAAGAGCTCTGAATATAGGAAACTATCTTAAGGCAGGTGAAATTTGCTAGGACTTTAAAGGCTCCAGCAGCATTGGGCAGATGTGTACTGGGAGCCAGGGTACATAGTGGACATAGCAAGTAATCTTAAGGGCTTAGGCAAGCATAGGTTCTCTAAAATTGTTTTCATGTAGGAGTTAATGGTATATGTCTTTGTCAGTCAGAGGTTACTAAGAGCAATATTATACAGATTTGTAAAGTAGTGAAGGCAATATCTGATGCAATAATATGTTCTAGTCCAATCCCAGTCTGAAGCTAGGAGTGTTAAATTAGAAATCACAGCTGTTTTTAAACTGTTGTTATCAGTATCAATGAGTAAACAGCACTGTATAGTCCACATTTATGGAAACTAAATAGCTTTTTCAAATATCTTTATAAATAAAAAAGTTATGTAGAATTCCATTTTAGTGTAACGGATCTGTTTTGAGTGATAAGTGATAAACTTTAAAAAGTTAATTGTATTTTTTCCAATTTTATTAGTCAAGCATCATCATAAGGTCTCCTTTTAATAACACTACCTACACACCACATAACATATTTCACCTCAATCAATATCTAATTGTAACACATGACATTAAACAGTGGTAACAGTATAATCTATATCAATTAAACATTTTAAAAAGTGTATACTTAGTCACAATTTTTATATCAGCTATAAAATTTGTATACTAAATGCAATATTTTAATCTCACTGGATGATGACAAAGAAATTGCTATTTGAAATTGAAAGAGTTAATTATATGAGATACTTATATTTTGTTTACAGTATTTATGAAACACAGACAATCTAGCCATGGGGGTCACAGTCCAGTGACTTCTGTGCCGGTCCCAAGCCCAGATAAATAGAGAGGGTTGCGTCAGGAAGGGCATCCGGCGTAAAACACTGCCAAATTTAACCATGCGAATCATCAGTACTCTGAATTTCATAAAGGATTGGTCGAGGCCCAGGTTAACGACCACCATCTGAGCCATTGACATACAGGGCGCCGGTGGAAATTGGGCCACTGTTGGTCGAAGAAGTAGAGGAGGGAGGAGAGTGCAAAGACAGAGAGAGAAGAGAAAAGGTAAGAGTGTAGACTGAGAATAGGAACTCTGAATGTTGGTACTATGACAGTGAAAGGTAGAGAGCTGTCTGATATGATGGAGAGAAGGCAGGTGGATATACTGTGTGTACAGGAGACCAGGTGGAAGGGTAGCAAGGCTCGTAGTATAGGAGCAGGATTCAAGCTGTTTTATTATGGTGTGGATAGTATAGTTTGTGAAGAATGTTCTGGAGGTGAGGAGAGTGTCAGACAGGGTGATGAGTCTGAAGTTAGAGTTTGAAGGGGTGATGTTGAATGTTGTTAGTGGTTATGCCCCACAGGTAGGTTGTGAGTTAGAGGAGAAAGAGAGATTCTGGAGTGAATTAGATGAGGTGATAGAGAGTATTCCCACGGGTGAGAGAGTGGTGATAGGAGCGGATTTTAATGGACATGTTGGTGAGGGGAACACAGGTGATGAGGAGGTGATGGGCAAGTTTGGAGTTAAGGAAAGGAACCTTGAAGGACAGAAGGTAGTGGACGTTACTAAGAGGATGGACATGGCTGTGGTTAACACTTATTTTCAGAAGAGGGAGGAGCATAGAGTGACTTACAAGAGTGGAGGTAGGAGCACACAGGTAGACTACATCCTATGTAGAAGAGGCAATCTGAAAGAGATTAGGGGCTGTAAAGTGGTAGTGAGAGAGAGTGTAGCCAGACAGCATAGGATGGTGTTGTGTAGGATGACTTTGATGGTCTGTAAGAAGAAGAGGTCAGAGATAGAGAAGAAAACCAAGTGGTGGAAGGAAAAAGGAGGAATGTCATGAGGAATTTAGACAGTATTTGAGGCAGGCTCTGGGTGGTCAGGTAGTGCTGCCAGATGACTGGGAATCTACACCAGAAGTGATCAGGGTGACAGGGAGAAAGGTGCTGGGTGTGTCATCTGGAAGGAGAAAAGAAGATAAGGAGACTTGGTGGTGGAATGAGGAAGTTCAGGATAGTATCCAGTGAAAGAGGTTAGCCAAGAAGAAGTGGGACATGGACAGGACCGAAGAGAATACAAGGAGTTCCAGCGCAGAGTAAAGAGGGAGGTGTCTAAGGCCAAGCAGAAGGCATATGATGAGTTGTACACTAGGTTAGACACTAGAGAAGGAGAGAAGGACTTGTACAGGTTAGCTAGGTAGAGGGATCGAGATGGGAAGGATGTGCAGCAAGTTAGAGTTATTTATACCCAAGAACCTAGAAAAGGTTGTATCACAGCAGTTATGTTCATACCTTTACAGGAGTAACATTCATGAAATGTATCAGTTAGGATATTAACCTCAACATAGCACAGAGACAGTGCTAGTTAAAGTGGTAAATGACTAGTGCTGGTGTTGCTTGACCTTATTGCAGCTTTTGACACCATTCATCATACAATTCTATTTAATAAGTGAGAAAATGTTAAGGGAACAGTCCTCTCCTGGTTCAGGTCTTATTTGACTGATCAGTATCAGTTTGTAGATAGTCACCATACTCTATGCATACTAAGGTTAAGTATTGGTGTTGGTGACCCCAAGGTTCTGTTTTAGGCCCACTACACTTATCTCTTCATATATACTACCCCTTGGTAAAATTATTCGTAAACATAATTTTGGCTTTTGCTGTTTTGCTGATGATAAATGGCTATATGTTTTAGTAAAGCAAGATGAAAGGCACCGGCTTAAGAAGACTGAAGAATGTATAAAGGACGTTATACAGTGAATGCTTTTTAACTGCCTCCAACTTGATTCTGAAAAGACAGCAGTGCTTGTACAAGGACCACATGCAGCCTTCTGCCTTCTGAATGCAGATTAACTCTGGATAGCCTTTCTATTTCATGTGCAGTAGTAAAAGACCTTGTTGTGATTATTGACTTCAGTCTTTCATTTTAACCTCATGAAGATTGTAATGCTTCACTGTCTGGAAAACCTTTTTTTAATCCCCCGCCACACCTATTTCGATCAAAGTGTGCAGGCTATTTGTTAGTCCTCAAGTAGCAAAGGCTACAGCAAAGGGGTAGAGTTTTTTATTACAAAGTCCCTCAGTTATGAAACAGCCTTGCAGTTAGTGTAGAAGCAGATCTGGAGGGGTCATGGACATAGAGAGTTTTGATGAACTGGAATGTTAAGATGCTGTCACCCCACCACTCTCACGTGTTCACTCAGATTTGTTGACAGTAGAGTGGCCAGTATTACTCTTAGTTGTCTCTGACTGATGAAGCCATACACCATTATCTCTTACATGAAAAACTGACTTAGATTGCTTGCTGTCTTTAAACAAAGGCTTTTAAACAAAGGCATTTTAATTTAAACGCAGACACAAATAAGAACTCATTCAAACCAGATGGGTCTGGGTCCTTTCAAGATGTCTTCCTAGTACTGTACAATTATGTGGTTACTTATCCATTAACAATATTTTAACAATCCTGTAGTGTGCACCACACCATACAAGTGATTACTGCAAAAAAGTTACTATCAATCATAAGCTTGCTGGACTAGATATGGTGAGTGGATTGCCATTGTCTCACTTTGTAAGTTCTTTGAAGAGAGACTCATTTAATCATCACCAAGAAATTTACCCATGTTATAATGTTATAATAAAAGATTTATAGCTCCCAAACACTACTGAACATTCCGTCCCAGTTTTGGATGGGCTGTTCATCCAAAACCATTACTAGGACCCGACAATTTCAATCCTTATCTTTTGAAGTTTTGCAGCTGATTTTATTGCTGAGACTATTGTGCAATTTTTTTTATTTGAGTTAAGTTGTCTTTATTTATCATGTATACATTACTGCACAATGAAATTCCTTTTCACATATCCCATCCTTGGGGATTGGGGTCAGAGTGCAGGGTCAGCCATGATACAGCGCCCCTGGAGCCAACAATACTATTGTGGGCCAACAATACTATTCCTAAAATTGGGAAAGCAGCAGATATTCTCATTTAACTGATGGTTAGGGACCATTTCAATTTAAATAATTACTGCCCCATATCCAAACCTTCTACTGTTCTGAAGATTTTCAAATCTCACATTTTTCATTGAAACAATTCTCTTCTGAAAATAACAAGAAAAGTCTGGTTTTACAGTAGGTTATAGAACATAGCAGCAGCTATGTTCATCTTTATGCAGAAGATACTGCTAAAAATGCTAAGAAAACAACATTTATTTTCTTTATTAGACCAATATGTTGTCTAGTATACTTCTTGTCCTTTATGATTTGGTCTTTTGGATTGCGCGTCATTAAGTTTAAAGAGCCAGCAGCATTGGTATAGTTTTATTTACAAAGTTAGACATGGTAAAGTCCCTTGTATAACAGCGGAGGGTGGGTGAGGTTATTGGAAATGCGATTTCTGCTTTATGGACACATTTGTGTCCCCTGTGTGAAAGGGGACAACAGAGAGAGGTTTGAAGTATTTGTCTGCAGCTTAGTCAAGTATGAGGTTAAGTATGGTTGAGGACATAAAGAACAGTACTACATTAGGCACTTCCTTTTTGAAATTTATATTAAAGCAGAATATCCTAAGTGTTACAGACACTAGTACGTCTAGTGGATAGCCTTTAATATATATTAGTAATCCCTGCCCACAGTTTATACCTTAAGGGAGTCTGAAACTTCTTTTGATGAACTGAGAGAACTAATTAACATACACTAACAGTCACTTTCAAGCAACACTAAAGAATGTGGCAGTTACATTAAATATTCCAGAACTGAAAACAGAAAGTTTTTTACAGAATAATCCTAAAAGGTTTGGGAATATCCCAACCTATATGTGTACATGTGAGCTAGGAAATGTACCACATGTAGGCTCCTCCGAGGAACTTTGAGCAGGCATGATACATCATCAACAATGGCATCCAAAGTCTTCTGTGATCCAAATAGCTGGGGGTCATTATAAAATATATCCCTGTTTTTCACAAGACATAAGTAAAAACCATTCCAAATCTCCATTCGTTATTCAACTCACAATATGTATCATGAGAGTGTTTGTATAACTAAAGCTACAGTATAATTACAATTATAAACCAAAAAACTTTTTTTGCCACATACAAACCCGATTCCAAAAAAGTTGGGACACTGTACAAATTGTGAATAAAAACAGAATGCAATGATGTGGAAGTTTCAAATTTCAATATTTTATTCAGAATACAACATAGATGACATATCAAATGTTTAAACTGAGAAAATGTATCATTTTAAGGGAAAAGTAAGTTGATTTTAAATTTCATGGCATCAACACATCACAAAAAAGTTGGGACAAGGCCATGTTTACCACTGTGTGGCATTCTCTCTTCTTTTTATAACAGTCTGCAAACGTCTGGGGACTGAGGAGACAAGTTGCTCAAGTTTAGGAATAGGAATGTTGTCCCATTCTTGTCTAATACAGGCTTCTAGTTGCTCAACTGTCTTAGGTCTTCTTTGTCGCATCTTCCTCTTTATGATGCGCCAAATGTTTTCTATGGGTGAAAGATCTGGAATGCAGGCTGGCCATTTCAGTACCCGGATCCTTCTTCTATGCAGCCATGATGTTGTAATTGATGCAGTATGTGGTCTGGCATTGTCATGTTGGAAATTGCAAGGGCTTCCCTGAAAGAGACGACGTCTGGATGGGAGCATATGTTGTTCTAGAACTTGGATATACCTTTCAGCATTGGTGGTGCCTTTCCAGATGTGTAAGCTGCCCATGCCACACGCACTCATGCAACTCCATACCATCAGAGATGCAGGCTTCTGAACTGAGCGCTGATAACAACTTGGGTTGTCCTTGTCCTCTTTAGTCCGGATGACATGGCGTCCCAGTTTTCCAAAAAGAACTTCAAATTTTGATTCGTCTGACCACAGAACAGTTTTCCACTTTGCCACAGTCCATTTTAAATGAGCCTTGGCCCAGAGAAAACGCCTGCGCTTCTGGATCATGTTTAGATATGGCTTCTTTTTTGACCTATAGAGTTTTAGCCGGCAACGGCGAATGGCACGATGGATTGTGTTCACCGACAATGTTTTCTGGAAGTATTCCTGAGCCCATGTTGTGATTTCCATTACAGTAGCATTCCTGTATGTGATGCAGTGCCGTCTAAGGGCCCAAAGATCACGGGCATCCAGTATGGTTTTCCGGCCTTGACCCTTACGCACAGAGATTGTTCCAGATTCTCTGAATCTTTGGATGATATTATGCACTGTAGATGATGATAACTTCAAACTCTTTGCAATTTTTCTCTGAGAAACTCCTTTCTGATATTGCTCCTCTATTTTTCGCCGCAGCATTGGGGGAATTGGTGATCCTCTGCCCATCTTGACTTCTGAGAGACACTGCCATTCTGAGAGGCTCTTTTTATACCCAATCATGTTGCCAATTGACCTAATAAGTTGCAAATTGGTCCTCCAGCTGTTTCTTATATGTACATTTAACTTTTCCGGCCTCTTATTGCTACCTGTCCCAACTTTTTTGGAATGTGTAGCTCACATGAAATCCAAAATGAGCCAATATTTGGCATGACATTTCAAAATAACATAACATTTGATATGTTATCTATATTCTATTGTGAATAAAATATAAGTTTATGAGAGTTGTAAATTATTGCATTCCATTTTTATTCACAATTTGTTCAGTGTCCCAATTTTTTTGTAATCGGGTTTGTAAATATTTATGTGATCACATCAACATGCTGCTAGTAGATGCAAACTAGATTATTATAATGCTGATTGACTGAAACTGACTGTTTTCATGATCCATTCAGATGCATCTATAAAGCTTTGATTCTGTTGACCATATGTTGCTGTTAAACAGACTGTGATATAGTAATGGGTGTTAAGGCTGTAGGGTGGTTCAAGAACTACAGAAAATATAGAACCCAGTGCATATATATATATAGATGGGCATAAGTAATTTTTTTATGAAAATGGTGGTCCCACCATGATCTTTACTAGAGCTCACTTCAAAATCTCAGCTACTGTTGTCATTTATACTTTAGGAGGGGACTCAATCGAAAAAGTATTATTTTATAATATAGTGTGTTTAGAAGCTGAAGGTTTGGTTAGATTTTTTTCATCATAATAGGGATTTCCTTAATATACAGCAGGTAGAAAAACCCTTGGTCAGGCTACATTCCTAAATGTTCTGAATTATGGAGATATTATTTATATACATGATGCTTCATCTATACTTCACTGTAATGACTCTGTATAAAAGCTCTCTATGTTTTGTAATCAATTTGTTGTCTAGTACACATCTTGTCCTTTATGATTTGGTCTCATCAGACATTTACAACAGCAGATATTTTCTGAGATCACATCAACATGTTACTAGTAGATGGCAACAGGATTAAAATAAAATTAATAAATGTTTATGATTGTTATTATTATTATTATTTTTTTTAATCAAAACATACATACCTTTTGGTTACATATGAATCACTTTGGATAAGTTTGTAAATTGTTGACAGGGCCTTCACAATCAGTGCTGAGAGTAGAGAAATACTTATTTAGGTATTATATAACATGCTTTATTTACAAACCAAATACAGTAAATACTTAAATACTGTACCATATAAAGGCACTAATTATTTGCCATAGGTTTTTATTGTATTTCTCCAAAGTGAAACATTATCCAATGATCTTAAAATTATTAGTAAATAGGGGCAGTGGTAGGGGGTTGAGGGTGCAGAGAATGAACCCCGATCTTCCGATCAACAACTCAGAGCCATAATCACTGTTCGGAAGCATTCAATGTCATAAAAATACAATGAGTGAAACTTAATAATGACAGTGTTTGCATGATCTGTTTAGAATGCATCAAAATAAAACATAGCAACACTTTCACTGGTGTGACTCAAGAGGCTGTGTCATGGAGTATAATGGAGTTTTCCCCATTCTATTTTTAGCTAGTTGTGCTCTCACTCAGAGTGCTCTATAGCCCAATATGTTATTTTGAATTCTGCACTTCCACCAAATCAGTGAGGAAAAGTAGTCTGAATCCAGCAGAAATTTTGCTGTGTAAAGTGTTACCAGCAACAAACTTTAAACAGCTAGAAAAATCCTTATGTTGCTGCTGACCATAGCCAAAACAGCATGCTTAGTAGAAACTCCTGAGGCCTGTCCTGATTTGAGATGAAAAACAAGCCCTTGGAAAAGGTATTTCCAGAGGAGGAAGATTGACCTTCCTTTGTAGAACAACTGTTTCTCATGTGCAAAGAGACCATCAGGCAATGCATGACTGAGGAACCACAGGGCCCACAGAGTCAGACTAAACACCACTTTTGCTAGATAATGACCACTGCAGACCAGGAACACCCCACAAGAGCTGCAGTTTTGGAGATGCTCTGATCTAGTCATCTAGCCACCACAATTTGGTCCTTGTCATACTCAAATCACTCAAATCCTTACACTTGCCCATTTTTCCTGCTTCTAACACATCTACTTTCAGGACAAAATGTTCACTTGCTGTCTAATATATCCCACCCATAAACAGGTGCCATGATGAGGAGACAATCAGTGTTAATCACTTCACCTGTCAGTGGTCATTATGGCTTATCGGTGTACATACAGACACTCCACTCCCACTACTCCAGCTTTGTCTACTGCCATCATCCCACACAGAGGATGAATAGCCTCTGAGACTCCTCCCCTTGCTATTGAAGGGAAGCGCAGCAGTGCCAGGGCAACTGCAGAGGTCCACCCCCCAAACATCAGGATTCTGCTCAGGAATTCCCCGATGGAGCAGTCATATTAGACCTTCATGCACACTTAACACTGAATGAAAATAACTAATGATAAGCAAAGTTAACCATAGTTGTACTATGCCACATGTTTTTTTTTCAGTTATCAAGGATAACTTATATTGAGTGATTCACTCTGTCTAAGGAAAAGACAATCCATCTGGTGGTCCTAAAATCATCTACTTCTCCTGGAGCTTGCCATGGAAGAATGTGGGAAAGCAATTATGGAATATTTTTGGAGCAAACCTACCAACAAAGATGCCCAGACTGTTCTCTCCCAAGGTGGCACTTCATGTGGTCCAGCTGCTGATGGCCCACATCACAGAGACCACAGATGGGCTCCTTGCAGACGAAAGTTTGTTTTTCTCTCTTTCTTAATTTTTATTGCCTTGAATTGTTGCCATCTTAAAATTCATCTTATGAAGCTAACATCTCACTACAATTCTATTGTCTGTTCCCTGTAGTCATCTTCCACAGTTGCTGATGTTGAGAGGACCTTCAAGCTACCCCCTACTCCTCGTCTAATACTGTTCAATATGCATTCATTGAAATAAGCATACATGTTCTTCCATGTAGACATATAAATAGAAGATATAGAAAGTCAAAATGCTTTCTTAAATTACTATTTCATGTTTCAGGTGGAGCAGAACGTGTGGCTGCTGGATGCTGGATGATCAGCCTTGAGGGTCAGGTCCTGTGTGAGGGCATCCAACCAACATTTGTGAAAGGGCTTGCTGCTGTGTTTTAGTGCCTACAGTACCTGTGACAGGATGCTGCCTGTACAGTTGAATTCATTCAAAAGTGTTGTCCAACAGACCTGTTTCAGGTCAGTCATTTTGACATGAAATTGTATGGTAAATACAGCTGTTACTGATGATTTTAGTTAAGGTTCCATTTCATTAATGTCTAACAGAGCCAGGCAATCAAGGTGAGGAATAAAGTCGAAAGTCTAAACAAACAGTGACAGGAACTACAGCCAATCAGATCATTTCAAACAAAATGTCAAGAACCATTATATCTCATCAAATAGAGATTTAAATTTTTGTTAGATATCAGTACATCAAAAGAAAAAAAATTTATATATGTTGAAAATATGAAAATGAATATTCAGTAAGAGTATGACGACATGGTACAGAGTGATATAGAGTAGGAGGAAGTGTTTTCTGTAAAGTATCTGGATTTATTATTTATGTTTAGATTATGTTCATCTATAGCTGATATTTAACTTTCTGCATAACTGTTAGAAATCTATTCAAAATAAATGTATTTTAATTTATTTTTTTGGATAGCCCTCACCAAAATTAAATCTCTGTGAAATGAGACATAGTGGTTCTTGTGATAGGAAGTGATTTGATTGGCTGTAGTTCCTGTCACTGTTTAAGAGTTTTGATTTGCTGAAGGTGTCTTGATTTTCTTTCTCACCCTGATGGTGGAGTATGATCACATAGTCACCATATGATCTGATACTGGTGGGATCTGGCCAATAGTATATAATGTACCAGTTCTTATTCTGTTATTATTGATCTTGAAGGAGGTCTGAGAGATAAAACGTCATTTAAAAAAAAGAAAAATGAATATGAAGTCAGAGTGTGCAACACCTTTTTGTGGTTTCAACACAGCCATGCTTAGCTCCCAATTTATGTTCTAGTTTATGTATCATATTGTTCTCCTGTCTACTAAATATGCTACACTCCACAAAAAAATGTGGGTATTTATGCTGTAGAACACTGAAGAAAAGCTATTGTTTAATGTGTTAATATGTTCACTTGTCCCAGGACAGATCTAAACAGTGTAAAATCTAGCCAGTCAAATTTGAATAGTACAAAATAGTGCCCAAGACGTTTTTCAGAATTCTCAGTTTGTGTGTAGTCTAAGTCTCTCTCCTTTTAGATTACAGATTGGACTGAAGTTATTTTTCAAACCCACTAAAAAAATGTACATTTTGTATTAAAAAGGCAGCAGTACTCACAGTGGCAGGATGCATAATTTAATAAAGATTATTAAAAACTAATTTACAACTGTAATGGAAAAAAACTTTGTATTAACAAATTAAGTACAGGTCCCAGTTGGTGCTGCCTGTTTAAAAATACATGTTGGGTTAGATAATTAATTTTCATATTTTCCAAGTCTTTTCTTTCCATATATTTATAATAGCTGCATTTTAGTTAACTGAATCATTCAGTGCATTTTGTCTAGAATAGCACAATAAAATTGCTAATCAAGGTTACACTGTTACGGTGGTCAAGATCCCTTATAGGACCACTAGGGGGCTTTCTGCAGGGGTTGTCCTGTCACGTTTGTTTTTGTTTATGTCTGCCATGTGTTTGTTCTAGCCCCGCCTTATCCTAATGTGTTCCTGCCTCTGTTCACCTGATCCCAATGTTTCCTGTGATTACTTCCCCTATTTATAGTGGTGTCTGTGCCCTTATGAGTTGCTAGTCCTCGTTTGAAGTGGCGTGAGTAGTGTCGTGCGTTTGTTCTATGTGCCATGTTTTTCAGTTAATAAACCCCTGTTGATGTCTACCCTCGCGTTGAGTCCGTTCCATCTCGCCAGACACTACCGGCTGTAACATACAGTACTTAATTCATAGTAATTGGCTGTCATCAATGCTGCCATTAATTTACAAAAATGACTACATGGTACTTTATTTGGATTATGATGAAATGTCATTGTTAATTGGGGAATAAAACAATACTGTGGCTGCCCTGCCATTACTATACTGTAATTTCAATAAAATACAGCACTATACTGTGTATTAGTACATATTATTTTAACAGTAATAATGCTGACAAAACAGTAATGTACTGGCAACCCTGCTGTCAGTAGTCTACTGTGAAATCAAGAAAATACTGTTATGTACTGTAATACAGTATTCAGTATTATTACCATAACATAATAGGAGTACTGTAAAATTAACAGTAAACTACTGGCTTCCCTGCTACCAGTATTTTACTGTTTATTTACATGACAATTGTTTACAGTGCATGGGAAAAGATGGTTCCTGTGGTTCTTGCAATGGTGGTTATGGAGCCTGCCCAAGACCAAAAAGGAGTTGAGGCAATTTGTGGGGTGGGTGAAGTATTAACTGAGATTTGTACCTAATTTTTCAGATTAGACCATGCAAGGAGGATTTCTGTCAGGCAAAAGTGTGTTTTGTGGGCCCTCAGTTGCATTCTCCTGAACCTTTCTTAATTCTGCAGACTGATGTGTTGAACTGAGAGCTAGGGGCTGTTTTGTCCCAGGTGTTTCTGTGTGCATCTTGTGTTTTCAAATGTGAGCAATCAATCAAAAGATCTTAACTGACTTCAGAATATTTTTTTCTTTTGCCTAAAACTGTGGCCTAATTCACTTCAGTTGACAATACATCATAGTGTCAACATAAATGCGGCTCACATGCACAGAAAACCTACTAATTAGACCTACTAATTCTTATTATTAAAGATGTGTACAAAATAAAGCCATAATTTTATTAAGCGCTTATCAACATAAATGAAGATTGGTGTACAGATGTCACAGTGCCTAATAGATACTGCAGCCCAAACTTGGACACACTGATCATAAACTGTAAACCTTTTTATGCACTGCAGGAATTTTCCTCATTCATCATGGCCGGGGGTTTACATCCCACCCCAGGTCAATTTGAGTAATCCACTGCAAAACCCAGCACACCATATATCTGTCTTAGGACAAAAAATTCTCTTTGTGTCATCATTGGAGAAATAACTTACAAACTACCAAAATACAGACAGCATATTAACGGTCCCACCAGAGAAAATAACACAGTCGATCATTAGTACACATTTCTTAAAGACACATATCGCTCTGTAGCCCTGGCAGCTTTGGGGCAATATGGTCATTACTTGGTTCATCTTATTCCATCCTACTGGCAGAAACTTAAATCTGCTAAGCCTGTGGTCAAAACAGTGAAGAGATAGACCAGTAAGATAAAGTAGGAAACTAAAAGACTGACATTACTGCACCAATTGGAGTGTTTTTGAAGCTGCAACACTGTTTCACTGTGTCAGTTTTTGTAAAGATGTGTGTGTGCCAACTAGGGCTGAAATGATCCCTCGAGTAACTCAAGTAATTCGAATACAAAATACAAAAAATCATCGAGGCAAATTGGTTGCCTCGAAGCTTTGTTTAGTCCATTTATTGTAACTACACACTAGGCTTTCAGCTATCGATTATTGTAGTAATCGAATATTCTACCAGTTAATCGAGTAATCGGATAAGAAGTACTTTTTCTTTATTAAAGGGGAATATTAAATATGTAAGAGAAAATAAGACAGGTCTCTTAAAATGAACAACTAAGTTGTTTCCTATTTAGAAAAATTAAAATAAAATCTGAACCCATTTAGTGCATGTAATTGACATATTACATTCAAAATGCGAATATAAATATATAAATAAAAAAACGTAATTACTTAAAAAAAAAAGTAAACATAATATAACCTAAAACAAAAAAAAAATAATAATAATAATAATAATAATAATAATAATAATAATAATACCTAAACATTGCATTTATGTTGTGCAACTTAACTTTGATGTTTCAGTCTAACTACAACTCAAGCATAAGCCTTTACTGTCTTCCTGGAAGACTTTGTGGCTTTTGTAAGAGGCAAAAATTAGTGGACAGAAAGGTAATATGGAAGAAGAATGAGTCCATACACATAAAATACAAACAAAGACACAAACTTCGTACTTAGCTTAAATCAATATGAACATTTGCACTTAGCTTAAATCAATATGATTGCTAGTTGAAATTAAGGCCCGTGAAAATGTATGTGGATTGTGGCTACATGTAGTGACTATTTAAGACCATAAATTAGTATGGTGGCTAGTTATGATGTCCCTAATTTAGCTAAGTTTTGTGAAAGCCTAAGAGTCATTTATTTTGATAGCCTCACTCTCTCTCTGTCTTAAGTTACCTTCCTGTCCACAAATTTTTGCCTCTTACAAAAGCCACAAAGTCTTCCAGGAAGACAGTAAAGGCTTATGTCCTGCTTGAGCTGTAGTTAGACTGAAACATCAAAGTTAAGTTGCACAACATAAATGCAATGTTTAGGTATTATTATTATTATTATTACTATTGTTTTGTTTTAGGTTGTGCCATGTTTAACTTTTTTCAAGTAATTAAGGTTTTTTTTTTTTTTTATATATTTGTATTTGCATTTTGAATGTCAATTAAATGCACTAAATGGGTTTAGATTTTATTTTCATTTTTCTAAATGAAAATAAACAACTTAGTTGTTCGTTTTAAGAGACCAATATTGTTTTCTCTTGCATATTTAGTATTTCTCTTTAATAAATAAAAAGTACTTCTTATCCAATTACTCGATCAATCGATGGAATAATCGGTAGAATATTCGATTAGTAAAATAATCGATAGCTACAGCCCTATTGCCAACCAAAACTTTCTGCACATATATCAACAAGCCATGGTTCACAGCCAGATAGGTACAACTTCACCAGCCCAAGGAGGATGCCTACAGAAGTGGAGACAAGTCCTGAATAAGCAGGCTATGAACTTACTGACAAAGGAGATCAGAGTGGCTAAAAGAAGCTACTCTGCAAAGCTGGAAAACAGGTTTTCAAGTAACAATCCTGCATGAGTGTGGAGAGGCCTGCAAGACATCATAAACTACAGAAGACCAACCATCCCTACTGCATGTTTGAAAAGACTATCTTCAAACCTCTCACCCATCGGCCCACCTGAGGAATATCACAGAACAGTTGTTGAATTCCCTGTACTTTGCCTACTGAGAAAACAGATCAGTGGATGATGCAGTCAACATGGGGCTACAACTACATCCTGCAACACACTGACTGCCCAGGGATAAATGCATGGATTTTCTTGTTGACTTTAATTCAGCTTTTAACATAATAATCTTAAAAATCCTCTCCTCCAAACTCCTACAACTAACTGTACCCTCTGCCATCTGTCAGTGGATGACCAGCTTTCTGACAGGCATGAAACAGCAGGTGAGGCTGGGCAGAGTTCCCTCCAGAATACAGACAGTCAGCAATGGTGCTCCCCAGGGATGTGTCCTCTCCCCACTGCTATTCTCCCTTTATACCAATGACTGCACATCCGATGCAGATGACACTACGTTCATTGTAAGTAGTCTTTATTTGTCACATATACATTTCTACATTTCTGCACAGTGAAATTCTTTCTTCGCATATCCCATCCTTGGATGGTTGGGGTCAGAGCACTGGGTTAGCCATGATGGGGGGTTGGAGGCCTTGCTCAAAGGCCCAACAGTGGCAGCTTGGCAATGCTAGAGCTTGAACCCTGATCTTCGAATCATCAACCCATAACCTTAACCACTTGAGCTACAACGTCCATCTGAGAAGAACTTGAGAAAACAGGGGAAAACAGTGGGATTTAGAACACACCTATTGAGGAAGTATGGTCTGCCACAGGAGCTGTTGACACAGTTCTACAGTGCAGCAATTGAATCCGTCCGGTGCACATCTATTACTGTATGGTTTGGAGCAGCCACAAAACAGAACAGGTACAGTCTGGAGCAAACAGTAAAAATAGCAGAAAAAATCACTGGTGTCCCCTACCCACTCTCCATGACTTGTACTCCACAAGAACTCCACAAGATGTACAGAATAATCACTACAGCCCCCTCATACCTTTTGCCACAACCTTTTTCAACTCCTCCCTTCCAAAAGGTGTTACAGAACACCTTGTACACCAAGACTGCCAGGTAAATAAACACATTATTTTTCTGCAGGCAATCACCCTCATAAATGGCTGACTTTGATTAATAGAAACTTGCCATTTAAAGCACCAACATGCTCTTTACAACTTTGCAAATTCCTGTGTGCAAAACATACTTGGCCAATAACCTGATTCTGATATAACAGTTAAAAATAACGTTTTAGTTTTGCACCATGCACTTCTCCATGAATTGCAGTTCTGCTCTTTCATTCTTGAATAAGTCTGATCTCTACTCTGACAAAATGTTCCAGTGTTAACCAAAAATTAAATACATTTATGTTATTATATTCTCTGATTACAGTGTTCAAGAGTGGAGAAAAGGCAGTGTGGCATCCAAGATATAAAGTCATAAAACATTAACAGAAAGGATTCTCTCACCAAACTTGATTACAGTTGAAGGGCAGTCACTTCGGAGAGTTGATACCGTGCCAGCAGTTGTCATAAGCAGACCAACTGATTTGTTAAACCTGAGGAGAAAAAAGGGGGATCTTTTACAGATCAGTTTTCAGAACCGCTGTCCCTGAGTTTTGAACCATGAACTGCATCTAAAGCCATGACTCAATAATACAGCAAGTTTTTATTTTGAGAATTCTCCACTTATACACTATTATCCAGTTCTTATTATGGATTACCACTGAAAGACAGTTGTATTTGGAGAAATTAATACTTCTTATGGTTTATCCCCTATATATACTGTCATGTAAAAAAATTAGGACATCCCACAAAAGCCTGTATTTTTTTTTAACATAGCTAAATATATGAGCATTTGATCTTAATTTTACCAATATTGAAAGATTCAAGTAATATAACTTAACAAATAAAACCAAATAAATTCTTTTTTTAAATGATCTGTAAAATGTCATTTTAAAAAACCCAAATTCTTTTGAGGAAAAAGTAAGGAAACCTCCACGTTTATTTGTACTTCAAATGGATAAAATTGTCACAGAGCATTTTGAAGGAGGCTTGCCTTATTTAAACCTCAGACATTTAGCTTGGTTTGCTCTTAATTATTGTTCAGAAAGAAGATTGTTGATGCTTATGAGTCTGGCAAGGGATATAAAAAGATCTCAAAAGAATTTGTAATCAGCCATTCCATTGTCCAGAAAATCATTTACAAGTGGAGAACATTTAAAACAACTGCCAACATGGCCAGGTCAGACTGTCCAAGCAAATTCAACCCAAGAGCAGACCGCATGATGTTCAATATCATCACGGGACCTATAGCAAGCTTTTGCTACAGTTTATGCCAAAGTGCATGAATCTACAATCAGAAAGAGGCTACACAACTTTAATTATTATGGGAGGTGTGCAAGAAGGAAACCTTTGCTGTCTAAAACAACATGAGGGCAAGACTGAAGTTTCCCAAAGAACACAGAGACAAAGGACAAGACTTCTGAAATAATGTACTTCGCACAGATGAGTCTAAAATTGAATTATCTGGACAAAATAACAGGGCATGTTTTTGGCGTGAACCAAATACAGCATTTCAGCAAATGAACCTCATACCAACTATGAAACATGGAGGTGGAAGTGTTATGGTTTGGGGATGCTTTGCTGCAGCAGGACCTGGTCAGCTCGCCATCATAGAATCCATTATGAATTCTACATTGTATCAGAAGGTGCTTGAGGAACATGTAAGACCATCTGTCAAAAAAATTGAAGTTAAAGCGGAATTGAACCTCGCAACATGACAATGACCCAAAACATTCCAGTAAATCCACCAAGTAAATAGTAAAAAATGGAGAATTCTGGAATGGCCCAGTCAAAGCTCAGATCTAAATCCTATTGAGATCCTGTGGGGTGATTAGAAATGGACTGTGCATGCAAGAAACCCCCTAAACATCACGCAGCTGAAAGAATTCGGCATTGAGGAGTGGGGGAAACTTTCTTCCAGTCGATGTCAGAAACTGGTAGATGGCTACAAGAAACGTCTCATTGAGGTTATTACAGCCAATGGGGGAAACACTAGCTATTAGGGCACAGGGTGTCCTGAACTTTTTCCTCAGGTGAATACTCATTTTTGTTGATTTCTTTTGTTTAATAAGTGAAAACAAACTGATATTTTGTTGTTTACATGCAATTACATCACTTTCATCTACGGGTTACAAATTAAAACAAGATCAAAAATTGACATGTTGACATTTCTTAATAAAAAACTTAACATTCAGATAAGGTTTTAATAATATAAACCTTAATTTCTCCAATTTAATGTAGAAAAATATATCTTGTATCCATCTATTGTGAGTAGGAGGGAAATGGTACACCTCGAATTAAGGAGAATATTTCTACTGGCTAATCGAGCAGTAAAAGCAAACACTCGAGCAATGGGCTAGAGCAGTGGTTCTCAACCTTCTGGAACTGAAGCCCCCCCAAACCTGTCCTATTATGTGGCATGCCCCCCCCAATTTATTGATTGATAGATAGATAGATAGATAGATAGATAGATAGATAGATAGATAGATAGATTTTGTTTTTATTTTTTACTTATTTTTCAGGTTTTTTTTCTTTTAAAACATATACAAGGATGATAGTGGAACACGTCCTTAATTTATCTAAAATGTTTCTAAACAATATAAAACTAATTTGTTACATGTAATGTAATATACAAACTGGAACGTGGGTGCGTTTTGCTAACCATACTACTGTGAATTTGTGGGAAACTTGCGCTTGCTTATTTTTACAAAGAAGCGCGATGCACGGTTCAATGTTGGACAGCGCAAGCCTGAGGTCATCCTCCACCTGCAGGCGATTCCGGTATTTATTTTTTTATCAGTCGTCAATTTTGAAAACCCCGACTCGCACAAATAAGTTGATGCAACTGGAAGCAGTAATTTAACTGTTGCATCAAACAGCTGAGGATATTCAATAGTCACTAAGCATGTTGATTGTCTGAAAAAAAAAATTGTCCGTCATTTCAGTGATGATTTCAGTTCATTTGCTTGCATCAGGGACCCCTTTAACTGCTCAGGAAAAGATCTATCAGTTGACATGGAGGAGCAGTTAGTTGAATTAAAGAGTGACACCAGATTGAGATATCTCTATAGCTCTTGCTCTCTGCCCTTGTTTTGGTTGGTCAGCAAATTGGATCTTTGGCGTGAAAGGTTGATGAATAAAAATGTTGAAATGTTTCCCAACTTCGCTGACTGTGTGCAAGAGACAAGAATAGACATCTCATTAGATGTCTATTCTTGTCTCTTGCACACAGTCAGCGAAGTTGGGAAACATTTCAACATTTTTATCTCATTAGATGTCTATTCTTGTCTCTTGCACACAGTCAGCGAAGTTGGGAAACATTTCAACATTTTTATTCATGCAGTGTGTGGTGTATATGTCTGTGATAGAGGGGAGAGAACTCCAATGATCTTCTCAGCTGTCCTCACTATCCGCTGCAGGGTCTTGCGATCTGAGACGGTGCAATTCCCAAACCAGGCAGTGATGCAGCTGCTCAGGACGCTCTTGATGGTCCCTCTGTAGAACATGGTCAGGATGGGGGGAGGTAGATGGGCTTTCCTCAGCCTCCGCACGAAGTAGAGGCGCTGCTGGGCTTTCTTGCTGATGGAGGTGGTGTTGAGTGACCAGATGAAGTTCTCCACTAGATACACACCAAGGAAATTGGTGCTCTTGACGATCTCCACGGGGGATCCGTCGATGAACTCTGTGCTCTCCTAAAGTCAACAACCATCTCTTTTGTCTTGTCAACATTCAAAGACAGGCTGTTGGCTTTACACCAGGCTGTTATATGTTGCGCCTCTTCTCTGTATGCTGACTCGTCGTTCTTGCTGATGAGACCCACCACGGTCGTGTCACCGGCGAACTTGACGATGTGGTTCAAACTGTGCATTGCTGCACAGTCGTGAGTCAGCAAAGTGAACAGCAGTGGGCTGAGCACACAGCCCTGAGGGGCTCCAGTGCTCAGTGTGGTGGTGCTGGAGAAGCTGTTCCCGATTCTGACTGACTGAGGTCTCCCTGTCAGGAAGTCCAGGATCCAGTTGCAGAGGGAGGTGTTCAGGCCCAGCAGGCTCAGTTTCTCAATCAGGTGCTGAGGAATGATTGTGTTGAATGTTGAAGTAAAGTCTATGAACAGCATTCGTACATATGTGTCCTTATTGTCCAGGTGTGTGAGGGACAGATGGAGGGTTGTGGTAATGGCATCATCCGTGGAGCGATTCGGACGATACACAAACTGCAAGGGGTTTAGTGAAGGCAGTAGCTGGGTCTTGATGTGCCTCATGACGAGCCTCTCAAAGCATTTCATCACGATGGGTGTGACTGCAACGGGACGGTAGTCATTGAGGCATGAAACTGTAGACTGCTTCGGCACAGAGACGATGGTCGTTGTCTTGAGGCACATAGGAACAACGGCACTGCTCAGGGAAATGTTGAAGATGTCAGTGAAGACATCCGCTAGCTGTTCTGCACATTCCCTGAGCACTCTGCCAGGAATGTTGTCTGGTCCAGCAGACTTCCGTGGGTTAACTCTGCATAGAGTTCTCTTCACGTCAGCCATGGAAAGACAGAGCACCTAGTCATCGGGAGGAGGAATGGTCTTCCTCGCTGCTACATTGTTCTGTGCCTCGAACCAAGCATAGAAGTCATTCAGTGCATCTGGGAGGGAGGCGTCACTGTCACAGGCAGATGGTGTGGTCTTGTAGTTTGTGATCGCCTGTATGCCCTGCCACATGCGCCGGGAGTCTCCACTGTCTTGAAAGTGGCCGTGGATTCTCTGAGCGTGCGTGCGCTTCGTCTCTTTGATGGCTCGAGACAGTTTGGCCCTTTCTGTTCTTAAGGCCTCCTTATCCCCAGCTCTGAAGGCGGAGTCTCTCGACTTCAGGAGAGCACACACTTCTGGAGTCATCCAAGGTTTCTGGTTGGAGCGTGTGGTGATGGTCTTGGAGACTGTCACGTCATCGATGCACTTGCCGATGTAGCTGGTCACTGATGTCGTGTATTCCTCCAAGCTGATAGAGTCGCCGTTGGTTGCAGCCTCCCTGAACATATTCCAGTCAGTGCACTCAAAACAGCCCTAAAGAGCGGAGATGGCTCCTGCTGGGCAGGTTTTAACCTGTTTCAGAACTGGTCTGACGAGCGGTCTGTATGCAGGAATCAACATAACAGAGATGTAGTCTGAGTAGCCTCGGTGGGGGCGGGGCTCCGCACAATACGTGCTGTGAATGTTTGTATAAACGAGATCCAGCGTGTTCGTGCCTCTCGTAGCAAAGTCCACATTTTGATGGAATTTAGGGAGAACAGACTTGAGATTTACAAACCCGATTCCAAAAAATTTGGGACACTGTACAAATTGTGAATAAAAACAGAATGCAATGATGTGGAAGTTTCAAATTTCAATATTTTATTCAGAATACAACATAGATGACATATCAAATGTTTAAACTGAGAAAATGTATCATTTTAAGGGAATAAATAAGTTGATTTTAAATGTCATGGCATCAACACATCTCAAAAAAGTTGGGACAAGGCCATGTTTACCACTGTGTGGCATCCCCTCTTCTTTTTATAACAGTCTGCAAACATCTGGGAACTGAGGAAACAAGTTGCTCAAGTTTAGGAATAGGATTGTTGTCCCATTCTTGTCTAATACAGGCTTCTAGTTGCTCAACTGTCTTAGGTCTTCTTTGTTGCATCTTCCTCTTTATGATGCGCCAAATGTTTTCTATGGGTGAAAGATCTGGACTGCGGGCTGGCCATTACAGTACCCGGATCCTTCTTCTACACAGCCATGATGTTGTAATTGATGCAGTATGTGGTCTGGCATTGTCATGTTGGAAAATGCAAGGTCTTCCCTGAAAGAGACGACGTCTGGATGGGAGCATATGTTGTTCTAGAACTTGGATATACCTTTCAGCATTGATGGTGCCTTTCCAGATATGTAAGCTGCCCATGCCACACGCACTCATGCAACCCCATACCATCAGAGATGCAGGCTTCTGAACTGAGCGCTGATAACAACTTGGGTTGTCCTTGTCCTCTTTAGTCCAGATGACATGGCGTCCCAGTTTTCCAAAAAGAACTTCAAATTTTGATTCGTCTGACCACAGAACAGTTTTCCACTTTGCCACAGTCCATTTTAAATGAGCCTTGGCCCAGAGAAAACGCCTGCGCTTCTGGATCATGTTTAGATATGGCTTCTTTTTTGACCTATAGAGTTTTAGCCGGCAACGGCGAATGGCACGGTGGATTGTGTTCACTTATAATGTTTTCTGGAAGTATTTCTGAGCCCATGTTGTGATTTCCATTACAGTAGCATTCCTGTATGTGATGCAGTGCCGTCTAAGGGCCCGAAGATCACGGGCATCCAGTATGGTTTTCCGGCCTTGACCCTTACGCACAGAGATTGTTCCAGATTCTCTGAATATTTGGATGATATTATGCACTGTAGATGATGATAACTTCAAACTCTTTGCAATTTTTCTCTGAGAAACTCCTTTCTGATATTGCTCCACTATTTTTCGCCGCAGCATTGGGGGAATTGGTGATCCTCTGCCCATCTTGACTTCTGAGAAACACTGCCATTCTGAGAGGCTCTTTTTATAAACAATCATGTTGCCAATTGACCTAATAAGTTGGAAATTGGTCCTCCAGCTGTTCCTTATATGTACATTTAACTTTTCCGGCCTCTTATTGCTACCTGTCCCAACTTTTTTGGAATGTGTAGCTCTCATGAAATCCAAAATGAGCCAATACTTGGCATGACATTTCAAAATGTCTCACTTTCAACATTTGATATGTTATCTATATTCTATTCTGAATAAAATATAAGTTTATGAGATTTGTAAATTATTGCATTCCTTTTTTATTCACAATTTGTACAGTGTCCCAACTTTTTTGGAATCGGGTTTGTACATGATTGAAATCTCCGGCGATAATAAACAGTCCGTCGGGGTGGGCATTCTGCAGCTCACTAATAGCTCCGTAAAGCTCACACAGAGCCTCTTTAGCATTAGCGCTGGGGGGTACACTACGAAAATGAAAGTGCTGATGAATTCCCGTAGTAAATAAAATTGCCTGCATCTAACAGTCACAAAAAACAACTAGCGATGAACAGTAACTAGAGACAAGCACAGAGTTCTTGCACCATTCAATGTTGATGTAAACACACACACTGCCACCGCGAGTCTTACAGCACAGAGCTGCATTTCTGTCGGCAAGAAATGCGGTTAGCCCATCTAGCTGAATGGCGGCGTCCGGAACTCTGTCGCTGAGTCACGTCTCCGTAAAAGTTTGCTGGAGTCGGATGTAGTCCAGTTTATTATCCAGGGAGCAGACGTTGGACAGAATGATGGATGGGAGAACCGGCCGGCTAGGGTTTGTTTTTAGCTTAGCACGAACACCTGCCCGCTTGTGACGTCCTCTCTCCCAGCCACCGGCATCAGGCGACGCAGAGGACTGAAGGCCTGGTCTTCGCAGCAAGCCGAGGTCACAGAGTTTTTTGAGTACATCATCATGCAGGTTGGTAATTGCATGATTTCTGTACTGTATGAGAGTCTGGCGGTCATATGCATGAACACCACTTTCTACGGTGTCCATGCACTTTGGTATTTGGGCTATAACACAGAAATAGCACCATTTTGGATCCAGAGTGGCCACTGCATGCTACTGCCGCGCTGCCATCTTGGAAGTATGACTTTTTCTGAAAGAAGCAAAATGTTTGCATTTCTCCCTTGCATCGACATGTTTAATACATTCAGCCTTTCAAAAATGTCGTTCACTTCTGTTCGCAATTCGTAGAGGCGATGTAAAATCCGAACTCTGGATAGCCAGCGCACCACAGTGTGAAAGAGGAGCTGCTCATGTTCAGCTCTCATTTGATCGTGAATTTAATGCCCGTGCTTTAATGAAATTGACAATTTGCACTGCCTGCTTTAAAACGGATTCAAGAGAATGCAAGAGATTCACAATGAATTATACAGTGGGTCCATTTGGCTAATGGGGTTAACTGCAGGACATGAGTGACCAGGCCGCTAACCCTCCCAGTCACGGAACATGCCCCGTCTGTGAATATCCCAACACAACTACTCCATGACATGCCTGCAACCTGTATAAACTCATCTAAAACACCAAATAGTGCTTCACCAGTTGTATGCACTGGAAGAGACCAACAGAAAAGAATGTCTTCCTCAATGTTGCCATTTTTATTATATCTGACATAGGTTAGCAACTGTGCTAGCCCCACAACATCAGTTGTTGCAGTGCATAGTATTTGCATGATGTTAGCAAGCAACTGCTCCTTAATGTCATGCTATCATTTTCCAGCAAATCTGTGCATATTACACATTGGGGCAGCGTTTCAGCATCTGTCACAGCCACTGTAAAGCCTGTAAAACTGAATATAGCTCTCATCATATTTTCTTATTTTAGACTTTTTAGCTTAAGGTGCTGATGATGGACCACCGCCACAACTCCTTTTAGCATGTGTGATGAACTTATCCATGTTAACTCGACTGATATCTCTGATCTTCTGACTCGTGTCTGTACTGCAAGCTATATATAAAACGTGCACTTAAGCTCCGCCTCTCCAGCTCAAAAAGCAAATGCAAATGGAGAATCCCTGTAAACATGCTTTAAAAATATTTTTAATTATAATTATTTTATAATATTTTTCATTCTATTTTTTAAATGTAATAAATTTTAAAATATTTTTTTTAAATATTTAAAATAATTTTTTTATAGGTTTTTAATTTTTATGCACATTATAATTGAAAAGCAATAAACTGAGTACCAAAATGAATACCTGACTTTGTGGTTTTCTATTGGAAACGATTCGCGCCCCCCCCCCCCGAACTTTTTGTGCCCCAAACCCCCAAATACCCCCCCCCCCCCCCCACCCCACCACCACCACCACCACCAGTTGAGAACCACTGGGCTAGAGTGACTGGTGCATAGTAGTAAGGCAAAAAGAGCATTCAACGGATTGGGACTGAGTACAACATTAAGTGCTTTTCCCAGTGTGTCAAATACATTGGACCAAAAGGTCCAATGATGACAATAATTGTTATGACCAGAACATGTGTACATGATCTGCTGGAGTTTGTCTACAACAATTACAAGCATCATTCTTGTCCAGAATTTTTTTTTTGATTGGGCATTTGTCAGATGCACTCTATAAAGTACCTTGCATTGTATCAAACCATGTCTGGCACAGATTGCTGAAGAGTGTACCCAATATAAGATATTTGACCACTGGTCATTTAAAATAGGAATAAAAAGCTTGTTCCGAAGTCTATTCCAAATGTTTTAAATGTTTGTCAACGCCCTAACAATGTTATGACTGAGATTTGATGTAATTTTGCTGATTACCAAAGGAAGCAGAGACGTGATAACACAATGAAAATAACATTCAGTTGAAGAGGTTTTCGATGCATGTTAGAAGTTATTAAAGTTATTATCTATTGATAAAAATCTATTTTTTATCTAAATATTATTAAATATTATTCTAATCTAAATATTATGAAAGGCAAAGTTACCATTTTAATAAGATTAACACGTCCCACTACAGACAAAGGGCATGTGGACCATCTTGTAATGTGCCCCTTAGTTCGATCAATCTTCTTCTCCTTCTTCTTCTTTCGGCTTTTCCCTTCAGGGGTCGCCAGAGCGAATCATCTCTCTCCACCTATCCCTATCTTCTGCATCCTCAACACTTGCACCCACTAGCTTCATATCCTCATTAATTCCATTCACATACCTCCTCTTTGGCCTTCCTCTTTGCCTCCTGCCTGGCAGCTCCATGTCCAACATTCTCCTACCAATATACTCACTCTCCCTCCTCTGAACATGTCCAAACCATCTTAATCTGGCCTCCCTAACTTTGTCCCCCAAACGTCCAACATGAGCTGTCCCTCTGATGTACTCGTTCCTAATCCTGTCCAATCTTGTCACTGCCAAAGAGAACCTCAACATCTTCAGCTCTGCTACCTCTAGCTCTGACTACTGTCTCTTCCTCAGTGACACTGTCTCTAAATCATACAGCATGGCCGGTCTCACCACTGTCCTGTACACCTTCCCCTTGATTCTCGCTGATATTTTCCTATCACACAGAACTCCCGACACCTTTCTCCACCCATTCCAACCTGCCTGCACTCGCTTCTTTACCTCTTTCCCACACTCTCCATTACTCTGGACTGTTGACCCCAAGTACTTAAACTCCTGTACCTTCTTCACCTCTTCACCCTGTAATCTTACTGTTCCACTTCCCTCCCTTTAATTTACACACATGTACTCAGTCTTACTACGACTGACCTTCATTCCTCTTCTCTCCAGCGCAAACCTCCACCTCTCCAGGTTTTCCTCCACCTGCTCCCTGCTCTCACTACAGATCACAATGTCATCTGCAAACATCATTGTCCAAGGAGACTCCTGTCTGACCTCCTCTGACAACTGGTCCATCACTATAGCAAACAGGAAGGGGCTCAGAGCCGATCCCTGATGCAGTCCCACCTCCACATTGAACTCCTCTGTCTGACCTACAGCACACCTCACCACTGTCCTGCTCCTATCATACATGTCCTGCACCACTCTGACAAACTTCTCTGCTACTCCTGACTTCCTCATACAGTACCACAGCTCGTCTCTTGGCACCCTGTCATACGCTTTCTCCAAGTCTACAAACACACAGTGCAACTCCCTCTGACCATCCCTATACTTCTCCATCAAAATTCTCAGAGCAAAAATTGCATCTGTTGTGCTCTTTCTGGGCATGAAGCCATACTGCTGCTCACAAATTTCCACTACCTTCCTTAACCTAGCTTCCACTACTCTTTCCCATAGCTTCATTGTATGGCTCATCAACTTTATCCCCCATAGTTGCTGCAACTCTGCACGTCACCCTTATTCTTAAAGATCGGCACTAAAACACTTCTTCTCCATTCCTCAGGCATCTTCTCACTCTCTAAAACCCTGTTGAACAAACTAGCTAAAAATTCCACTGCTGCCTCTCCTAGACACTTCCAGACCTCCACCGGGATGTCATCAGGACCAACTGCCTTCCCACTTTTCATCCTCTTCAAAGCTTTCCTGACTTCATCCTTTCTAATCTTATCTACTTCCTGTTCCACAGAGTTCACCCCTTCTACTCTTTTTTCCCTCTCATTTTCCTCATTCATCAGCTCCTCAAAGTATTCTTTCCATCTCCTCTGTACGCTCTCCTCACTTGTGAGCACCCTTCCATCTCTATCCTTAATAACTCTAACTTGCTGCACATCCTTCCCATCTCGATCCCTCTGCCTAGCTAACCTGTACAAGTCCTTCTCTCCTTCTCTAGTGTCTAACCTAGTGTACAACTCGTCATATGCCTTCTGCTTGGCCTTAGACACCTCCCTCTTCACTCTGCGCTGTAACTCCTTGTATTCCTGTCTATTCTCTTCAGTCCTGTCCATGTCCCACTTCTTCTTGGCTAACCTCTTCCTCTGGATACTATCCTGAACTTCCTCATTCCACCACCAAGTCTCCTTATCTTCTTTCCTCCTTCCAGATGACACACCCAGCACCTTTCTCCCTGTCTCCCTGATCACTTCTGCTGTAGTTTCCCAGTCATCTGGCAGCACTACCTGACCACCCAGAGCCTGCCTCAACTTCTCTCTAAATTCCTCACAACATTCCTCCTTCTTCAGCTTCCACCACTTGGTTTTCTTCTCCATCACTATCTTTGACCTCTTTGTCTTACAGACCATCAAAGTCATCCTACACACCACCATCCTATGCTGTCTGGCTACACTCTCTCCCACTACCACTTTACAGTCACTAATCTCTTTCAGATTGCCTCATCTACATAGGATGTAGTCTACCTGTGTTCTCCTACCTCCACTCTTGTAAGTCACTCTATGCTCCTCCCTCTTCTGAAAATAAGTGTTAACCACACCCATGTCCATCCTCTTAGCAAAGTCCACTACCATCTGTCCTTCTAGGTTCCTTTCCTTAACTCCAAACTTGCCCATCACCTCCTCATCACCTGTGTTCCCCTCACCAACATGTCCATTAAAATCCACTCCTATCACCACTCTCTCACCCGTGGGAATACTCTCCATCACCTCATCTAATTCACTCCAGAATCTCTCTTTCTCCTCTAACTCACAACCTACCTGTGGGGCATAACCACTAACAACATTCAACATCACCCCTTCAATCTCTAACTTCAGACTCATCACCCTGTCTGACACTCTCTTCACCTCCAGAACATTCCTCACAAACTCCTCCTTCAGGACCACACCTACCCCATTTCTCTTACTATCCACACCATAATAAAACAGCTTGAATCCTGCTCCTATACTACGAGCCTTGCTACCCTTCCACCTGGTCTCCTGTACACACAGTATATCCACCTGCCTTCTCTCCATCACATCAGCCAGCTCTCTACCTTTCCCTGTCATAGTACCAACATTCAGAGTTCCTATTCTCAGTCCTACACTCTTACCTTTCCTCTTCTCTCTCTGTCTGCGCACTCTCCTCCCTCCTCTACTTCTTCCACCAACAGTAGCCCAATTTCCACCGGCGCCCTGTAGGTCAATGGCGCCGATGGCGGTCGTTGTTAACCCGGGCCTCGACCGATCCGGTATGAAATTCGTACTGACGATTCGCATGGTTAAATTTGGCAATGTTTTACGCCGGATGCCCTTCCTGACACAACCCTCTCTATTTATCCGGGCTTGGGACCGGCACAGAAGTCACTGGACTGTGACCCCCATGGCTAGATTCCCCTTAGTTCGATCAATAAAGGGCAAAAAAAAAAATTATGGCTAAACAAAGAACCTTAAGAATTAGTAAAGAATATCCCTAAATGTTCAAAGAATATTGTGAATAATTTGGAAGGAAACTGGGAGAATGGAAGTTCTCTAGCTGCAGGGTTTACAGGAGAAGGTCTGGAGAAGTTCAGGAATGATGGATTGAAGGCTAATATAAGCAAGATCTTTGCATCCATGCTCTTTGAAGGTGTTGCAGCATGCAGGCCTGTAGTCACTAAGGCCTGACATTTAGGGGTTTTTTGGGGACCAAAATGACGGTGGAACTTTTGAAGCATTAGAGGCAGTGGTGGCTCAAGTGCTTAAGGCTCTGGGTTGTGGATCGGGGTTCAAGCCCCAGTACCACCAAGCTCCACTGTTGGGCAATTGAGCAAGGCCCTTAACCCTCTCTGCTCCAGGAGTGCTGTATCATATCTGACCCCAACTTCCTCAGCTGGGATATACAAAGAAAAGAATTCCACTGTGCTGTAATGTATGTGTGGCAATAATAAAGGCTTCATGCCCTCTAATTCTTCTTCACACTGCTCCAGTGATCTGTTGAAGATGGTCAGTGCAAACTTTCAGACAGGCAGGCGAAACACCATCTGGGCCTGAAGCTTTCCTTGTCTTCTGTTTCTTGATGACCCAGCACACATCCTCTTCACAAACCTAAAGAGCAGACTGTGTAGCAGAGGAAAAGCAGGTGAAAATCAGGGTGATGATTCAGCATTGTGATCTGCTTGGCCTACTGTTCCACATGCTGTGCATATAAACTAATTAACTAAAAATAAGAAATACATAAGAAATACCAAGAAGATAAAATATATAACTGTGAAGAGTTGGAATGCAGATTCTAAGGCATCTGTATAGTGGACATGTCCAAATTTAGGAGCCTGATGGCCTGAGGAAAGAAGCTCCTCCTTGGACTCTCAGTTTTAGTCCTCAGACTTTAAAAGCATTTGCGTGATTTGAATAGGCTGAACATACAGTTACCAAGGTGCATGAAGTGGAAGCAAAGATTTCATTGTTGAAAAATCTCAACCAGGAGAGGGTTACAAAACATTTTCCCCTAAAATTGATCCCCAAACCCCAAAAACTTCTAGGAAACAACTTCTAGGAAATTGGTTTCTCCATACAAAAATCTCTTGAATACTCCATATATATGGGCTAAAGGGTAGGGTGGCAAGAGGGAGCCTTTTTAGCCAGAAAACATTCAAGCCTGGCTAAGGTTTGCAAAGAAATGCATCCATGCTCTTAAAACCATGTGGAATAATGTATCATTTGATCTGATGAGACTGAAGGTGAAATTTTACAAATTTTACAAAGAACCACATCACTAAATTAGAAGTTTTTAGAACTGCGTATAAAGACAGTATGTCCAGCTATAGACAGTCTCAAAAAGCTGCTAGGGCTGAGCATCTGAGCAAACTGATAGAAATAAACCAAAACAATACCAGATTCTTGTTTAGTACAGTGGCTAGACTAACAAAACATCAGATATCTGAAGAGAGTACCCCATCACAGTTTAGTAGTGAGGACTTTATGAACTTCTTCACTGAAAAAATTGATAGTATCAGGAACAAAATAATGGATGTTCAACTTTTGACAGCATTTGGTGATCTAGTCCAGCCTAAAGATCCACAATTAAAGCTACAATGCTTTACAGGTATAAGGCAGGAAGAGCAATATAAACTTATCAACACAGCTAATTCAACAACATGTTTGTTATATCCAATTCCAACTAGATTGCTGAAAGAAGTGATACATACAGCTGGAGAGCCTCTCCTCAACATTATTAATTCCTCGTTATATTTAGGTCACATCCCTAAACCTCTATGTCTTTATTAAGCCTCTTCTTAAGAAACCTAAACTAGACCCTAATGAATTATAAATTTACAGACCGATTTCAAACTTCCATTTATATCTAAAATATTAGAAAAGGTTGTGTCTACTCAATTATGCTCCTTCTTACAGGAAAACAATATCCTTAAAGAATTTCAGTCAGGTTTCAGGCCCCATCATAGCACAGAAACTGCACTAGTAAAAATCACAAATTACTTGTTTTTAGCTTCGGACTAAGGCTGCTCAATATCTCAATATTAGTCTTGATCTTAGTGCTGCATTCGACATTATAGATCATAAAATTCTTGTAGATCGCTTACAAAATCACATAGGTATTCAGGGACAGGCATTAAAATGGTTTAGATCATACCTGTCTGATCGATACCATTTTGTAGATTTAAATGGAGAACTATCCATTGTAATGCCAGTGAAATATGGGGTCCCACAAGGATCAGTTTTAGGACCTTTGCTTTTCTCAATATACATGCTTCCCTTGGGCAACATCATTAGAAGGCATGGGATTAGTTTCCATTGTTATGCTGACGATACCCAGTTATATATCTCATCAAAACCAGATGAAATATCTAAATTGTCTAGATTAACAGAGTGTGTTAAAGATATTAAAGATTGGATGACTGATAATTTTTGATTACTAAATCCTGATAAGACAGAGATATTACTGATTGGTCCAAAAATCAGTACACAAAATCTTTCACAATTTAACTTGTACTTAGAAGGATGTTCTATTACCACTAGCTTGACAGTGAAAGACAGGGGCATAATTCTAGACAGCAACTTGTCCTTTGAAAATCATATTTCCACTATTGCAAAAACAGCCTTCTTTCCACCTGAGAAATATTGCCAAGCTTAGGAACATTTGATCTGTATTTGATGCAGAAAAGGTAGTTCATGCATTCATGACTTCCAGACTGGACTATTGTAATGCATTACTAGGTGGTTGTCCTGCATCTTCAATAAACAAGCTACAGTTAGTCCAAAATGTAGCAACCAGAGCCCTTACCAGGTCAAGGACATATGATCATATAACCCCAATATTATCATCCCTGCACTGGCTACCAGTTAATGTATCTCATGTATCTAGCCAGTCTTCTAACACGTTTACAATCCATCATGCTCTTTAAGATCTCAAAATTCTGTACTTCTGGTAGTTCCCAGAATATCAAAGTATAAAAGGGGGTAGAGCGTTTTCGTATTTAGGTCAACTTTGGAATAGCCTTCCTGACAGTGTTCGGGGCTCAGACAGTCTCCCAGGTCAAACGTAGACGAAATACATATCTATTTAGCCAGGCATACATTTAATACATCTGATAACCTTGTACTCCAATACATCTGATTAAATGCACATTATCATCTAGTGCCTGCTAATATTATGAACAGTAGCTACACTAATTACTTTCCATTTGTTTCCCTTCTTCTACCCATCCTGAGACATATAGAAATTGTGCCAGCTCCAGTGGCATCCAGAGATGGACCAGCTCCAGCCGGTTTCTGCTTTGTGAGGACTGGGGTATTCAAAGCAACGCTGCAAACCTTATGTGAACGACAACAACCTCCTAATTAATTTACACATAACATTCTACACATGCTGTATCTGCATCACACAATTGACTATAATGAGGATGGGTTCCCTTTAGAGTCTGGTTTCACTCAAGGTTTCTTCCTAATAACATCTAAGAGAGTTTTTCCTTGCCACAGTCTCCTCAGTCACCTCAGGCTTGCTCACTAGGGATAATTTTCTCTAACATCTAAAATTGTTTGTCTGTTTGTTGTTTCTTATGTTCTCTAAAGCTGCTTTGAGACAATGCTATTTGTTAAAAGCGTTATACAAATAAATTTGAATTGAATTGAACTGAATCACCAAAAGAACACAATCCCCTCAGAGAAGCATTTAGGCAGCAGCAATACACTCATTGGCTGCTTTTCTACAGTTGCAACTAGGGCTATATTCAGGGTGGTGGGAACATAGATTTTACTGAAAATCTAGCAGTCAATTTTTTTTACTTTGATTCTTTCACCATCTGACTTCACAGAACTTGATCAGGTGACTCTATGCTTAGAATCAGCATTCTATTACACTGCAAATAATGCAGCCTCACTTAAAAGAAAAAATAATTAAAAAGAAAAAATTAGCACTCTGGTTAATGATCACACTCACAACTCACAACTACCACGTAAAATGTAAAATGTTAATGCTGTCAAACTAAATTGGTAGTATGCCAAATTGCATAGGAAGGGACCATTCTCAACTATAGAAAGGCTATTATTGCTAATAGCATAAATCATCTAAAAATAGCTAAATTAGGGGGACACGGTGGCTTGATGGTTAGCATGTTTGCCTCACACCTCCAGGGTTGGGGGTCCGATTCCTGCCTCCGCCGTGTGTGTGTGTGTGTGTGTGGGTGGGGTTTACATGTTCTCCCTGTGCCTTGAGTATATTTATTCACACTAGAAAAAAACAACGGTACATTAACAATTGTACATTTTGCATTGTTTTTTTGGGAGCTGCCCTTAGCAAGTGATAAATCCAGTAGATTAGAGGGAAATGGAGTGACATATATCAAGGTTTCTATCCCTTGAGTCAGAGCGACTGAGTTAACAGCTTGGTGATTGTGTGGAAATATGATGTGGCTTGAATGTATTCATAGCAAATACTACATAATTTTCAATTTGTCACATTTTCCGCATTTTATTGTAACTTTTGACGAGTAAGTGGTGCTGTCCCGAAGATGTCTAGCAAGATTATGACAAGGTCAGTGTGCAAGGTCACAGATGAGATGGGTGATTCTCACGAAACCATTAAAACACTTTGGCACTAATGATTTTAAATATAAAATATGTAATTTAGTAATATAAAAAAGCATCAGAATAAAGACAATACTGTTCTCTACCTTGCACAATGTGTAACATGATTCAACATGAGAATTAATTATTTTTCTATTTTACTGCATTTTCTGCTGGAATTCTCATTACCGCAATGCGTCCGGCTGTGTTTGAATGTGTGTTATGTTGTAATTTAAACAAATTAACATAAAAATTTTTAGAAAAAAAATAAATGGATATTCTACTAGATTGTTTTAAATGACATAAAAAATAATTTACTGAATATTCATGTATAATAATAATGAAAAAAAGTAGGAAAATGATGTGTCCCTTCCTGATGTTCTCATCCTCTGCAACATTTTTTAAGGACTGTTTAAACACACATACAGAATTTAAATAAAGTTGAGTGATGGAGCACATGGGACAGTTACTTCAAGATGGTTACCAGGTAAGATCATCTCTTTATATCTCTCCAGTTAAATGTTAAATATTCTATTGTCAGAATGTTTACACGACATTTTGATTGTCATTACCGAAACAGGAAGTTTTCTATATTTCGAAAATTGTTAGATTTACAATTTTTTTATGAAAATGTACTTCATTAATGTCTAATTATGTGCACTGAGAAAAAATTTGTAAAGTCATCATGGCTTCTCTACTGTTAGCAAAACATTGTGAGGCACCTCATCCTCCGCAACACCATTCTCATACACCGCAACCATTTAAGGCCAGTTGCGGTAAAGAGAACTTATGTTTCGGGAATGAGAATTTAAGCATATTGTATATGACTTTTAAATATCTCTTATGAATTTAATATCAATTTAAGACTTACTAACTGTTGATATTTTGCTTTATGAATTTTATTGTTTCATTGTAGACAGTCAGCAAGTGAGAAGAAAAAGCTTTAGCAAAGGCCAGGTTGACAAAGTTCAGGGGAAAATTATACAGCAACCCAGAACTGCTCAAGGAGTACAGAAGGAAGGAGAGAGAGAGGTTAGGTTTGGCGATGTTACAGCAGGTGTAATTAGCAAAAAACACCCTACAGTGTAAGGAAATGTACATGAGAGTGCACAGACACACACACAGACATACACAACCCTTTAGCCAGTACTATAACAGGACTTTGGTGCTGGATTGAGTGTACTGTTCATACTGTGGGAAATGCAGGTTGTGTGATTTTTAAAGTGACAGCAGCCTAATAAATTTGCTGCACTCTGTAATTAACTCTATAATTTAGTAATAATTTAATTAAATAATAAATAAACAGTTATACTGTTTATAATTTTTGTTTTTTATTTTCTTGTTTACTTTATTTTTCAATTCATTTCAAAGACTAAAATTAAGCTACCCCACCCCACAACTTCAGGCCCAGTATAGAACACACACACAGAGAGTAAGCATCAGGTCTATACTATATGATGATGTATACATAAAATGTTTTTTTCCCCCATATTACGAGACAGGCTAGGAGGCATTGGTGGCTCAGTGGTAGGTTTCTCGCCTATCATGCGAAAGGCCCGGGTTCAATTCCAGCCAATGCCTCAACCCCAGCCACTGGATGCAGTGCCGGTCCCAAGCCCGGAAAAAATGGGAGGGTTGCAGCAGAAAGGGCATCCGGCGTAAAACCTGTGCCAAGTTGTTGTGCGGACCAATCGGTCCGCTGTGGTGACCCCAAACAGGGAGCAGCCGAAAGCAACTTCTATTACGAGACAGGCTAAATGCTTTCTTTCCACTTCCAGGTATCAAAAACTAAAACAAACTGGCAAAATAAAGAAAACTGAAGAGCTGACTAAGAAGCAACATGAAAAGAAAAAAAGACAGTGGCGAAAAAACTCAGTGTCATTATAAAAGAAAGAAACAGCTTAAAGCTGTACTAGACACAACACCATCTAGTGAAGAAGAAGATTCACTTCAGCTTATTCAAGAAGCAAGTGAAGTTCAAGAAAATCTTCAAGAAGCTGCCCCAAAAGAACAGCCATTCTCGTCTCAGCAGGTAAATGTGTAACAGGGGTTAAACATCCAGTTTCCAATTTTGTCAAATAAATCTATTTTAAAGGTTGACTGAACTTTCAAATGTAGAAGTCAACATTATACATTATACATAACATATACATAACATTAAACATAAATTTATAGTTCATTTAGTAGGAACTTATATCAAAATATTAAAAAGTAGGAGCTTAAAATGTCAGGTTTTATGGTCAGGTCCAAGTAATTGATCACAGATGATGCTCCTGAATAACTTGTGTTTTTTTGTGAAAGTATTCTTATTTCAGATATGATGACAAACATTTGTTAGATTTAACACATTTTAGCTCTTTAGTGTTTTTTTATTATTATATTTCATTGTAACAGTTCTGTTTTGTTTCAAGTCACTATTAAAGTGAATAATGTTTTCAATAAGTATAAATAACTGCATGGTGTACTGAATTCTCTATTTGGTCTACACAAGTTAAAGTAATTGAGAATAATTATAATTTTAATAATTGTAAATAAGTTCAACTAATACAATATGCACTCTCAAAAGTTCTAAAGCTTGGCAAACTTTTATTTATTTATTTATTTATTTGTTTGTTTGTTTATTTTTAAGTTTTTGCATGGAATTAATGAGGATATGAAGCTAGTGGGTGCAAGGGTTGAGGATGCAGAAGATAGGGATAGGTGGAGAGAGATGATTCGCTGTGGCGACCCCTGAAGGGAAAAGCCGAAAGAAGAAGAAGAAGAAGATTTTTAAGTTTTTGCATTTCCACCTTTTTTTCCCAACTTATTATTTTTTTCTTTAGCATAATGACATCAACTCAACTCCCCCAAAAAATGAGATACAGACACCAACACAAATAAATACATCTACCCCAAAAATCACCCAAAACGAAGCAAAAAAACACTATCAAAATTGAGGGAAAAGTTGTGCAACATGGAAGAGAAGCTTCTGGAGAGGACTAAAGAGACTTTAAACCTAAGGAAAAGACTGAGAAGACTTGAAAAGAGGGGGAGAAAGCTTGTGAACATGGAAGGCAGAGAGGTCCAAAAAAATCTAGAAAGAGAGGTCACCAGAGAATATTACCCAACAACCAGAGAAAATTAATGTGTGGAATTGTTAGCTACTTCTTTCACCAAGATGAAGTTTCGACTGTTATAAATGGCAAAGCTGGTGAAATTTCGAAAAAAAAGGGCCAGATATTTCGCAAGAGAGCCTTGACAGACAACATGGCAAATCTTCATTGAAGATTTTAGTCTGAGAATCCCAGGCACAAACTTTCCATGTCTCAGTTCTGTAAACTTAAGCCATTTTGGATTGTGCACTGTAGAGTAAAAGATAGAGAAACACGTGCTTGTAAAAAACACGTAAATTTTTGTCTGAAGATAAAAAAGCTGCATCAGCTGTGAATTGTAGACACATCCTCTCCAAGGGACATTGTGCAGGCCAGTGTGTGTAGTGACAATGACATGTCCTGCATGTACAGGACATGCGGCAATTGCAAGTATAAGAAATTTCCCACAACACTGGATCCTTCACTGAAAGAAAGCATCATAATCTGGGAAGAGTGGGTTACAAAATCTGTAACAAAAAAAGGTACAGATGGGCCCACTGAAGAGAAGGAAGAGAGACATACCTCCATCGAATAGCTTGTAGAACTAACACAGGACCACCTCTCAAACTTCTGAAGACACATTTACAACATCAAGCATCAGTCTAAAAGACTGAGGAAATTGAGAGAGTCCCTTACCCAGAATGAAGTAGTAGTTCATGTTTACAGTGAGAACGACACTTGTAAATATAGCAGAGAAATAAAAGAAACTCACTTTGGAGGTGGCAACCAGCAGGTAACCCTCCATAGTGGAGTTATTTATATCAGTGGGGGGAAGGTGAAGTCCTTTGCATCGCTTTCAGACTGCCTTCAGCACAATGCCACAGCCACATGGGCTCACTGAGGAGCATGCGAGAGGAGCATCCAAATGCAAGGAACATACACTTCATTTCAGATGGCCCCACATCACAATACCGGAACAAAACCAACTTTTATCTAGCCTCGACAGTGCCATTCATGAGAGGATTTAATCATGTAACATGGAACTTCACAGAGGCATCCCATGGAAAGGGTGCACCTGATGGAGTGGGTGGTGCTTTGAAAAACCTGGCTGACAGAATTGTGTCCTATGGTACCAGCATACCAGATGCCGACACTCTTTTTGAGCAGCTAAATCTCAATTCACCTGTATGGCTCTTTAAAATTACGGAGGAAGATGTCAAAGCAAGTGCCGAATTAGTTCCTCCGGACCTGAAGACAGTACCTGGGACAATGAGAATTCATCAAGTGAGTAAACACATTGAACAACATTTTCAAACTCAATGCAAATAGGCTAAAGTAACTATACCTAAAAGGAGAAAAAGTTATTTTTTATGTTGAGTTGCTGGATGATATATTCTTAAAGCTGTAATATTAGTATGTCTATATTTAATATCTGTAATTCAATCTAAAATTACTATTCTTTTCTCTTTAAGCTGACAACGACAACACCAGGCCTTATCTACACCAGAGAAGTGTCCTGCTTTTGTGATTTTGCCTGTGGATGTTTCAGTCCAAAGAAGTTTGACTTCCGACACAATGTGGAGTCAGAAAAGGAGAATGCTGAGTCAGTTTTGGAAGTAGGAAAGTGGGTCCTTGTACAATATGATGGAGAACTGTTCCCTGGCACCATCACGCAGGTATGAAGAAGTATTTGGTGCTATGGATGTGTTGTTGTTGATGAAAAATCCTTACATTTACTTATTTATGTATGTATTTGTTTATTTATTTATTTATTTATTTTTACTCTCTAGATTGTAGATGGTCAGTATGAAGTTGACACAATGAGTTGTGCTGGACCAAACAAATTTTTCATTCCATCTGTAAGATACGAGGGAGAAAAGGTCTGGTACTACTTTGATGATATAAAGGCCATCATTCCAGAGCCACAACCTGCCACATCCTCAGCTCGACACTTCTGTGTGTTGCCTGAGATCTCGGCAAAGTACACAAACAAACGTGTGTAAAAGACTGACACCATACGATGTTCATTTGCATACTACCTCCAAGATGATCCCAACACAGTGAAGCAAAGTGTCCTTTCACCTCCTGTAGTGCAGATTTTAGTGCCATGGTAAAATGGTTCATGTTTTTTAGGTACACGTTGAAATATTGCCCTGTTTATTCCTGTTTTAATGTTTTTCTTCTTTTGTATTTTTGAAGAACTACACAATAAAACTGTTTTGAACTTGAATGCATGATTGTGCAAATATTATTTGTTTTTTCTGCATTATCTCAGACTAGTATACTAGTCTCTGTATAACTCTCAGACTAGTATACTTATCATTACCGAAATAATTAACCTCATTTCCGAAACTTATATCATTACCGCAACAGATGTTCATTAGATGTTAATTTAATTAATATAAAAATAGTACTTTGACCTTAAATGCATGTGCAGAATCTACAAATTATGTTCTTTCAGGTTTGTCACATCATTTTGAAAAAACATCAGGTTTCATCAAAATATTTTTTAAAAAAAAGGTTGTAAATTGTGGAAGGTGTTGCGGTAATGAGAGAAATCACTCAAAATTTAAAAAAACTGTTAAATTAAAAATAAATATTATTTCAGAACTTCAAGTAACTGTGCATGATTATTAATAATCAATTTTTAAAAATGTGAAAATGTATTTGCTTTTACAACAGTGTTGATGTTTTCAGACTGTTGCGGTAATAAGATTTTTTAGGACTTATTTTGGAAATTATGTTCAAAAAGGTGTTAAACGGTAAGTAAAAGTTTTCAATTTAATGTTCACAAATACTCCAGACTTTGTTGCAAATGTCCGAAAAATGTTAATTTAAGCATTTTTAAAATTTTCATGCTTGAAATTTTTAAAACCAAGATTTCGTGAGAATCACCCAGATACAGCCTCACTGGCAGCTAAGCCATCAAATTTTTGTCACATCATGAGCAAAACATTTGGATCAACATTCTTCTGATAACCTTTGTCTGAGTTGCTCTGAAATTGTCAGATTTAGTGTTAACATAATGGAATAACAAAAAACATTTTTTTGACAAAATCCAACATGGTTGATAGCAGGTAGACTTGAATTTGAGATGGTGGTGTGCATTTGGTGGCATATTCCAGAAAAGTAAAGAAATAAGAAATAAGT
This sequence comes from Hemibagrus guttatus, assembly GCA_033459395.1. Lineage (NCBI taxonomy): Eukaryota > Metazoa > Chordata > Actinopteri > Siluriformes > Bagridae > Hemibagrus > Hemibagrus guttatus. The sequence continues at coordinate 5,754,876 of JAUCMX010000017.1, read as the reverse complement.
AAAGAAGTAAAAAATAATTTAGTAGAAATTATTCAAATCAGGTAAGGAAATTAAAGTTGTTACAGTTCCTGACCACAAGGTGGTGCAGTAATGAAACTTCTTGGGTATATTTAGAGCATGGTCTTTAAGACAATTATTAATTTTCATGATGATATGTACAGGTACTGGACAATGAATCTGAAACACTGTCCAATAAAGTGTTGGAGATTTCACACCTATATTTTTGTGGTCTAACAATTATCTTCTTCTTCTTTCGGCTTTTCCCTTCAGGGATCGCCACAGCGAATCATCTCTCTCCACCTATCCCTATCTTCTGCATCCTCAACACTTGCACCCACTAGCTTCATATCCTCATTAATTCCATCCATATACCTCCTCTTTGGCCTTCCTCTTTGCCTCCTCCCTGGCAGCTCCATGTCCAACATTCTCCTACCAATATACTCACTCTCCCTCCTCTGAACATGTCCAAACCATCTTAATCTGGCCTCCATAACTTTGCCCCCCAAACGTCCAACATGAGCTGTCCCTCTGATGTACTCATTCCTAATCCTGTCCAATCTTGTCACTCCCAAAGAGAACCTCAACATCTTCAGCTCTGCTACCTCTAGCTCTGACTCCTGTCTCTTCCTCAGTGACACTGTCTCTAAACCATACAGCATAGCCGGTCTCACCACTGTCCTGTACACCTTCCCCTTGATTCTCGCTAATATTTTCCTATCACACAGAACTCCCGACACCTTTCTCTGCCACTGTCCTGCTCCTCTCATACATGTCCTGCACCACTCTGACATACTTCTCTGCTACTCCTGACTTCCTCATACAGTACCACAGCTCTTCTCTTGGCACCCTGTCATACGCTTTCTCCAAGTCTACAAACACACAGTGCAACTCCCTCTGACCATCCCTATACTTCTCCATCAAAATTCTCAGAGCAAAAATTGCATCTGTTGTGCTCTTTCTGGGCATGAAGCCATACTGCTGCTCACAAATTTCCACTACCTTCCTTAACCTAGCTTCCACTACTCTTTCCCATAGCTTCATTGTATGGCTCATCAACTTTATTCCCCTATAGTTGCTGTGTCACCCTTATTCTTAAAGATCGGCACTAACACACTTCTTCTCCATTCCTCAGGCATCCTCTCACTCTCTAAAACCCTGTTGAACAAACTAGTTAAAAATTCCACTGCTGCCTCTCCTAGACACTTCCAGACCTCCACCAGGATGTCGTACCTCTTCTTCTTATAGACCATCAAAGTCATCCTACACACCACCATCCTATGCTGTCTGGCTACACTCTCTCCCATTACCACTTTACAGTCACTAATCTCTTTCAGATTGCCTCTTCTACATAGGATGTAGTCTACCTGTGTTCTCCTACCTCCACTCTTGTAAGTCACCCTATGCTCCTCCCTCTTCTGAAAATAAGTGTTAACCACAGCCATGTCCATCCTCTTAGCAAAGTCCACTACCATCTGTCCTTCTAGGTTCCTTTCCTTAACTCCAAACTTCCCCATCACCTCCTCATCACCTCTGTTTCCCTCACCAACATGTCCATTAAAATCTGCTCCTATCACCACTCTCTCACGACCACACCTACACCATTTCTCTTACTATCCACACCATAATAAAACAGCTTGAATCCTGCTCCTATACTACAAGCCTTGCTACCCTTCCACCTGGTCTCCTGTACACACAGTATATCCACCTTCCTTCTCACCATCATATCAGCCAGCTCTCTACCTTTCCCTGTCATAGTACCAACATTCAGAGTTCCTATTCTCAGTCCTACACTCTTACCTCTCCTCTTCTCTCTCTGTCTGTGCACTCTCCTCCCTCCTCTACTTCTTCGACCAACAGTAGCCCAATTTCCACCAGCGCCCTGTAGGTCAACGGCGCCGATGGCGGTCGTTGTTAACCCGGGCCTCGGCCGATCCGGTATGAAATTCAGAGTACTGACGATTCGCATGGTTAAATCTGGCAATGTTTTACGCCGGATGGCCTCGTGGCCTCGGGCCGCATCCCTCGCATCTATGAGGACTTCCGGGAGGTGTTCAGTGAGGAGAGGGCCACCCGCCTGCCATCGCAGCAGGCATGGGACTGTGCGATTGACTTGCTGCCGAATGCATTTCCTCCTAGGGGACGGGTTTACCCCCTTTCTCTTCCTGAAACTAAAGCCATGGAGGAGTACATCGAGTGTATTTTATCTGTGTAAATGTTTGCACCTGACACCAAGATAAATTCCTAGTACTGTAAAGTGCTCTTCGCAAACCCTTTGCTGTACCTGGCAATAAAAACTTTTCTGATTCTGATTCTGATTCTGATATGGATTTACAGAAGCAAACATATGTAAAGACAACCCTTTGTTTGTACTTGGAATTTGGATTGCAAATAACAACCATTGCTAATGCATGCTTAAATTCAAAATGCCAACACTTTTCAGCAATACTTTATTGTATTTATAACACAAGATATACATAAAATGTTCTTTCTTAAGACACGAGGAAGTAAAAAGGGATATACTGTATAGCGTGGAGAGTTTCAAATTCTAGTCACGAGTAACAAAATTGATTGATAATCTGATAAGAGTAGAATAGCAATATCTGGTGTCTACTGTGGTGGTACTGTCTTGAGAACCAACTTCTGTAATAGTCTAGCAAATTTCAAGTCTCTGTCTATAATACTGTTTTTTTTTCCATTTAACATTTACTAAGTGCCGCAAATGAATTTTTATGCATTTCTTTGCTTTTCTAAAGGATAAATATTATAGAGCAATTCCATGTCAAAGGTCATCCTTACCATGAAAAAAAGTTGGGCACACACAAACAGACCTGCACTTAAAATGTTCACTTAGGTCTATATTTTATTATATATAACTGCCTTCATCAAATTTTATATATAAATTTTTTTATGGCATATGGAAAGTGTCCACCAATACAAATGCAGCATTTTAAAATGTTCCACCACTATTTCAAGAAGGGGAATTGGTAGACTCAAGGTTTAGACAAAATGTTGTCATTTGACAATTTCCTGATTAACAATGGGATGACAGAGCATTTTATAAAGTTAGCTTGCTTTACCAGCACTATAAATTTATACTACACAAATAGTCTTGATGCAAAAATGTCCAACATTTCTGTGCAATGTTAACTTGTATAAATGTAACGTGTGATGAATATTTTGTGCCCTATTGTTACTTTAAAAGACTTTAATTTTGCAATACAGATGTGATGTTACAGACGTTAAAGAAAAAAAAATATTCTAAACTCAAAGCATACATTGGATATAACATGTGTTCCAGTACTTGAATGTTTATGATGTGTATTTAGATCGACATCTCAAATCAAACTGAAAATCTTAGTGACTATCTTCCGTAATCGTCTTTTGCTGTAATGCTCAGGTTGTGTGTTTGCACTTTTTAGTAGAGAGGCATTCCAAAAGAGTGCGAGGAATCAAGTTGGTTTAGGTATGGAACAGGCTCCCAGGTTTTGACAGCAATAATGCTAATAATTATGATAGCAATTATAGTAACAAATCTTGGATAATCTTACCAAAGTTTTTCTGCACTTGCTTCTATTTTCATGCGAACTAAAGCTGCCTTCATTATGTGTTCTGTCTGAAAAGTGATGTTACAGGATATTTTGCTTTTTTTTTTTTTTTTTACTTATTTTCAGTGATTTTACTGTTTTAATGACATCCAACCATTTCCCTATCTGAACATTATTTTTTTGGGAAAAGTAATGTTAGAGTATATGTAGTAGAGTATAGTAAATAGTATATACAGTATAGTATACTGTAGTATATAAAGTACAGTCATTTAGGCAGCCATCTTGAAAATCTTCAGAATCATTTTCAATGGGAATAACAGGTGCTGTAAGCTTGTATTCATTTGCTTTAGTGTTTGCAAAACTAACATTCAGAGTAAATTTAGGTGTCAACAAAAGTGCTGTGATAGTTTGAACATTGATTATCTAAACAGATTATATGTGTATTTCAGATATGTCACATCCATAACACCTTTGTGTCATATCCATAAAGTTGTTTTTTTTTCCTCAAAATAGTCTTAATAAAAAAATTATTAACTAAAATAATACTATGAACTAATATTTTAAATAAGACTCCTGCATCATGTGAATATCTCCTTAAATTGGCTGTCATTTACTGTCACCTCTATAACACATGGCTTTTTGTCGTTTTTGGGAGGCTTAAATATATTTTAGGAAAAAACATTTTGCCTGTCTATTCCCCAGACTTAGTGCTATGTGAATATGCATTACCAAATTGAATATTTTAAGATGTTTATTTTTACTGAGATATTTCACCTGTTATTCAAATGTAACATCCATAACACTGGAATTGACCTATATTATAAATATGTCATATGCAGGTATAAGCTAAACTACCTGACAATTGCACCAACTCGGACCATAAATATTTACAAGAGCACAGCTGTGTAAGGTGATTCAAATTTAAGGCAATAAAAAGTGAAGAAAATATTTTGCATGCCAATTATCTTAGTTTGTCATGTCACATATGCAAATTAGCAAAATAAAGCAACAGGAATAAGGAAAATAATTTGACAGTAGGACTTAAAGTTCAGTTTCACCTATCTAGAAAAAGTAAATGCAGAAATAACATAATTATGACAGATGAGGGAGCTGTGAATTGTGTGGCCTCAGAACTCAAGCTGATGCACATAACGAGATTGACAACATTAAATCAAATCATTTGGATCTCTATCATTAGTTTTTTGTAATAAATCATAACTCCTACTTAAATATCCTTCAAATTAAAAAATATCCCTGGTGAATGATACCAAGTATATTTCGGATCAGTGAAAAAAGGTTTTTTTTTTTTTTTTTTTAATTTGTTTGGTTTTATAGACAGTTTCCATCATCATTCATTATATTGTATTTTACAGACTGGAAATTCAGCCTTACCTCACGTTAGACCACCGAGAACGGCTTTTTAAGACCAACACCGGAGCTTCCTCCTTCGATAAACTGCTAACTATCTTTTCGGTAACTTCTTCTATTCGTGATACAACTTCTAGCCTGGATATTGTGAAAAAGATTATTACTTATTAAATCTGAAATCCAGATCCACAAATAGAATTTGAATATAACTACACAACAGATTTGTTACTAACAAATGGTATTCACATCACCTCACGACATCACCGAAGAAGCTGGTTACGGTTTCCCCAGCATCTTCAAGATTTTGAAACAGCTCGGCTTGTAGTATCTCTACCTTAGAAAACTGCTTAGACATGTCTCTATCAGAGAGAAAACGAAATCTTAACTGAAGATTAAAGCAAGTACACAAATTACCCCTAACTCTGACTTTTTTTATACTTTTTATTATACTTAGAATTATACTTTCTAGCGACAGCTAACACAAAACACCATAAAGCTGTTTACAGAATAGACAACTTTCCCCTCAATTGGCTAACTGCACAAAATGGCCGTTTTAAGGAGCGAGTGTTCGCGACAGCTGCCGCCAGTGTCGTGCCGAAATCGCATCCTTGGCAAAATTTGACTCCCCTTCGCCTGTACGCACGACGCACTTTAGGGGGAGTTTCTTAAATATTGCGTTCTTTTGTATAGTTGCGTGCTTCAAGTTTCGAGGATTCGTCATGATTGCCGACGGAAACTAGGTGGAAGTCTTCGGAAGATGACAGTTATGATGGTTAAAAAAAAACGTTTAGGAAACTTGTTATACAGATCTTTATATAATGGTTATACAATTCTTTATAAGTTATCATTCACTAATATCTAACGTACACTGAAACACAAAGGGGGACATCCTAAATAAATGGGAGTAAGTATTTGCCTTATCAAGCACTGGAATATTATGCAGACACTAGTTAGTTAATTTACAATTCAGTTTTATTTAACTGTATACATATGTATTATTTGGGATTTGTGTGAATGAAAATTTAAATAAAACACACTCAACACAGAATTTGGTTATAAAAACATAATAAAGTTTAATAAAGCAATAGGCGGCTATGCCCCAGTTGGGGCTGACTAGATTGAATCTGATGGTGAGAGTAAGAATATGTGACATGAGTGGTAGGACTGTAATAAGTGGGACTTGGCACAGGGCTGTAGTCAGATTTAGATGAGGAGTCTTCACTTGAATTTAAGGTCCTGTCACACCTGACTGGCCTGAGCATGCTGGCCGGCCTCCCTAGACTTCGACCGGGGGGCACAGGCCGCCACACTAGCCCTTCTTTCCGCTCTGAGCGAGCTAGGGCAGGTGCAGCTGGAAGACAGCCCAGGCTGCTCACTGCAGCAAGGGATAAATTCCGTGAACGTCACTGACTGGCGCTTCACCTTTAGGTGCCGGTCGCAGCCATAGAACGGCCTATGGCGCGGGCCGTCTGCTTTGTGGCACGGTGCACGAGATCTGTGGCTTGGCATAGCTCAGAGACTGTCTTAGGGTTCAATCCCTCACCACAGTCGAGTTCCTTCAGCAGGTCAGCCTGGTAGGCCTGCAAGACCGCCATGGTGTGCAGGGATGCACCAGCTTGGCCTGCAGCCATGTAGGCCTTCTCCACAAGGGCTGAGGTGACTCTACATGGCTTAGAAAGGAGCGCAGGCTTCCTCAATGCCGGTAACGTAGGGGAGAGATAGCTCACAAGCGTCTCTTCAACCCTGGGCATGGCTGAATACCCATGATTCTCAAGCTCAGCAATGGCCGAATAATTAGTGGAGGCCGTGGAAAAACGGCATGCAGAATAAGGATTCCACCAGCACCTCGATACCTCAGCAAGGAGGTCAGGAAAAAATGGCAGCTCCATCAAGAGCCAACCAGGCATGCTCTTCTCCCAAACAAACAACGCAGAGTGTGTTTGTCATCCCCCATGATAAAACAGAGGCACAGATCCACCTTCTAAAATGTTTTGCTCGCCATAATATCTTCTTTTTTTCCTAGTCTAGACAAACAGGACAAACAATCGTCACACATACATAGAGCGCTTCCTGAAGACATCAGGAATGTCTTCAAAGATGCTGGAGTAATGTAACATAGGTACCATTATATGGACTTTTATATTGACTTATTGGAGCGTATTGCCTTTCTCACATGTCCTATCTGAGCCTTTAAATTGGCATGTGTGCACAAAGAGCATCAGGCACATGGATAAGAAACTCAAGATAAACACTTCAAACACAGCAAGTGATTACCAACACAGGAAGTCAACACCTTGACCTTGACACTGATATATGGTACCTCTTGGTACAATTATTTGTGAGCATATATATATATATATATATATATATATATATATACACACACAGTTATAGGTTTCAGCAAAGCCAGATGGTCTTGTGCTGCAGTACCTGAGCAACCTTTTGCTTTGATCAAAAGGTGCAGGCTATTGGTAGTGCCTCAAGTAGCAAAGGCTACAGCAAAGGGCAGACCTTTCTCTTATAAAGCCCGGCAGTTGTGGAACAGCCTTCCAGTTAGTGTTCAGGATGCAGACACAGTCTTAGTGTTTACGTCCAGGCTGACAACACATTTGCTTATTCAAGCTTTTTATGAATTGTTTTTTCTTAGGTAAAGGAGCAGACCTGAAGGGTTAATGGTCATAGAGTGCTTTGTGACCTGGGATGTTTGGATGCTGTTGTTCTCCCAGTTCTCTCCAGACTTGCCTGATCTATCCTGATGCCCTACCTCTGGTTGAAGTCTTGTTGCTTGGTGTTGCTCACTGCTGCTGGGGATGGCTCCATGTGAACAGCCTGGAGACCCATAGGACTGCTGTGGATAGAACCACTTGGAGACTATGACTTTAAACTGCTGTTGCGGAGGTTGGTTGTGTGCTCAAGTCTCCATCATTGAACATTTGAAAGCTTGGCAGAAAGGAATTTGTGCTAAATCTATAATGAACTCAAAAATTATGCTGACCTAAAGGTTTTTAGCTTGCACAATTCCACTTGACTATATACAGCTCTAAGAATGGGCACTATTTAGAATCACACTCTCTGCTCTCATTGTAGAAATCGCTGTACAAAATAAAATTTAATTTAATTGAATTTAGCATGTTTTCACAATGAGGACCTGGGTAAAGCAGTGCCATTGCTTGAAAAAGGGTTTACAATCAAAGGTGCAAGCAATTTTAATAGTTGTAGCAGTGGCATCTAAATATTTAACACCTCAGTCTATTGTTGAAAGCTCCAGATCTACCTAACACTGAGGATGAGGGGATATCCCCACACACACCAGTATGCTGAAGACATTAGTGTTTGACCCAGATACACCGATCAGCCATAACATTATGACCACTGACAGGTGATTATCTACTCATCATGGCACCTGTTAGTGGGTGGGATATATTAGGCACCAAGTGAACATTTTGTCCTCAAAGTTGATGTGTTAGAAGCAGGACAAATGGGCATGTGTAAGGATTTAACCGAGTTTGACAAGGGCCAAATTGTAATGGTTAGACACCTGGATCAGAGCATCTCCAAAACTGCAGCTCTTGTGGGGTGTTCCCAGTCTGCAGTGGTCAGTATCTATCAAAAGTGGTCCAAAGAAGGAACGTGGGCGGCCAAGGCTCATTGATGCACGTGGGGAGAGAAGGCTGGCCTGTGTGATCCGATCCAACAGACGAGCTACTGTTGCTCAAATTGCTGCAAAAGTTAATGCTGGTACTGATAAAAAGGTTTCAGAATACACATCACAGTTTGTTGAATATGGGGCTGCATATCTGTAGACCAGTCAGAGTGCCCATGCTGACCCCTGTGCACCACTGAAAGCACCACCAATGGACCACGAAGCAATGGAAGAAGGTGTCCTGGTCTGATGAATCACATTTTCTTTTAAATGACAGGTCAGGGCTGTTTTGGTAGCAAAAGGAGGACCAACACAATTAGGGCTGAAACGACTCCTCGAGTAACTCGAGCAATTCAAATACAAAAAATCATTGAGGCAAATTAGTTGCCTCGAAGCTTCATTTAGTCTATTTACTGTAACTACACACAGAGCACTGAGTTTCCCCAAGGACCATTATTACTGACGCACAACCCGCTAAATTCGGGGAGAAAACGGTGAGGGGCAAGAAGATTCAGGCCAAAGAAAACAGCAGAAAGTTTTCAAAGTTTGGGATCATTTCAAACTAAAACAGACAGAAAACTCTGTACAGTGTGATTACTGTAAGATTGAACTGGTGTACCACAACAGTACAAGTTTGATGCTTCAATATCTCATTCCAAAACACACAGTCCCCGCTTCAAGTCCACGGAGTCGACACAAGCTTCGCACTTAGCTTAAATCAATATGATTGCTAGTTTAAATTAAGGCCCGTAAAAATGTATGTGGATTGTGGCTACATGTAGTGACTATTTAAGACCGTAAATCAGTATGGTGGCTAGTTATGATGTCCCTAATTTAGCTAAGTTTTGTGAAAGCCTAAGCATCATTCATTTTGATGATTCATTTTGCCTCACTCTCTCTCTGTCACACACACACACACACACACACACACACACACACACACATACACACACACACATACACACCAGTATGTACAGAGACATTTAAGTGGGTTTATTCTGCAAAAATTCTTTAATTGCAAAACTCTAATTTCATGTTACAGAAAAATTTCTTAAAAGATTTTGTGTGTATAGACTCTTGTTCTTGTCTTACCAAAGCCACAAAGTCTTCCAGGAAGACAGTAAAGGCTTATATCATGCTTGAGCTATAGTTAGACTGAAACATCAAAGTTAAGTTGCACAACATAAATGCAATGTTTAGGTATTATTATTATTATTATTATTATTATTATTATTATTATTATTATTATTATTATTATTATTTTGTTTTAGGTTGTACCATGTTTACCTTTTTTCAAGTAATTAAGTTTTTTTATTTATATATTTGTATTTGCATTTTGAATGTCATTTAAATGCACTAAATGGGTTTAGATTTTATTTTCATTTTTCTAAATAGGAAACAACTTAGTTTTTTGTTTTAAGAGACCAATCTTATTTTCTCTTGCATATTTAGTATTTCTCCTTAATAAAGAAAAAGTACTTCTTATCTGATTACTCGATTAATCGATGGAATAATTGGTAGAATATTCGATTAGTGAAATAATCGATAGCTGCAGCCCTAAACACAATATTAGGCAGGTGGTCATAATGTGATGGTGTATAGAGGTATGCTTTACGGGTCTATATTCAAAAATACAAATTCTGTCATTATTTCCTCAGCTTCATTTTATGCTAATCCTATATAAATTTCATTTGCCTATGGAACACAAGATATTTGGCAGAATGTGTAGGTCTATTGCTATTCAATTTTATTGAACATTCTGCCTAATATCTCCTTCAATATCAAAACATATGTGACCACATTGCATTCATAGTTTAAACACATGGTCAGGAATGGTCAAATTCATTGTCAGCCATGGTGTGGGCATTATATTTTGCTGGTTCAGTGTGTCTTTCAAAGAAAATAACCATTTGATTAGAACATGAATATATATTCACAACGACTCACAGAGCTTCTTAATGCTTGATAGCAATATTCAGTGGTCACAGAAAATACTGGTACTCCACTGCAATAACACATAATTCTGCTAAAAACATTGTATGCTTAGATTAACATCCAAGTATTTTTACATTGATTTTCATGCCTCCCCCTTCTTTGTGTTTTTTCATCATGCATCTACTCACTGATGTAGTATAAGGTATATGCAATCACCCCTCCCCTTAAAATCATTAATACAAATGGTCTCAAAACACATTTCAATGCCAGTTACAAATGCTTATGTGCCACTTGACTACTTGTGACTGTATTAACCAAAATGTATCTTAATAAAAGGTGTATTAAGGGCCAAACAGGGCCAAAGTTACATGAGTTTGGAACAACAGGAAGGTGAAAAATTGCAGGCTTTTCATTCGGGGTGAACTATTTCTTTACTTGGAAGTAGATACTTTGGGATGTTAAAAGATCCTTTAACAAATAATCAAATAATTAAAAATTTAGGTCAACCTTATGTTTTTCATTAGTTCAAAGTAGTTTGCATTGTTAAACCATTTAACAGTTTCCTTTTTGAGTGTGTTATATTTTCAAGAACAGAAGGAAGCAAGGCCAGGTAACATGAATCAGTTATGTATTTTTCCAATAGCTCTTAGCACACAACTGAAATGTGTTGAAAATTTCCTTGAAGAATCATAGATTGCATGAATCAAAGTCTAATCAAGTCATAATTCTATGTCTAGCCTAATTATAACTACAGAAAATTAATCATTAAATCCTACTTTGTTATTATTATTATTACATTACTCTAATTTACTTTAGTCAGTTAAAATAGTAGTCTTTAAATAAGATCAAATCTTAAAATTTACTATTTACTCAAATTATTTAAGCATTTAATAATAATAATTAGATTGATATCTACGTTAAGCAGTAATCATCTAATAATCATAACATAAACATAATAATCATAATCATCTTAAATCAATATCAAAGCAGTATAACCTTTAGATGACAGTTGAAATTGACTAACAATAGCTTATGGATAAAATCTAATAAGTTTAACAAGAAAATAAAATAAATAGAGAGTCATAATCAGGTAGTGAGTAGTTTATTAGACATTAACCATTGTTTTATGAGAACGCGAAGGTTCATTACAAAAACAGAGATTAGCAACTACCAGCTTATTCATCAGCCGAGATGTCAGCCAAGTGGGCAGTAGGAGAAGTTGGGGAGTAGGAATAGGATGGAGAAAACGGGGAGAATGAAGACGTAGAGGAGGTAGAAGAAGAAGGAGGAGGAGAGGGGGAAGGACGCCCAGCGAGATTAAGGGCATCAGGTTCCGGCTCATCAGCAAGGTCAGGTTCATCATCAGGGTTAGGCACATCATCAGGGTCAGGCATATCAGGCACAGCATCTGGGTCAGGCACATCATCGGGTCCACTCTGCAGAGGGGAGGCTTCAGCCAGGGCAGGGAGGTTATCCAGTACATCAGATAGGAAGCGGCTAAGTTCAGCCACAAATCTTAAGCGGCGAGCACTCTCAAAGCAGCGTCTCAGGCTTCGACGGAGAGGCCTTCGGCCGGCGACGCCAAAGCCATGTGCTCGTCTGTCTCGACGCTCCATGGTATAGTGAGTATCAGCAAAGTCACACGTTCTTAAAAAACAACGTGTACGGCAACCCTGGAAGCAGGAGAAGAGAACGTCATAACAACTCTCAGATAGGACAATAACTATGAAAAGTAATATAACGTTAATGTAATACTATATAATATATTATATAATACATGTATAATAAATATAATATATACAATAAGAGGAAAATTGACTGGGGGAACAAAAACAGCCGAATGAGAAGTCAATATAATATTACTAGAAGTACACAGTGTACTAAAAACAAAGTATGCCACACTGAGAGAGCATAAGGAGGAGGTAAAGAAAATAAATAGGGAAATTGGCTTACCTAGGTAAGGTGGGTGCTGTAAGGTCCGGTGGGGGAAAAACCTACCATGAGGTGTCAGAGATGGAAGAGACGAGATGATGCGAGGCGAATGGCAAGTAGCGGTGTTTATAGATTAGGTGGGGCAAGGCAGGGCCCAAGTTAAATCAAAACAGTGAATGAACCTTTTTTAGTGGCTGATATTACCCAAAACATGGAACAAAGTAAGCAATCACCGAATGACAACTAAGCACAGAAGTAATGTAATGTACAGGGGAAATACAAAAAAAGGGGTGTTATAGAAAATATGGGAGGTAACTACACTAAACCTAACTGAACTAGCTGCAGAGAAAAAAATAAGGTTAAGCCTCAGATAATAAAACCAACAGTGAATATAGATAAAGGAATAAAACCTAATTAAATGTTGGGAAGGGAAACATCTCAGTACTCTAAATAAATGCGCAAGCACTCCTCAAGTACTCTGATATAGGGGATATGATAAATAGGTTCCTAAAATATAAAGTAGGGAAAAAAACTAATTACTGCAAAGTACTGTGACCTGGTAATTGTGATAGACAGGCCTTGGCCTGACCCACAGGCCCGGCCATTGGTATCCTTAAGGCCATCAGGTATGGACAAACGAAGGGGGGTTTGAGTTTATGGGGCCTATTCAGCAAAATAATCATCTATCATCAAAACAAGCGCTGACAAACAAGTGTAAGGAGGGGTGAAGAGTCCCCTATATATAGGGGACATTTATGTGGGGGACTTTGCACTTGACCGCATCGAGCTCGAAGCTGTGTTTTTGAGTGCCAATAAAGCTGGTTTGCTTCTTCTCATTCAAGCCTGAAGGAGTTTCATTATTTTCTTTCTTACAATTTAGCAAAGTGTTTGATAAATATAGGTAATTGCAGAAGACTTCAGAACCACCCAGAAGAGTGTCCACTCAGAGGGGACTCTGAGTTCCGACAAATGACACGACACTGTATGTGGTCTTTTGGGAGGAATTGAACCCAGCCTTGCAGGCAGAGATGGCCTGTAAGGACAAGACAATGCCACTGTCACAGTACATCACACTGACCATCCAACACTGTCGAGTTTGCAATCAGCATCCCATCCTCCAGTCTCAGCCCTTCTTGAGCTACAAACTTAGCCCCAGGCCAGTGGCCACTGGATTACTAGAACGCATGCAGCTAGTCAAAACACGCATGTCTGCAGAGGAATGTCAGCACTGACTCCATCAGCAGCTCTGCTTTCACTGTGATCAAGCCTCCTGTCTCCTTCCCAGAAAAGCCTGGACAGAGAACAGCCAAGGTGAGCGAAACTTCACCATGGCCCCCATCCTGTGACAACCCGATCCCAGTATCCCTTTCATAGTGGAAGTATACGCCTCTAACTGTGGAATAGGGGTGGTGCTCTCTCAGTGGCATGGCAACCCTGGAAAGCTTTTCCCCTGTGCCTTTTTTTTTGTTGTTGCAAAAATTGACCTGTGCCGAGGCCAACTATGAGGTGCTATTTCAAGGCTACCTTGAACTACTTGATCAAAGCAGCCTTGGAAGAATTTTGACACTAGTTGGAGAGAGCCAGATGCCCATTTCAGGTCATTACAGACCATAGGAATTTGGAGTACATTAAAAGTGCCAAATGATTATACCCTCTCCAGGCCTGGTGGGCACTATTTTTCAGTAGGTTCAACTGTACCATTACATACAGACCTGGCACAAAAAATATGATGATGATGATGATGGCTGTCACTAAGAGAGCTGATACAGCCATTAAGGAGGCTCTCAAGCTGGATGTCTCTGACTGTCAAATACCACCCTCTGTTAAGTTAATTAACCTGTATCAATGGAATTAGACAAATGCTAAAAAAAAAAAAGAAGCGCCTTTGCTAACTTTAGATCCAGGCAGAACCGTATTGTGTTCACTAGGTGCTGGCTGGGTCATTCAAGATTAACACAAGGGTTTCTACTCACAGTTGAAGCTCCCCCATTACACTCTCCCTGTCAAATGCCTAGTGAACGGCAAAGCCTTTGATACGATCAACAGTTTTATTCAGAGACATGGTTAATGGAAACATTTAGGAAAGTACCAGCTGATTGTATTTTAGAATTTGTCTTGTACTAGCCTTAGGTTTCTTATATAGTTTATTAAATATAGTCATATCATTTTGTAAAATACATATCTGGTATTGATTCTCCTGTACTTGCTATAAAATAGCTTTATTGCTGATATGACATTAAAAAACAAAAACAAATCATACAGAGCAGCATCACACTACTCATTTACATATATAATCAAATATATCTCTTTTGAAGTGTCAATTCTCACTTGCAATCACAGCTCTCTATACAGCTGTCACAACAACAGCAGTTCAAGGTTCCACACTTCCATATCAAGTGTCATTCACTGAATCTTTACCGGGAAGCATTCTCACTTATGTTTAAGATTTTTCTTATGTATGTAGTATAATGTCCAGCCAAAACTTTAAAAAACTTGCTTGCAAACTTTTCTTCACTTTACTTCCTGTCACATGTTTACTTTGATATGTCCTGAGACCTTAAATAAAGATACAAACAGGCACAAATCTGGAGAAATGGAATAGATTTATTTAAGTTTTATGTACATACACAGGTGTTGTCCCTTCAAGGCTCACTCCTTAAACTGTCCACATACCCAAAATCCCATTGCAGGTTTTCATTAACACATGAATCTTGAGAAATTTTTCATATGCTCCAGTAAGTCTGAAAATTAAATTACATACTGTACTGATATAAAAAAGTAAGGTAACTATTATGAAAAACCATCATTATTCTTCAACATGTAGCATACAAACAATACATTGTTTTTACAATATATTATTCTACATCAGTGTAGTTAGTACAGTACAATATGAATCAAATATAGCAAATAGATGATATAGTAAAAATAAAAATTCAGCTGTGGTCAAGTTTGTCACTTTGCTTGGCCCTCACAGCTGTCTGTGTGATGGTTGACAAAGATGAACGGGACACGCTAGCTGTATCTAATATCTCAATGTCCTTACAGGTGAGACAGGATACCAACTTCTGCCTTGAGGCACTTGGAGCGAAAAAAAATTCATGAGCCACGGCAGCTAACACAGCACCCAACACTGGCCCAATCCAATACACCTTACATATGAAAGAAATGAATTTAGCTTGATTACTAATGTGTCAAATAGCTCTAATTAATTCACAAGTTATTTACACTAGCACATGACACTGGTCTTTAAGCAATATAAAATAACTCACCCAGTGGTGTTCCCAGTATCCAACTATAATTGCAGGACCAAGAGACCTAGCAGGATTCATGCTGCCTCCAGAAATTCTACCCTATGCCCACATAAATAAACATTCAGGGAATAACTTTATGCATACACATTGAAAAATCAAGGATATTATTGAGCAAATGTATTAACTTCCCAAAGAAAGGTTTCTTATTATGTAATCTACAGTCATTCAATACATCCTACAAAGTGTAAAATGTTGGAATCCTTTGATTCAGAAATGATTGTTTATTTTGAAATTATTGCTAATTATTAATACTGGCATTGCTGTTGTAAATATGAGCATATACTCACTGCAGTGAAAATCCCTGCACTAAGGGAGCAGCCAATCGCCAAATTGCCAGGTTCACATTCCTCACTCTTTCGCTGATCCTCTACTGAGAAGATGGTAAAGACCAGTTGAAAAGTGACAAGTATCTCCATCCCCAGAGCCTGCCCTGCATTTACCTCCATTGGTACCTATGGTGTGTGAGAATGAATGTTTAGAGCAGAAAACAGACATTATTTTCAATAATTATTTAAAAATTCAAGCCTGTTGACACATTTTTCACAACAGCATTTACCAATTTAGTAATAAACATTACATTCTAAAGAAAAGAATTTTCCCAGTTTTTTTAGACTAGCTTCTATTCCAGTCCTCAACACTTCAGTTCAAACCCATCTTATAATACACATAGTCCAGGGGTCGTTGCCACTGCAAGATTCAGCTATGCAGAATGCAAGGCCTTCCTTCCACTACCAATTTATTTACGAATCACATGCTTACAACAAGCCCATATTCAATTTAAGATATGAACTACACCCTAATTTGTACATAATATGGCCTAAGGTTTGTGGACATCTGAGCATCTCGCCCATATGTGAGATGGGCCACATTGTTGCCACAAAGTTGGAAGCACAAAAAAAATAGGGTGTTTTTGTATGTCGTAGCATTACAATTAATATTCATTGGAACTTGTACTGGAACCTGCACAGAGACATGAACTCACAAATTATTTTGTGGCTCACTGTGGCACAATTTATGTGACAAAAGCCTTTAACCTCATTACCTTGTTGACGTAGATCTTAGCTGCTGATTTTAAGGGTAGGACCATGTAGAGAATCCCAGCTCCTACAGTAGCTCCTAAACACTGAGCCAACACATAGACCATGGCCTTTAAAGCATCCAGTTTCCGTGTAGCTAATAAGGCCAAAGTTAATGCAGGGTTCACCTAAAACCATAATGGATGAATTAGTGAAAAGGGACTCTTACTTAGTGTACAGTGTATATATATATGCGTGTATATATATATATATATATATATATATATATATATATATATATATATATATATATATATATATATATATATATATATATATATATATATATTTTTTTTTTTTTTTTATATATATTTCTTACCTGTGCCCCACTGATCTTTCCAAAGCAATGTCCTAGGCCAACTGCTGCCATACCTGCTGCCAGTGCTGGGTACATTGGTCCAGGAGAGCCACCCTCATGCCCAGACAGTGAAGAACCTAGTACAACTGATACAAAGACCAGAGATCCCATCATCTCTGCCAGTATTCCCCTCCAAAACTTGGGGTTTCTCACCTCCTGATTCACCAGTAAAACATCAAAGAAATACCATTAGAATAAAGTAAAGAGGGGGTATAGTGAAAAGGCAATACACTTCTGATAAATAGTATGATAGTGTATATGCAATACAATAGTCCTGATTAAGCATGTTTGAGTTTTAAATTGTTGATTTAGTTGCTGTAATGAAGATGTATACCTTGCAGCAAGTAAGCATACCATAGCTATGTACTTCAGGTCTAACTAAATGTATTAAATGTTGTTTCTCATCTGTGTTTTTCAGGTACTAAACACCTGAAAATTCACAGATGATATTCTTATGGACAGAAACAATCTGTCTATGTGCAGATCAGATTAAATGTATGTAACATTCTATTGGCAAGTTTAAAACATTAAATAAATAACAACTAAAGCTGAAGATAGGTATATAACATGCATACACTTCACAATACTGTCGTGCCAGAGATAGAGGTATTAAATGACTCAAATGTCTATTAAATATCTTTGACAAAGCAACACCTTTGATTTTTACTTTGCACAATGGATTGATGGAACCATGGGAAGAAAATAAAAATAACATTTAAAAGACTGATATATTTGAGGCTTGACTGGATTGTCGATCTTGGCCATAGAATGCAGTTATGCAGTTACCATCTGAATTTTTCTACCAGTGGGTACCAAACCATTTATTTTGAAAAGCAAAAGCAAAATCTTTTCAATTGGTTAATTTTATCTGTACATAAACAATAAATAAATAAACAAACAAACAAACAAACAAACAAACAAACAAACAAACAAACAGACAAACAAACAAACAAATAAATAAATAAATAAATAGTGTTTTCCTCAAAATTTTCCATAGACCATTACGCTGTTAGATTTTAAGTGTCTCTTTGGTAAATAATATTATACAGCAATAGTAAAATTATAATAAAAAAATTATTTTAAAAAATGAGATGGCTTCTCAGTCAATATTTTATGCTGAAACTGGCCTTACCTCCTGTAGATTCATGCTGAACTGAAGGCTTGTTTACCTGTCTCTGTATGTGGGAAGATACAGGCGGAGGGTGTGTAGGCATAAAAAATCACTCCACCCTTAAGTCTGTCTGAATGCAGAGACCACCCCCCATTTCAATCAGTGCCAACACATTCTCACCATTTCTATCTGCAACTGCAGAACATCCATACACCATAAAAAAAACAAACAAACAAGCATGATCTAAAATTGCTGTTTAATCTGGCAGATTAAAGCAAAGTAAAAAAAAAAAAAGTAAAAAAGGTATAAAATGGCTTTAATAAAATAATAGTATAAAATTAAAATGTGTAAAATGTTTGTGTAAACACCGTAGTCAAATGTACAAAAATGAAAAATAAGTATGATATGCTTGAAATAAATTCAATGTGAGAATTCTACTGAGACTGCTATTTGCATAGCATAAATACACTCCACCCTCCCTTTCCTTTCATCATTGCACTTGTATAGTCCAGTCATTACTGCCATGGTGACAGCCTCTTTGGAGTGATTTGGTTGCTATGACGGCTTTTGTGAAGCTTTGGTCCTGAAAGGCTAAATTTAGTCAGATTTTATAGGCAGGGTACATTACACATACTCAATATTCACCTCAGTTGCCCATAGACAAGACACAAATGATATTGCTCCATTAAGTCTATCATTTAGTGTTAATCTTAGAAATGCTATAAGAAACACATCATGTAACTGGACCCTTTTTTATTCTTCACAATTCACAATTTTAAGTGGCAATCAAATAAAATCCTACTTTGAATAACAGACCCAAATGGCTTTTTCCATTTGTGCAGCTATATAGATTCCATTACATGATAATTGTTCAAACACTGATACATACAAATTTGTCATTCATTTAAGTCTTAAATTGCATCGATAATGCAGGGGAATCAGGAATCTGTAGTGCTGGCTTTCCACAGGAAAAGTGCAGACTGGTAACCTGGGTGGCAGAGTGTCACATGGTGTTCTTTGCATATTCTGCCCAGGGGAGGAATTGGGCCTAGTCCTATCTCCTGGTGTGCTCACTCTACTTGCCAATTGATTTCAGGGTGGTAACCAACAGTTAGGTTGACATTAACACCTAGTTTTTACATGAAGTCTGCCCATACTCTAGACTTAAGTTAATTGCAGCCCACAGTCACTATCTTTGTCTTTTAAATCTGCTGTTTCTAAGGCTTGGGAGTGGAACCAAAAAGAATGACTTAGAGAAACAAACCAGCATTGCTGAAAGATTATGGAAGGTCAGTGAGAAAGTCAAATGCTAGGTTGGACCACAGACATTTGGGTGTGAGTGAGTTTTTTTGTACACAAAGCACCTCACTGCCCCTGAGTCAATCAGTGGTGCAAGAAAAGAAATAGTGCCTAAGCTCTGAAGCATGACCATAATCAAAAATTCTTTAGGGAAGAAAGCCATCTGAAAACTCACCCTGGGTGTGCGGGTGCCTGAGCTTCCATGTTTAGACAAGCTGAATTGTGAATGGAGCGGGCAGTCTCAAAACAAAGTGGTCTGCTACTCCACATCATTTCTCTGATAGGAATTCTGATAGCCATGCCTTGTTCCCAGACCTCTTGCACCCACTACAGAGCTTTTCCTGTCAGGGGTCTCAAACCTGGACACCTTCTGGAATTCTGATAGTTCTTCATGACTAACAAAGTTGAATTAGAACATTGAATTAGAAAAGCTCTACATTGTGAAGGCTCACTTGAGTATTTGTCCAGCTATGGCAGAGGTGGTGGTCTGGCAGAGTTAATACAGTGACAGACTGTGAGAGTTGCTCCACTCTCAACTCCAGGTCAACAATCTGGCGTTTGCTGCTTACCATAAAACTGTCCATTAGTCACCATAGCCTGACTCCAACCAGATTCTTCTGCTGCATCCGTGGGATGTATTCTGTCACGATGCGTGCATGCATTGTTGGATGCATATGCAAGGTACAGGTGGCAAAAAAAAGATAAAGACCAACATGGTGATAACAAACAGAGAAAGGAAAACAAACTAAATTAATCAGAATACAAATAGTAACAAAATACAGTTTTTTAATACAACAGATGAAGAGGATGTAAGAACAGTAAGAAATATAACAGTATATGTAATATATAATCCTTTTGCAAATCCCTTGTCCGGTGCCCCTCCTGAAAATATGAATGGTTTCTGACTGTTGTGAGATTGAAATGTGAATGCTGTGGATGACACCACACAGATGCAGTTCAGAATGGTCTGGATGAACCCATTTGTTGTCTCCTTGTTACTTGTTGAATTTGAGATGTTGCCACCAACTTCCTACAAAGACACTGTGCCTGGATTGATAATGAACTCATTGATCCAAGATTACAGTTCATCTGCCAGCAGTAATGTAATCTAAGCGAAAATGGTGTGGGATATCTTGTATTTAATCAAGAATAGTTTCGGTCTCCCTTAGGGTGTGAATTGTGGGCAGGGCTAACTAATTTATATTGAAGGTGGAACCAGCTCAATCTTCAGTGTGCTTTAACTCTTCATTTGAATCTGTTCCCATCTGGTAAGGTAAGATTCCGACTTTTGTGTACGATTTGTTTAACGTGGTTGGTTCTAGAGTTGTTATTTGAACTGTTATTGTATAGCTTGTTGATCTTTGCTTCCTAGTTGTCTCGGGTGATTAATCAAGAATAGTTTCGGTCTCCCTTAGGGTGTGAATTGTGGGCAGGGCTAACTAATATATATTGAAGGTTCTCCACTACAGACACTTGTGTCTGTAGCGGTTTGCAGTTTGCCTTGTCAATACCTGTTACTCACTTAAATAGTAAGTATATTGTCTTTTTTCTTGTTCTTACATCCTTAGTCTCACTTTTCATACTTTGACAAGACCACTGACATGTGCCTCAAACCCATTTCTGTTGTTACCTCTTACAGACGCAGGCATTCTCATCCACGAAGCAGAGGTCATGTTTCTAGAAACCTCATCTACCCTCCCTTGTTGTCTCAGTCTCAAACAGTGGTGGTAGGTGGGCTCTGGAACTGCCAGTCTGCTATAAGGAAGGCTGACTTCATCTCAGCTTTAGCCTCCCACTATTCCTTTGATTTTCTGGCACTAACTGAGACCTGGATACCACCACAGAACACTGCTACACCGGCTGCTCTATCCTCTGCCTATACTTTCTCTCACTCACCACGAGAATCAGGCAGGGGTGGTGGTACAGGTCTGCTGTTGTCACAGAGATGGTGTACCTCACCTCTCCCCTTGTCTCATCTAACCATCTCTTCTTTTGAATTCCATGCAGTTTCAGTTACCTCTCCAATCAACCTCTTCATCATTGTCATCTACCGCCCCCCTGGTCCCCTAGGTAACTTCTTGGATGAAATGGACACACTCCTCAGTGTCTTCCCTTCTGACAGCACCCCTCTGACAGTCCTTGGAGACTTCAACCTCCCATCTGACAAGCTTCACTCTTCTGGCCTTCTGGCTCTTCTGAATTCATTCTCCTTGTCCTTCAACAGCTGCCCTCCCACACACAAGGAAGGAAACGTCCTGGATCTAGTCTTCACTCATCCTTCTCCAGCTACAGACATGACTGTTACCCCATTTCATATCTCCGATCATCACCTGGTATCCTTCTCTATCACTCTCCCTGTTCTGCCTAAACATAACCCCCAGCACCTCTCTCTCACCCGCCGAAACCTCCACTCTATCTCTCCTTCCTCTGTAGCTTCCTGCACTCTTTCATCACTTCCTGACCATGAATCCTTCTCCTCCCTTCCCCTGGACTCAGCTACTGACACTCTGCTTTCCTCCCTTTCCTCAACCATGGACTTTCTCTGCCCTTTGTCTATTATACGCAGGAAGAATTCTTCTCCTGCTCCTTGGTTGTCAGACGTGCTTCGCAACAATCGGAGAGAACTACGATCAGCAGCAAGGAAGTGGAAGAAATCTAAACTCGACACAGACCTCACCTCTTATCGCACGCTCCTGTCCAAATTCTCCTTGGACGTGACTTCTGCCAAGACCTCCTTCTACAAGGAAAAGCTTGAAACTTCTGCACAAGATCCCCGAAAGTTCCACAACATCTTCTCGTCACTACTCAACCCTCCGGCTCCACCTTCTCCATCCTCCCTGACCGCCGAAGATTTTGCCTCTTTTTACACAGAGAAGATTGAGAGGATCTGCCAGACCTTCACGTCTCTCCCAACTTCACCTACATCACACAATCAGCACTCCGCTACTCCTTCACTGACGCAGCTCTCAACTGTAGCAGCAGAAGAGGTTTTGCAAATTACCCGGTCCTGCAATCCTACCACCTGCCCACTGGATCCAATCCCTTCAGCTATGCTCCAGACCATCTCACCTGACCTCCTACCCTTCATCACCACAGTCATCAATGGATCCTTAACGTCTGGTCACGTTCCAACTGCCTTTAAGAAAGCCAGGGTCATCCCCATCCTGAAGAAACCTGCTCTGGATCCCTCAGACATCAGCAACTACAGACCGGTATCACTTCTCTCATTCCTTTCAAAAATTCTTGAACGTGTTGTTTGTAATCAGCTGTCTGACTATCTCATGCAGAATAACCTCCATGACCCCAACCAGTCTGGCTTCAAAGCAGCACATTCCACTGAGACTGCCCTTTTGGCAGTCACTGAGAAACTACATGCTGCTAGATCAGCCAAACTGTCATCGGTCCTCATCCTCCTTGACCTGTCTGCAGCATTTGACACAGTAAACCACAAGACTCTCTTGTCCACCCTCAGGAGTCTTGGAATTTGTGGAACAGCATGGGAATGGTTTGCTTCCTACCTGGATGGTCGCTCATATCAGGTATCATATCAGGTAACAGATTGACATCTGCTCCACGCAGACTCTCGACTGGTGTCCCGCAAGGCTCAGTGCTTGGTCCTCTCCTTTTCTCCCTCTATACTCACTCTCTTGGCAAAGTTATATCCTCACATGGCTTTTCATACCACTGCTATGCTGATGACACACAACTTATCTTCTCCTTCCCTCCCTCAGATACCACGGCTTCTGCTCGAATCTCGGCGTGTCTGGCGGACATTTCATCTTGGATGACTGCCCATCAGCTGAAACTCAATCCCAGCAAAACCGAGCTGCTGATAATTCCAGGTGATCCATCCCCAGCCCAAGACCTCGCGATATCTCTGAGCAACTCCATGATTTCCCCTACAGCCTCTGCTCGCAACCTTGGGGTAACCATGGATAATCAACTATCCTTTTCTTCCCATGTCACTAATGTGACACGCTCATGTCGGTTTCTTCTGTACAACATCAGAAGGATTCGGCCATTTCTATCCACACAGGCTACTCAGGTGCTTGTTCAATCTCTGGTCATCTCGAGATTGGACTACTGCAACTCTCTTCTGACAGGTCTACCTCTAAACGCAATTCGCCCACTGCAAATGATCCAAAATGCAGCTGCACGACTTGTTTTCAACCTGCCCAAGTTCTCCCACATCACCCCACTGCTGCGTTCCCTCCACTGGCTTCCGGTAGCTGCACGCATCAGATTCAAAACACTAATGCTTGCCTACAAAGCCAAGAATGGACCAGCGCCATCTTACCTCAAAGCTCTCGTCACTTCTCGCACTGCACCTCGCTTACTCAGATCCACTAGCACTGCTCGACTGGTCCCACCATCTCTCAGGGAAAAAGGTAGGTATACATCTAGACTCTTCTCTGTTCTGGCACCGAGGTGGTGGAACGAACTTCCCCTAGGTATCCGTACGGCCGAGTCTCTGACTATCTTCAAACGGCAACTGAAGACTTACCTCTTCCTGAAGTACTTAAACTAGCTCTTATTTTTCCAGTTTACGTAATATGTTGCAAAAAAAAAAAAAAAAAAAAAAAAAAAAAAAAAAAAAAAACCCCCAAATCAGTGTTAGGCTAATGGTATCCCAAGTTGTGTCTTATTGAACCAGTGTTAATGTATTCAGTGATTGAGAACTAAAGCACTTTTGTACGTCGCTCTGGATAAGAGCGTCTGCCAAATGCCAGAAATGTAAATGTAAATATCTTGTCAGCTAGTAGCTGTTCACCTATCCCCATACCCAGTATCAAATTCTTTTGTCTCAGGAACCCTTACATTCCCTGCACACTCACACATACTCACATACTCTCACACACACACACACACACACACACACACACACACACACACACACACACACACACACACACACACACACACGCACACAAATCCCTCGGAGAGGGAATTAAATTTTTATTATTATTATTTTAAGTTTCACTTTTGACTGTGGATATTTGTTCTCTTTGCTTTCTTCCTCCTGATGTATGAACAGAAAGTGGGGCTGTGAATCTCACCTCTACCTGTACATAAGTGAATGGAGGCCTGGAGCAGACAATTGTTTATTTTTCAGTTTTTTCTTTTATCTCTTTTCTCAATGTCAGATTGCATCTGACGGTCAATCAGACATTTTCTTAGAAAAAGCAGCATGTGTGTCTAAAAAAACATGGTAGGTACAGAGACCATTAATACTGGAGTAACACAAGGTTGTGTGCTCCTGCCTACTTCTTTTCAGTATCTACACCAATGGCTGTGTCACCAAGGAACCATCTGTGAAGATCTCTGAAGTTTTTGTAGACAACACCTCATACATTTAGTGATTAGTCTGCCAAGAGAAAAGAATAAACAAGGGCACCAGGAAATTTTCCTTCTGAGACCACTGAATGAGTTTAAACTGGCACAGGCACCAATCATCCAATTCTAGATAGCGATCAATGAGTCCATCCTCGAAGCTCATATAACCATGTGCTTAGGATCCTCCACCTCACAAGAGCAAGCTAAACTACACTGAATAATCAAGACAGTGAAGAAGATGAATGGATGTAGTCTACTAATGCTACATTTTCTGATTCAGGTTCAGCTCCACACAACAGAGAAGTGGTAATTTAGTGGTTAGGGAGATGGATTACTGATTAGAAGTAATGCAGCTGCTGGGCCCCTGAGCAAGGCCCTTAACCCTCAATTGCTCAGTTGTATAAAAAATAGATAAAATGTAAGTTGCTCTGGATAAGGGTGTCTGCCAAATGTGATAAATAAACAACAGATTTCAATACGTAGCTATTTTTTCCAAAAAACAAACATTCAGATATCAAGTGTGGAAAATGACACCCTTCTTACATCCACTATCATGGAATGAAAATGTCTTGGACAATTTCATGTATGCTAAAGCATTAAGAGTTCCTTTCACTGGAACTAAGAGCCCAAGCCCAACCCCTGAAAAACAACCCTACTCCATAATCTCCCCTCCACCAAACATTACACTTGGCACAATGCATTCAGGCAAGTACCGTTCTCCTGGCAACTGCCAAACCCAGACTCATCGGATTGCCAGACAGAGAAGCGTGATTGGTCACTCCAGAGAACACATGTCCACTGCTCTGGAGTCCAGTGGCGGCGTGCTTTACACCGCTGCATCTGACGCTTTGCATTGCACTTCGTGATGTAAAGCTTGGATGCAGCTGCTCGGCCATGAAAACCCACTCCATAAGCTCTCTCCACACTGTTCTTGAGCTAATCTAAAGGCCACATGAAGTTTGGAGGTCTATGGCTATTGCCTCTGCAGAAAGTTGGCAACTTCTGTGCACTGTGCACCTCAGCATGCGCTGAGTGATCACAGTATCATCGTGATTTTATGTGGCGTACCACTCCATGGCTGAATTGCTGTTGTTCCCAATTGCTTCCACTTTATTATAATACAACTAACAGTTGACTGTGGAATATTTAGTAGTGAGGAAATTTCACGAATGGACTTATTGCACAGGTGGCAGCCTATCATGGTACCACGCTTGAATTCACTGAGCTCCTGAGAGCGACCCATTCTTTCACAAATGTTTGTAGAAGCAGTCTGCATGCCTAGGTGCTTGATTTCAAACACCTGTGGCCATGGAAATGATTGGAACACCCGAATTCAATGATTTGGTGGTGTGTCCAAAAACTTTTGGTAATATAGTGTAGCTGCAGTCCATATGGATAATCAAAAGTGCAAGCACTGATTTGTTGTTTGTTCAGTGGCTGTATCTGTAACAGTACATGTGCCAAAAAGTGTTTTGAGTTTTAATTTAAGGTTCTATGACTTTCAAGTATTGTTTTAATTGTTGATACTTGATTGCTCTAGCACATGTTTGTTAAAACTCTGAAGTCTTGTTTATTGCTGCAGCATTTTAATATTACTCTGGCACATTAAAAGCATTTGTGTTGTATTTCTCCAGCACTTTAGTGGCATTAATTTAGTGGCATTAATTTTGCCTTTTTAAAAAAAAAAAAATAAATGTTATTTATTTATTTAAAAAAATATTTGTTGACTGGAGTAGAACTTCATCTCATTCCAATTTTTGCATTTGCTGAAAGAAAATGTTACTTGGCAGAATTGTCAAATAAATATTTTTCTGTAATAATGAAAGTCTTTTGTATTGTGTTTACAATATGGTTTTCAATCCCTGCGTTTGATTTTTGAAGTGAGGGCCATATAGGAATCTGTGTGAGACATTTAAATGCAAGATTTAAAGTTGTAAATTAAAAGATGAAAATTAATTTGAACAAACTTAAAAAATTTAATGAAACCAGCTACAAAGCTTTTTTTGAGTTTACTGAACTTCAGGTATGTGTAGCTGTGCCTACTCTTTTTTTTTTAAAAGTTCAGTCAACCCCTATTTAACTGTAAATAAACTCATACTGGCTTGTTAGATGTACTTACTGAGGAATGTATACCTAACTCAAACCAGCTGTTTCAATCAACTTTCTAAAATAATTTAGCACAACTTCAAACACAGAAGTTGAGTGCTTACAAGATATGTGACTACTGCAGGCATAGCAAAACTTCTTGGTGATTGTTTCTGTGCCTATTGAGGTCCTGCTGGATCATGGTATGCAGAAATTTGTGTGACTCTACACTGCTGAATTTTGAGCCATTTGTGTCTGTAGTATGTGAATAACCACCTCAAGAGTTTTTTTTTCACTCTGCAACCACACAACTCACTTCTGTTCAAAATGTGGACTCACCATTCTTCATATGAGTTAAGCCTTTTGTGAGCTTGATTGAGTCATTCTCAGACTTTCAGTAAGAATTCAGCAAGAAGAGAAGAGGATAAAGAAGGCAACCTATTGGAGCACCAGTGTGGAGGTAGAGCAGGTCTGAGAAGTGGTGACCCATTCTGATGTACTCTTTCCAGTTAGATAGCAAATGGATAATCCAGTGGCAGACATTTGAATATATGTTAAACTGCCTCAGTTTATCCATGAATAAGTCAGGGATTATATTGTTGAAAGCAGAGCAAAAATCCACAAACATAATGTGGGCATAGGTGAAAGTTCTCAGACTTTCAGTAAGAATTCAGCAAGAAGAGAAGGGGTTGAGGTCTATATTTTTAGTTGGCCATTCCAGCACCTTGAATTTTTTTTACTTTTACTTTGCCCAGGTTGAGCTGCTTGCAAGATGACCTCATATTTGTCTCAAGTTTATTCTGGTGTAAAGTTCCTGTCTGAAAAACAATTGTATTTCGATATTTCACCAATGCTTTCGACTGAAAAGCACACAAGATCTGCACACAAGTTCAACAAAGCAGTCACCCCCCAAAGTCTGTGGGCCAAATTCTTATACAAATAAATCACAATCCAATTGTGGACTTATGAAACTGTTGAAAGCATAAATCATTTAGTTTATACATACTCTTGTAAACAATAGACTGTAAATAAATATGAATATACAAAATTCCACATTTTACAAAGGGAAATAATTGCAAAAATTCTATAAGTAAAAGATAATGATAAACACTAGTTTAAAAAGCCTGTAAAAAGCTAATTTGTTTTGTTAAATAACCCAGTTCCCATGTGCTCATGGTTACTTGGTTAATTGTATTGAGAATTGGCTTTGTTTCCCTCTTCTAAATTTTTTCCTAAAATTGTAACATTCTAAATCAATATTCAAACACAATGAATACTACATTAAGGTGTGCATTCATATATATCTATATATGTATGTATATAGATATATTTATGTATATACCTATATGTATGTATGTCGAGCCTACCAATCAACATTAGAGCGCCACCCTCAGACAGAATTATGCAAGAGCACTAGACCTCTGCCAAAAGTGTTCTGCATGTGTTCAGTCATTTGAACAACACCAGCTCAACACCAGCTCCATCACCAAGAAAGCCCAGCAGCTTCTCTAATTCCTGCGAAGGCTGAGGAAGGCTTATCTTCCACCTCCCATCCTGACCACCTTCAGAGGGACCATCGAAAGCATCCTGAGCAACTGCATCACTGCCTGGGTCGGGAATTGCACCGTCTTGGATCACAAGACACTGCAGCGGATAGTGAGGACAGCTGAGAAGATCATCAGAGTCTCTCTTCCCTCTGTTACAAACATTTACTCCACACGCTGCATCCGCAAAGCCAACAGCATTGTGGATGGCCCCACATACCCCTCACACACACTCTTCACCCTCCTGCCGTCTGGAAAGAGGTACCGAAGCATTTGGGCCCTCACAACCAGACTGTGTAACAGTTTCTTCCCTCAGGTGTCTCAACAGAAAACTGAACTGAGCTGAACACACACACACACACACACACACACACACACACACACACACACACACAATTGATCTTGCATACGTGCGCACGTCACTTTAAACTTTTGAACTACACTTTAACTGTTATAATTAAAATAGCGATTTCTGCTGCTATCACCCACTGTCCCTAACCCTGTTTCTTTTTTGCACTCAATATCTAAACACTGTTCTTTTGCACACAGTTGGCGTTATGTGTCTTGTTTGTCTGCACTGTCTCGTCATCCTCTGCACTTAGGTTGTATGTTTAGTTTTAAAAATTCTGCATCTTGAAAGTATAGTTTAGTTCTGTGTTTGTCTGCGTCACCCTGTACTTTGTTTTTGTTCTGTGTAGCACCTCTGGTCCAGGAGGAACGTTGTTTCATTTCACCATGTACTGCATCAGTTATATATGGTTGAAGTAACAATAAAGCTTCTTTGACTTTGACTTGAATGCCCCACCTAAATTTATGGTGAGGAGCTTCTACTGGTTTTCTAGCTCCCGTCCACAAGCATTTATGATCAATAAGCATGATTGTTTTATTGCAACAAATTACACAGGGCATAATAATAGTCCAAATGAATGCACTCTATAACTGCTTAAAACATATACACATCACTTATTTGGAGATTTTAACATGCCACTGGGAACATCTGAAAACCTTTTTTGCAAGCAAAACATATAGTCTGTACTTCCCTGCACAAGTGTAAAATCAGTAAAATGAAAAAAGTGGAAAAAGGTGAAAAATAAGTGAAAAATGGATGTGTAGGGACATGAGTCGCCTATCGTCGATTTGAGGACGTTCACGCTGGATTTGTTGATTCTGTCAAAGCTTCACATTAGCCCAGAATGTTCAGATGCCCAACAAAAGAGCAATATACAGTAAATTTGCCATCTGCCAACAAAAGACGACCCGTCTCGAAGTCCAGTGTGAACAACCTTGTTGTTGATAATGGCAACTATTAAAATAAAATTTGGCTAACATAACACAAGGCTGTTTTTCGTTAATATGCTATATTGATAGCTATGGCTGAATTGAAATAAATTAGTTAACTATCTACAAGGTATGTGGATTGTCGTTAAAATATGCAATATTATCCTACCGTATTTTGAGGACGCTTGATTTTTTTTTATCCTCCCTCTCTAACCAGCAATGCAAAACAGTCTGCTGGGAAGTACTTCTCTTCATCTTCAAAGATACCTGTGCTCTCTCTGTCAAATGGCAGTAATCAAGTACTATTGTTGCAAGGCTATAGTTTCTAGGATAATTGGGCATTTCTAACTTGTGGAAATGGGCTTTTAATATTTTTATCTGATTATTTATGATGAACGCATAATTGATTCAGAACACGAATAATGTTACAAAATAAATGCCTTCTACATATGTTTCAGATGATCATGGTATAAATACTGTGTGTGTGTGTGTGTGTGTGTGTGTGTGTGTGTGTGTGTGTGTGTGTGTGTGTGTTTAATTGCTAGTTCTGATTTTTGGGAAGCATGAAAAAGAATTTTTAGAATAGTGTGAAGAATGGAAGGAACTTCTCATGATCTGAAGCATAAAACCTCATCTTAGGGTGTGGGCATGTATGACTGGCAGTGGAACTGATTCCATTTTTTTTGTGACTGCTGACAAAATACCAGGATGAATTTTGAAGTATATTGGGCTATATTATCTGCTCAGAATTAGGCTGATGCTTGAAAATTCACTGAATGATGCTTCAAAGTGCAGTAGGACAATGACCTGAAGTATACTTTAAAAACAGCCCAAGACAGTTTTGAGTGGAATGTTTTTCAGTGGTTTTGCAAAAAGTCAGTCACCTGACCTCAGGCCAGCCAAAACTGAAGAACTGAAGACAGATACAATAAAGGCTTGGACCAAATATAAACATATATGTATATTTCTACATCATTCACCTGTTTTGTATGTAGATACCCTTACATTAAAACTGAAAGTATAAAAAATATATATTTATTATTTAATGTCTGTATAAAAATATACTGTAGTAGACAGTTTTATGAAAATTTTATGGACCTGAATGTATATGCACTATATGGCCAAACACCTATCACACCCATATGAGCTTTTCGAGCATTCCAATCCAGTTTTAATCTGCCTTTTATATAAAATAAACTCCACTCTTCTAGAAAGACTTTTACCTAGATTCTGGAATGTGGCTGTGGGGTTTCACCTATTCAGCCACAAAATCATTAATGAGATCAGGCAAGGAGGTGTGAGGGACAGTTGGCTTTCATCCCAAAGGTGTTCAGTGGGGTTAAGGTCAAGGCTTTGTGCTGATCACTTCATGAGTTATCTTCCACTCCAAGCTTGGCACAATATGTCATCATGGACTTCAAGGGGCATTGTCATGCTGGACCATGTTTGGTTTTGCCCCTGTAGTTCCACTGAAGGGGAATTCGAATTCTACAGCATACAAAAACATCCTATGCAATTGTGTGCTTCCAACTTTGTAGAAACAGTTTGGGGAAGGCTCACATGTAGGTATAATGGCTAGCATGCTTGCAACAGTAGAATTGTTTACTTTTATGTGAGGTGGGCTCAAGCATGCACAAAATTCTGAAACTCATTAATGCAATTATTTAATCAACCAATAAAATGACAACAGTGCATGGCAAAAATTCATGCAGATACAGGTCAATAACTTCACTTAATGTTAACATCAAACATGTAGTGGGAAAAATATGTTGTAAGTGACTTTGACAGGTTGGTGCAAGTATTTCAGAAACTGCTGATCTGGGATTTTGACACACAACAGTCTCTATAGTAATATAAAGTATTTCAAACTAGTAAATGTAGGTATGTTTTTGCACGTTTTTATACGGTTGCTTGAATTGATAATCGCCAAGACCTTGGGCTATGTGGCTCTCCGTAGTGCGTAACGAGCTAGGTACTTCCTCTTTAAGCTCGAGTTCTCGTCTGTGATTATAGCTGCGTTCAGAAAATAGCAGCCATGTTTGCTAATTTGAAACCTAAAGAAAGACTGTTTATGATTAAGATCACTTGTATCATCTTCTCATAGATTGTAAAACCGGGACCTAAAGGCAGTGTTGTCTGTTTAATCGTAGGAATACGAGGTTAGGACATTTAAAATTATTTATTGAGTAAAAACTTTGTGGGCGATGCTGTCTTAAAATTTTCTTAGCCGTACCTTAACAAAAAGATGTGTGCCACAAACAAAGGGTACACGTCTGTAGTTGCCGGTATAGCATACGTAGAATTTGGGATTTGTGGAGAAATTGGATATACATGAATTTCGAATCATTTGCAAGTCTTTGAATTTTAGTGAACCTTAACCTAGCTTGTTAACACTTTATTGATATACTAATATATTTTAGGTAAGCATACAGATGATTTCATTACCTAACGCATGTGTTCTTCATAAAGAGGTGTTTTAGTGCACATATCGAGTACGAAATTAATATGCATGTAGAAATTTAAGCTGCATTTCTTAAGAAACTAAATAACGTTGCATCACGGCGTTACCAGTTTTCTACAGGCCCAGTACGACGGCGTAAAGACGACATTGTTAATCTGTCTGAGAGCTAAATTAATGCAATGACATTTTTACGTAACCTGTTAAACTATAGTACGTTTGATTGCCACTGTACCCCTTTTCTGACGTACGTTACATTGAGTTATAGATACACATCTAAAGTGAGCAAGGTCTAAAGTATTTTTTGCTTTCGTTTTATTTGAAATGTTAGTTACGTAGTTAATGTTAACTAAATAAAATCTCCGAAAGTATTAAGGCGGCAAGGCCTATTTTGTTCTTGCTATACAATGAAGACATTTGGGTCAGCTCATATGATGAATATAAGATGAAAATGTAATTTGCATCAACCTTTTATTTATATTTTGTTTCTGCAAAAAATAAATTAATTTCAACATCATACGAAGGAGGTTTGAGTGCACACCTAATCCACACCACCCTCTTACATTTTCTCTTGCAGTTGCCACATATGGTCATTACAGCACCTTTTGTGTGAATGCAGCCATTCTCCAGGTGATTGAAAATATTGGAACAAGGGGGTTCCTGCATGGTGCAAACGTTTGCCCAATCTTTCTGTAATTGCGAGATTGAATCTGGTTGATGCTACAGTAATATGTGGCTGATAGTCCAGGGGAGCAAAATTTTCCCTGCTCTCAGGGCAGGAGAGAGTGTGGCATACTATGAGTCCCCTATCAATCAAAACGATGCCAACCAGACATGGCCATCTGTTTGCTTGTCTGCGGAAGGTGGATAGCTCGAGTGTTACGACACTGTTATATGAGCAGCATTTTGAAAATATGTTAGATTGCTTGATTAAACAATTAAGGAGATAATTGTGGTTCACCTTTGTAGACTGCATTTGGTGTTAAAAAGTAAACCGACATGAGGACCAGAGATCTATCTTTGGGAGAAAAGCAGGAAAATTTATCAGAGCCATTTCACAAGCATTGGGTATAGTCAGGACAGCAATGTGGAAAAAGCAAGAAACCACTGGGGTACTAACAGATCAGACTGGTTGATCAAGTAAAACAGCAGTAGTTGATGACAGTTTCTCTTATTAGCTCTTCCAAGAATGCAGTCATAGCAAGCAAAGGATATGCAACCAAATATTAGGATTTTTCATTAAAGTTGGGTGGTCTCCTATGTAAGGTTTCATGTTCTAAGTGGTTTAACACAACTGTATGTAAATATCAGAAAATAAAAGCTGAAATTCTGATCTCAAATATAAAAGAAGAATCTTGTATTCATGTTTTGACCTCAAACCCAAATGATTCAGTGTATACCCAAACAAGATAATTTGCCTTGTCCTTCCAATACTTTATGAGGGGACTGTATGTTATATGTGGGCATGCAGGGACTCAAAATATTTTATTTTATTCCATTGAGAACCTTTACTTCATTTTTCTGTGATAGTTCTAAACAATCATTTAAGCAATCATTTTATTATGAAGGTGAACGTAATTAAGACTGTGTTCACATTGTGATTTTATCTCTGTCACCAATTGCTGTACTAAGAAGTCTCCAGTAGGTGTTCCCACTCTTGATGGTCATAGTAATGAGTGGCTATAAATCAGTAGTTGGCACAACTAGCATTCCACTTGACAACAAATCACTTCACAGCAAATTATATGCTTAATATGATATGATATGAAGGACAAACAGTGTGTGCTGTTTGCCACTGGTCACCTGCTATCTAAAAATTGTGATGTGCTAAAATGTGTGCTTCTGTTCAGACTTGGAACAGAAGACCAATGGTTGAAAACCCTAAAATGTCTCATAAGTGTATGCCTTTTTATTTTTGGGATATGTGAAAGATTTGTTTTGTCTTATGTACAGATCTGAATGGTGATATGAATGTGAATGGCATTACTGCTGCAGATGGGGGCAGTCAGTCTGGCCCTGACCCTCCTGCTTCCTCTTATCACCATCAGAACAATCAGGCCATCATGGAATATGACTACTTATGGATCCCAAACCATTATAATTCTGACATGGGCTCTGGCTCTGGTTGTGGCACTGGCCATGGAACAGCCCCAAAACAGCAGCAACCCCCTCATGCCTTTCAGGGACACTACCCAATCAACAGGACCATGGGGAGTTCTCAGCAACCCCCAGTGACAAGGGAACAGTACTGGGGGCAGGGGTGTCCTGGCCAACAGCAAGGGGGGTCATCTGTGGCAATACCATATTCTCATGGCATGTATGGTGTTTACCCAAACCAAGTGCTTAATCACCAACAGCAGCAGCATTTTGGCATGGTGCCAAATGGAGTACCTTGTTATCAATCGCAGCATACACTTCTCTCTTCAGAACAGTCTGGACCCTTGACTCAACTGTTGCCTACTGCACAAATGTTTACCCCCCTACGAGGAAGCTCGCAGCAACATCACCTGGCCCATGGTAGTACTGACAGTTCCATACTAATGCAGGCATCAATGAGGTCACAGAATGCAAAGAATGATGATGGTTCCCCCCAGAGAAAGAAGAGTCCGGGGAGAGGCACTGTGGTCCATTCCTCTGGGATTCAAGGTGAATATTATCTACAGAGCACAAGCTCAAAAACATTTGGTATTGTGATGATTTTTTATTATTTTCTTGTTCAAAGCTGTACATTATGCTGTCATACATAAAAAATTACACTTAATGATGCAAACTTATTAGGAGTATAATGATACATATCAATACAAGGCTCTTCATTTGATGTCTTCATATTGAAAAATACTTTAAAGATTGTGCAATAAACTAGGTTATTCATTATTAATCTTGAATCAGGAGATGCTATGGGAGAATGAAAAACATGGTACTGTTAAGCATGTTGTTTTTCGCAAGCAGGAACTGGAAGATTCTCCTGTTTAGACAGTATTATTAATAGAGTGTAAGGATGGCCAACCTAAGCGAGTGTGGTTGTTACCAGATGCCGCACGGTAAGCTTGTATAAAATAATTTTACAGTCTATACACAGTATTACATTGCCCTGCTAGCCACTGACATTTATGCTGTTTATATTACCAGTCCTGCCAACATTATGCATTTTGCTCTGCTGTTAATTATTGGAAGAGCATTTCTTTCTCAAGTAAAACAGAAGATGATTTGTACAGGTGAATTACTTCTGCAGTTTCTTATTTCACAGCTGGTAAAATTTTTTTACACCCTCCCCATTCCACTTAAACCTGAAATGGTGGAAATGGTAGTTTTCCTGTCTTTTTTAGGCAGTTCTGGACTATTAAATAATTTATCATGATATTTTTAAATTGAAAGAAAGAGAAAAGCTTCTGCTTGTGAATACTGATCATTAAAACTTTTAAAATAATATTATATGATATTTTATGTAATGTAAATGTTAATGTAGATAAAGCTGAACTAAGTACATAGCTTATACACAGTACCCTCCAAAGCTATTGGAATGGCAAAGCTAGTTATTTTTGTTGTGCCCCCTGAAGCCACAGTGCTTTAGACCATACAATGAAATTCTCACTTTGCATGTCTCCCTTTACACAAATAAATAATAAGAAAGAAATATGAAACTGTGAAATATAATGATTCAGCTATAAACACCTGAGTCTATTTAGTAAGGTGCATTGTGCAAAAAATGTCCACAGGCTAGGCTTCAGTGGGGGTCATAGGGAATCAGGACATTGGTGTTGAATGTGCTGTTTAGGAGTCTAATGGCTTGTGGGTAGAACCTGTTAGTAAGTCTTCTTGTACTTGATTTCACACTTCTGTAGCATCTCTCTGACAGCAGAAGTATGAAGATGCTGTGCTGTGGATGTGTATTGTCCTTGATGATGTGGGCCCTTCCAGTGACCCTGCTGTTGTAAATGTCCTGAAGTGGTGATTAGGCTGCTCCAGAGATGAACTGTGCAGTCTTTATCACATGCTGGAGTGCCTTCCAGTCCTGAACAGTACAGCTTCCGTGCAACACTGTGATTGAACTGGTAATCACACTTTCTGTACATCTGTAGAAGTTGCTGAAGCTTGCATGAGACATGCCAAACCTTGAGAGGAACCATGCTCAGAAGGGAACCCATCCTCTTTGGGTGACACTGGACAGTAAATAATGTTAACGCAACTAAGTAATGTCCTTTCTACAACAGCAACCAAGGGCTCATGAGGAACTATTAGGTTAGTGTAGTTTCTGAGTTCATTATAGACACTAATTCCTTGCTGTCGCAAGCTGACAGATGTAACGACACATCTGTGACAGTGTGATAGTCTACAAGTGGCTCTGTTCATGACTGTCTCCTGGTCACAGGCTGTTCACACAGATCCATCCACAGCATCAGTGAGCACCACCAAGCGACGAGACTCCAACCAAAGGTTTTCACCCTTTCCACTTCTGTGTCACCGATGTAGATTGAGGTGTGCTGCTCCTTCCTCCTCCTCCTAGTATCAGTAATCATATCCTTGGTCTTGTCTGCATTTAAGGAGAGATTATTTACATGACACCAGGCAATCAGTCCTGCTGTCTCTCTTCTGTATGTTTCGTCTCCACCTGTGATCAGTTTGATGACTGTGGTGTCATCCGCAAACTTAACGATCCTGGTGTTGGTCTGGGAGGCCATGTAGTAGTCGGTGAAAAGGGTATACAGTGGGCTCAGGACACAGCCTTGGGGGGTCCCTGTGCTCACAGTTCTGATGTCTGTTTTCCTACTCTAACGAACTGGGATCTGTTTTTCAGGAAGTTCAGCACTCAGTTACAGAGGGAGGGTGTCAGTCCGATGGTGAAGAGCTTTTCACACAGCCTGTGTGGTATGACTGTGTTGAATGCTGAGCTGTAGTCAATGAATAGCATTTTCACATGTGTGTCCTTACCCTCCAAGTGTGTGAGGGCTGTGTGAACAGCAGTGTTGACAATAGAGTGGTTCTGATGATAGGCGAATTGTAGTGGGTTCATGGTGGCTGGGATGGTCCTTTTTATGTGAGACATGACTGGCCTTTCAAAGTGGGCATAGTACTCATTCAGCTCATCTGGGAGTGTGGTATTGGAGATTATGGCTCACTGAGTCCTCTGCCGGTACTCTGTGATGTACAGCAGGCTTTGTCACAATGCATATCCCTGTTAATATCCCTCCAGCTTTAGTCTGTAATATCTCTTGGCTTGCTGATTGATTTGTGGAGATTGTATCTGGCCTTTTTTTTTTCTTTTTTCAATGTCACATGTTTCCAGTGAACATGTCAGTCGGTGATTGTAAATTAAATTTTCAGCATGCATGGTTGACAGAAGAAAGGCAATTAGCCACAGAGATTATATCAATCCACTTATCTTTAAAATATAAATATAATAGAAGCTATAGATATTGTAGTGTGCTGGGGCATTTCCTAATGGGATTTAAATGTTTGTTGATGGTTTCTAGTTGGAAGTGATAAAGTGTCAGTCTGACACTAAAAAGTATTTTAGTAATTAAAAGTAAAAACGTGGATAATGCATGTAGTATTAAGCAATATAAAGGATCCTTCTCTCACACTCAATTCATTGCTTTGATGAGTTGTTTCATGCATAGCTTTTCACAGCACTTTGTTCTCTCTATTAATAAGCACTTTCACTTATACTGTTTGTTGTACATGTTGGCTTGCAGTTTTTATTAAAATACTGTTTTAACTGCAATGGGGCATTGGTGGCTCAGTGGTAGGTTTCTCGCCTATCATGCAGAAGGCCCGGGTTCGATTCCCAGCCAATGCCTCAACCCCAGCCACCGGATGCAGTGCTGGTCCCAAGCCCGGAAAAATGGGAGGGTTGCGTCAGGAAGGGCATCCGGCGTAAAACATTTGCCAAGTTGTTGTGCGGACCAGTTGGTCCGCTGTGGCGACCCCGAACAGGGAGCAGCCGAAAGCACTGTTTAAACTGCAATAAAGATACTGCATTAAAACACAGTTTATACACAAATATAAAAAAAACAAACAGATCACTTAATCAGTCTCCAAATGTCCATCCCCTTATCCAGTCCATTGATGAATCAGGCTAGTTTAAGAATGGCATCTATGCATCTGCATGTAATAATGTCTACCAGTACAGCGTCATCTGCTCTGGGAGTTTTAATGGGTAGTGTACAGGTATGTATAGGTGTAATCTGAATAGCAGGACCAAGAATCTTGCCCATCTCTGAAATAATTTGTGTCCCAAACCTCTGGACTCCTGGACATTTTCATGAGCACAAAGGTAACCAAATTTGTATTGCAATTCAAGCAGAATAGAAAAGAATGATCTATTTAGGACTTCCTCCACCTGCATTTGTTTCTGTTTGCAACTGTGCACAATAATCACTAATAAACTTCTCTTTCTCCAGTGAACTTTATATCTGACTGGCACAACTCTACAATTATCTGCAAAGGCTTAAAATTCAGCACAGTTTAAAAACATACTGAGGTAACAAACTTCCAAAGTCAATATACTTCAACAGCCAATAAAAGCAGCCAATCACAGTTTGTTTTGTTCAACATTAAGTTGCATTACGACCGTGCAACTGTAAATCTTTCTTTGAAGAAAGTAATGCAAATTAATGAGTCTATACCTTGAACAAATATTCACTTCACATATTTGGAAAATCCAGCATTTAGCTGATCCACATAAGCATTAATTGTCACAGCTGTAAACACGACGACTTCCTGTCACAGTGATTTTGTTTTTAGGTGGACTGGAAATCCTGTAGAATCCAACCAATCAAAAGATGACTTTGGAATTACTTTTCCTTCAGACTTTGTTTGCCATAGACATCAGCCGTTCAGCCAATGGTTCGTAGGCATTATGTCTGAGGCTGAGACAAATATAGTCCTTAAAAATATAGGTAATTGTTGCTTAAAAATGATTGCACGTTTGCCTAAGTAATCAGTCTTGCTGTTTGAACTTATATAAGCAAATACTTAAAAGCCTAAGATATGATTATTATTGCAGTCAGTCATTGCAAGAGTTTCAGCCGGCGACAATTCTTTAACTGTTGTAGTGTGTATCATCTGATTTCTTAAACAATCATGTCAGAAAATGTATCCTGTGGTCGTGGATATTACTGTGGACCTGTCATTTGTAGTGCCTAATGTGTTATGATCTGTGCCTGCTTCAGTTAATCAGGTCTAGGCTGAGCGACATTTGCCTATACCACAAATCATGAAATGTACTTACTATAAATGGCAACTAGTAATCTAAACTTTTTTTTTGGAATTGGGGTTATATTACACAGCCACTGTTTTTTCATCAGATCTGTTATCCATATATCATTGTGCAGACACAGCAATCCACCTTGATTTTGCCCAGTAAGTATCCAAGGCTATGACCTTGACCTGCAAAGGGGGAAGACACAAGGTCCCTAATGTGATGTGCTATTTTGCACAAAATGTTTAATTGTAATGGCAATAACTTAGAGGCATGCTGCTCTAGTTCTGTGTTGCAGCTACCTGGGCCTCTCAGATTCTACATGCTGGGTATGGCTGTCATCTCCAGACACCTTCTCAGTTGTCAATAGGTGAATCAGTTACTCATGACCTTGTGGCAGAGAGGTCAAGATAAAAAAAAAGAAAAACTAGACACAACTTAGTAATAAACCTTAGTAATGTAACCACCAGGGTCCCTGTCATTCTTAACAGCCTGTAACCCTAAAGGAAACTATGGACACCCTCATGCTGTTTGTAAGGTGATCTCTTATTTGGTGTTAGTTACTGTATTAGTTGCTGTGTGTGTGGATGAAGAGGACCTGGTACTTGAGGAACGTGGTCTGCTTGTCCATCACATGTTCAGCACAGTGTTTTAGCTCCTATTTTATATAGACAAGAGGTTGGAAGGACTCGATCTAATCAAGCAGCTGGTCAATACTTGCCCTGAGTTGTACTTTTGGCTTTAATGGCGACCATGTGGGTCGCTAACAAGTGTCTTTTTTGTGGCTACACAGCTGTTTAGGCCCATTGAAATTCTTTGGCCTTCGGTGTGTGGAATTGATTGTTCTACTGTCAGAATTTTTTATGATGTGACTTCACCAAACACTTCATGATCATGATCATTCAAAAAATGTTTTTGACAGTTTCCCACTATCCTTCCAGGCTTTAATAATGCATTGTAAATCTTAACCCAATTCAAGCGAGGTGGTATTAGAGCTAGGCTAAAGCTAAACACTTATCGACCAACGCTCCCAAGCATCTTTCTTACCTATCTATAAACTATCTACAGTAAAGTTTTGTAATATCATACATACCATACATTGAAAATAACGCATATCCAGTTTGTTGATGGAGGATAGATCTGAGCTGAAATGTCCAGTCAATGCAGTTGATGTTGGGACTTGAATGCATGACCTTATCTGTGACTCAAACCTATCACCACAGCTAGCTTGCACTGATTCAGTGGAATATTTTAGTTCAATTAATTCTGTAGAAGTAGTTGAATCAGTGCAAACTAGTTATGGTTTTGTGGTGGCTCAGTGGTTAAGGCTTTGAGTCAAAGTTTGTCTTCAAATCCCAGCATTTCCAAGTTATGGTTAAACAAGGTTAAACCCTTATCCCTCAGTTGTTTTCTGCATCAGCCAAACGAGCAAATGTTCTGGGTTATCTGTCATTCTATACAACATTAAGGTATCACAGTACTTTACTGTATGTATGTTTTACTGTATGTTTCTATAGTAGTTTAAGAACAACCCAACCTGACAGTCTATTACTGTAAAATTTGTACCAGTCAAGCTGCAGAGTTTTGGTTTCTTATGTTCACTTGTTATTAAAATATTTAATCTATTTAAACAGTAGTTTTAAGGTGAGCCCTTTTGTTTGTAAGCACATTCAGAATGCCCTTCAAATGGCATTTGAGAAAGGTTGCTCGTCTTCTCTACAGACCAATCGTATTAGTCATGACATAAGATAAAAAATATTAGGCCTATTTTCAATAGGTTGTCTGCCTTTTCTCTCAGGAACAAAGGAAGGCTGCAGATTACTGCATTCTCTCATTGCTTCAGCACAACTGAGCAGACACTGGTGGATGATGTAGAACTTTTAACACTGAATTTTTAGGGGGCCATTCTGTGATGTCACTCAAATTGCAGAGTTCATTTTTGATCTGGAATTCTGGATTCTCAAATTGAAGTTGAAAGTCATCTGGAAGCTTAAGGTTTTCTTTGAGAATATGTTTTAGCTGGTCCAACAAGTCAAGGTTTTTGGAAATCTGCACCCTTCCAACATTATCAGGACCCAGTATAACACTCAGCAAAATTTACTAGGAATTAAAAATAAAAAGGGCATAAGGACAGCTAATGTACTTTGCTTGGTATGTAGCTGGCTAAACTCCGATTCTTGTGTTAGATTGCCAAAAAGTTGTATATTTTATCAGTCTGGCAGTTTGTGATAGATACAACATTTTGTCTGATCATGTCATACATTGTAGTTAAGCTGTCACAGCTTCCATAAAATGTTGAGCTGGATTACTTGGTAAATTAAATTTAAACCACACTTTACTATTCTGATTTTCACATTTGTTACAGTTTCTTTGCTTTCTTCTTGGTGGTTAAACAAATTTGTCATGTTCATTTGATGTGGCAATTTTTTTGAAAAATAATTGTTGTTTGCTCCGTGTTTGTTGCTTAAAAATACGGGAAGTCCCTTATAACCAAAAATTCTTTAGGCACAATTGATTAGTCTGTCATTTTAAATGTTTTCATAAAATTTGTGCTTGTTTTAGAATTTCATTTTTACATTTTAAAACGTTTTACATTTTGATGCTCTGGCTGAAATGGTCCCAGATATTTTTTTTCTTTGAGTATTTTTTGAGGAGCAGTATTTTCGTGAACATAGATATTATATATTCATGAACATGGATATTTGTTTTGTTGCTCTATTCAATAACTTAAAAAACAGCATGAAAAAGAAACATGATCGATAACATGGAACTCGAACCAGCCTGGAAAGACATTAAGTAAAGTTCAAATGAAATAAGTTAAAATTAAAAATTAGCTTTTAATTTAATTTTAAGTTTTTAGTCAAAAAAGCTGTAGTGAAATCAAGTATTTTTGGCTCCAACAATCAAATAAAATGAACGGTCATTGAAGGGTCAGATATAAGCACCATAATTATTTAACTGGTTAATTGGCTAGGACTCCCGAGTCCTTCTTGTCTCGCTATTAAAGATGCACTATTCAATTGGTATGATTACTTGCCAAGTCAAGAAATCTTGCTCTCTTGAGATTAGTAAAAGTAGGAAGATTTTATTGTTAGGAAATAAGAATGTGATGTTTCCCAAAGTGGGGATTGAGCCCAGGTCTCCGGCATGAACAACCACAATTCTCCCACTGTGCAGAGTTTAGATACAAATGCAGGATTAAAATGATTTTTATTAAAATTAATACTTTATTAGAGTAAGGAAAACTGGGAAGTCAGAAACACTCACATATCACAAAATAACACAGAGAAAACACACTCAAACACAACCACAAAAACACAAAACATATAAGAAGCACTGGGCAATACGAAACAAAACAGGAACAGAAACAAGCTCAACAAAGGTAGACAAAGTCTGAGCAATGAAGAACACTAACAACGGGTATATATAGGGAAGCTAATCGGGGAAAATGAGAAGCAGGTGAGGGCAAAAGGCGGTAACAGAGCAGGTGGGGCAGAGAACACATGGAGAAAATATAAACAAAAGCACATGTGACAAAGAACATAAACAAAGGCTTAAAAACTAGTCCTGCCAGATGGCCCTCTGGTGATCCAAAGAGGACGTGACCAAGAAGCTCCTGACAGGAACCCCCAACCCGAATTCCACATCACTTTCTGTTTGAAGCTGAGTTTGGCTGGGAATTGGCAATACTGTGATTCATCAATAATTACACTGTTTCCTGAACTAAACGACCAAAAGAGGAACCAGACTCAAAAGGTACCAATATTCATCTGGGTGACAAAGGATAGTGAGATCCATAATTGTGGTCAGAAAGTGCAAACGTAACTAGAAAATTCATGATATTTTTAACCTGAAATGGGTTTTGTTGACATTACCAATGGTTCATTGATGGAGACCTGAGTTCAAAACTGTTTACATTTAATCTAACTTTTTTATACAGCTGAGCAATTAAGGTTTAAGGGCCTTGCTCAGGGGCCTGCAGTGGCAGCTTGGTGGACCTCAGATTCGAACTCACAACCTTCCAGTCAGTAGGTGAACCCCTTAACCGC
Source organism: Hemibagrus guttatus (assembly GCA_033459395.1). Classification (NCBI taxonomy): domain Eukaryota; kingdom Metazoa; phylum Chordata; class Actinopteri; order Siluriformes; family Bagridae; genus Hemibagrus; species Hemibagrus guttatus. The sequence continues at coordinate 5,711,349 of JAUCMX010000017.1, read as the reverse complement.
TAAGCTACCACACGTTTGTGGCAATTGCAGTCCTAAGATGAGATTAAAACATTTTAATTACTGTTCTGATATAGTTTTCCTCAGAGTTAGTTATCAGATTTACTGGTTTTAAATTTAGAGTCATATTTTTTTTGCCTGATATTTTAAATTTTACCACTGAAAAAAAAAATCAATGAAGAATGACGTCAGATTATTTTTGTTGTCATGTATAGAGCAAGTCTTCTTTGAACCGTTATTGTACGTGCAATTAATTCTTTTTAAATTACCATGCTAGCTGATACTGCTCTGAGCTTCCTCGCCCTATTAAGATACTGTTTAAATGATAAAAATATGGCATAAGCTGTGTGTAGATTTTTGTGTGTTTTAAATTGTATCGCAGATTTGCTAGCATTGCAGATTCATTATTCATTTTAAATGGGACATGTCTTTTTCGAGCAAGAGTTTCAAAAAGATGCCTCATTTTAAACAAATTAAGGTCTTCTTATGCTTGTTGTCAATTACATAACCTAAACTACTTAAGACCATGGGCTGTGTTTTGTATAGGCTAGGCTGCATATTTGGAATGAACATGGGATATCATCACTGAACCATGCGTCACCTCATGCTTTTAGGATAATTGTTAGTTTTGATGAACATTGCACAGTATGGAACATATTAATATGCTATTCAATTATGCTATTGAAAAGATACTCCGCAAGCACTTAAAATACCATACCAGAGAATTTTTATATTCCCCTCTTGGTTTAGTAAACTAATTTATCTTTTCTTGTTGACTCCAGTGTGTAGAAATGATTCCAACCAAGAAGTGGATCAAGATTGTAGTGGTACTAAGAAGACATCTGCCACTCAGCAGCTGTCTACAATTGACAGTTTACCTGTGAATGCCTCAGGAACTTCCCTAGTATCTACTAATGACCATAATTTGCATGTCCAGCAGTCAGTTTTGGATACAGAAGCTGCAAAACTGTGCCAAGAAACTGCTTTCAAGGAGTTGAGTCAAACTCCTGTCTCTGCCATTTCACCATCAGTGGCAACAACATTTCCTCAGGCCTTTTCTGAGCCTACTTTGGTATCACCTCAACCATTGTCATCAGTACATGCTTCAGTAGTATCAAAGCCTGGAATAAGCACACCATCAGCACTGGCTTCCACTCCTCAATTACTTCCCACATCTTCATTAGATGTCCAACAACAAAGTCCTCCTGTGTCTCCATCTATTGTTACAGTGCCTGCAGCAATTTCAACTTTAATATCTGCTAGTTCTCAAATGAGTCAAGGCTCCAAAGCATCTCAGAGCCAGTCTCTGGCGTCATGTACCAAAATCTCTGCAGTTCAACATATAGCCCTTTCACCTATAGTAGACAACCCAGATTCTAGTGGTCTACAGGTTACTCAGTCACCTTTATCTCAAAGTACATATCTTCCCATACTCCCCAGTCCTTCCTTCTCATTAGCACCTGTACAAAGGTCTTTGATATCCCCTCCTAAATTCCCAAGCCCTCAAAACAATTTTTTGACTGATACAGCTGTTGATAATTCTGTTCTTTGTACATTCCCTACATCTATTGCTGTTGCCTCTTCTTTTCCGTTAAGTGCTGCTGTTTCTTCCCAAAAGCTTTTATCTGCCCAGAAGTTACCTGAGCTTCCCCTTGTTGTATCTAATACAAATGTTGTATCATCTTCTTGTCAAGAAACAGATCATGCAGCTTCACATGTATCAGAGCAGCAGACCACTAATATGACATGTTCTCCCTTGAAACCCAAGAGTATGTCTGAAGTTAGCTGGACTCCTCATAAAATCAGTGTGAGAAGTTCAGTGTGTAAACAGGAGGGCCACACAGATCACTCTGATGAAATCCTTGATAAAATCCCAGAGTCCTCTTTGAGTATTCCCTGCACAAAAGAATCAGAGAAGAATTTTGTACCTGTTGTTAAAAGGGATATATTAACCACCAAGGACCAAGCCACTTCTGGGAAAGAAAACACTGTAAATGATAAATGGGAAATTGAGACTAAGAATTGTATATCTTTGGATGGGCTAATTTATGTTAATAGGTCTGAAGCAGTGGATTGTTGTGCGCACAACCAGAATGAAAGTTCCTTTATGTTTGAAGATGGGTCCATCAACAACAACTTGGGAGATATGTTGCCAGAAAACAAGACAAGATCTGACAAGACAGATGACACTGCTTGTAAAACAGATGCAGTGGATCTGAGCACTAAGAAGTCCAGTGATGTGATACCTCTCAAGGATAATTCTCAGATTCGTAATTCCTTAGATGACACTCCACAGGCTGACATCTCACATTCAACTTTAAATGACTTCTCTGGTAAGTGTAACTTTATCCAAAACAAATCTGTGGGTGAATACTTGGCTATGTTGATTCTTATAACTATATGTTCAATAATTAATTAAATTAGTTATTTAATCATAATGTGACTGAAAAGTTTGCACTCCAATAAATGTAGTTCTTTCTTTGTTTGTAAAGTTTGTATTTTGCATTTGCATTTCGATTTCACATTAGTAAATCATAGGTTACTGAAAAGACTTGTGGCCTCAGTCTTATAAGGTTCTATCTAGCATTTAACCACATAAACTTAAACTAATTAAACCACATAAACTTAGTAAATTGTATGTGTCATGTTTTTGAAAGTTTTTGGCATAATATTTGAAAAAAGTTGCAGCTCCAAGATCACAAACTTATACAACTGTACCTGTTAGCTAATCGTCATTCCGGATAAATATGCAACATAGGGTTCATGGCCAATCAATCCTGTTTATTTACATATTTGCAGAACTAATCAAATTCGATAAAACCATGTAAAACCAAATGGTAATGGGTAACACTGTATGTGTCTGTAACAAAAAGGAACATTCCTTTCACTGATTTTTGAGTTGTTCTGGGTTTGATTTATACTTTACATGCACATACAGAAGCAGTGGCATGTCAACAGCATAGTCCAAATCTTTATAAGACAAACTGTAAAAGCTGTGCTTCTCATTAAAACATTCCACTGTACTTACTAATCTTGAAAATCCAGAAGGCTGGTACACTTGAGAGATGTTACTGTAGTTTTTTTGAACATTTGCTATGAAAATAAAACTCTTCTAGAATACTATACAGCTGTGTGGTTTGAGAGGCAATGCTGGTTTGTTTAGCAGGGTTAGATGGACATTGAAATTTGGTTGTAATTTCTATGCACTGTGTCAAGATATTGAAAAAGACTAAAATAACATAAAATAACACAGTAAATCAAGTGAATGTGAGTATTGCTAGCTGGAATGTCAAAATTGTGAAGCTGCTAATGTCAAAACTTTATCCAGATCAAAGCTCATAATACGCAATCTGTGAAAAGTAATATAATTTTGTGAAATTGTGACATGTTTTGGATCTGTTTTTCTATGCTTTGTATCTTTTTTATTCTTGACAGCAGTATTTATAAATTGGGAAATAACTACATACTTTGGCCTAATAATTAACAAATATCCATATCAGAATCTCACTGAAAGTTGTTAAAGAATTATTTACAGGGGGTGGGCAATGAAACTGAAACACCTGGTTTTAGACCACAATAATTTATTAGTATGCTGCAGGGCCTCTGTTTGTGGCCAATACAGCATCAATTTGTCTTGGGAATGACTGAACAGTGGCCAGAGGGATTTTGAGCCATTCCTCTCACAGAACATTAGCCAGAGACTATGTGATGATGGTGGAGAAAAAGTTTCCTGACTCGCTTCTCCAAAACATCTCAAAGTGGATAAATAATTTGCAGATCTGGTGACTCTTCAGGCCATGGAAGATGTTCAACTTCCCTTTCTTACTGTGTGTATTAGTGCATTATCATCCTGGTACATGTCAACACCTTCAGGGTAAAATGTTTGTACCATTGGGTGCACATGGTCCTCCAGAACGGTTTGGTAGCCCTTGGCACTAATGTGCCTATCTAGCATAAGTAGTGGACCTATGGAATGCCATCATATTGCAGCTCAAACCATCACTGATCCACCCCGTGCTCCACTCTGGCCACATAGCAGTCCAAGTGCTAAGCTTCTCTGGGGCTTCTCCACATTCATTCATATTGTCCACAGTTCAAGATATCTACTGCTGGCACCATTGAAACTGACGTTTGAGTGAGTGACCAAAGGTTTGGCTATAGCAGCCTGACCATTAATATTGACCCTGCGAACAGAGTTGGTGGAAACAGAAGAGCCATTTAATTCTGCAGAGAGTTGGGCAGCTTTGGTTTTATGTTTTTTGGATACAGTCCAGGTTAATACCTGGACTCAGTACACTACAAAGACATGCTGTCATGGTCACAGGTCCGACAGTGAGATGCACACCAGCAATTTGTCCCCCTTTGAACTCTTGTATGTCCCCCATTATGTTGTGTAGATTGCAGTGTTTCATGTACAGATGTGATATTGCTCTGCTAATTCAACATGCACACTTTGCTTTTACTTACGGAATGTGAAATCAGTGAAGGTTGGCCACCAGGTGGTGCATATATAACCTCCAACACTATATTGATTAATGTTTGATTCATTGTCTAACCGCTGTATAATACTTAAGAGCTGTAGATTAATCTGTAACAAATGATGGAAATATTTGTTATTACTGTTTTCCTCATGGTTAACAAAATAGAGGGTAAAGAGAAAAGGCATGATTTGTCAGGCTCTGGTTTACGTGTGCATTATACCATCTTTGCAGTAGCAGACAAGGATGGCTGGGAAGCACTTGTACAGTGGGGCAAAAAAGTATTTAGTCGGCCAACAATTGTGCAAGTTCTCCCACTTAAAAAGATGAGAGAGGCCTGTAATTTTCATCATAGGTACACTTCAACTATGAGAGACAGAATGAGAAAAAAAATCCAGAAAATCACATTGTCTGATTTTATTTAAATAAGAATTTATTTGCAAGTTATGGTGGAAAATAAGTATTTGGTCAATAACAAAAGTTCATCCCAATACTTTGTTATATACCCTTTGTTGGCAATGACAGAGGTCAAACGTTTTCTGTAAGTCGCCACAAGGTTTTTACACACTGTTGCTGGTAGTTTGGCCCATTCCTCCATGCAGATCTCCTCTAGAGCAGTGATGTTTTGGGGCTGTCGCTGGGCAACACGGATTTTCAACTCCCTCCAAAGATTTTCTATGGGGTTGAGATCTGGAGACTGGCTAGGCCACTCCAGGACCTTGAAATGCTTCTTACGAAGCCACTCCTTCGTTGCCCGGGCGGTGTGTTTGCGATCATTGTCATGCTGAAAGACCCAGCCATGTTTCATCTTCAATGCCCTTGCTGATGGAAGGAGGTCTTTACTCAAAATCTCACGATACATGGCCCCATTCATTCTTTCCTTTACACGGATCAGTCGTCCTGGTCCCTTTGCAGAAAAACAGCCCCAAAGCATGATGTTTCCACCCCCATGCTTCACAGTAGGTATGGTGTTCTTTGGATGCAACTCAGCATTCTTTCTCCTCCAAACACGACAAGTTGAGTTTTTACCAAAAAGTTCTATTTTGGTTTCATCTGACCATATGACATTCTCCCAATCCTCTTCTGGATCATCCAAATGCTCTCTAGCAAACTTCAGACGGGCCCGGACATGTACTGGCTTAAGCAGGGGGACACGTCTGGCACTGCAGGATTTGAGTCCCTGGCGGCGTAGTGTGTTACTGATGGTAGCCTTTGTTACTTTGGTCCCAGCTCTCTGCAGGTCATTCACTAGGTCCCCCCGTGTGGTTCTGGGATTTTTGCTCACCGTTCTTGTGATCATTTTGACCCCACGGGGTGAGATCTTGCGTGGAGCCCCAGATCGAGGGAGATTATCGGTGGTCTTGTATGTCTTCCATTTTCTAATAATTGCTCCCACAGTTGATTTCTTCACACCAAGCTGCTTACCTATTGCAGATTCAGTCTTCCCAGCCTGGTGCAAGTCTACAATTTTGTTTCTGGTGTCCTTTGACAGCTCTTTGGTCTTGGCCATAGTGGAGTTTGGAGTCTGACTGTTTGAGGTTGTGGACAGGTGTCTTTTATACTGATAACGAGTTCAAACAGGTGCCATTAATACAGGTAACGAGTGGAGGACAGAGGATCCTCTTAAAGAAGAAGTTACAGGTCTGTGAGAGCCAGAAACCTTGCTTTTTTGTAGGTGACCAAATACTTATTTTCCACCATAATTTGCAAATAAATTCTTTAAAAATCAGACAATGTGTTTTTCTGGATTTTTTTTCTCTCATTCTGTCTCTCATAGTTGAAGTGTACCTATGATGAAAATTACAGGCGTCTCTCATCTTTTTAAGTGGGAGAACTTGCACAATTGGTGGCTGACTAAATACTTTTTTGCCCCACTGTATGTATGTTGTAGATATCAGGCTACCATAGTCTTCCACCCCATGTTCCATGACAAAGAAGAAGGCATTCAAGCCCAAGATGATGCATGGTTCAGCTTCATGTGCACATAGTAAAGCATCTTTTGGCCAAGGATCAATTAAATATAACCTCTTTATTTTCATGTAATACTTTTAAACTTTTAAAAGAGTGAACCAAAAAAATTTGTTTAGTAGGCTTATGTAATGTGTGATGATTAAAATCTATTAAATTATATTTTTGCTTTTTTTGCATAATAATGTTAAACATTCTATCTCTTAGGTTTATTAGGAGACATTAAGAAAAAGAGAACAAAGTCAACACCTAAAGCTCCCAAAAACGAAAAAATGAAGGGGAAAAAGAAAAATGAAGAGAAATTACCATTTACAACAAAGAAGAGAAAAACTTCTAATGAGGTGCCTGCTTCTGCCAGCTCTCTTCCTGATGGAGCTTCATCACTTCTGCTTAAAGGAGGTTTTATTACTGACTTACACTTGACCCATAATGATATGTTTCCTGTTTTAAAATCTGAGAATATGAAGAAGTCCAGAACAAAAGAACCTGTTGGAAAGTGTTCAAAGCCACCCAAAATCAAAGTTGTTTTGGATAAAAAAGAAAAGGAGGACAACGGTGACAGCGACTTGATTACAGGTTACAAATAAGCTTTTTACTTGCTTCTGCAGCATTGTATAATTGGAGGGAGCCCTGAATGATACAGTGGGCTCAAGCTAGTCATTATCTTATAGCAGAAACTGTTAGACTGCGATTGCATTTGATTGGGCTCACTTATTTTTTCATCCAAGAGCTTTTTAGTGCATGTTCAAACTACATCACCACAAACAGAAATAAGTGCAAATCAAAATGGGTGACACCAGTTCAGGCATTCTGCTCGTACAAAATCAACTTCAGGTTTAGGGTTCAAGATGATTTTACATGTGCAGATACAACCCCGGCCTAACGCAGAGACATTGTTTACATACGTGCTCAGCTTTTATATAACCGCAGGATTAAAAGAATATTCACAACACAGCATTATCAGGACAGAAAAGTTTGACAGTTTTTATTTATTTATTTATCTATTCATTCATTCATTCATTCATTCGTTCATTCACATCTCTAATCATGTCTTGACTTTCTGAATTACTGAGTTACTACACCACAATCCTTTTTAGTTACACGTTGCTTCATCTTGTTACCAACTGCAGAAATTATGACAGAAAACGTGAATATTCAGTGCCCTCCAGAATTATTGACATCAGTGCAATAGTAAATGTTACAAGAGATATTTTGAGCTCAGGCACACTTGATTTGGATGTATGTATGGCAAATCATTATGACAAAAGCTCTGTCTTTGACTAAGCCCCAGCATCCTGGCAGAGGCAACCATTTTGGCTACTTAGACTAAAAACTGTACATCATATTCTTCACAAGAGGCTCTGAACCACCTGACACAACAGAGGCCCAAAGCCTTAATAATTCACCAACATATTTTACTGTAGGTATTAAATGCTTTCCTTATTATACAACATAAGTTTTTTGCCAAACATGCTGACAGTGTACAAGACGAAAAAGTTTGATACCGGTCTTCTCTGACCAAAACACATAATGCCAACTGTAGTTCTAATCAGGCATGGTGAAATACAGGTGCCCAAACACTGACTGTTATGAAAGTGGTATTTAACAGTTAATTTTGAAACTTCATGACCATAAGAATGAATTAAACTCTATTCTATTCTGCAATTCTAAAGATGTTACATTTTTTACTTGTATTTTGGCCTTAATTGATCGTAATTGTATGTTAACTGCTGTATTTTGACTATATTTAAGCTGGTTATCAATAGCCCATCTGTCATATACAGTATGTAAGGATTTTTATATGTAGAACCTCATATTTATACCTCAGAGAAACGGAATATGGCTTAAGGTAACAAGAGCGATCTTACTTTGTTTAATTTTTAGAAGCTAATCCCTCCTGTCACAGTCTGCTTCATTTTTGTATTTGAGGCCATGCTATATGGGTTGGGCTTAATAGGCTAAAGTCTTCTGTTTATCCATAGAAGATACCCCAAGGCGGAGAATTGCTACGGAAGAGCAAGTCATCTTCCCTCTTCTTCATGGGTAAAAACTGTAAACAAGTTTTAAAATATGACTAATTTTGCATCAGTGGGACTTGATATAAATGTCCATGTTTACCTAATTATATATTCTTTTCTTTTATCATTGGATTTGTATCATTGTGTACATGTATTGTAAAAGAGTAAAGCTTAGTATGTTACTTTCACACGTATGTTTCTGTTCACCTTTTTAACTTACTAAAGTGGATAGCATACAGTCATAGTTTTCTTTTTTAAGTAATTACAGTGTAAAATGATCTTTTTGTTCTTGAGTTGGAGGAGAGAGATTCGTGTGCGGAAGCTTGACAACAGACTGAAAGGAGAAACATGGTACTACACTCCTTGTGGGAAAAGAATAAAACAGTTCCCTGAGGTCATTAAGGTAAAGCTTAATCCTTTCTACATTTCTGATAGACATGAAATAGTTAAACAGTCAGTCACAGCACAGAAAAGTAGCCATTTCCTCTTTTTTGCCCTTTATTATTTATGAAAGCTTGGACTGTCAGACATGTAGAACAATCAGTGCTTTTTTGTAAATGCTTCTTATTCACATTGTGGTGCTGTTTATTAACCTTTTTAATCCAGAGTTGTTATATGATTTCAGTACCTGAAGAGGCATGAGGAAAATCTGAAGGGAGTAACAAGGGAGCACTTCAGTTTTAGCCCACGTATGCCTGTGGGTGACTTCTATGAGGAGCGAGACACACCTGAGGTCTGTGGGCAAGAAACTTTGTAGGATTATAGAGGCATTCATTTTTATTTGTGCTAACACACACACATATGTGTGTGTGTGTGTATATATATATATATATATATATATATATATATATATATATATATATATATAAAATCAGCCATAACATTATGACCACTGACAGGTGAGGTGAATAACACTGATTATCTCCTCATCATGGCACCTGTTAGTGGGTGGGACATATTAGGCAGCAAGTGAACATTTTTTCCTCAAAGTTGATGTGTGCGAAGCATTAATAAGCCATTCCCTGATTGCTGTGGCCTCTTTCAGCAGGATAATTCACCGTGCCACAAAGCAAAAATGGTTCAGAAATGGTTTGATGAGCACAACAATGAGTTTGAGGTGTTGACCTGGCCTCCATATTCCCCAGATATCATTCCAGTCGAGCATTTGTGGGATGTGTTGGACAAACAAGTCTGATCCATGGAGGTTTCACCTCACAATTTAGAGGACTTAAAGGATCTGCTGCTACCATCTTTCTGCCAGATACCACAGCACACCTTTAGGGATCAAGTGGAGTCCATGCCTCGGGTCAGGGCTGTTTTGGCAACAAAAGGGGGACCAACACAATATTAGGCAGGTGGTCATAATGTTATGGCTGATTAGTGTGTGTGTGTGTGTGTGTGTGTCTGTCTTTCTTTCTTTCTTTATTTATTTATTTATTTTAAAGAAAAAAATCCTTCTAAGCCCTTTGGCTTCAAAGCAGCATCAATTGTTTCACATGCGCATACTTTGTACACTTTCACTTTGTCGGATCAGAGTCAGGTGTATGATTAACCAGTTACACCAAGCAGGTGTTAATGGTCATCTATTTCATATGTAAGTTGAATCACAGTTATTAATTGAAACAGAAACAGCTGTGTAGGAGGCTTAAAACTGGGCAAGGAACAGTCAAACTTTACTACTAAGGTGAGGTTGTAAAAAACAGTTTCTTGTTAAAGGTTATACACCATAGTAAGCACAGCAACAAGACACAGGGTAGTTACACTATATCAGCAAGGTCTCTCCCAGGCAAAGATTTCAAAGCAGACTGGGGTTTGAAGATGTGCTGTTCAAGCAATTTTGAAGATACAAAGAAGCAAGTAATGTTGAGGACTATAGATGGAAAGGTTGGCCAAGGAAACTTCATGGTTTGGCCCCCACAGAGCCCTGATCTCAACATCATTGAGTCTGTCTGGGATTACATGAAGAGACAAAAGGATTTGAGGCAGTCTACATTCACAGAAGCTCTGTGGTTAGTTATCCAAGATGTTTGGAATTACCTACCTGCCGAGTTCCTTCAAAAACTGTGTGCAAGTGTGCCTAGAAACTATTAGCACTTTTTAAAAGCATTCTTACTTCAGCATTTTTTCACACCTGCCTAAAACTGTACTGTAATATTATTACTGTGATGTTGTTTTATAATATGGTCTGCAAAATGGGGTTTTGTGGTCTAGATGAGCTGTGGTCATGTTTCAAGTACAGTTGTAGCAATGAAATGGCATTAGAATCACAAATATGGGGTGTCCTTATTGACATTGTGAGTGACTGCATATTCAGACCTGGGGAGAAGACTTAATGCAGAAGTGTTATGTGCTTTTGTAAAAACAGTAGTCTCAAGAAATTTAACTCCTGTGAGCAAGCCTGAGGCTTATTATGTGAATGACCAGAGCTTTTCTGGTGATTAAGTGTTTTACAAAGAATATATACTGTATTGCCAAAAGTTTTGGGACACCCCTACAAATCATTGAATTTGGGGGTTGGGCTTGGCCCCTTAGTTCCAGTGAAAGGAACTTTTAATGCTTCAACATGCCAAGACATTTTGGACAATTTTATGCTCCCAATTTCGTGGGAACAGTTTACACAGAGTCCTGACCTCAACCCGATAGAACACCTTTGGGATGAATTAGAGCGGAGACTGCGAGCCAGGCCAAAACTGGCACATATGCCTTTACATGCACATGAATGTAATATGGAGTTGGTCCATTCTTTGCAGCCATAACAACTCCAACTTTTCTGGGAAGGCTTTCCACAAGGTTTAGAAGTATATTTATGGGTATTTTTGACCATTCCTCTAGAAGCGCATTTGTGAGGTCAGGCACTGATGTTGGACGAGAAGGGCTCGCTCACAGTCTCCGCTCTAATTCATCCCAAAGGTGTTCTATCGGGTTGAGGTCAGGACTCTGTGTAAACTGTTCCCACAAAGTTGGGAGCATTGACTGTGCGGGCCAGTCAAGTTCCTCCACACCAAACTCACTCATCCATGTCTTTATGGACCGTGGATTTTGCACTGGTGCAGCGTCAAGTTGGAACAGGAAGGGGCCACAAAGCTGGGAGCATGAAAATGGCCAAAATGCTTTGGTATGCTGAAGCATGAAGTGTTTCTGTTAATGAAACTAAGGGGCCTAGCCAAGATGCTGAAAAACAGCACCTGAACTTTTGGCAGTATAGTGTATCTTAAGATATCTATAGTGTATCTTAAAAGTTAGTTAAATAATTAGAACCAGTTGAGTCTTTGTCTCTAATACCGGTATTAGAGAATATACTAGTATTTCTCATACTAGTGAGAAATGTTGGATTTAGCATAAACATGTTGATTTGTTTTTAACAAATGTCAGCATCATAATTAACTTAACTTGAGTTAGATTGATTTTACAATAAGTATGATTTACTGGTATTGCTAGAAAGTGAGAGTGCTAAAAATGTATAGTTCATATAAATTACATGTCTGAAAATATTTTAGGAAGGTATTTGTATTGACTTTCCTTTATGGCTTGCAGGGGAAGAAATGGTTCCTTCTAGCTAATGAAGAGATCCCATCCATGATTATGGCAATTACTGGCAGACGTGGTCGCCCTCCAAACCCTGACAAGGAAGCAAAGCCTCCATCTAGATCCCTTCAGCCAAAGAGGGGCCCACGTAGGCGTCCAGGCAGACCTCCCAAATTGAAAGTGGTTGATCTGCTTAGCAAAATAGATGCCAGGCTGCTGAAGAGACTGGAGGCAAAAGGTGAGATTTAAAGATTTTAGGCTGAAATTCCTGTAAAAAATTTAATCGGACCATATGGACATAGGGCAATTAGAAATGAAGACTGTAAGACAGTAATCACATAATTACAAAAGAAGATATTTTCTTTTTTCTTAGAGGAGCTCACAGAGGAAGATAAAGTCAAACTGGCCAAGATCAAGAAGAAAATGAAGAAAAAGGTGATATTTTCAATAAACTGTTGTCCCTTCAAAGACCCTGTTTATTCTTGCCAATTTTAGACATTTTTAGACAGTTTTAGTCATTTAGACATTTTAAGGCATTTAAACATTTTATTGATCTGGATTATGATTTTATTTGGATTATAATCCAATCATTTAATGCACTTAAAAAAAATTCACACATTAGTCGCATGTCTCATATGTGTTGTGAATCTCTCCAAGTCAAATATAATGACCTCCAATAAGTGATATACATGCAACATGTATTCCAGAGTTTACGCCTTTTAACATTTTGCCACTTGAAACTGATTTGCATAACTACTAGGGCTGAAACGATTCCTCGAGTAATTCGAATACAAAAAATCATCGAGGCAAATTATTTGCCTCGAGGCTTCGTTTAGTCCATTTACTGTAACTACACACAGAGCACTGTGTTTCCCCACGGACCATTATTACTGACGCACAACCCGCTAAACTCGGGGAGAAAAGATTCAGGCCAAAGAAAACGGCAGAAAGTTTTCAAAGTTTAGGATCATTTCAAACTAAAACATAAAGAAAATTCCCTACAGTGTGATTACTGTAAGATTGAACTGGTTTACCACAACAGTACAAGTTCCATACTTCAATATCTCATTCCAAAACACCCAGTCCATGGAGTCGACACAAGCTGACGTTAGCATTCGCACTTAGCTTAAATCAATATGATTGCTAGTTGAAATTAAGGCCCATAAAAATGTATGTGGATTGTGGCTACATGTAGCGAATATTTAAGATCGTAAATCAGTATGGTGGCTAGTTATGATGTCCCTAATTAAGCTCATTTTTGTGAAAGCCTAAGCGTCATTCATGTTGATAGCCTCACTCTCTCTCTGTCACACACACACACACACACACACCAGTATGTAGAGAGATATTTAAGAGGGTTTATTTTCCAAATAACTCTAATTTCATGTTACAGAAAAATGTGTTTTTCTTTATTTTATGTGTATGGACTCGTTCTTGTTCCAAGTTACCTTTCTGTCCACTAATTTTTGCCTATTACAAAAGCCACAAAGTCTTCCAGGAAGACAGTAAAGGCTTATGCTTGAGTTGTAGTTAGACTGAAACATCAAAGTTAAGTTGCACAACATAAATGCAATGTTTAGGTATTATTATTATTATTATTATTATTATTATTATTATTATTATTATTTTGTTTTAGGTTGTACTATGTTTAAATTTTTTTTTAAGTAATTAAGTTTTTATATTTTTATATTTATATTCGCATTTTGAATGTAATATGTCAATTAAATGCACTAAATGGGTTCAGATTTTATTTTCATTTTTTTAAATAGGAAACAACTTAGTTGTTCATTTTAAGAGACCTGTCTTATTTTTTCTTACATATTTAATGTTCCTCTTTAATAAAGAAAAAGTACTTTTTATCCGATTAATCGATGGAATAATCGGTAGAATATTCGATTACTAAAATAATCGATAGCTGCAGCCCTAATAACTACATTCAAGTATTGTAATGGCATTACAATCATTGTAATGAATTAAAATGTTTATGATCATATGCATTTGTAACATGTCTATACTTGTCTGACTGTTGGCAAAGCTATTTGAAAGTTATATTAAGTAACCAGTTCAAGAAAGTATGGAAATTAACATCCAACTCCCCACATATTCTTCATAAGTCTGAACCATGCCTAATGTAATGCAATTACAACATATGAAAACATCACCCAAACCATTACACTTTCAGCATGTTGTCTGGACAGGGGAGAACTGGTCCAAGTTCACTTTAGTAATGAGAGCAAGTTTAATTTATTTGGGTCCGAAAGGAAAAATTATGCTCAGAGTCTAACTGGAGAAAGACTGAACCTAAAGTGTGCAAAGGAGGAGGAAATGTTTGGGGGCTGCTATACAGCAGGGTGAATGCAAATGTTTATCAGAACATCCTTCGATAACATGTGTTTCTTTCATTTCATGCATCTTCCAATCATTTTGCAATTTTCATGCAAGACAGTTTTTAGTGAAATGCCTTGGTTATTTTGTAAAGCATGCTAGTAGAACAGTGGTATATCCTCAGATATATTATCCCCAGGAATATTTCCTTCAAATGTTGAGTGATGAAGATTAATAAGTTGTTCTAATTTTGATCTTCACTGTATACATGTGTGAAATAGGAAACAACTGTATTGTGTCATAATATGTCATAATATGTAAATTTTGATTTGTCTTAGATATTGCCTGCTGTGCTTATATTGCCTGTAGGGTGAACCTATTGTCTGTGTAGCTCACCCTGGTCACCTTGTACAGGTCTGTTACACTGTAACTGATTCTGTGATTTAAATTTTTCTTACTAGGCAAGAATGAAAAGGATAGAAGATGCTAACAACAGGAAGATCAAGCAGGAGAAACTAAAAGCTAAGGTAATGTGAAACAAAGAAAACAGTAAATTTTGGTTAGGGTTGTAAAATTGAAAATACTGTTCAGGTTTAAATATTTATATATATTATCAGAATCCCTGAACTCATTCCATGATTTTTCAGCTAACTACTGTGGACTATTGTGGACATTTTTTTGCACAAAACACTGCACTAAGTTAAAGTATTCCAGCTCAAGGAATTTAACTTCCTTTTCCATTAAATGAATTTTTATTTATAGTACATACTGTTTTTAATAGAAATACTGATATAAATTTAGATTTAGAGGTGACGGTGGGAATATAAAACTCCTTGGGACAACATAAGGATGAAACTTTGATAGGAACCAGACTCAGAATTAATTCATTTTCTTCTGGGTTACCCTGGATACTGGGATGATGAATCATTACTCATCTACAAATGTATACTACAAATTCAAACAATGTAAACTGTGCTAAAAGAGTCTTATGAACAAGCCGCATAGTTTGAAAAAATGTTGTTTTTTCCAAACACCCCGGAATAGTGTTAAGATAACATTGCATCATAGATTCCAGTTAGTACTGACAGATTTTCTTGTTAAAATTTTAGAACGTGGCTGAATTATCCAGATGGACAATGATCCAAAACTGCACAAAAATGGTTTACTTACCACAAAATAATAAACCCCTGATATTTAAGGAGCAGAGTCTCTCGCATTACAGATTTGTGGATTTGTGCATGTTGGCAGTATCATTAGAGAATAGGACTGTAGAGAACAAACATATTCTCCCTTTGAAAAACCACAAGCTGTGTAAAGAAATATCATGGAGAAAATCATATAAATATAAAAATTCAGTTCACCTACTATATTGGATTTGTGAGATAAGGACAACATGTCACAACAAAAAGCAAAACCTTCTTTTAGTTGCTCTTAAGTGACTATCTCCTCAATAAAAAAAAAACAAAGCAATCAACCGGGGGTTTCTGACTTCAGAAGTGTCTGTATTTTCCACAAGTACTGAATGTATGTCTATGTAAATATTTTTGTATATTACCATTATTTTTTTTAAAAGCATAAGGACTAAGACTTAAACATTCAATGTAATAGGCAATAAATTCCAGATTGGAATTGGCACTGAGATACAGAGATAAGATTCAAAAGTTCTGAAACCAAGATTAACCTCTCCTGAAGTGATGGAAAGATGTTCTTTCCCCAAGTGTGGAGAAGGAAAAGATCTGCTCATAAGCAGCAATGTGAGCCCCAGCAGATCTCTATGAGCAGATCTTTTCCCCATTTACCAGAGTGTTTAAACTGCAAGTGGACATTTAACCTGAACAACTTGGTCCATTGTTATAGGGAGTATTTGCTGAACCATCAGGTATGTGTCTCGGACAGCACTTAAAGATAGACCCCATTCTGGAGCTAAAGGATCCAGCTATGCTGAATTCTGAACCAACAGGGTTCCAATGTCATTGATGTGTCTTCAGGGCCACTTGCCATGCCAGGAGACAGCTGAATGTGTAGGGGCATGGTTGAGACTGTGTGAGAGTAACAGTGTTCCCTTTCACGGGAACTCAATGCTGCGTCATGGCTGATGCTATGGAATCGCTTCTATGTTTTTCCTGTCTGTGTAGATTGTGAAAAAAGAGAAAAAAAATATATATGTATATGTATATATATATATATATATACATACACACACACATACATATATTTATACATATGTATATAATCTTATATATATATATATATATATATATCAAATTCTTGGATCGTCTTCCTAGTCTACTTTTCATATATATATATATATATATATATATAGTTGCTTTCGGCTGCTCCCTGTTGCCACAGCGGACCAACTGGTCCGCACAACAACTTCACAAATGTTTTACGCCGGATGCCCTTCCTGACGCAACCCTCCCATTTTTCCGGGCTTGGGACCAGCACTGCATCCAGTGGCTGGGGTTGAGGCATTGGCTGGGAATCGAACCCGGGCCTTCCGCATGATAGGCGAGAAACCTACCACTGAGCCACCAATGCCCCCAAATCTTATATATAGATGGCAAGTTCAGAAAGTGTGTGCATTGGTGCCACGCTACATTACAGGGGATGACTTGCACTTTTTCTGCATTGATGTGGGCAACAAGGAGCAAACAGCATTTTGAATTGCCACCGCATTGTGTGGTGTTTGAAAAGCTCCTTGAGGTGATCACACATGTTTTTGCTAAGCTTAGCTTAGATTGGCATGATGAAAGGTTAGTGTTGTCCGCTATGAGCTTGACGATTTCTGACTAACTTCACGCCACCTTCCACTTCCATGCAGGCATCTCCCATTTTACAAAGACCTCCACACTGAGGTGTTGAGGTTGTGGAATAGTCCTTATTCTGTCTGTTTGTTGTCCACTGCCACTTCTGACTATTCAGCCATTGCGGGCCTTGATAAACATGGGTATGCAACGATGCCTAGTGTTGAAAAGATGTTTGCGGGCTATCTCTTTCCTTCATTGGCTGTATGGAGAAAGACTGCATTCACATTGAGGCCCTGTTGGGCCACATCAGCCTTATAGGGAAGGCCTACAGTCATGCAGGTTAAGCTGTTGCAGTGCTGCACACAGTGGCAGTTTTGCAGTCCTATCGAGCTGAATTGCTAAAGGGGCTCATCAGTGAGCTCTGAACTTCGCCAGGCCACAGATTTAGCCCTTTGTGCCACAAAGGAGCCCATGCCATCGGCCGTTTCATGACTGCATTCGGTTGCCACAGAGAGGCAATCTTACGGAGATAAAAGAAAGGGACAAAACCTTTCTGAACAAAGAAAGGATGGACCACGGTTTCTCACCTTGGATCCCACTCTCAGGGTGTGTTTCAAAGGACACCTCCTCTCGGGTTGGGGAGCAGAAACTTAGGGGCTACCTTTGGTGGTCCCCTTCATTAGGGTGGTCTGTATTTGCGCCCTCTGTTCAGGTTGGTGCACCAGATCTGGCCCTAGGTAAAGACCAGATTCCTCTCTCTTCGTTGTCTCAACTGAGGTTGTGGAGACTTTTTTGAACTTTCGCCTCAGATGTAATCGGTGTCATCAGGATCTAGTTCACTGCCCTGTTAGTACAGTGCTAGAGTTCCTGCAGACACGCCTCTTTGATCACCCTCTACAGTGAGGTATACGTGGCAGCCATTGCTGCGAGTCATGTCCCTGTTCTCTGGTCTCTCGTCTTCTATGTGGTGCCAGGCGGCTGAGGCTTTCCTGCAGACTGTGTTTCCCCCCCGGGGACCTCTCTGGTGCTGGAGGGGCTTTTCCAAGCCCCGTTTGAGCCAATGGAGTCAGCCTCTGAGGAGTTTCTTATCCTGGAAACGGCTCTGCTATAATCCAGTCATCCAGCCTTTCTGCAGGCCTTGTGCCCTCCGCCCCACGACTTGGCAGAGCAGAAAAGACTGCACCTGCTGTGCCCAGTTTGGGTTCTTAGAACTTACACCAATTGCTCGATCGCATGGCATAAATCCTCTCCCTTTTTGTCTGCTTTGGAGGCAGCAGCAAAAGCAATCTGGTCTCACAGCAGCACCTTGTGCTGGGTAATGGTAGCTATCTCCTAGGCCTATGAGGCGCACTGTGTGGCTTCGTGAGAAGGGAACGAGACTCCACACCCCGGGCATCCACTCGCTCTTCCTTCAGACAAGTAGAAGCTGGAGTAATGTGATGTTGGTGCCCTTTTATGGTCTTGACGTGACCTCTATGAACCAATAAATCGCCATGATTTCACACAGAGCTTCAGACACAACTTCCACATAGAAGCGTTCCCATAGTGTCAGTTATGACGCAGCATTTCATACGTAACATACATAAACTGGTGTAGTTACTCATATTATTATTTGTCACAAATGCAGAATAGCCTCTCCTAAACTATACTGGAAGTTGCAGATTGCATTGAATTTATACAGCCAGGAGAAACATAAGAATAGCTTACTGCCTTCAAGGTAGCCTTTACACTCACTGGTTAGTAGATGGTGTATGATGGGGAAGACCTGAGGAGCTGAATGGGAACTGTTAGGTTACCAAACTGGGCATAAAATTGGAACAAAAGAGATCTAATCCAGTATTTTGTATGTGAATAGTTGCAGAATGCCAGTGAGCCAATGCAAGAGGACCAAGCTCAGTCTTTCAACACAGACATCTACCAGTGTGTCAGTGATCAGCTGAAGAAACCAGGTTACAGAAGAAAGGTTTCTGTAGAGCAGTGTCTTGAGAAGGTCTGTCCTATGAAGAGGAGAGCAGGAGCCCGTAGCAAAGCTAAAGCTCTGGCTAAGGCCCAGGCTGAAGCAGAGGCTCAAGCTCAAGCATCACTGGCAGCTAAGAGACAGGCAGAGAGAAGAGCACAGGCCAAGAGACGCTTAGAAGAGAGGAAGAGGCAGCAAAAGATCTTGGAGGAGCTTAAAAAGCCCACTGAGGACATGTGTCTCACTGACCACATGGTGAGTGCATAAAATAATGTACATTATAGTTCTTCTTGTTGTTTTTCAAAATAAACATGACTGTTATCAGTTAATTTCATGTAATTAAAATCATTTATTAAGATCCAAATTGTCACTTGCTAATCAATTATTTCCTATGGTCTCTTGTCATTCAAGCCTCTTCCAGAGTTGTCTCGCATTCCAGGACTGGTGCTGTCAGGTATCATCTTTTCCCGCTGTATCACAGTTGTAGAGTTTCTGCACAGCTATGGGAAGGTGTTGGGTCTTCAGGTGCCTAAGGATATCCCAAGTCTGGCCACCCTGCAGGAAGGTCTACTGGGACTAGGCAATAGCCAGAGTGAACTTCTTGACCTGTTAATAAATTTGGTCAATGCTGTGTTGCATGATCCTGGTTTACCATCATACTACCAGGTGCGTTGATATTGTATATTATAATGTTTTTGTTGAAATGTGTTTATTCTTAAGGTTGTTTTTATCTCTTTGTGTTGGTCTAATTTTGTTTTATTTCCTGAGCACCCTGATTGAAGAAAAAAGGGGCCTCAGTTAAGCTTTGAACTTGAACTTTCATTAACATTTGGCACACCTTTTGCATAAACACCGATGACACCATACCTCAAAATGAAACAGTGGTAGCTTTATTCATGCACACAGTACTAGAGCAGAGTGCTCTAGTACACACTACTAGAGATTGAGAGAGAGAGGATCAAAAACATGTAAATACATGTTGTTGTGCAGCATGGTGTGCCACAGCAGACTTTACTTGTCTGACTCATCCTGGGAACCCTTCCTCAAGCTACATAACCCACGCAAACCATACATCCACCAACTAAATAGAGTCTTTATCGTATACATGTTTGCTACTTGTTTTTATTTTGGAAGGTTTGTTGGTTATGATTCCTTAATGAGTGGGTGCTCAAGTTTTACCAATAAATTAAGCTGAAAATGGATCTGAAGTGAATTATTCTTTTTGTTATTTTGGTAAATGTTACACTTCAGGTTGAAATCAGGTTTTTACATGAAATGTATGCTTGATGACATGTATTAACATTTAAAAGTACTGTTTTTGTAGTCAGTGAAGATCCTAGGTGAAAAGCTGGTGGACCTGGAACTACGCCACAGCACAGTGTCCGAGGTACTCCGGGTCTTTCTGGAATCTCATGGCTTTGAGAGGGATATATGCAATAGTCTCCGCACTAAAAGCTTCCAAACCCTGAGCCCTGAAGTTAAGGCATCTATCCTGGCCTTCCTGGTGGAAGAGCTCAATGCCAGCAACACAGTCATTAAGTATGATATAACCAACTCATCTCCAAATATATATACTCACCATCCACTTTATTAGGAATGCCTGTACACCTGCACATTTGTGCAGATATCTAATCAGCTAATCATGCAGTGCATTGCAAACAATCATGCAGACACAGGTCAAGAGCCTCAGTTAATGTTAATGTTCACATCAAACATCAGAATGGGGAAAGGTGTGATCCCTATGTAACTTTAACTGTGTTATGGTTGTTGGTTCCAGATTGACCAAACTAGTTTGAGTCTATAACATAAAACACTCTATACAGTGTAGAAAACCACCTTAGAATGCGCAACCCATCAAATATTGAGGTATCATGGGCACAGAGACACTGAAACTTTACAGTTGATCACTGGAAAGACCAGTTCATTTTTTATTAATCTTTGATTGTCCAGTTTTGATGGTAGCCTGTGTCCATGATAGTCTCTGATATCTTTTCTTGGCTGTGGAGTGGAACCTGATGTGGTCTTCTGCTGTTGTAACCCACCTACAGCAGGGTTTGTTATTTTGTACATTTTTTAGATGCTTTTCTGTTCACCACAGCTGTAAAAAGTGATTATTTGACTTGCTATATCTTTCCTGGCAGTTAAAATCTGCTCTTTTTTTGCACTATTCAGTGTAAACTTTAGAGACTATTAAAATACTCAAACCAGCTGTACTGAATGTAAGATTGGATATCTGCATAAATGTAAAACTTTTGCCCAGTGCTATAATACACTGATCAGACATAACATTATGACCACCTGCCTAATATTGTGTTGGTCCCACTTTTGTTGCCTGACCCGACAAGGCATGTACTCCACTAGATCCCTGAAGGTGTGCTGTGGTATCTGGCACCAAGATGTTAGCAGCAGATTCTTTAAGTCCTGTAAGTTGTGAGGTGGGGCCTCCAAGGATCTGACTTGTTTGTCCAGCACATACCACAGATGCTCGATTAGATTGATATCTGGGGAATTTGGAGGCCAAGTGAACACCTCAGACTCGTTGTTGTGCTCATCAAACCATGTCTGAACCATTTTTGCTTTGTGGCACGGGGCATTATCCTGTTGAAAGAGGCCAAAGCCATCAGGCAATACCGTTTCCATGAAAGGGTGTACATGGTTTGCAACAATGTTTAGGTAGGTGGTACATGTAAAGTAACATCCACATGGATGGCAGGACGCAAGGATTCTCAGAGGAACATTGCCCAAAGCATGACACTGCCTCCGCCGGCATGCCTTATTCCCATAGTGCATCCTGGTGCCACGGTTTCCCCATTAAGCAATACACACACACCCATCCACGTGATGTCAAAGAAAACGTGATTCATCAGACCAGGCCACCTTCTTCCATTGCTCTGTCGTCCATTTCTGATGCTCACGTGCCTAGTGTTGCTGCTTTCGGTGGTGCACAGGGGTCAGCATGGGCACCCACACTGGTCTGTGGCCACATAGGCCAGCCTTCGCTCCCCACGTGCATCAGTGAGCCTTGGCCGCCCATGACCCTGTCGCCAGTTCACCACTGTTCCTTCCTTGGACCACTTTTGATAGATACTGACCACTGCAGACCGGGAACACCCCACAAGAGCTGCAGTTTTGGAGATGCTCTGATCCCGTCATCTAGCCATCATGCAATCCTTACGCTTGCCCATTTTTTCTGCTTCTAACACAACATCTTTGAGGACAAAATGGTCACTTGCTGCCTAATATATCCCACTCACTAACAGGTGCCATGATGAGGAGATAATCAGTGTTATTCATGTCACCTGTCAGTGGTCATAATGTTATGCCTGATCAGTGTATGTCTATATATCTATATCTATCTATATCCGCTATGGTCCGCTATGCTAAACAAACCTGCTACTAATTGCAGTAGTCTTCTTTGCAAAAGGCTGTTAGCACAATCATAGGTCTTTAAAGCAGGTATAAAGAAATGTTGAAAAGTAACAATTATTTTATAAATATAATTTAATTGTTTATTTTTTTTTAGAAATTTACAACATTCAAAGTAAGCAAGTAAAATCTAAATCAAATCAATATTTTGTGTGACCACCCTTTGGCCTCAAACCTGCATCTTGCATACTTTGTACACTTGCACAAAGTCAAGGATTTTGTAGGATCAGTGTCAGGTGTATGATTAACCAATTACACCAAGCAGGTAATAATGATCATCAATTTCATATGTAGGTTGAAACACAGTCATTAGCTGAAAGAGAAACAGCTGTGTAGGAGGCTTAAAACTGGACAGAGTATAACAGCTAAACTCTGCTACTAAGGTAAAATTGTGGAAGACCGCAAAGAACTGGTAGAAACCAGAAGGATCCAGTTACACCCATCTACAGTCTGGAGAAGTCTGGCCAGAAGTGGTCTTCATGGAAGAATTATGGCCAAAAAGCCTCCGATGTGTAAACAAGGCTAAGCCACTCAATTGTGCATGAAAATATACATGATCTTGGGTGCAGAAATACCAGCAGGTGGTCTGGACTTGTGAGTCAGAATTTGAAATGTTTGCTGAAGGGCTAATAAGTGTCTGCAGGCAACATCCATAGAAGATTCGTGTTTCGGTCTCCAACAACCTACCTGCCAAGTTCCTTCAAAAACTGTGTGCAAGTGTACCTAGAAAAGTTAATGCTGTTTTGCAGTCAAAGGGTGGTCACACCAAATAGTGATTTATTGATTTATCAATTAGTTTTATATATATATATATATATATATATATATATATATATATATATATATATATATATATATATATATATATATATTTTAAAAAATACAATGTATATATATATATAAATGTATATATATATATAAATATATATATATATATATGTATATATATATATATATATATATATATATATATATATGTATATATATACATTGTATTTTTTAAAAACATTGTGCAGTGAAATTGACAAGACCCTGGAGAACATGACTACCTACAAGAAGAACAAGTGGATTACAGAGGGGAAACTGCGCAAGTACGGCATTTATCAATTTTTGTCAATGCATTTTGAGTTGATGTGTCTCAGTATTAATCTAATTCACACATGTGACAGAATGAAAGCTGCTCTAGCACGGAAAACTGGCCGCTCTGAGGAGGAGCTGTTTCTAGAGGAGCGGAGGCACAGTACCCGTGTTAGTGTGGCTGAAGATGAGACCCTCCCAAATAGTAGCTTACTGGAGTATGGCAGCTCTCGCCAGCGTAAAGACGAGCTCAAAATTTATGAGGTATTACACAAGTTTTCTCGTAATATCACTAAGAGTTTGCAATTTTATTGCTAGTTTCAAATGCTATATCAGTGTAATGTGACCAGTGAGTTTTTTGTGTTGGTTGTGCTTGTTTGTGTTTGCTAATATTAACAGATGTCTAATATACTGTAATATATTGCACTAAAAATATGCAAGCAATTCTATATGTAAAATATTCCTCCTTTCATGATTCAGTTTTATTTAGTATTATTTCTTTTTAGAGCTTTTTGCCAGAAGGTAACAGACAAAAGAGTGCCTTAGGACATAAACTGGCCAGCCCAGGGCTATTGCTAGGCATAACTAACTACTGGGGCACAGTTCTCGTTTTCAAGAGGTATTGTAAATGAAGGTAGTGTTGCTTTGATGACTTTTTTAACTTATTAAAACTAGAATGTTTCAATTAAAGAAAAATGAACTGCACATAATATTCTGTGAAAATATCAGAAGGACCTATAACACTAGTTACCTGATAAAAAACATTTTAAACATAAAACACAGCAAGAGAAATTCATTACTAGCAGCAAATGTGAAAATATGTCTGGCAAATAGCATCATGCAGCTCATCAGCTGAAACTCAATCCCAGCAAAAGAGAACTGCTATTCATCCCAGGTGATTGATTCCCATGTCAGTTTCTCACATTTCCCCTTCAGCAACTAACTGATTTCCCCTTCAGCCACTGCACGCAACCTTGGATACTTGGGGTACCCATGGGCAATCAGCTGTCCTTTTTTTGCTAGTTGCTAATTTGACACGCTTATGTTGGTATCTTCTTTACAGTATCAGAAGGATTCATAGATTCAATTTTTATCCACACAGGCCACTCAGGTGCTTGTTCAGTCTCTTGTCATTTTGAGACTGGTCTACAGCAGCTTACTGTTGGCAGGTCTACCTCGAGCTCAATTCACCCTCTGTAAAAAGTTCTCCCACATTAAAAATAAATCAATCAATAAAAATACACTGCACAACAATTTTTTTTGAAAAGTTTTGCTTCCTAAAAAGTTTTTGCTGATTGTGACAGGTACCCGGTGGGTATGCACAAATATAGTTTTGGTTTTGCTGCATCATGTAGGAACTCTGAGAAATAGATAGTTAATTGTTTACCAGCAATAACGTTTTTAATCACGTTTATGTTTCTAATACGCTAATAAAGTTCACATAATTAAAAGTGTTTTGCTCCTGATTTTCCTTTGTATTCAATGTCCAGTGCATCACATTGCAGTGTCCAACAGTAGTCAGCAATCATTGAAGGATTACAGTTGCCCTGATATAGTTTTTTCTTTGTAGCAATGTCCTGGTGAAACCTTTTGAAAGAAGTCCAAGTGTGAGTGGAGTAAATGAATCTTGAGTGACATGTTGCACATTGTTTTGTATGCTTTGAGAAGTTTGTCTACCAGCTGAATGTAATGTGGGGCTCTGTAATTGCCAAGGAAATTGTCAACAACGCCTTTGAAGGCTTTCCAGGCAATCTTTTCTGGCCCAACTAACAGATCTTCGAACCGCTTGTCACTCGTAACATGTCTGATCTGAGAGCCAACAAAAATGCTCTCCTTGATCTTGCTCTCAGTTATTCTTGGGAACATCTGCCTTAAATCACGAAAACCTTCGCCTTCTTTGTTCATTGCTTTCACTAAATTCACAAAGTCCCAATTTTATTTGAAGATGAGGCAAAAAAAACGAATCGACAAGTGGTTCATGCACCACAGTTTTCTGTCCTGGAACTAACTTTTTACGGAGTGGCCAGCTCTGTCTACAATAATATGACTCTTTGGCATGACTGTCCCATTCACAGATGAAACAACAGTCCTTTGTATAGCCAAGCTGCAGTCCCAATAACAGAGCAACGACTTTCAGATCTCCACAGATATTCCAGTTTTACTTGCTGTACTGAAGTGCTTAGCAACATTTCCATGTTCTCGTAGGTTTCTTTAATGTGTGCTGCATAGCCAACAGGTATTGAAGGGTGAAAGTTGCCATTATGTAACAGAACAGCTTTGAGGCTTAACGTTGACAAATCAATAAAGAGATGCCAGTCTTACGGGTCATGGTCACAACCCAAAGCAGAGAACAATCCTTCGATGTCAACACAGAAACCGAGACTGTCAACTTGTGCAAAGAATTTGGTTATATCATCTTGGCAGCTTTGAAAACCAGAAATTTTCATACCTGGTGACAGCAAACACCATTCCTGCAGTCACCAGATTGTTTAATTCTGACTGTGTTATGAGATGTGGATCGCCTGAGGAGCACGGTTTAAAATCCGGATCAATGCCACTGCCAGTTCCCTGCATTGCAGTTTCTTTATTTGGTTCGTCTAAGGCCCATTCCTCTGGTGGTTTCAGAATTGGAAGACTGTCGGCATGTGGCATGGGTCTCATTGCTGAAGGCAGATTAGGGTATTCAATTCACTTCTTGTTTTTGCCAGAGAAACCAGAAACATTAGTCAAACAGAAGTAACAGTCCGTCACCTGGTCTGTCTGTTCTCGCCATATCATCAGGACTGCATTGTCTTTCGAGTGCCTCTGAGCCAAGCTCTCAGACAGACAGCACATGTCACACAACAAATGTGAGGTGCCAGTTCCTTGTCTTGATCACCAATTTTACAGCCGAAGTACAGATGATATGCTTTCTTTATAGTCATTGAGCGTCTCTGATGAACAAGCGTATACTCGTCACAAATATAGCAGAATGTATTGCGTCTGTTACGACATTGATGAGACATATCGACTGACACCAATCGTCCTGTAAAAAAAGATTGCCTAGACATGCCCAGACTTTACAAAACATTGTTCATAGGTCTCTTACAGAAACTAAAATGTTTGCACACAAATATAAGAAAAAACATGACAAAACTGAAGATGTCAATGAAATGGTTGATGATGGGCAAATTTAGAGTGATTTGTGATTTTTATGATCAGCAGACATAAATCTATAAGGAACACCCAACAGTGTTCAATAAGCAAAAACTTTGTTGTGCAGAATAATTGTTTCTGTGGGCTATCCCAGTTTCAGAGTTTCAGACTCATGGTGTCCTTAGTCTGTGACCTAGCGAACCAGTATCAATGATAAAAACTTCAAAGCACTTTTGTATGTCACTCTGGATAAGGGTGTCTGCCAAATGAGTGAACATGTACAGTATGTGAGTGCTTTTCATGACAACTGTTTAAATTCTCCACTGCAAAATGTCTTTGTCCAAGGTAACAAATGTAGCTGGCTAATGTGCTTCATTTAAAATTGACTAGAAAACTTTAGAAAGAACAAGCCTTTTATAAGAATAAACAGAACTTAATAGAATGTCCCTAATAAGTTTACATATTGACTGGTTGCATCAGGACTTCAGTTTCATTTTAACAAGCGTTGTCAATCTAGCTGCATTATGCTTGAGGTGGTGCTGTTTTTTATGCTTCACGTTATTTTTATTTGAATTTTCTACATTCATGTGTAAGTAACATCTGCTGAAAATTATAGAACTACATTATTTATACAATCTGCACTGAATTTAAATAATCAACATAAATTGGGGGCAGTGGTGGCTCAAGTGGTTAAGGCTCTGGGTCGTTGATCGGAGGATCGGGGGTTCAAGCCCCAGCACCACCAGGCTCCACTGTTGGGCTTGGGTTTTCCCCTATGCTCCACGTTATTTTATTTGCCCCTGCGCTCTACCCCCTTCATGTGGACATATGCGAAAAAAGAACTACACTTTTCTGTAAATTTCATGTGTTTAAGCGATAAATAAATGTTGTGATGGTACAATATTCAATTAAATTCAGTTTATTTGTAAAGCACTTTTAACAATGGACATTGTTTCAAAGCAGCTTTACAGAAGTATAGAAAATTTAAAAAATTATAAAGTTTAAAGTTAAGTTACTATTTATCCCTACTGTTAATAATATCCCAATATGCAGATAATAATAATATCCCAATATGTATATGCATACTGTAGCAAAGTGTGCAAGTATCATTAATGTAATTATCATGATCATTTTATATTATATATATATATATATATATATATATATATATATATGTATATTTAAATATATTCATACTCACATAGGGATGCCAACATAATGATACTAGTTATTCAATGCCCCACTGTCTCACATCACATTTTAGGTGAATGGTTTTGTAATTTCCGTTATCAGATTCTGGTTATTTTGTAATGGTGCTTCGGGCTTTTAAGTCCCGACTTAGCACTTACAGTTCATTCCCAAAATAATACATTAATTTGTGTTATGTTCAGACAATGGAATGTTCTGATGTTTAAGTGTAGTTTATATTTCCTTACAGGCTGAAAGTTTAAACAATGCAAGTGTTCCTGAGCTGGAGCGACAGATTGATAAACTAACCAAGGTAGGGCTTTTAAATTTACAATAAGGCAATAATAGAATTATAGGTTATTATTAAATACTGGTTAGATTCTCATAATATTCATATTTCATGATATTCATATTTCATACTTAATTTTTTTTTTGCCTTATTGCCTACGCATACCCCATACTTTCAGTGACAACTGTAAAAAATAACACTTTTGGACAATAATGTTAACTTGTATTTTGTAAATTCCTTGAGGACCCCTATTCAGATTGGAATACACTGATTCAGTTTTTTCACAGTAGGTCTCAGCATTTCTGCTGCACCAAAAACACTTGTGTAATGCAACATCCATGACTTAATTGCTATGTCAGTGCCACTGCTGTGCTAAGAATAGTCCACTATGCCAGACAAACCTGCTATTAATTGCAGTAGTCTTCTGACTGAAGGCTGTTAGCACAACCAGCACAACCATGTTGCAGAAATAAGCTATGTGCTGCACTAATTAATGAATCAGGTGTTTAAAGAAACCTTAAAGAAAGTTTAAGTATCACTTGCAAAAGGGAATTTTTTTGGTCTTGTTAATTATGCAGGTACAACTAAGCAGCACTGACACTGTCTTGGTAAAAAAAAAACATTGTTCTTAAAATACAGCTAGTTCATAAGTATCATGTTGGTGTTGATTGCTGGGAGCTGAAACTGAATCAGAGGGTGGACAGGTATGGACCTGATACATTATTAGGATATTATGGAAGAATTATGTTTTTCAGCGCCACGAGTTTTTTCGTAAGAAGCTGCTCCAGTCATCACATTGCATGCGGGCAATGTCTCTGGGACAGGACCGATACCAGCGGAGGTACTGGCTGCTGCCAAATATCGGTGGTCTGCTGGTAGAAGGGCCAGATGAGATCTTAGGTGAATCATGTGCATGTCATATCTGGTCATAAATGATTGTTTTGAATTGTTAAATTATTCATTATATTGAAATTAATAGAATTCCAAGCAGAATTACAATTTAAAAAACCCTGAATAAATCTGCAATTTAAAAATAAAAGGAAATATAGAATAAAATAAAAAAGAACATAATTCTGGAAATTTTAAGGAAAATTTTAAATAGAATAAATTATTTGGTTTTTATTGACTGCTACTGATCTAGTGAAGTGCATTAATTGTGTTGTAGTTTCATCAACTAAAATATGGCTAAATTCCAGAAAGCTGTTAAAATCAATTTTTATTCACTGCTATTTCTCTTTTGGCAGCTTCAGGAGACATTCTGTTGAAGGATGAACCTAAGCCTTCTGTTGAGAAAGAGGTTATGTCTTCTGTGAAGGTGGATAACATAGTGGAGCCACAGCTGTCTCCATTGCTCAGTGCTACCAAAACACACCAACCTTTTCCCCCTCACCCTTCCAATAGCCACTCCATTTCGTCTCCTGCAGATGTAGACCCTCTTCCAGGTGAGGCTTCTCTCATGTGCAGCCCACGAGGGTGGGGCCGGCCTCGCAAAATCAGACCAGAAGTTGAGCTCCATTTACGCACAGTCAAGAATCGCCGCCAGCGCTACAATAAATCAGGTGGCTAGGATTCAGTGCAAGGGGAAGGGCATAATTCTGAAATTTTAGATCTAATCCAGTCTACCTTGCATTCCTGGTTACATCCATCTCAATGTTCTTTTATCTATGACTCATGTGTTGTCTTTGCATTAGGGGCTGAGAATAGCAAGGGTGGCAGCCAATCAGAAGACTTTATGAAGGCACACAAAGGTAGTAGACAGATGTTGCCTAAGGAGTCATGCAAAGAAGAATCACTATATCCATGTGGGTCTACGTTCATGGCTTCTTTTAAAGAAACTCCACTTCCTCTTGGTACTAGTCCACACTGTAGACCAGTCACACTACCAAAGGTCAGTGCTACTCAGGTGATTATAATTTCTGGTTATTATAATTAAATTTTTATGCGACATGCACAGCTTGGTTAGAGAAGCACTTCTACATAACGCTGTACATACACTATATTGCCAAAAGTTTTGGGACATCCCTCCAAATCATTGAATTCAGGTGTTGTTGCTTGGCCTCAACCCGGTGGAACATCTTTGGGATGAATTAGAACGGAGGCTCTGAGCCAGACCAAAACTGGAATGTCTGCCTTTACATGCACATAAATTTAATATGGAGTTGCCCCTCCCTTTGAAGCTATAACAACTTCAACTCTTCTGGGAAGATTATGACCATTCCTATAGAAGCACATTTGTGAGGTCAGGTACTGATCTTTGGATGAGCAGTCTCCGCTCTAATTCATCTCAAAGGTGTCCTGTTGGGTTGAGGTCAGGACTCTGTGCATGCCAGTCAAGTTCCTCCACACCAAACTGTCTTTATGGACCTTGCTTTGTGCACTGGTGCGTAGTCATGTTGGAACAGGAAAGGGCCTTCCCCAAATTGTTCCCACAAAGTTGGTAGCTTGAAATGATCCAAAATGTCTTGGTATTCTGAAGCAGTAAGAGTTCTTTTCATTGGAACTAAGGGGCCAAGCCCAACCCCTGAAAAACAACACCTGAATTCAGTGATTTGGAGGAGTGTCCCAAAACCTTTGGCAATATATTGTATATTAGCAGATATATTTTTTAATAATAATAATAACATACAGTATCATGGCATTTGTTGTTTATGGGTTTTCATGTATAAGATTTATATCTAATTTTGCTGTTACTGTTTGTTTTCCCCTCCTTACTGCTTATTTGTGCTTCACTCAGACTCCTAGACCTGACAGGAGGTGCAGGAAGGGCAGTGGTGCTGGGTACAGGAACACTGAGGCAGTTGCTGTGAAACGCAGGGGCAGACCCCCCTCCTCTCACTTTCAGGAAATGGAGCAGCAGTACTTCAAGCAGCTAGTGGTCAGGCCCATTCCACAGGGTTAGTTTGATTTGCATTTGCTTCCCTACCAGACCTTATCTTATTCTATTTGATTAACGAACTGTATGGTTCAAAGTGTGTGGCCATGAACATAAACTGAACATAACACACAAATGTGCATTTTAAACATCCCATTTCAGATTTAGTTCACCATTTGCCATTATAATAACCTCCATGTCTCTGGGAAGACTTTAAACAAGATATTGGAATGTGACTTCAGCTAAGAACATTAGATAAGTCAGGCACTATGTTACTAATGGGTGAAAAGCCTGGGACACAGTCAGCGTAACAGTTCATCCTAAAGATGTTCATCTTAAAGGCATTGTCATGCTGGAACAAGTTTGGGCTTGGCCACTTACATTTAGTAAAGGAAACTAAGGTTTGTGTGCTTTCAACTTTGTGGCAACAATTTGGGAAAGTCCCACATATCAGTGTGATGTTCAGGTGTCCACAAACCTAGCCATATAGTGTACATATATTTCAAAGGTTCACTCTGTTACTGTCACTTGGGGTCTTTTTTTTGGGAATACAGTAATAATATTGTTAGAACAAAAAAGGATAAATCAGTTCTTCTCAGAGGTTGTCAACTCTTGAGGTCAGTAGACACAGGTACCCAGCAACTGAAGATCTGCAAAAGACAGGCCTGGAGAGATATCTCAATAAAGAGGCTAGAGTCTCAGCTTACTAAGACATCTCTGATTTTATTGTTGCAAGGCATGGGTATATATACAGATACAAAAAGGAAGAGGCGACCATATGCTTTTACAAGATAAATACTTGTCTCTGCAATAAAAGTTCCAACCGTTACTCAGAAGAGGCACCATCTTGCTGAAATGACAAGTTTCTTCCTGATTCTATGCGTGCAACAGAGGCAGGAAGTTCGTGCAGAACAGATGTTCAGTTAGGGAAATAGGAAGTTGTAGTCTTAGACCAGGGGTCATGTGTGTGTAGGTACGATACCAAAGATAAGAAGGAAAAGAGCACAGGATACAGAGGTAAAGAATGTGTTGTAGTAGACAAAGAGATGAACCATTATGTACAATTATTCTTACAAATATTAATACAATTATATTCTTAACATGCATAAATCAGCACTACTACTACATAAGATCAGTATTAATTCTAAGTAAACTGGGAAAATGTTGTGTTTTTGGTTAATTTGCTTAATTTCACACTGAAAATATGAGAAATCTAAAGTTTACCTAAAGATCTAAGAAAAGTAAATAAACTTAGCACAAAAAAGATTTTAACACAACCCCCATGCTTTCCTCATATTTCTGCTAGTCCTGCCAGGGCATGTTGTTTTGTTTGTGTGTGTGTGTGTGTGTGTGTGTGTGTGTGTGTGTGTGTGTGTGTGTGTGTGTGTGTTTATTTGTTTGTTTGCAATAACAGCATCAGGTCGGCAACCCACTGACATCACCTCTGTTACTTCTGTTTCCCCTCCAGTCTCTTCTGACTGACTTGTCTAACTGACACTATAAAACCTTCCACATTTTCCCCTGATGAAGTCCTTTTTTTGTTTGGTAGCTTGTTTTGACCATTGTCTTATTGCATAATGAAATTGCTCATAATTATATCATTTCTCTGTAAATTGGCCGATATTATGCTCCAGTAGATTTCTAAATTCAACATGCTGCTTGTCATGAACATGCCATCATGAGTTAAATAATCATTTATTATTAGTGACATTATCTCCTTGACATTATCTCCACTGTGCTTGAGCTTGTGTTTTTCTGATCATTATCAGAGCCTTTCTTTTTCTGTACTTTGACCTTTTCATCATTTTGGTAGAGGTTAACTTAAGTGTATCACACATACAATGAAAATGTATGGCATTTCCACATACACCGAAAATGTACGACACCAATTGTTCACACATAGACTCCTTGTATTACAATCTCCACTTTTAAGAGAATAAATATAGAGGCCATATCTAGAGATATAAACTATTATTACTTTTTTTCCAACAAATACACTATATTGCCAAAGGGGGCATTGGTGGCTCAGTGGTAGGTTTCTCGCCCATCATGTGGAAGGCCCGGGTTCGATTCCCAGCCAATGCCTCAACCCCAGTCACTGGATGCAGTGCTGGTCCCAAGCCCGGAAAAATGGAAGGGTTGCGTCAGGAAGGGCATCCGGCGTAAAACATTTGCCAAGTTGTTGTGCGGACCAGTTGGTCCGCTGTGGCGACCCCGAACGGGAGCAGCCGAAAGAAACTTCTATACTATATTGCCAAAGCTACTGGGACATCTGCCTTCACATGCACATGAACTTTAATGACATCCTATTCTTAATCCGTAGGATTTAATATCGAGTTGGCCCACCCTTTGCAGCTATAACAGTTTCAACTCTTCTGGGAAGGCTTTCCACAAGGTTTAGGAGTGTGTTTATTGGAAATTTTGACCATTGACCATTTGCGCATTTGTGAGGTCAGGCACTGATGTCGGACAAGAAGGCCTGGCTCATAGTCTCCGCTCTTCCCAAAGGTATTCTATCGGGTTGAGGTCAGGACGCAGGCCAGTCAAGTTCCTCCACACCACTCCATCGTTCATCCATGTCTTTATGGGCCTTGCTTTGTGCACTGGTGCATGGTCATATTGGAATAGGTCCATTCACGGCATGCTTTACACCACTGCATCCAACACTGCATTGCACTTGGTGATGTAAGGCTTGGATACAGCTGCTTGGTCATAAAAACCCATTCCATGAAGCTCTCTACACACTGTTCTTGAGCTAATCTGAAGGCCGCACAAAGAATGGAGGTCTGTAACTATTGACTCAGAAAGTCAGCGACTTCTGCCCACTGTGTGCCTCAGCATGCACTGACCCCGCTCTGTAATTTTACATTTCTACCACTTTGTGGCTGAGTTGCTATTGTTCCCATTTGATTCCACTTTGTTATAATACCACTAACAGTTGACCATGGGATATTTAGTAGTGAGGAAATTTCACGGATTGACTTATTGCACAGGTGGCAAAACCACCACGGTACCACGCTTGAATTCACTGAGCTCCTGAGAACGACTGATTCCTTCACAAATGTTTATAGAAGCAATCTGCATGCCTGCTTGATTTTATACACCTGTGGCCATGGAAGTGATTGAAACACCTGAATTTAATGATTTGGATGGATGTCGCAAAACTTTTGTCAATATAGTGTATGTGAACCTGTTTGATAAGTTCAAAAATCCTAGGAATACTTTGCAAAAGTAGGTTTTGCATATTATTCACATTATGATAAATTTGAGTACCCCAAATTCTGCACACGACCTCAGAATGTTTTGTATGTACATGAGATTTTGTCCAAGTCTGTCCAAGCAATCATGAGTTACAGATGTTTAAGTGAATTAGCTTCTAGCTCATTAGAATTAATTGATATGTCCTGGCCATATTGTTTACAAATTGTTTGCAAAACATGTTTTTGATTTTTATTGAGGCTCACACTGTCCTTACTTGTTTAGCTCTAAGTGTGTGGAAAAAAACAGGACTAGTTCACAGATGTTCTGCATTTTATGCAAATTATCCAAAGAATCTAGTTGGGTGACCCTAGGTGGGTGTTTGGGCCAACTGATTGAAAAGATTTTTTGTAGATTTCATGGTTCATGAGATGAGAGAATCTCTATATAGATTATAAATGACAAAAATAACAATCTAATAATATGGCAGATTAACTTTAGTCTTTAGGGTTTGTACATTCCAGAAAGATCAGACAATCTCATTGGACACATTATCACGAGGTGTCCAGTATTATTCGGGAAGGGCTGCTATGGCTGCAGGTTTTCATTCCAACCAAACACAAGTCACATCTGAAAGCCATACTGAAAGCCCAGATTACTGACTAAAAGCTGGAATCAGATGTGACACCTACTTGTTTGAAATGAAAACCTGCAGCCACACCTGCCCTTAGACACCCCCTGCACCCCATGAGAATCTGTTATCTAACTGGGACACACTTGTTCAAATGGGATCCTTTAAGTGGCTTTATTTTATATACAGCTCCCCAAAACTATTGGAATGTCAAGGCAAGTTCTTTTGTGTTTTTACTATACACTGAAGGCATTTGGGTTTGAGAACAAGAGATGAATGAGACAGTTGAACAGAATGTCAGCTTTTCATTTCCTACATGTCAGTTTGTTGAGCAACTTATGTTTTAGTATTTACACAATTAATAACTTTGAATGGTGTTGACAAAACCTTCTTTACAAAACCTTTTAGCCATCTTCACGAAGGGTGTCAGTAATTGTTACTGATTGTTAGCAAAATGTATGCTAAACTAGAATATTAATATTAACATATTAAACCAGAATAATTATGCAAAGGATGTTGTTTCAGAAGGTTAGTCTTCACTATCAATATTTTCCATCTCCAGAGATGGTAAAAGGTTGGTGGTGGATTAGAAAGCCTGAGGAGCTTACAGCAATTTTGACTGCTCTCCATCCCCGTGGTATCAGAGAAAGGGTCCTTCGGAAGAACCTTGCCAAACACATGGAGTTTCTGACTGAGTGCTGCACACAACCCATGACAGGTGAGTCAATATAAAGAAGACAATATTATGTGCTATTACACCAATATGGTAAAATTCCAGTGCAAATAAATGTTTTGGAACCTGTGCCAAATGTTTACTTGAACATATAGTCTTGTGTATAGAAACCTTATGCAAATGATGTGTTCACATTACAGTTTTTCAAAGCCACTTTCATATTTGTGGTGACAAATGTTAAAGAGCAGGCAACAAAAGATAAAGCACTTGACAAAGGGCAGTGGCCTTGGTACTCAAGTGGGAAACACCATGACTGAGCATTAAACAAAGAAAAGGGAGGGTATATGTAACTAAGCAAAACACAAAGGCAGAAGGTCTCCATATAGTATCCAAAGTCTTTATTTTCCAAAATTTTTAGTTTATAATGACTGAACATTTTTAAAAACATGAATCTCTTTTGGGGGTGTCAGTAATTGTTTCGGTCAATTGTTTTCGGTGGCTTGGTGGTTAGCACGTTTGCCTCACACCTCCAGGGTTGGGGGTTCGATTCCCGCCTTCGCCATGTATGTGGAGTTTGCATGTTCTCCCCGTGCCTTGGGGGTTTCCTCCGGGTACTCCGGTTTCCTCCCCCGGTCCAAAGACATGCATTGTAGGTTGATTGGCATCTCTAAATTGTCCGTATTGTGTGAGTGAATGAGAGTGTGTGTGTGTTTGCCCTGCGATGGGTTGGCACTCCGTCCAGGGCGTATCCAGCCTTGATGCCCAATGACGCCTGAGATAGGCACAGGCTCCCCGTGACCCGAGAATAGATCTGAAAAGCGGTAGACAATGAATGAATGAATCTCTTTTGAGGGAGCAGAGAGCATATTAGACCAGATGGCCTTCACTCAGCCAGAACTAGAGTGAGAATATTTAAAGAAAAAAATGTTTTCCATCGGCTTCTTGCACTTAACCATCTCTAATAGAATACAAAACAATGTGCCGTAGTGTTAGCTGTTGCACAACAGAATGTCCATTCACAGGAACTCAGTTGTGTAAAACAGCCACTACTTTCACCTCTCAAGGACATCTCTTAATGTTATGACACAGTTCCTAAACAACACCTGACCTGGGACTTCTTTAATTTACCACATTCATGATTTGCCACTGATCCCCTTATCTGGGTTTCTCAGAAAAGATGGAGGAACTAGTATGTGCTGGAACCAAGCTATGACAGTCCATTGCTTCCAGCCAAGTGTCAACCAAAAACACTATAATGTATGAAAACACATTTCATAAAAAATTTTCAATGAGGAAATATAGAAAGTAAGACATACCTTTTTCTTATCAACAAGAACACTAACCATAGCTACAGCTCATGCAGTTACGATAATGCTTTTGGAACACTATTGTATGTAATTACTTATTTATTTGCATGTGTTTATGAATATTATGCCAGTGTGTGCAGTATGGCTTTGATAATTTGGTATGGCTGCAGGATCTCTGTTAACTGTTGTGAAGTGAATAACGTATTTATATATGTGATGTCCAACTAAAGTTGAATTTGGTCATTTTATTTTTCAAATTAAGTAGCCTTTATTGTCACATATACATTACTGCACAGTGAAATCTTTCTTTGCATATCCCTTCCTTGGAGGATTGATGTCAGCCATGAAGCAGTACCCCAACGATGGCAGATTAGCGGTACTAGGGCTTGAACCCCGGTCCTCCGATCAACAACCCAGAGCCTTAACCACTTGATACTGTTCTTAAATTTCCATTATGGTTTTCTTGGCAATGGTTAACCCTGTAAAAAGAACTGTGGTGTCTTCCTTAGTAATGCTTTTTTCCCAAAGGTTTAACCGGTGTGCAGTCCCATATGGAGTGTATGTAATTGTTTTTGTTTTGTGTGCAATATCCACAGATGTTGTAGTTCATGTTGCCCATTTTAAATTTCTGTGTAGCAAGTCCTATGAATTATTTCATATGTGTAAGGTGTAGACTGGTGTTATTAGTTATGTAGGATATGCTATCTAAAATCTTTGGCCAAAAATAATCTCTGTGTGTGATTGTTAGAACACCTTCCCATTTTTTGCATGGTTTAATAATTGTTGGGTTTTGATATTAGTTAATATATTTTTGGATAGGACTTGGGCATGGCTGCATAGTGGTTAGCACATTTTCCTCACACGTCTGGGGTTTGAAGTTTGATTCCCACCCTGTGTACATGGAACTTGCATATTCCCTGTGCTTTGAGAGTTTTTTCCGGATATTCCAGTTTTCTGCAGCACTCCAAAGATAGGTGTTGTAGGCTAAAAGATATATGATCATGTGTGTAATTGTACCCTGCAATGGGTTGGCACACCTGCCTCATTCCTTAGGTAACATGATCTTTAAGCTGCCGATTAAGATGAGATACTAAGAAGTTCTGATGCTAGCAGGGAGAGGTCTGATGTACTTTTTGTGTAGATTGCTTTTAGATCAATTTATGGCTCTGGGTTGTAGGAATTCTAGGATATGTTTATTCTCCAGTTCTTCTCTGGTTTCCACTACAGCTTTCTCATCTATTTCTTCTTGGCCTCTAGGTCTATATGGATCTTTTTTTAACTCCTCCCTATTACCAGCTCTAAAAGCCCTCTTCTTGTCATTTAAAATGTCCTTAATGTCCCTCATTACCCACGGGTTGTAATTCTCAAAACAATGGACAGTTCTTGTTGGGAGAACAGAGTCCACAAAGAAATTAATGTAGTCTGTTATGCACTGAGTAAACCCATCAATATCCTGTCCATGAAGCTCAAAGAGTGCATTCCAGTCAGTCACCTCGAAACAGCGCCACAGTGATTCATAGGAGTCCTCAGACCACCTTTCACTGTTTGGATGGTCACAAGTTCTGATGGTCAGTGTTTGAAGTTTCCTCATCCTTACCAAGCCCCTTTCCCCCTGAGGCTTCCTTCGGAGCTCCTCTGGAATTAGCTGGGAAGTCGGCAGCTGTCGGTCCGAGGGTGATCATCTGGTCCCGACTGTAACCAATGGCCGCATGGTTTTGTTGTCCCCAAGAGGTATGGTTTTCCAGAATTAGTGCTCCAATAACCAGGATAATGATTAAAACTCTTTTTAGATGGGCATGAGTCTAGGTTGTAAAAGCTCAGTAGTGTTCTTTATGCAATGTTAGCTCAAGTGGTTAAGGCTCTGGGTTGTTGAACTGAAGATCAGGGCCCCAGCACCGTCAAGCTGTCACTGTTAACCCTCTCTGCTCCAGGGACATGGCTTACCATGTGCTATGACCCCAAGCTGGGATATGCAATGAAAAGAATTCCACTGTAATGTGTGAAAATAATAAAGCATTCTTCTTCTTTTTCTTCATCATCTTCTTCTATTTTTGCTCACCTTCCCTGGCCCTTCATTCACAAAATGGTCCTCGAGCATGCCCCTGCTTCCACATCTGAACATAGTAATAATACGGTGGGGCAAAAAAGTATTTAGTCAGCCACCAATTGTGCAAGTTCTCCCACTTAAAAAGATGACAGAGGCCTGTAATTTTCATCATAGGTTCAATTCAACTATGAGAGACAGAATGAGAAAAAAAAATCCAGAAAATCACATTGTCTGATTTTTAAAGAATTTATTTGGAAATTATGGTGGAAAATAAGTATTTGGTCACCTACAAAAAGCAAGATTTCTGGCTCTCACAGACCTGTAACTTCTTCTTTAAGAGGATCCTCTGTCCTCCACTCGTTACCTGTATTAATGGCACCTGTTTGAACTCGTTATCAGTATAAAACCTGTCCACAACCTCAAACAGTCAGACTCCAAACTCCACTATGGCCAAGACCAAAGAGCTGTCAAAGGACACCAGAAACAAAATCAACTGTGGGAGCAATTATTAGAAAATGGAAGACATACAAGACCACTGATAATCTCCCTCGATCTGGGGCTCCACGCAAGATCTCACCCCGTGGGGTCAAAATGATCACAAGAACGGTGAGCAAAAATCCCAGAACCACACGGGGGGACCTAGTGAATGACCTGCAGAGAGCTGGGACCAAAGTAACAAAGGCTACCATCAGTAACACACTACGCCGCCAGGGACTCAAATCCTGCAGTGCCAGACGTGTCCCCCTGCTTAAGCCAGTACATGTCCGGGCCCGTCTGAAGTTTGCTAGAGAGCATTTGGATGATCCAGAAGAGAATGTCATATGGTCAGATGAAACCAAAATAGAAGTTTTTGGTAAAAACTCAACTTGTCGTGTTTGGAGGAGAAAGAATGCTGAGTTGCATCCAAAGAACACCATACCTACTGTGAAGCATGGGGGTGGAAACATCATGCTTTGGGGCTGTTTCTCTGCAAAGGGACCAGGACGACTGATCCGTGTAAAGGAAAGAATGAATGGGGCCATGTATCGTGAGATTTTGAGTAAAAACCTCCTTCCATCAGCAGGGGCATTGAAGATGAAACATGGCTGGGTCTTTCAGCATGACAATGATCCTAAACACACCGCCCGGGCAACGAAGGAGTGGCTTCGTAAGAAGCATTTCAAGGTCCTGGAGTGGCCTAGCCAGTCTCCAGATTTCAACCCCATAAAAAATCTTTGGAGGGAGTCGAAAATCCGTGTTGCCCAGCGACAGCCCCAAAACATCACTGCTCTAGAGGAGATCTGCATGGAGGAATGGGCCAAACTACCAGCAACAGTGTGTAAAAACCTTGTGGCGACTTACAGAAAACGTTTGACCTCTGTCATTGCCAACAAAGGGTATATAACAAAGTATTGAGATGAACTTTTGTTATTGACCAAATACTTATTTTCCACCATAACATGCAAATAAATTCTTTAAAAATCAGACAATGTGATTTTCTGGATTTTTTTTTTCTCATTCTGTCTCTCATAGTTAAAGTGTACCTATGATGAAAATTACAGGCCTCTCTCATCTTTTTAAGTGGGAGAACTTGCACAATTGGTGGCTGACTAAATACTTTTTTGCCCCACTGTAAATGGTTAGCACTATTGATGGACCATACTTAAAACTTGTTTGATTTCTTTTTCTTTATCAGATCCTGTCTTTCATCTGAAGGTGGAGAATGACAGACCCTTGCTGGAGGCAGTGGAGCAGCCATGGGTAGAACAGAAGCATGTCATGCAGATTGATATTAACATCCTTCAAATGGTGGAGGATCTGGAGCACAGGGTGTTGGGAGCTGATCTGCAGCTTAAGGTGATGCATAAAAGGGTATTAGTAAAAAGGCAGAGAAAACCTAATGAATATTAGGAATAGAATAGAATATTAATAAAAAGATGCAACATTCTTGTTGCTGGTGGAAAGTGTTTTCCCTCAAGGGCCGATGGTTAGTCAGATTTAAAAGTTTTTTAAATGTGGCCTTTTGAACTGGAGTTTATTTCCCTCGTTACACTGGGATGCTGATACTGAATAACATTAAGAGCAGCTTTATCTCTTCTTCTTTGTTAGTATTTTCTTTGCCTTACTGTTTTATCTTTTCCTTTGTTTAGGGTTTCACTGCTCCAGAGCCTGACTCTACTCGGGAAGATCTGCAATATTATGAACATGAGGTGGACCCCAGAGAAGACTGGATGGTGAGGAGCAAAAAAGAGTGGTGGGACCTCTTGCGTGTACCCACAAACCCCCTGGATCTGGCTGTGCTGCGTCTTACCAACCTGGAGAGGAATATTGAGCGACGCTATCTCAAGGGACCACTGTGGAATCTTGCTGAGGTGATGCGCTTAGCTCCTCTTACATCCCCACCTGGAGAAGAGGAGATTACCATGGACACCTTCAAGTAAGAAACATGAGAAATAATTAAGGAATAATGGATATAATGGATTTAATTAATTTTTAAAAATTTATTCATTTATTCATTCATTTATTTATTTATTTATTTATTTTTATATAAAGTTGTTCAGTCCCATGTTTTGGTTGCCCGTAAACCTAATTGACCAAGTGGTAGTTAATGTGTTATGAGTTGGGCTGCATCAAACGTTTATTTGACTATTTAAGTTAAATAATTGATTATATGTATTTAATTTTGATTTAAATTATCTATTTAAATTACAATTTAGAAAATTATAACGACAATGATAATGACAAAAGAATATCTAAATTATGACCTACACAAAGACTTTACCTTGTGGCCTAATCAAGCAAAAAATGAAACGGTCAAAAACAGTGGTGGTCGGTCAATAGGGGGTGCCGGGGTGTCGCCCCCTTAAATGTTACCTTAACACATTAACAATAATTATATATATTAATAATGAAATAAAATCATTTAGTTGTACTATTCCACTGTTAGTCATATTATCATTTATTTAAAGTAAAACAAATGAAAACTGTATTTTGTTCATTTGTGTGGGTGTGCATATGTAGGTCTGTAAAGTTTTGAAAAGCATGTGACTTGAGGCTGAGCTCGGAATGGCTTGTTTCAAATTTTTCTTGGGGCGCAGCACTTTTGTTGTTGGAGAATCAAAATTGTTTTTATATATTTTGACTCGTGCTTGGAGTCTTATTACCTCTCAGCAGATTGTCAGTTAACAGGCAGGCACTAATTAATGTGGATGCAAGCAAAATATCTCGCGACGAAAGAAAATTTGGTTATATCTTTAAAAAAAAACCTATCACAAGGCATTTGGATGAAGAAAAGAAAAGAATCAAGGAGCTTGGGGCAGATTGACCCAATTTGCAAATTAAGCAGCAGTCAAGTGATGGCGGTAGAGCTTACACTTAA
Source organism: Hemibagrus guttatus (assembly GCA_033459395.1). NCBI lineage: Eukaryota > Metazoa > Chordata > Actinopteri > Siluriformes > Bagridae > Hemibagrus > Hemibagrus guttatus. The sequence continues at coordinate 5,669,130 of JAUCMX010000017.1, read as the reverse complement.
GAGACTGAGGTGACTGACTTTAACCAGAAGGTCATTGAGAAATTGGCAAGCTAGAAAGAAAGGAGGCCTCAGATTAGGCAAGGTGATCCCGTCCACCAACATCGCCCCCCAACATCAGCTGCTCGCCCTGGATGCTCAATTCGACCTCGGACAGCGAAAGATAGCCAGAACAACGGCCGCGGAGAACAGCGATTCCTTGATAAGCAAATTTGGTGGTGGAATGAAGAAGTGCAATAAGCTGTCAAAGATAAGAAGGCAGCGTTGAAGACCTGGCATCAATCCCAATCAGCATCTGACTTCCAGCAATACAGAGCCAAGAAAGCTGCAGTGAAGCGGGCCGTGGCAAAAACCAAAGCCACACACTACGATTGTCTGTACGTGGAGCTGCACACTCCCGCAGGTGCCAACGGCATCTATCGCCTGGCCAGCACTCGCCACCACTCCACGCAGGATATCCGCCATGTCAAGCACATCAAGGACGGCGACCACCTGCGAGACCCACCAGCCATCCTGCAACGGTGGAGTGAATACTTCGCCCACATTTGCAACGAGGAGTTTCCGCATCCCCCGATCCCACCCAGTCCGCCGATCCCTGGACCCGTCCCGCCGATCACTGCGTGCGAAGTTGAGATCGGCGTGAAGAAAATTAACAGCAAAGCGACTGCGCCCGACGACATCCCGGCCAAGGTGTGGAAACTGCTCGGATGACAGGGTTCTGCCACTCTCACGGCCCTGTTCAACCGCATCATCGCGCAAGGAAAGCCCCCCACCACCTGGACGACCAGTGCAACGGGGCCGAAAGGGAAAGGCGACGTAGCCGAGTGCTCAAACTATCACCCAATCTGCCTCCTGTGCTACGCCATGAATATCTTCAAGCGGATACTCAACAGACGGCTCCAGGACATCATCACCATCAAATCGAACCAGTGCGGATTCATCAAGGGAAGCAGGACCACCGACCCCATGCATCGGGAGAAGAACAAACCGGTGCACATGGCATTCCTGCCATGAATGGCCGACCTCCAGTCACCTCATCCGTGGACACTCCTGTTTGCCAACGACGTCTTTGACGCAACCGAGTTTCAGGGGCCACTGCAGGTTCACGTGCAAACACGACCTAGACGACTACGTTATGCGACTCCATGGCGAGAACCGCTCAACGCCTCGGCCCGCCAGGCAAGAGACCCCAAGGCTGAAGCGGTGGATGGGCCGTATCAAGGAAGACATGAAGATTGTCAATGCTGCCCTGGAAGACGTCCTCGATCAAGCCAAGTGGAGGAGGCTTTGCAGAACAGCCGACCCTGCGATCCCACGGGATAGTGCTTGGAAGAAGAAGTAGAACTCATTTAGGTTGTTGGCCAGACGTTGGTCATTAGCAGAGTGGGGGGCTTTAGGTCTGCAGTTTGTCATATTCATGAAGCCAGGTTGTGATGACATTTGCTTTGTAACGTTATAACAGTGCACCTTTAGAAGATGGGTATATTGTGGTCCTGGTATTGTGAAATTGCCTGGGGCTTTCAATGATTGATTGGAAATAATGGGCCCAAATTGTGCCAAGAAAACTTTCTCACACCATTAAACCAAACCAGTTGACACAGGCAGGTTGGGTCAATGAAGTTATCCTGTTGGTACCAAATTTTGACCCTACTGTGCTTCAGTAGATATCAAGATTCATGGTTTTGGTGAGCCTGTGCCTGTGTTAGTATAACATTACATAGAAAAATTACATAGTGTTAGTATAAGATTACATAGAGAAGGCAAGAGGTGAATATCAAAGGAGCACTTTTTATAATGTTTATAAAATCAGAGGAAATCATTTCTGAATTAAATTTATGAACTAATAATTAGCTCAATCATGGAAGGAAAATAAACTGTATTTTAAACTATGGAAGGAAAATAAACTGTATTTTTATAAAGAGATTACAATCAAGTTTCTTGAAGTTCCAACATGATTTGCAATCTGAAGAAATGGTTTGTCTTAACAGGAGCCTTGTAGATCAATCTCAGGAAAAACAGAGATCTCTTGTTGAAATGCTTGAAATGGTCTGGCCAATTTTTGCAGAAGTTGGTTCAACTTGCAAGGAAAAAAAAAGAATTAGCAATGTTAATATTAATACTAACTATGGATATAGTAAGAAGAACCAAAGAATTAATACTTTTCAGTTTATTGGAAGTTTGCAGTAACCACTAGTCAGGGTTGTGCTGAACAGGAGGATCCTATTCAGGATTGCTGAGAACAAGGCAGGAATTTACCCTTGATGATAATTTTTGTAAAAAAATATTAAATTAAATAGCAGTACCATCTATTTTACATTGTTCTTTGTATTGGTCTGTTCGTAGCCTGGAAAATGAGATCACCCACAGGTTGAGGACTTGGAGGCAGGCCCTGGACCGCTGTCGTAGTGCATCACAGCTCTCATTGTGTCTGCTCCAACTGGAAAAAGCAATTTCTTGGGAGAAATCTATCATCAAAGTGGTAAGAACATACAACTGGGTAATGAATAGCATTCATACAGTTTTGCTTTTTATATTTACTTTATAATAAGGATGCATTAAGACTAAGTCACCCACAGTATATTGTCACAAAGCAAGGAACTCAAAGGGAAACTAATTCTAACTCTTGCCCCAGTTTCTCTTAACTCTCTGTGACCATGAACCTTCAATTAACTGAGAAAAATTAAGTAACTAAAGAAGTAGGTTTTTTACAATAGACACTGATGCAGATTTTCACCTTGACCAGTTGGCTCAGTTGCACTCTGCAACAATACATAACCAGTAGTATAAATGAATATGCAATCAACAATCAAACCCCCAATCCCAAAAGAGTAGTAAAATAGGAAAATTGCTAAATGAGTGAATGAAATAAAAATGTTAAAAGAAAATTCTAAAAAAGTTCTTAAAAATACATTTGAAAATACATATAAAAAAGACCAGCAGACCCTCTCAACCTGTAATGTACCTTCTATAACTGTATACTATAGTCATAAAGTGAAATTGTGCAACTAGAAACTTAAGAGTATCAGAGTAATTTATGAATTCATTATAGTTTTAATGTGAAGTAAATTTTGGTATCACCTGTTCAGTGTTTTACTGGAAAATTGTTCAGGACAAATTACAGTCTTAAGGCTATCCAAGGAAGAACATTCATGGTCATTTATATTGAGTCAGTTTGGTACTGGCAGACAAGACTCTTATAATAGAGTAATATTGTATTACACTATACATTATATTAGACAATAATATTCTAATGCAACGAAAGTAAACTGCACACAAACACACACACACAAAAGGTCAGCAAACATATTTTCTACCTATGACTTTAATTAACATGCTAGTATGTGCATTCCAATTTTTTTTTTTACAAGGAGTTGAGAACTTGGACATGGATTTTGTCACAATTTTATTCCAGTTATTAGGAAATTAATTGACGATCACACACATGCCTAACATACCATACTTGCTGTTCTAAGGCGATATGCTTATTTTTTTGTGCCAAAACATGTATAGCACTCTACATTAGCCAGATTGCATGTATGTTCTAAGGACTTCTTAGATGAAAAAAAAACCTTTTAGATTGGTAACAATATTGTTTACCTTGTTACGTGCTGCTGAAAAGTTATTGGCTGATGGTGACTAGGCTACATCTACTTAGTGTAATTAAGGATGCAGAAAAGATTCGGAGCAGAATCGATCAGGAACACTGGGAATACCAAAAAATAGCCTGCATCTTTTGATTGAATTAGGTCTTGCAGATTATAAAAAAACAAAAATTTGCTCAGGTACTGTGGTGTGACTATTTTGTGCTTTATAAATCAGTAGTAATATTTTATAATCAGTGAAATAAAATGTTACTGGTATGTGGTAAGATAGAAGTGATGTGTTTATATACCTTCTAGTACATTCTGGATGGAGGATAAGTTGAGTGTCATTTAGATATCAGTGGTATGAAAACCCATGTGAGGATATGACCTTAGCAGATGTATAGAGGGATAACAGAAGAGTACCAATTACTGACCCTTGTGGGACACTATTGGAAAGTATGCATGAAGTAGATGTGGAGCCCCTCTATATAACCAGATATGGCCAATCTTCAGGTAGCAAACAAAACATTGCCATGCTGTGTCACAAATTCCAAAGTTCCTCATAAGGATGGAAAATAGAGTGGTCGACTATATCATGCACTACTGAAAGGTCAAGGAGGATGAGGACTGATGACAGTTTGATTGATGACAAATTAACATTAATTATTAGACAAATTATCAATTAATTAATTATTAGACATTAAATGTGTCAATAGTCACATTGATGCCTATTGATTTGATTATTTTAGTTTGCAAATTGTGTTAATTAGGTAGGAGTTTAATAAATGGATAGATAGGTGGCAGTAATTTTGTGCCAAAATATTGTAGTATTGGATAGATAGATAATTGTAGTTGTGATTAGGTATATTGATATGCTGCTAATACTTAAATAGAGTTAAATACATAGCTAGATTAATAAGGTGCCAATACCTGTAGTTGAAAAGATGGATAGATAGGATGCCAATAATTGTAGTGATGGATGGATGGATGGATGGATGGATGTAGATGAATAGATAGATGGTAGTTTTTAGGATTTTTTTTTATTATTTGCTACGGGAAAACCACAAGTTGCTTCAGCTAAAAAATATGTCTTTGGGCGTGTTTGGTGCATGTAGAATGAAAGCTCTAGGAGGAGTCGTATTTGTAGATGGTAGTGGTATTTAATAATAATAATAATAATAATAATAATAATAATAATAATAATAAGCTAATATAAATATAGCCAAATAAAGCCAACATAATAAGTATTTGAGATGAAAATATGTTGATGCTTTTTGCTACACAAGCACCACTAATATTAAAAATAAACTTAAACCCCAGACCGGTATATTATCTATTACTAATAATGTTTACTGTTAATGCTTCGAAATAGTGATTAGTCTTAGATGTAGGTAGCAGCTTAATGTAGGCAGCGGTTCACTATACTGACTTTCACTGTTGTTTCAGTTCTATTAACAGTATGACCTTTTCTACATACTTTGGAAAAAATGTTTGATCCCCTGCTCACCCATATATGTATAGATACTTGTACATATAAAAATATGTGTCTATAGACATGCCAGGTGTGCCATAAGGGGGATAATGATGCGTCTCTACTGCTTTGTGATGGCTGTGATCATGGATGGCACATGTTCTGCCTGAGACCAAAGGTCACTCAGGTGCCAGAAGGTGACTGGTTCTGTCCCCCCTGCAATTCTATGGTAATGTAGCATAAAACTCAAACACTTACAAACTAATAGGAAGAAAAATCATCTTTGAATTATCTCAAAATCCTTTTATATTTGGTGTACTTAACATCTTTATTTGTATGGTTTCTAAGGAAACTGGTGCAGATTCTCAGCCAAAACAATCAGCCCGACAGAGAGCAAAGGCACGAAAACGACGCCCTGCTCATGGAGTGGAAAATTCAGCTGAGGAGCAGCGACATAGGAAGAGCATGACTACACGACAAAAATATGTTTCCACCCCTTCCAGCGGGTCAAACTACTCCCCCTCCAAACGCAGGCGCATGGCTACACGAAACCAACCTGACCTCACATACTGCGAGTGAGTTAGATTGGAGACTTAGACTCCATTGTATTAAATCTTAGTTAAGGTTTTAAAAAGTGAGTGTTAATAAGAGCTTGCCATGGGTATAAACTTAGTTGGGTATAACTAATTTTATTTAGAATGTCTGTTTCTAACTTTATATGGGTATAAACTCTGTTATAGCATGAGCTATATTAACTATTCTTTAGTTGGAAAGTAACATATTGCATTATATAATGTATTAAACATCTTTGTGTGTTTCTCAGGATTATTCTGATGGAGATGGAGGCCCATGCCGATGCTTGGCCCTTTCTAGAGCCAGTTAACCCACGACTTGTGCCTGGGTACCGCCGAATCATTAAAAACCCTATGGATTTCCTAACAATGCGGGAAAGGCTTCTACAGGGAGGGTAAGATTGCTTGTGGGTTTGTGTATAATGTATATCTGTTTCTTCATTTTATTTATTTGATTTTCATTGAGCTCAGTTTAATGGTTTTAATTCAAACAGGTAATCTGATAATTGTGTGAGGTATCATGTTTTCCAGGCCAAATTTTTACTTTAAGTAATTTCATTAAATGTATATATTTCTTATTGCAGCTATAGTACTTGTGAGGAGTTTGCTGCAGACGCTCAGCTGATCTTTAACAACTGTGAGCTCTTTAATGAAGACACATCAGAGGTGGGCATGGCCGGACACTCCATGAGGCGCTTTTTTGAGAGCCGCTGGGCAGAATTTTATTCAAAGAATGAAAACAGAGGGCCTGCCAGTAGCCTGCTTTTGGGAAAATAATATTTGAACAACTGCCCATCCCCACTCACTCCCCACAAAAAACTTTTGTTAACAAAGCTCTATTCATTTTGTGCCCTCCTGTTATTTTTATATATTGTTGCGTGGGGCATAGCAGGAAATTTTAATTCTTTATTTTCAGGTATTTTAAAGAGAAAGAAAACATAGGAACTGGGGTTCAAATATAGCACACTGCAGGTATACAGTATATTAAATGATGCTGTAAAAATACAAAGAAAATTATTTGTGTATTTAAAATTTTCACAAACTGTACTGGGCTGTGCCATTGTTGAAAATGGTCTAATCATACACCACTTCATCATTTACACTTATACCTCACCTGGTTCATTTTTGTATTTTTTGAAATGATGAAGGACTTTTGTCCAAATTGTCTGTTTCTCTGGAATTTTTGTGTACTTTGTTTGATTTGTACTAAACCATTTACTATCCTTTTTACTACTATCTTTTAATGGAGCACTCTACAGTTCCTAGAATTCCTAGATTCTTTTTCAGATATATGCTTGATCATGTAGCTGTTTATTAAGCTGTTTTAGCAGCAATCGTGATCAAGTGACAGGATCCATTACCAACAATAGTGCATACTTTGGTTTCCCAATTTAAAACAAATAATGTAATGACATCAGAGTCAGCAGAACTAGAAACTAAATTTTGTGATGTTTTATATTAACCACCAGTCTACCATTGCCACTGCTTGTCTGGTTCGGATCTAGAGTATTGTCAGACATATGGCCCATGGGCTGGGCCCAGCCTAATTAATGCCTTAATCTGGCCCAACAAAATTAATTGTAAATCTGTTTTAACACATCATTTAACAGATTATAAATGAAATAGCACATTTAAAAAAGTTGAGGCCTCATTTATCAACTGTGCATACTGCGTATGGATGTTTCTAGGCATTGAATGGGTTTAATAAAGTTTTGGTATGGATGTGCATATATTTTCGCACACTCCTGACCATGCATATGCAAGACAGAGGATTGAGCTTAATTAGAGAGTGGAAGTACTAACTCTTTGTTAGTCAGTCATCTATCAAATAATCTAACTAGTCACTGAACATTCCGAGCTTTTGAGTCATATATGTATATTTAATGCTTAAATATATATATATGTGCTTTAACTTGTATGCATGCTTAACAATCAGTGACACAATAGGGCAAACATTAATATTGTTGTGTAAAACAATAATAGGACCTGTAACATTAGCAGAACACATGATTGTAAAAACTTTTTATTTTTTATGTTCTTGTAGATCCAGTGTCCAATCGTTTGTTTACTGTTTCGATGCTTCTAGTGATTTGAAAGTGGTCAGGTTCAAAAGAACAGACACTTCAGCCACCCACCATGTATTAAAAGATGTCTGAAAGTGTTAAAAAAAAAAAAGTAGAATATGCAGGTTATTTCTCTCTTTGGGAATTCATAAGGATCCACGTCATACATAATTTATCCAATATATAAAATAATTTATCCATATACCATTGCTGTTACAGTTTTTCTAGTAGATTGAATCGTATTAATATTATGACATTAAGAAGGGGTTTATGGTTAAGCATGGTAAGCAGAGGTACTCTCCCATACTAAAAGATTCATATGCAGTCCCCCAAAGTTGTTTTGTGCTCTGTGCTTAACATTATTCAACATTCAGAAAATGCTGCTAATGTGCATACCCACACATAAATGTATTTTGTATACATAGAGTAATATAAAAGATGAGGTATTTAATCATGATTTTGCAGTAGATTTTTCTATTCAGACCTTGTGGAGCAGTCATCACATTTTGACCCACAAGTGTAAACTATGAAATGACACTGCTGTGTCGTGCCTGTCCTTGCCATTCTCATCAAATTGAGTGACCTAGGTGGCTCTGGCAGTCCAGTACTTAGAACTACTATTATATAACCTTACGTTATGTTTTTTGTTCATTGCTGGCCACAAGGGCAAGATGTGTATTAAAGGATGTGCATTAAAGTCATCACAAAAGTTTTATCTTAAACCTTATCAGACAATAAACCCTTCTCAACCACATGAGAATATGAAAGAGGAGGAGCATGACAGTGAGGACTTTTTAAAGGCTACCCAAATGAGCTCAGAGTAACATTGATGACTTTGATATTGATATTGACATATATTGGTACTTGGCAAGGAAATAAGAAAACAAGTTCCAAAGAAAACCTCCGACAGTCCCATTCCCATAGCAAAAGGAACAAATTTAATACAAAGTATGAAGCCGATACCCATGCACCTACATGCACATTCTCCCTCCCTAACACTGCCAGTCTATCACTGACACCCTCTAAAATCCACATGTGCACACCTAGGCTGGCATAAAAGTATTAAATCAGGCCTTAACTGTTAGTTGCTATGTTATCCTCCATGCTAAGGACTCAGAAAAGGAACAGACAGGGTGGATATAACAAACATCATAGAACTGTTAATATGGCACTGCATTTGACCTTTCATAAATGTATTTACAAATGAAATTAGCTCAAATTTTCTGTAAATCTGCATATTTCGACTAGTCTTAAAGTGTTATGTTTTCTTTCACTTTAATGTGATTTCAGCAACAGAGATCATTACATCAGTTCTTGCATCACTTACTGACCACAAAGCAAATCTGCTGTTATTCATTACAGGGTGCTTTTATTTTATAAACCACATTAAGTGTGCTTTCACATCTGGATTATTTTATTTTTTTATTAATCTATTTTAATGTGTATGTTTATACCTGAAAAGACAAAAAAATCCTTCAATAGCTGGGATTATTGAATAGCAATAGCCTATATGGAACATGCCCGGAGAAGGTTTGTAGAAAATTCTAAACGATCCTTGGCATGGCCAGTATAAACAAGGACAATTTGTTCTAGCCTATAGATAACTTTTTTTAGCTGAAGAACAAATGATGTTTTTAAAAACACCATTTGTTGAAATCTAGACCTTTTTGCATCTGTGTATGAGTAGCCAATTTATTACACTGGCTGGTCATTGTTGTGGAATGGTGGAAAGGTTAATAGCAAGGCTATACGTATACATTTGAAGTAAAATGTAAAGATTCACTCACTGTCCAATTTAATAGGAACACCTTTACACCTGTACATTTCCAGTCAGCCCATCATGTGCACAATGCATAAAATCATGCAGGTACAGGTCAAGACCTTCAGTTCCAAATCAAATATAATAATTGGTAAAAATGTGATCTCTGTGACTTTAACTGTGGCATGTTTTCTGCAACAACAAAGATTAAATGAGTCACATTTCTTGGATGGAACTGCCTTGTTGATAAGAGAGGTCAAAGGAAAATTGCCAGACTAGTTTGAACTGTTTATCCACCTAAAGCTTTGATGTGTTTTTTGCATTCTTGGTTGCTTTTCTGCATAGCACACTTGTGAAGAGTACTTATTTGACTTCCTTTTTAGCTCAGACCAGTCTGGACTTTCTCATCTATTTGCTCCAGTCAACAAGGCGTTTCAGCTCTCAGACCTTCTGGAGCACAAACTCTAGAGACTGTTGTATGTGAAAATCCCAAGAGATCAGCAGTTTCTGAAATACTCAAATCAGCCCATCTGGCACCAACAACCATGCCACAATTAAAGTCAGAGATGATATTTTTGCCCATTGTAATGTTTAATGTGAACATTAACTGATGCTCTTGACCTGTATCTGCATTATTTTATGCATTGTGCTGCTGCCATATGATTGGCTTTCTGTATAACTGAATAAATGTACAGGCATTCCTATTATAGTGGGTGTTGAGTGTATGTTTAGGTCCATAACATTGCCATAACATTAAAACCACTGACAGCAAGTAAACAGTGAGTTCTTAAAAGTGAAGCAGGAAATTTGGACTAATGTAAGAATCTGAGTGACTTTCAACAGTTCCAAATTGTGATGGATTTAATGACTGGTAAGAGAATCTCCAAAATGGCAGGTCTTGTAGGGTGGTTATTACCTACTTACGTGGTCTAAGGAAAGACAACCAGTGAACCCACAATACATTGACATCCAAGGCTTACTGATGCATATGGTGGTGAAGGCTGTACCATCTGGTCAAATTATACAGAAGAGCTAGTGTAGCACAAATGCTGAAAAAGTTCATGCTGGCTGTGATACAAAAGGTGTCAGAACAAACAGTGCATTGCAGCTTGCTGCATATGGACTGTGTAACTGCAGATTTGTCAGAGTGCTCATGCTGACCTTCGTTCAATGTTAAGCTCCTACAATGGGGATATGAGCTTAACAAATGGAATTATATTTTATTTTCATGGCCGGATGCATATGTATTACTTAGCTGAGGCAGAGATGGAACCAGGATATACTATGAGAAGAAGGCAACCTGGGCATGTTTCTGCTGAAAAAGCTTGGGTCTTCCATCTATAGATGTCTTGGTTTGCCTCAACAGGTTACAGGGACACCTACACACTATTGCAGGTGTTTTTAATGTTATAGCTGATCATTATGTGGTCTTAACTGAAATGAGGTTCTTGAGCTTTCAAGACAAGTAAATATCTTGGAAGATCCTTATTTATTTCAACATGAATCAGAACTATTAGTCCCCATCTGACTGAAAATTCTATTCATCATTGTTTCTGGAGTATTGTTTCAATCACTGAATTAATGAATGTTAGTCTTAATGGTAGGAACCTTTACAAGAACTTTTATTCTTTGAAGACCTCAAATTATAGGATGCAAGGAAATGTTAGATGCAATATTCCTTTTATAATTTTGCAGAAGAGTCTATGTTGCATTTAAGTAGATTTAGAACACTGAGCTTGTATATAATTATGTTTTGATCTATGGAAAACATGAGAAATGTGAGAATAGAAATAACAATGATAATGAAAAGTAGTTTTTACACTGAATGTGTCCCAGGATAGTCTCTATTTGTTTATGAAGACACACAAGTTTCCCTAAAACAGCTGGATGTTAAGGAAATATAGAACTTTGATTTGTTAAGGCATAACCAAATGTGGTGTTCATGGATTTTAAATAATGTACAGTTTTTGTGACTTTTTCCCTTCTATATTTTTACAGAAATATAATTTTAAAACATGGCATTAAGTTTTCATGTTGTTTTAAAGTTATATACCGTACATCTGTAGAATGTACTGCAAACAGAAATAAAATTAGTAGCGATACTCACTTGACTTTACCTGTTTTTGTGTATGTGTGTTTTGTTTTTGAATTAGATCAAATTAAACAGGGAAATGACCAAATTTGTGGAATCTGTCACACACTGTACCAATGTCACAAGCCCTTCTCAATCTTTGGATACTTAGAATGGTAGATACTTAGGTGCACACTCAATGCTCACATTTCATCTCTGCTTTATTCTAAAGGATAAAGTTTAAACCTTACTCTACCTTACCAAACTGGTGTCTTCTCTGTAATGTTTTTTTCTCTCAGGAAGATTTTTTGTACTTCACTGTCACATGATAAACTTTGTGAATACCCTTCCTCTCCAGCACAAACTTTCCATATTAGTTCGTTTTAGTATTAGTTATTGGTTACAAATACATCACACCTACATCAATTGTTCCTGACAGTCATTTTATATATGTTGAGCATAGTGTATGTCCTTCCTTTGGCTCTGGAAAGGCACACAGCGAAGTAACATATCCCTGGGATGGTTTTGCAATTAGATGTTTAAACTGTCTGATTTAGAAAATTAGTGTGACTAAAACTGATAGTTTGGCAAGTTTCATGAAATTTAGCTTTTCATCTTTGGTAACAGTTGTAGGTCAGTCATCAATAAAAGTAACATCACAAATATGCTTTTTCTGAATGGGCCCTACCTTTACATTCAATCAGTGGTTAACATTAGCACACCTTAGAATATATCAATATGGACAATGGCAAGAAAACCTTTTAGTTTGATTTGGTGGTAAGTCAAATCACAAAATACTGCACAGAATCAAACGTCTACAGTTCAGATGCATAACTTGTGCTGCAAGTAAGTAATCTTCACTGTTTTAATGTTCTGTACTTGATATGAAATGCATGCTTTGATATGCTTTTGATATGCTTCCAATTATATGGACAAAAGTTTGTGGAAACCTGACTATCAAACTGTTACCACAATGGTGAAAGCACACAACTGTGTAAGATGTCTTTATACTGTTTGTGATTTCTTTTTAAAAATTATCAATATTTCAAAACATGTACTGAATGGGTTCCAATGTTGCTCTATTGTGTCACCTGTTATCACTGAATTGATTTCAATATATAATAGTCTCATAAAGGTCTTTTCTTGATCATCACACCAGATTCATTCATTCATTGTCTACCGCTTATCCGATCTACTCTCGGGTCACGGGGAGCCTGTGCCTATCTCAGGCGTCATTGGGTATCAAGGCAGGATACACCCTGGATGGAGTGCCAACCCATCGCAGGGCACACACACACACTCTCATTCACTCACGCAATCACACACTACGGACAATTTAGAGACGCCAATCAACCTACAATGCATGTCTTTGGACCGGGAGAGGAAACCGGAGCACCCGGAGGAAACCCCCGAGGCACGGGGAGAACATGCAAACTCCACACACACATGGCGGAGGCGGGAATTCAACCCCCAACCCTGGAGGTGTGAGGCAAACGTGCTAACCACTAAGCCACCGTGCCCCCCCCCCCAACCCCCCATTACACCGGAGTAGATGATATTTCATAAAATGAACTTCTCATTGCTATATTATGAAAGACTGCATTTGCAAATATTTTGCAGTTTTGCCCCCTAAGCCTAATAACTGGTTGGTCCACCCTTAGCAGCAACAACTGCAATCAAGTGTTTTCAATAACTTGCAATGAGTCTGTTACAGCGTGTCGGAGAAATTTTAATTTTATGCTTACTTTTAACAAAAAATACTCTGCTTAAAATAGTATATTCTTACAGTATTCAAGTATATTAATCTTACAGTATTCAAGTATAACCTGAGAACAGGCTTTGCTTGAGGCAAAAGTATGATAATCGAGCATAATCATAAGTATTAATGCACTAGTATAATAGCATAGCATATCACGTGATTACGTAATCTTCATAAACACCAGGCTTAGCTTAAAATAAAATAACATAAAGGTATAAAAATAATAAAACGACAATGCTTAAAGGCTTAAAGCCTAGACAGTGTTATCTGTAACATAAAACAATAAGTGCAGACACAGATAATACAGAGAATGTGGAGGCTTGCATAGTGTCTTGCAAAAAAACAAAATAAGAAGAAGTGCAACTAACTCTAAAAAAATCATCTAATAATACATCATGGAGACAGACTTACACAGGCTGACATAGACTTGTGACAAAAGGTGATCTGTAAGATCTGTAGGGTCAGCGTGAAGGTCTAAGGTCAAACAAAGCTGACAGTAATGTTAGGGAAATTTAATGGTAAAATTAATGGTACATGCCTATATTAAAATAGCAATATGTAGGGGAAATTCATGCTTATCTTCAAAATGGTAATAATTCATGTAGCAGTGGTATCCATTATCCTATCATCTATCTAACGGCTAAGCTTATGACAATCAGTATAGTATTAGTATAGTATAACCTCTGATAGTATGTATATGCAGTAATAATAAAATTATACAAATGGGATATACTAACAGTAACCCCGCTGAGATGGTGAAAACATTAGTGAAAACTGTTGAAGCTTACAGCTTAGAGTTGCGGTTTGGTCGGTCAGAATATCCAATGGGATCATTGGATTGGCTGACCGGCCAATTGAGCTAGTGGAAAATTGGATAAGTAAGGTGAATATCATGTGGTTGTTTGACCTTAAAACGCAGGTTATTTGACCTTATAACGCAGGTTATTTAATCTTAAAATGCAGGTCCTGACACGCTTAAAAGCTGAGAGGCAAAAAAGAATAAAAACTAAACAGGAGGAAACAAAACTAGACAGTGCGATTTGAAATAACTTGCTTTGTACCGTGCTATGTATAAAATTGCTGAGGAGCAGGGAGTAATGCTGACTTTGCAATGTGCAAAACTTGCAAACGTCTAGAACATAGTGTTCAAGGTCAATACTATGTCAGAAGTCACAAGGAGGTGAAGAGAACATCATGTTCGAAGAATCAAAATAATTAAAAAAAAAAAAAAGAAAGACCAAAGGAAAGAGGTTGAGACCTTCTGAGGAGCTGAAGAGATAGCCATAAAAGGTCACAGATATGTCTGTATGCAAATTGGGTAAGGAGGGGCTCAATTGAAGGGGATGAAATGTTAAAATTGAATTGGATGTATAAATGGTAAGGAATTCTTCAAAGGACTTCAGACCAGCTGCTCTCTTCAGTAATGTACATCTGACAGGTGTGTCTTGCTGAATAAATTTGTTCGTCCCCATCGGCTGACTGACCGCTCGTTATTTTGGCTAAGTTTGGTAGTTTGATTTTGATAAGTTTACTGAGTTAATTGATAATGGGAAGTTAAGGGGAAATTGATACAACTCAACATTCATCCTGCGATATGTCCACTCAGAGGGGGCTCTGAGTTCCGACAAGCGCTGTGGGGGAATTTTGGCCCACTCATCTTTGCAGAATCACACCACTGTATGTTTATATGGTCATAATGATATTCTGTATTTTCTAATAAATAAAAACTTATAAACAACATATAAAATAACTGGAAACATTAAAGAGTGTTCATACATATGTGTATGTATCATGTCCTATTAAACATTTACATTTTTTAAAAGCTAAATATTTTGTTGGACAGAGGAAGTGTGCTTCATGTCATCAACCCCTATAATGGTTACTTGGAGCTAATATGTGATGAACCAATCCCACTGCACATTACAGTCCTCCTCTCTGTTCAGACTCAGTACACCACTTCTAAGAAGTGGCCTGCACACCACAATGCAAACCCATGAGAACATGCAAACCCCCCACACACGGCAGAGGCGGGAATCAAACCCCCAACCCTGGCGGTGTGAGGCAAACGTGCTAACCGCTAACCACTAAGCCACTAAGCCCCCCATACCCCCCATACCAAAGTGATTAAGTGATTAAGTTATTTTACTTAAAATAGAGCATTGTCAAAATGGGAAATTGTCAACTATGTTACCTGTCAACTATGTTACCCAGTACGGCCAACTCAAAGGAGAAAGGCCCACCTGCCATATGGGCACACCTCCTATCCTGGATGAAGTAAAGGCCTCCTATACTTCTGTTGAGAGTGCATTTCTTCAGTGATGGACCATGCACACAGTACAGACAGAAAGGAAATTTTTTCCTGTTCAGCACAGAGCTAATGAAACGTGGTTTTAAAAGGGGGACGTGGAAAGGGGGCTCCAGACGGAGTGGGAGGTCTACTGAAAAGAACAGCAGACAGACTTGTTAGTCAAGGCCATGATATCCCTTCAGCAGAACACCTCTACAGTGCTTTGGCCAAAAATGGAACTGTGAGGATGTTCTACATTGAGGAAAATCTTGTGGAGGAAGTTATAAAAATGATGCCCAGTAGGTGCCAGCAGTGCCCTCGACTATGTGGATCCACCAGGTGGTCACAGTGGCACCAGGAGAGATCATATGATGAGATATAAGTTGCCCTTGCACAGCCAAACAAAGCTTTGAGTGCCAGTGTAATGACACTCATCACTTTAGTTTTGGCATTCAGCAAACACCTTCAATGACTCAAACACACAAAAGCAAGGACAGTGAAATCCAGTGGGCTCCTGATTTGATTGGCCAGTGGTGTGCTGTGAAGTATGATGGAGACATTTACCCAGGAATCATTTAAGAAGTCACTGAGATGCACGTGCAGGTAAAGTGCATGCACCCTGTAGGTGTCAACAGCGTTTCTTCTGGCCACTAAGAGAAGGTGTGCTGTGGTACCTGTTTGAGGATATTGTGAGAATGATGCCTCCTCTAAAACCCAGTAACATCACATCATGTCGAAATAGATAAAGATATCTGGTCTACTTTCTAAAAGATCCAACTGAACGTTGAAATAGATTATTACTGTTCACTGGACTATTGACATTACTGTACTATTTTTAACTGTTTTGTTTTCAGGTTAGACTTAACTTGTTTACACCCAATTCTACAAAAACACCACTCAAATTGTTTTTGCAAAATATACAATTAATAAAATACTTTAAAAAAAAACCCAAATTTTTATATATACCAGAATAGACACAAAATCTTACAAAGATATGTTACTTTAACCAAAGTTTTACCAAAGTCTGAAATGGCATACAGTTTGTCCGTAACATAGATGACGATCTCAGTAGGTAAAACATCCTTTCTGCTGAAATATCAAAAAATGTCTTAATGCTTAAGATTGACAACTAGCTGATATATTACAATGAAAGACTATACTAATTTGGAATACTAATTGTTTTATTGAAAAAGCACATTCATTTTGTACTTTTTGTTGATGTGAAATGTGCCCCTAATTATAGAATGACTCATATATTTTGTTTATTTTAAATTGTGAAATTCTTCTAATACCTATGAAAGGAGGGAAAAGGAAAAGAGTTAACAAAGGGAAAAAAATCAAAGAAACAAACAAAAAAATTAGATATAATATTCTAATTAGTTTAGTACAACCAATTAATCTAAACGGTAGAACCAAAGTACTAAGCTAATTGAATTGAAACCAGCAACAGTCCATGCAAATGATGAATAGAGCATCAAATGGCAATCAGAGAACAGGAACGGAACACAGCCAGGAGTCAAACGGGCAGAGTATACATGGGAACAATGGCAGGACAATTCAATGGCACAAAGGCAAACAGGAGAGACCATCTGGCAGAGAGAGAGTGTTGGCAGTGTCCTTAAATAGCTCCGGAGTGCATAAAATGGCAGCCAACCCAGAAGCACGCCATCTGAGATGGCCGCCAACCAGGAAGTGCTCATCGCCATGGTCATTTCCAGGGCAAATCCTGACAAATGGCCTAAGTGAAAGAGTAAACACATACATCACAACAAGTAAGGGAGCATAGGATCAAGAACAGGAAAGAAGCTCTACAACACCTCATCACCACAGATCTTCAGATACAAATTCAAGAAATACAGGATCTGATGAAAAAACAAACCAGAAAAGAATACAATAAGTCCATTATAAAAAAAAAAACCCAAATTTTTTTCTGCACACAAAGGTAAACAGAAAATGAGACAGCTTCTTTTTGTGGTTATTCAGAACAAGAAGGTGGAGGACAGGAAAAGGCACATACCTTTGAAAATAATAACAGGATATGTTCTGAAAAAGTCCAAGCTGTGATGTTTTGCTTTACATTCATTGGGAAGAGATGATGGAAAGAAAAGATGGAAAAATAGAAAGTTTAACTACACCTACCAGTGGAATTGGGAATAGGCAGACCCTCACTCCGAAGAAAAACAAAGCAAAAATAGTTCCTTTTGAATGCCTTGAAAAATTTACACAGAAAGAATGTGTCACTCTGTTTGCTCCAGCTTTGCTCATCCCACTCTCAGTGATTGGACAACATGCATATGCAAGGTGCATGAGAATCTGAAGCATCTCAGGCAGAAGCTGCAACAATTGAAAGTGATCAGCACCTTCACTCTGAATGACTTTGTGAAAACCATCATATGTGACACAGAAAATAAAAGTGAATGCATAAAGAATATTTTAAGTATAAGGACCTCTCTTGCTAAGTCTCTATACAGTACCCAGTGTAATTGTTCATTCCCCACACTACTGCTGCAGCTCCTGCTAAACAATGCCCCCACCTGCCACAAAAACTTTTTCTCTTGTAAGTCGAAAATGGAAAACTTCAGGAACTAGCTCATAGTATTAGAATTAAATGGACAAAAAAAATCAGCATTCAGATATTCAAGAGTGGAAAAATGCTTACATTTTTGACAGAGCTTGAAGGCCCATTCCTTAGAAATAAACTGAAAGTCACATATGACCCTTTGTCATGTAAAAGATGGTAAAATGGGGAAGAAATTAAGTCTTTTAGAGTGTAAGAAAAAAGATAAAGTAAAAAAGGTAAGGGGGAAAACGGGAAAATTCCAACCTAAACACCCTTCTAGTGAGCACTCACAATAACTCACTGACCACTCCAGCAAACAAGGCACACCAAACAAAGAGACAATAAAATATAGTTAAACTGAGCAGAAATGACCAACACAATGTCCTGGCAAACAAATTGTGAGCACCCTAAAGACACACACAAACAATTCTACTAAAATCGCTCAATTGTAGATTGAACCCCTTCCAGGCCTCGCAATTGCCTCCCGACCTGATTGAAAGGCGCTCAAGCCTGGGTCGCCAAAATAGAGATCTTCATTTCTCTGACAACAACCTGTCGACTCTCTCTTGCATGAAGTAGAACACTTGCACAGTCGCTATAATAATGAATCCTGGTAATAATGGTGCGTGGTCACTCACCATGCTTTGGCTTCGGCTGGGAGGTTCTATGTGCCCGGTCTAACAGCTGCATTTCGTCCAGTTTAAAAGCTTCCTTAAGCACTGTAGCATAGTGTTACTATTAAGTGTGGGAGCTTATTCTTAAGCTCAAACTACACTGATCAGCAATAACATTATGACCACTGACAGATGTGTGAGTGAGTAACACTTATTATCTCCTCATCATGGCACCTGTTAGTGGGTGGGATATAATAAGCAGCAAATTAACAATTTGTCCTCATAGTTGATGTGTTAGAAGCAGGAAAATTGGACAAGTGTAAGGATTTGAGTGAATCTGACAAGGGCCAACTTGTGATGGCAAGATGACTGGATCAGAGCATCTCCAAAACTGCAGCTCTAGTGGGGTGTTCCTGGTCTGCAGTGGTCAGTATCTATTTGATATCCTTGGATCTATTTGGTCCAAGAAAGGAACAGTGGTGAACTGCCGAAAGGGTCATGGGCGGCCAAGGCTCATTGATGCATGTGGGGCGCGAAGGCTGGCCTGTGTGGTCTGATCCAACAGATGAGCTACTGTTGCTCAAATTGCAAAAAAAAAGTTAATGCTGGTTTTGATAGAAATGCGTCGGAATACACAGTGAATTGCATTTTGTTGTGTATGGGGCTGCATAGCCACAGACCAGTCAGGGTGCCCATGCTGACCCCTGTGCATCGCCAAAAGAGGCAACAATGAGCATGTGAGCATCAGAACTGGACCACGGAGCAATGGAAGAAAGTAGCCTTGTCTGATGAATCACATTTTCTTTTACATCACGTGGATGGCCGGACGTGTGTGCATCGCCCAGACCTGAATTTTACTGAAAATCTATAGGGTTGCCTGAAATAGGCTGTGTCCAGGAGATATCCTTACAATTTGATGGATTTGGAATGTTTTTGCAAGAAAAAGTATGAAAATATTGAAAATAAGTCAAGATGTTTCATGCTAATACTTTTAACCAAAAAAAAAAAAAAGAATTTAGAAATTAGGAATACCACTCATCTAATCAATCTAATTTTGTTAAATGAAATTCAGTTTTATTTGTGTACTGATTTTAACAATGGACATTGTTTCAAAAGAGCTTTACAGAAATAAATACATTGTGGATATAAACTGTTCCCTAATGACTAAGTCAGAGGTGACAGTATAAGGAAAAATCTTTGAGAGGTACCAGACTTAAAAGGGGTGACACCATATAATGTGTTAAGAAATAATTTCCCTTCTGTTACTCATGTTGTCAAAAATTATTTCCAGCTTCAGGGCAAACTCTTAAATCAGCTGTTCATTGATGCAGACTTGAGTGCAAATCTGTTCATACCAATTGCAGTCCAAAGCTATTTTCATGGTTTCCAAGTTGTACCATCCACAGTAGTGTCATGTATCTTAAGGCTTGCTGCATCCTCAGCAACAGTGAGTGGTTTCCAAATGATGAGAACACCAACCTGAAGTAGGGCATCAGGATGCATCAGGCTTGCACCATTTGATGCCAAATTTAGGCATGTTAAATCATAAAAGACCAAAATTTCACTCAGGTACCGTGGCACAACACCATTCATAGCTTTATAGGTCAGTAGTAGTATTTTATAAATAAATTGAAAGCTGCATGTGGGCCGATGCAGTGTATGTAAGATAGTAATCTAGTAATCTAGAGGTCCAATCTAAAGGTAACAAATGCCTGAACTCATTTTTCTACATTGTGTAGTGACATTATATTTATTATTTTAGCAATATTTCTGAGATGAAATCAGTTCTTAGCTGACAGGAGTGGAACCTGTTGTAGCGTATCCACTAGTGGTTTTGCATGTTGCGTATTCTTAGGTGCTTTTCTGCTCACCATAGTTGTGAAGAGCTTATTAGAGTTTTTGTCTAAAGTTTATGACTTTCTGTCAGCTCAGACCAGTTTGGTCATTATCCTCTGAACTCTCTATATATTGTTGCATGTTACATTCCCAGTTTATGAAATACGTAAATCAGCCCATTTGGCAGAAAAAACTACATCATAATTAAAGTCACAGAAATACATTTTTCCCCCATACAGATGTTTGATATAAAAATTAACTGAAACTCTTTACCATTATCTGACTAATGCATGTTGTCTTGACATGCTGGCATTGATTGGTTTTTATTAATATAACTGCATAAAACAATTATTTAAATGCTTTATTATACATTTACATTTTGATTCTTATTTATCAATTTTATTCAGTCTCGGTGACATCAGACAGGTTTTCACAAGCTACCACACACATTTCAGTTTTAAATATAAGGTGAGAAGATTTTCATATATTCACTGAAAATATGTGAAAATATTTAATATTTTGCATCTCAATCTTAGAACAATTCTGCTCAGGTGCTGTCAGAAAAGACTTGACCCATGACGGCAAATCGAGCACTGAAACTTTGTATTGGGCAGGAGAGACTAAATGCATTTCTTCTCTCTCCAGGGCTTAATATTATACTTTCTGAATTTCTGTCTTCCAAAGACTCCTCTGATTGAACCACAGAAGGGTTATAGCGCTCTGCCAAGCTTAGAAGGATGTCCTGTAGCTCCAAGCGCTCATCTTTGTCCTTGCTGCAGCAATGCAGAGCAGCTGGATCAATTGGATGTGCCTCTGTATTAAATATGTAACCCCCAGCCCCCAGAATGCAGTTCCCATGTGCCCCGCCCAGCTCATATGTTGTGCCTGTGTTGTGAATAAAGTTGTCAGGATCAAACAGCAAATAAAGGTACTTGATAGTTTCAGCCAAGAAGAACGACTCCATGCGGTTGTCCAGTTTGTGGTCTCTTACATCCTTCACCTTAGGAAACAAACAAAAAATCAAAATGAAAATGAACAAGAAATGTTTTCCATTTTCTTTTTGTCCTTTGTCTGCTATTTTGTCTCTTTAAGTATATCACACATTTATCGTTTTTGGTTTTCTGCTTTTACTAAACTCTCTTACACTGCTTTCACACTAGAGAGTGACAAACTACAGCCATTTATTTTGTATGCAAATGATATGGAGCCACAACTTTAACAGCAGCATGACAAGCTGAATTTTTTTTCTGCATCTAACATGCAAATCAAAACAATCAATTTTCACTCTGATTAGTAGATTTATGTTAATTTATTCAAGTAGTTAAAAGCTGTGAATATATACAAGCTTATCAGACATAACATTAAAACCACTGAAAGGTAAAGTGAATAGCATTGATTCTCTCATAATGTGTTGAAAGCAGGAATAATGGACAAGCATTTGTACAACTCTGACAAGGTCCATATTTTTTTTTCTTTATCGTCTTTCTTTCGTTCGTGAAGAGGTGAAGAAGGTACAGGAGTTTAAGTACTTGCGGTCAACAGTCCAGAGTAATGGAGAGTGTGGGAAAGAGGTAAAGAAGCGAGTGCAGGCAGGTTGGAATGGGTGGAGAAAGGTGTCGGGAGTTCTGTGTGATCAGAAAATATCAGCGAGAATCAAGGGGAAGGTGTACAGGACAGTGGTGAGAGCGGCCATGCTGTATGGTTTAGAGACAGTGTCACTGAGGAAGAGACAGGAGTCAGAGCTAGAGGTAGCAGAGCTGAAGATGTTGAGGTTCTCTTTGGGAGTGACAAGATTGGACAGGATTAGGAATGAGTACATCAGAGGGACAACTCATGTTAGACGTTTGGGGGACAAAGTTAGGGAGGCCAGATTAAGATGGTTTGGACATGTTCAGAGGAGGGAGAGTGAGTATATTGGTAGGAGAATGTTGGACATGGAACTGCCAGGCAGGAGGCAAAGAGGAAGGCCAAAGAGGAGGTATATGGATGGAATTAATGAGGATATGAAGCTAGTGGGTGCAAGTGTTGAGGATGCAGAAGATAGGGATAGGTGGAGAGAGATGATTCGCTGTGGCGACCCCTGAAGGGAAAAGCCGAAAGAAGAAGAAGATCGTCTTTCTTTCGTTCATTCATTTTCCACCTCACAATTATTCTATTTTTTTTAAGTTTATTTCACTCTTCTTTTTTCTCCCCTTTATTTATACTATTTTAACATTCTCCACTTTGTGTTTTTCATAACTTTCAGCTGCTTCCATGTACACATTTACATCCTCATTGTACATAATATTTATTTTATACTACATTTTCAGTGTTCTTTTGATAGGATGCCAATAGAAGCTAGTCTATGAATGGTCCTATGTTTGTTTGGAAATTAAATACCTATTTATTTTAAGTTAACTTTCTTTTAAGTTGTCTGGAGTCAGAAACCTAGTGAAAGAATAAATTAATTGTAAATGTCTTAATTCTAAATGTTTTCCTAAGTTTAAACTGTGTGTAGGGAAATGGGTAAGCATTCAAGTACTCACACTTGCAAATCCGCATTTAACATAGCTTATCTTTTCTATGGACTCTACCACATCACGTCCTAGCTGAAGAAATGTTGGGTTACCCGTGGCCTTATACAGGTACATTGCACTCTCTATCAACTCTGGGGGGGAAAAAAAGCAATTATTTTTTATTTTTACTGATGTTAGTTACATGCACAGCCTTACAGTGAAAAAAAATCTAAATTTTATTCAAAGAATCAAAATTATTAATCAAAATTATAAATATTTTTTATAAGATTTACAGCCACAGCTTGGTAGTTGTAGACTGTCTTTTAGAACTCACAGTGCAACATCACTTAGCAACTCAAACTTACTTGCAGTCTATCAGTGACATCAAACAATGCCAAAATTTATGCAATAGTAAATACAGGTACAAAGAAAGGTTCTTCAGAGTGCAGTAATCCTTCAACTCCTAGCAACATGTGGCGTATTAGTACCCAATCTTACACTAAAAACCTAATTCATGCAATGAGACACTTTATAAAAAACTTAATAAAAAATCATGACATACAATCACACATTTTTCCCTATTTTGTTGCTGTTCTTGTGGGTTTCCTGTAACATGAATGTACCTGGTCGTAGAGGATATCCTTCTCGCTTGTCGACAGTATAGCCCTGAGGAATGCTGTAGAACTCTGGAAGGCCACCAAACTGACGCCACACTGTACAGTAGTTATGGAAGGTCCTTGTCGCACTCTCAACATCCCCTACAAGACTCTAAAATTGTTTCATACAAACCAAATTCACACACTGGGTTAACAAGTACACCAAGAGATTGTTGAATGATTCAAATGTAAAGCAGAAAGATCTAGTTAACATGATGTAGAGGACACTATCTTTGCTCTCACCTGCAGACCAGGCCAGAAAGCCTCCAGAGATTGAAATATAGGCATGGAAACTGTACCCTTATGCATTTGTACCCATAAGTACCAGTCATCAAACTTTGTGTAGTTCTTTATGGACTTATCAAACTCTGCAATACAAAAACAGTACGTAAGCCAAATGACAAAGAGTAATTAATATGCCTTGACATTTTGAAGAATTGTCAGGGTATATTGAGGAAATATACACAACACACAAAAATGGCAATAATGGTAATATAGAGTATCATGTCTGCATACCATAAAACATGTTCAGAAGTTCTTCATCTTGCAGCATGATTGCACCCTTTAACAAGTACTCAAAGTATGAATCAATTCCTGCCCCAATTCCTGCATCTTGAGCAACCCATTTTGATGTAATGACATCAATGTGGTTCCCAACCTGAAAAGAAGTACTCTGCTTACTTTTTAAAAATTATTAACCCTTTTAGCAGTATGTCCCTTTTATGTTGCAATGAACGAGAAGAAGTAAAAACATCAAACAGCAAAGACTGCACCAGAAATTATTGCTTTCTATCGGTAACTGTCTTTCTTAATGTCTGTCAGTCACCCTTTCTTTCTGTTTTCAAGCATAATAGATTTTCAGACTGGCTTTTTTCAAACCAACATCAGTTTGTTGTGGCACACTTTACCTATCTAGTTATTGATATTTTTCTGCCAAAAATGTATTTTCTTGAGATATCCAAATGGGACCAATGCCAAATTGTTTTATTCTGGGCTAAAGGTGTTGCTATAGATCAGCATAGCACACAGTTTAACTTTTGAGGCCATATCTCAAGAATTGTGAGGCTTAAAGATAAATTATTTTTTCTCAATTGGCTA
Organism: Hemibagrus guttatus; assembly: GCA_033459395.1. Taxonomy (NCBI): domain Eukaryota; kingdom Metazoa; phylum Chordata; class Actinopteri; order Siluriformes; family Bagridae; genus Hemibagrus; species Hemibagrus guttatus. The sequence continues at coordinate 5,644,308 of JAUCMX010000017.1, read as the reverse complement.
ATTCTGAATCAATTTATTTGGACCAGTTAGCACCACTCACTTAGATTTTTTTCTAATTTGGTAAGAATTCAAAACCTTCTATTTAGATCTAGTCAAAAAATAAATACTTTTTTTTCTGATATAGTTATTTACATCAGCCACGCTTAACAGGCAGAGAAGGTGTCGTAGTTATTTATAATGATAAGCTAGGGGCCAAATAAAAACCTAGACATAAATTCAACATGATTTAAGTTCTTTACACTAACTTAACATATGTACAACAGTATGTAGCTACAAAAAAGTAAGTCTTCCAAGTTGATTATACTAATTGTTATTTACAGACCTCCTTGCTCAAATTCTCTCATTTAATTTCAAACCTAGTTGTTTAATTTAGAAAAAGTTAAGTTAGAAGAAGTTAACACAATCCACTTGGAAATTATAATGTAAATGGCAGTATTTCAATTGGTAGTATTTCAATTACCATGGGAGGAAAGCCAGAAAATGTCTTAGTTCTGCTAGATCAGGACATCTCTCCACCCTAATTAAAGATAAATAATCCTAAATGTTTATTTCATACAAAAGCAAGAAGCAAAACTAATTAGAATAAAACTGCTTTAGGAAAGCGCACAACATAAATATGTGGCAGCAATGACTTAATGAATTATTTTAATGGCAATATTGAGAATATCAGGCAGAAAACAATTTGATAGCTATTATCTTGTGGATATTATTTTATCTTTTGGATAATAATATTAATGTTTTTGTGCTTCAGTGTCAGTGCTTAGAATGTTCAATTAAATTTTATTTGTTTAGCTCTTTTAACAATGGCCATTGTCTCAAAACAGCTTTACAGAACATAAGAAACATAGTGCAAAAGTCCTAGATTAATGTCTCATTCCCCTTTGAGAGACTGATTTAACTTCATTCATTTCTTCTTCAAAATCATCAGATAATACCAGCAGTCACCAAACCCCTTCTAAAAATAATAAGAATCAGCTTTATTCATCAAGTATTGGCAAAGTCCTTCATACCATGACAATGGGGCTTTTCACCTTCAACAGCACATAATGGGTGACCATCAAAACTACATGACTATCAAAACTGGACCATGGAACAATGAAAGAAGCCAACCTGGGCTCATGAATTACATTATTTTTTTCTGTTGTTAATGTCTTTAAGCCAGTTACCAAACCACACCTTCAGAGGTCTTGTGGAGAACATGCTTTGACATGTCAATGCTGTGTTGGGAACCTACACAATATTAAGCAGGTGGTTTGATTATGTCTTAAAGTGTACTTATGTATGTTCCATGTTTTGGTCTAAATGTGCACATAAGATACGTCATGTTTTCCTGCATCAAGTGACATACATCAAAGACTTACAAAAAAGTACTAAAAGTAGAGTACTGGGATCTTTAACACAAATTAACTGAAGTTCAAAGAAATTTAGTCTTACAGTCTTAGCTAGTATGCACTGGGGAAAAACTGGAATCACAATGCTGCTATGGAAAAAAACAAACAAACAAAAAAAAAAACGGATGTGGGAGACATAAATATCCTCTATAACAGTGTCTGATTTTTTTGTATTCTAACATTGTTTAACAAACATAGTGTTAGTAAACTAACAGCCCGTTTTAACTAAAAAATAAAATATAATAATAACAAAGTAATAAATAATAAAGTTCTACTTCCTCTCATTCTGGACCACCAGACTAGTTTCCTTCACAAAAGGAATATCCTATATTCTTGTTTCCTTGCCAAGCAGTTATCACCATGTGACTATGATATCATAATAGGGGTTTAGCAAGTAGATTCAAGATGCTGAGCATATCATGTAATCTGCTACATTCATTCTGCTATACTCGGGTCACAGGGAGCCTGTGCCTATCTCAGGCATCATTGGGCATCAAGGCAGGATACACCCTGGATGAAGTGCCAACCCATTGCAGGGCACACACACACACTCTCTCATTCACTCACTACAGACCATTTAGAGATGCCAATCAACCTACAATGCATGTCTTTGGACCGGGGGAGGAAACCGGAGTACCTGAGGCATGGGGAGAACATGCAAACTCCATACACACACGGCAGAGGCGGAAATCTAACCCCCAAACCCGGAGGTGTGAGGCAAACGTGCTAACCACTAAGCCACCGTGCCCCCCACTGCTACATTTGGTATTGTTAAAAACAAAAAATTGTTAAAATATACAGAGACAGTAAGGGTGTGTCTAATATTTGAATGTAATTTAGTCATGATTGTCTGTGTTGCTTAAAAAGAAATGTGGTCTGTTGTTTAAACTGGTATGTAGCAGTCTGGGTGTTGTGGACACAGTAAATTTATCAAAAACCTTTTTTCACAGCAGGATGTCAAATGCTGTGTTCCACCAAGCCCTGATAGACATAACTAATGCCCAATTGTTTGGATATAAAACAAATTTCAGTTCCCTGCCCTCACTGTAGAACTGTAACAGGGCATGATAAAGCCTTTAAAGTGAGTCATCAAGCCTTCAAACACTCAGGATTTTCCTAAGACAACTGTCTAATTAATGAAAAAAAGGTTGTTACTAGTCATTTCTTCTCACATACACAAAGTTTGACAAGAAATAATTATGCCATTTAAACAGTATTTTTACTACAGAGTGCTAGGGTGGCCAACGAGAACATTCCATAAAGCATTACTTAGCATGCTTATTAAAGAAAAGGATGAGGTGGAGTAGACTGAAAACTATTTATTAGCAGCAACATTACGCAAAACTATTAAAAGGCTCCTTAACAACTAATTAAATACTTAAGCACACACTTTTGCTGTGTTGGTGGTTCACATAATCCATGTAAGCTTAGACAGTATTCAGATATTGAAATGTGACTATTAGAAATGCATGAAATTTATGAAATAAGAGGATAATCATTAGAGCAGTGTAGGGCCCCCGAATACTGCTAAAAACAGATCTAAGGGAGTGGTTCTTACCAGGCCAATGTCAGAGCGGGTTTTCCATAGGGCATTAAGAGCCTTTCGGGCCACATCTTCAAACACAGGATCGCCAGTGAGATGGCTCAGGGTGGAAAACTCCAGGATAAAAGTGCCAACACCAGCTGTGCAGGTTATGGGAGTTTCAGTGGGGTTGACACCCCTCAGCAGGTTCACTGTTCCATAGGGCATACCAGTGGGTGTGTGGAATGCTAGAGAGGACATTTTCACCATAAGCTTAGCAATGGGATAAAGCTTAAAGTTAGTCATGTATGTAACTGCTGTTAAGCACCACGTACCCATAGGTATATTTAAAAACTGAAAGCCCCTTGTTTGCAGAGACACACACCAACAAGATCACGTATTAATGTATGAAACAATATGTTGTTGTTCTTTCGGCTGCTCCCTGTTCGGGGTTGCCACAGCGGATCATTTGATCTGCAGGTTTTCGATTTGGCACATGTAAAATTTTTGTTATGTCGGTTTGTAAAGTAGTTTTCTCACCTGGGAGAAGTTTGCGTGCTGCATCCTCAGCTAAGCGGAGAAGAGGACCAGAGCAAGGCCAGCCCTCTTCTACAGAGATCCCAGCCTTTTTGGACAACAGGTGAGCTGAGAGGAGACCACCAACCACTGCAGAAGCCGAAACACAGATGAAAACTAACATTATCAATTAAAGCACACCGTTGACAATTTAAGAAATTTCAGAAAGTCTGACCACAAGTGTTAGCACACGTTTGTGTTCCATATTATTATGCAAATGCAGTTTTTGTTTGTTTATCCTAATCAGTTAATACGATTAAGGATTTGTTAAATCCTCAACAATTATATTATAATGTGGATGTTGGTACAAGAAACACTGCTGATGATGACAACAGCTTTAGGGGGAGTGGTGGTTCAAGTGGTTAAGGCTCTAGGTTGTTGCTTGGAGGATCGGGGTTCAAGCTCCAGCACCACCAAGCTCCATTGTTGGGCAATAGAGCAAGGCTTCTCAATAACCCTCTCTGCTCCAGGTATCCCTGTGCTCTGCCCCCAACTTCGACCTCAGCTGGGATGCGTGAAGTAAAGAATTCCACTGTGCTGTAATGCATGTATGGCGACAACAAAGGCTTCTTGCTTTTTCTAATATTCTGCAAACATTGAAGATTGAACACATGTAGTAGGTCATAATTAATTCAAAACAGAACTCTATTGTAGTTCATGCTTGAACAGATAGTTTTTCAAAAATAAAATGCAATTTAAATCCAAAAACATATTTACAGATGAAGTCACATTATGTGATCCTTTCTTTTATATCACTTTAACAACTCTCTCATCTATTGAACTTGTAAGTCCAGTGTACAGTTTATGCCTGTATTTCTTTTGAGGATGCCATTACTGCCTCCCAGAGCTGCTGTTTTGAAGTATACTGTCACCCACCATCACAAATCCTCCTCCAGGATGTTCCAAAAGTTGTCAATAGGGTTGAGATTAGGGGATGATAGTGGCCACACCATGATGTTTTCTCCCCTTAATGCCCATAGTAATCAAGGAGTCAATAGTGTTTTTGCAGCATGGGATGGTGCATTGTCCTGGATAAAAATTTTATTCCGAAAGGTACAATTAACCTTTTTATACCATGGCAGGAAATGGTCAGTTAGGAACTGCATATATTTTGCTTCGGTCATATTGACACCCTTAAGTGTCAAATTCAATCTCACTATTCCTATCACTCTGGACACCTTGTTGAAGTCGCAAGAACAGGAATATAGCTGCCCTTTTAATACTATTAATTTGCCTGACACACGTGCGCCATTCTGCTTATTCAACAATGAGAATCCTGTGAAGACTGTATTATCAGGAGTGCAAACTTGCCACAAAAAAACCTACACAATTTTACTATGGAAACTACAGTGGCTGAGAAGTTCAAAATAAAATAACAAATCAGAAAACAAAATAAATCTAAAAATAAAAAACAACTTAGAAAACAAAAAACAGATACAGAAACAAAATAAAGTCAATTCAAACAAACCAGAAAGGTAGGTATAGTTTGTGAATGGCATTCTTAACACTGATTGGAAAAGACATGTGCCACTGAAAATATCGAATTGCTCTTATAGCATTTCTTACGTCGTTAAATCTGGAATAGTTTTATCTTTGAAAAACATACCTGCATTCTTCAGGTGTGCTTTTAGAGATTGTAAGCTAATCTTTATGCTATGATATCGATTTGCTCTTATAGCATTTCTTACGTCGTTAAATCTGGAATAGTTTTATCTTTGAAAAACATACCTGCATTCTTCAGGTGTGCTTTTAGAGATTGTAAGCTAATCTTTATGCTATGATATGCCATCTGGACATCCAAAATCATGGCATATGAATGTCTTTCCTCAAAGTAGCATTGATTGAATTGTATGTGGAGCATTTGTTGGACAAGTTTCTCTGTAGAAGATGTCACTGTAGCTGTGACTAAACAATAATGTATTTAGAACAAGTGCATACATGTTGCCTTATTTCAAGAATTCAACTGCACTGTTGTATAACATGTTTTAGCCACACTAACATGGTTACAGTTAGTCACGCCGTTATTAAGACAAGAATCAATATAGAAATCAATATTAATAACAAACTTGTCTGTTTTAGCTGAATGGAACAAACATTGCTATATTTTCTTTATTTAAGGAATAAACTCATCACATCTGCAAGTTTACCTGGACAGAAAAGCAAGTGCATTGGCTTGATTCAAGCTTGAAACTCAAGTGCTGGCAAGACTGCCAGAGTAGGGGGTATTCAGTGATTGTCAATCATACTGAAGAGTTCAAAAAGTCTTCATGTCAATCGTTTCAGACTTATGTATCGCTTAGCTTTATGGACATTTTATTAGAGAAAAAAGAAGCCTGATGTTGGCAAGTTTGCATTCCAAAGTTGGTTGCCCCTTTGCTGTTAAAACAGCCTAAGGAAGGCTTTCCACAAGCTTTTCAAACATAGATGAGGGAATTTCTGCCCGTTCAGCCAAAGAGCATCAGTGAGGTTGATCACTAGCATTGCGGAAGCATGCATGGGTTGCAGTTGCCATTCCAATCCAACCCATAGGTGCTCAGTGGGTTGAGGTCAGGGATCTGTGCAGTGCACTCATGTTATTCTATACCAACCTTAGCAAACCATGTCTTTTTGTTTTGTGAGCAGCTGCACTGTCATGTTTGAACAAGTTTGGGCTAGCACCAGTTAAGTGAAGTTTAAAAAAAAAGAAAAGAAAGTTTTGGGGAAGGCCCTCATATTGGTGTGCGTTTGTCAGTATAGCGTTTGTCAGTATAGCGCATGTCCTTTGACACATGCAAGAAGCATAATGACTCAACAACATAAGCATTTGGTTTTCGTTAAGCATTTTGATTTCATTTTGTTCTACTGCAATTCTTAAACCTAGCTTAAATCAAGGTGTTGGATTCTCACCACGTATGTTTGTCTCAAACACTGAGGCATTTACATCAATGTCAAAATTCACACTGTCCTGTAGGAGAGCAGCCACCCGTTGAAACTCTGTGTGGTTCCCTAGTATCTGAGGGCATAAGGAGAAAATGGAATTCAAAAACTTTAACAAACAAAATAAATCCATACATAAACACATACAAACATGAACAAATCTGTAAACAAATGCATACCAGCAAGGTATCCAGGGCATCAATAAGAGTAAGTGAAAAACTGCCATTGGAATAGAAAATATATTAGATTTATAATTTCATAATTATGAAAGTGCACATTGACATGTAACGTGGTCATTTAATTTAAATTAAATTTGTAAATTGGTTTTTATACCTGCCCCATGTATCCTGTCCATCACATGTCAAAGGCCGAAGCTCGTCATATGGATATGCATTCTCCAAGTAGTTGTTGTAGGCATGGTAAAACATAGACTTTATTCTGTCTCTGATGAGTGAAACAGTCAGAGAAAATCACTTGCATGTCTGAGAATTAATTGCAGATCTACCAACCTCTGAACAAGCAAATAACTGAAGACCAGAACAAAAGCCAGGGTAAAAGCCTTTACCACAGCTTGCATAAATGAATGTGAGCAATAGTAAATGCCTATAAATTGGATCTTATCTAGACACTACCAATATAACATGAGTAATAGGTCAACAATTTTATGTGATGTGATTTAGTGTGCAGACATAAATGGCCAAAGTTGCTCCAAAGCATGAAAGAATTTTTTAAACAAATGTCAGCCGGCCATAAATTAACAAATATAAAACTGTGGATTTTTTTTAGAAATTAAAGACATCTTATACTAGATAACAATCCCCTGTAGTATGAATGGTTTAACAATACTCTTTAACAATATGTTTTAACATGTATATCTACACATTGACGGGGGCAGTAAAACTAATAGTTTTAATCTACCATATTAGTTTACCGATTTTGGTATGAAAAGGAAATGGAGATGTAAATGGTGACTGTTCTATGCATACTATGGTTATGTTCAGTGTTGTACAAAATTCTGTTTCAGGCCCACTACTTTGTGCTAATACCATGTTTATTAACAATTATTCGTAAACATGGTATTAGCTTCCACTGTTATGGTGATGACAAATAGTTAAATGTTTCAGCAAAGCCAGATGAGAGACACCAGCTTATTAAGATTGAAGAATGTGTAAAGGACATTAGACAGTGGATGCTTACTAACTTCCTCCTGCTTATTTCTGACAAGACAGAAGTGCTTGTACTAGGACCAAATGCAGCCAGAAGTAGGCTTTCTGATTACAGAGTAACTCTGAAAGGCATTTCTGTCTCATCCTGTACAGCAGTAAAAGACCTTGGTGTGATTATTGACTCCAGTCTTTCATTTGAAGCTCATGTAGATAATATAACTAGGGTAACCTTCTTTTACGTCAGAAATATCTCCAAGATAAGAAATAGAGTGTCACTTTATAATGCAGAAAAACTAGTTCATGCTTTTGTTACATCCTAGGTTGGATTATTGTAATGCCATGTTGTCTGGATGTTCCAGTAGGTGCATTAACAAGCTCCAGTTAGTCCAGAATGCTGAAGCTAGAGTCAACTATATCCAGAAGATATGAACATATCATTCTTATATTATACACACTGCACTGGCTCCCAGGCAGGTTTTTCACTGAGTAGAAAATACTACTACTGCCCTATAAAGCACTGAATTGTCTTACGCCACAGTACGTGAGCGAAAGTTTGTTTTTTAATCATACACCACACCTACTTCAATCAAAAGGTGCAGGCTATTTGGTAGTACCTCAAGTAGTAAAGGCTACAGCAGGGGGAAGAGCTTTTTCTCTTTTTTTTTTCTTTCAAACCCCACAGTTATGGAACAGCCTTCCAATTACTGTCCATGACTCAGACAAAGTCTCAGTGTTTAAGTCCAGACTAAAAACACATTTGATTAGTTAAGACTTTTATTAATAATTTATTCTCAGGTAAATGAGCAGATCTGAAGAGTTCATGTGCACAGAGTGTTTGGTGAACTGGTATGTTTGATGCTGAGTTAAAGGTACATTTTGCTTATAACTTTTAAACCATTTCCTAGATTTTGTGATCTTTTGCTGCAATTCGAATGCACACGCTGACGTTATATTCCGCCATATTCAATTTTCTGCCATTTTGAATTTTTGAAAAACCTACTTTTGCAAACTAGTCCTAGACCATTGATCCTATCACCGCCAAATTTGGTATAAATCTTCTTCAGACAGTTCAGACCACAATTTATTCAAAGAACATTGCTACGGCTAATGATACAGCTGCTGACGTCCAATGAATCTCTATGGTAAAGTCATCTCAGGAGTGCTTTTTGGAGTAATGCCAAACTTGGTACACTTTGTTGGTAGTAACAATCATGAGTATCTACTTTTCATGAAATTTGGCAACTTAGGGGTGCTATACCATAAAGAAAAACCCTTTACATCCCCATTACCGTAGCACCAAAGCAAATATTTCGACTACATTTCCTTAAGTTCATCAGTATTAAGGATCTTCCCTGGGAATTTATGAAATCTCCATGTCAGCCATTTTGTGTATCATTTTTTGATTTGGTCAAAATCACATTTAACCATTTCCTCCTATAGTTATGGCACAATGAGGTTTTGTGTATTACCTCATTGGACCATTGTTTTTAGGATTTGTTAAAGGATAGTTGCCAAACTTGCAGTGTACCCACAAATTCACTCTTGCAGGTGCCATAAAGGAAATATGGCCATATCTCTGCAATGCTTTTGTTCATTGGCATAAAAGTGCACATGCTTACCATGTGACCTGAAAATTAGCCACTTTGGGGTGCTATACTGAAAAGCAGGTTTAAATACCCATGTCCAAGTGTCCATGTACTTAGATGTCTACCTGGTGGCCCTGAGGGGCTTTGCCTCTTCATTGCTGCTTGCAGCTATATTTACAATTTTAATTATGATTTTATTGTGATTGAAATGTAGTCCCATCACTAATCAGGCCTTTTGTTTCACCCGTCAAGTATTTTGTGGCAACAAGTTCAAGACAGATTCTGAATGACTGGAAAGTACCTTTAAATTCTTTGCTTTTGAGACTAGCCAGATTTTAATATTTCATTTAGACTCTGCAGCAGGAGCATCACAGACAGCTGGTACCTGATTTAAAAAAAACGGAAATGTTCAAGCTTATGCCTCTCTAGCTGTCCAACAATTTGATCAAATTATGACATTGTCATGCCACTGTAAGAGAAAAGCATGCTTAACTAGCAAGTTCTGGGTGTTTGTTAAGCATTTTCTTTACAGGAAAATTATACAGATTAGATAATTGGATGAATGTGCAGATGTTCCTAATAAATTGTGAGTGCATGGTTCATGCAATGGCCTGTATAAACTGCAGGAATTGATTGAACTATTTTTATTAATAGTTTACACAAAAAAATGAATGTATGTATTTTGTCACTAAGTTTTTTGGGATTGTTTGTTTATTGTTTTTGATTTGTCTGTGCATGTGTCCATCTGTGTGAGCATCTAGTTAGCATAATTATCTGAGGAAGAAGTGGTTGAATGTTCACTAGCATTTACAGTGGCTAGATTAGTTAGCTGATGGTAACCAGCTGAAGGTAACCATCTGTTAACTGCTCATTAAAAATGCTCTTACAGCTTTTACTACCAATTATGTCTTTCATATTATGTAATTTCTTATGATGATTTGTAATTTGATAATTCAGTGATCATGATACATTTCAGTTGAGAGTTGGCAGCATGTTTAAGGTCGAGGGAAAGGAGCAGGCTAAATTGTACATTCAGAGCAACCAGAAGCTCAAAACTAATGTATTTAAAATGGCAATTTAAAAAAGTAATTTAGGAAAGATTTAGTTTGTTTAGTTTGAGTGTGTGACAAACCACACACGTGCTAAAGTGCATTTTGAAGTGCTTTTTCTTTTTCTCTTTACGTCTGTAAATAATTTGTTGAGTGTTCGAAAAATGAACTTTCACATAATACAGTATAAATTATTACTGTTTGCAGTTGTGAGGCTCTTAACAATGCTTGAGCTTATTTAGTCATAATTATATGACATGTGTAGTCAGGACAATCCAAAAGCTTGTTACAGCAGTACAAGAAATTAAGAAAAACCTAGAAATAAATCTATTTTTCTAAACACTATTGTAAACAAAAGAGATTGAATATCATGGATGTATACTATGGATTGTGGATAATTCTTAGGCCATTTCAATCTTTAAACAGTCCATAATTCTGTCTTAATAGCTTTCATACTGTCTCAAATGCCAAATTACGAAGCATTCAACAGCATTCACAACATTTTGGTGATGTGCAAATTGATATTTTTAATCACAGTGTCCTGGCCCAAAATAAGAAAATTATTTGATACTCAAGAAAATTTTAAAACATTAACAATATAGAACTTATTCCAATCTTCTTCTTTCGGCTTTTCCCTTCAGGGATCGCCACAGCGAATCATCTCTCCACCTATCCGTATCTTCTGCATGCTCAACACTTGCACCCACTAGCTTCATATCTTCATTTATTACATCCATATACCTCCACTTTGGCCTTCCTCTTTGCCTCCTGCCTGGCAGCTCCATGTCCAACATTCTCCTACCAATATACTCCCTCTCCCTCTGCTGAACATGTCCAAACCATCTTAATCTGGCCTCCCTAACTTTGTCCCCCAAACGTCCAACATGAACTGTCCCTCCTCTGTACTCGCTCCTAATCCTGTCCAACCTTGTCACTCCCAAAGAGAATCTCAACATCTTCAGCTCTGCTACCTCTAGCTCTGACTCCTGTCTCTTCCTCAGTCACACTGTCTCCCTAAATCATAAAGCATGGCCGCTCTCACCACTGTCCTGTACACCTTCCCCTTGATTCTCACTGATATTTTCCTATCACACAGAACTCCCGACACCTTTCTCCACCCATTCCAACCTGCCTGCACTCGCTTCTTTACCTCTTTCCCACACTCTCCATTACTCTGGACTGTTGACCCCAAGTACTTTAACTCCTATAGAATTTATTCCAATAATAAAAACAAAATATTTATACTTTTGCATGCCAGAGTATCTTTTTTTTTTTTATTACTTTTTGGCATGTAGTTCTCTTTTTTGGCCAATGCTATTTGTGCATGATCGTGAAAATCTGTTATACAACTGGCTGATGTAGTTAATGAGTGAGTGTCTCACCCTTTACATTTTTTGATGAGCCAACTGCAATTTTGAGAGGCACTGAAAATCTGGAGTATAATGATAATGTCAATGATTCATGCACATTATTAATGTCCAATAGTTGCCCATTCAGCAACTTTATGTAATATGCTCGTTATACAAGATGAGAGAGCATTTTTGGCTTTTTTTTTTCAATCACATATAGTGTGCATGAGTGTGTCTTTTGGTATCATTCATTTTGTTACATTAGCAATTCATTTGAGCTTTGACAGAAGTATTTTAATGCATATATTATATGGCATACAGTGCATACAATGGATAAATCTAACTTGACTCATTAACAGTGTGTTAAAGCCACACTGAGGTGTGCTTGCAAAAGCTCATTGATGCTACATTGCAACATTCAACTAAGACCTCGGCCCCTAACCCAGCAATTTTTTTTTATAAAGTACTTAGGGATGAAATCTTTTATTTAAGACGCTACATTAATATATTGAAAAGCATGAACTAACTGTCCTTGAAAGGCTTAATGAAACATTTTAGAATACAATTTAAAATGGCAGGTTAATATGAAAAATTTATCTACGTGGTGATTTCAAACCACTTTTTGAGAATACGTTGTTTACTTTCCCTGGAAAAGTTGAGAATACTGCAAACAAACTTCGTTGTAATTTGCTTCGTTGTAAATAAATTACATATTATTACTTATTAGTTACTTAGCTATAACAATACCAGGCTAACTAATCTTAGCCAGTGTATTTTGATTGGTTAGATAGCGTTTGACCGTACCTGTACTGAGACATTTCCCGCTTAGTGAAGTCATGGCTATTAATCGGAGACAAGTATGTTGCGCAGAAAATGACGTTAAGCAGGAAAGTAAGCATGAAGCTGTGATATGTTAGCAAACTTAATCAATATGATAATTCCAAGGCTTATTTATTATAAGACACTTAAGATATCTTTATAGCTCAGTTGACACCGGAAGTACACTTGCCGCGCATGCTCACAAAAGCATGCACATGGTTGAAGTCATAGACATTGAATACATAGACCGCTCATTGGTCGCTTTGGTCAGCTGCAGCGACACGTCAACAGATCCACCATCTTAGTTATGGCAAGAATAGCCAGTAAGCAAATGCAAGTAAACGGCGGAGCTGCGTGTTTATATATATATATATATATATATATATATATATATATATATATATATATATATATATATATATATATATATATATAAACACAATAACTTTACATTTCTCAACCGATTTCAGTGATCTATGATCCGTGTGGCGTACATAACTGTTTAGTCTTCTTCTTTCGGCTTTTCCATTCAGGGGTCGCCACAGCGAATCATCTCTCTCCACCTATCCGTATCTTCTGCATCCTCAACACTTGCACCCACTAGCTTCATATCCTCATTAATTCCATCCATATACCTCCTCCTTGACCTTCCTCTTTGCCTCCTGCCTGGCAGTTCTATGTCCAACATTCTCCTACCAATATACTCATTGTCCTTCCTCTGAACATGTCCAAACCATCTGAATCTTGCCTCCCTAACTTTGTCCCCCAAACGTCCAACAGGAGCTGTCCCTTTGATGCACTCTTTCCTAATCCTGTCCAACCTTGTCACTCCCAAAGAGAACCTCAACATCTTCAGCTCTGCTACCTCTAGCTCTGACTCCTGTCTCTTCCTCAGTGACACTGTCTCTAAACCATACAGCATGGCCAGTCTTACCACTGTCTTGTACACCTTCCCCTTGATTCTTGCTGATATTTTTCTACCACACAGAACTCCCGACACTTTTCTCCACCCATTCCAACCTGCCTGCACTCGCTTCTTTATCTCTTTCCGACACTCTCCATTACTCTGGACTGTTGACCCCAAGTACTTAAACTCCTGTACCTTCTTCACCTCTTCACCCTGTAACCTTACTGTTCTACTTCCCTCCCTTTCATTCACACACATGTACTCAGTCTTACTACGACTGACTTTCATTCCTCTTCTCTCCAGCACAAACCTCCACCTCTCCAGGTTTTCCTCCACCTGCTCCCTGCTCTCACTACAGATCACAATGTCATCTGCAAACATCATTGTCCAAGGAGACTCCTCTCTGACCTTCTCTGACAACTGGTCCATCACCATAGCAAACAGGAAGGGGGACAAAGCTGATCCCTGATGCAGTCCCACCTCCACTTTGAACTCCTCTTTCTGACCTACAGCACAGCTGACCACTGTCCTGCTCCTCTCATACATGTCCTGCACCACTTTAACATACTTCTCTGCTACTCCTGACTTCCTCAAACAGTACCACAGCTCTTCTCTTGGCACTCTGTCATACGCTTTCTCCAAGTCTACAAACACACAGTGCAACTCCCTCTGACCATCCCTATACTTCTCCATCAAAATTCTCAGAGCAAAAATTGCATCTGTTGTTCAGGGCATGAAACCATACTGCTGCTCATAAATTTCCGCTACTCTCCCATAGCTTCATTGTATGGCTCATCATCTTTACCCCCGCCATAGTTACTGCAAATCTGCACATCACCCTTATTCTTAAAGATCGGCACTAATACACTTCTTCTCCATTCCTCAGGCATCTTCTCACTCTCTAGAACCCTGTTAAACAAACTAGTTAAAAATTCCACTGCTGCCTCTCCTAGACACTTCCAGACCTCCACTGGGATGCCGTCAGGACCAACTGCCTTTCCACTTTTCATCCTCTTCAAAGCCTTCCTGACTTCATCCTTTCTAATCTTATCTACTTTCTGTTCCACAGAGTTCACCCCTTCTACTCTTTTTTCCCTCTCATTTTCCTCATTCATCAGCTCTTCAAAGTACTCCTTCCATCTCCTCTGTACACTCTCCACACTTGTGAGCACCCTTCCATCTCTATCCTTAATAACTCTAACTTGCTTCACATCCTTCCTATCTCAATCCCTCTGCCTAGCTAATCTGTACAAGTCCTTCTGTCCTTCTCTAGTGTCTAACATAGTGTATAACTCGTCATATGCCTTCTGCTTGGCCTTAGACACCTCCCTCTTCACTCTGCGCTGTAACTCCTTCTATTCCTTTGCAGTCCTGTCCATGTCCGACTTCTTCTTGGCTAACCTCTTCCTCTGGATACTATCCTGAACTTCCTCATTCCACCACCAAGTCTCCTTATCTTCTTTCCTCCTTCCAGATGACACACCCAGCACCTTTCTCCCTGTCTCCCTGATCACTTCTGCTGTAGATTCCCAGTCATCTGGCAGCACTACCTGACCACTCAGAGCCTGCCTCAACTTCTGTCTTAATTCCTCACAACATTCCTCCTTTTTCAGCTTCCACCACTTGGTTTTCTTCTCTATCTCTATCTTTGACCTCTTCTTCTTACAGACCATCAAAGTCATCCTACACACCACCATCCTATGCTGTCTGGCAACACTCTCTCTCACTACCACTTTACAGTCACTAATCTCTTTCAGACTGCCTCTTCTACATAGGATGTAGTCTACCTGTGTGCTCCTACCTCCACTTTTGTAAGTCACTCTATGCTCCTCCCTCTTCTGAAAATTAGTGTTAACCACAGCCATTGTCCATCCTCTTAGCAAAGTACACTACCATCTGTCCTTCAAGGTTCCTTTCCTTAACTCCAAACTTGCCCATCACCTCCTCATCACCTGTGTTCCCCTCACCAACATGTCCATTAAAATCTGCTCCTATCACCACTCTCTCACCCATGGGAATACTCTCCATCACCTCAACTAATTCACTCCAGAATCGCTCTTTCTCCTCTAACTCATACAACATTCAACATCACCCCTTCAATCTCTAACTTCAGACTCATCACCCTGTCTGACACTCTCTTCACCTCCAGAACATTCCTCACAAACTCCTCCTTCAGGACCACACCTACCCCATTTCTCTAACTATCCACACCATAATAAAACAGCTTGAATCCTGCTCCTATACTACGAGCCTTGCTACCCTTCCACCTGGTCTTCTGTACACACAGTATATCCACCTTCCTTCTTTCCATCATATCAGCCAGCTCTCTACCTTTCCCTGTCATAGTACCAACATTCAGAGTTCCTATTCTCAGTCCTACACTCTTATGCACTCTCCTCCCTCCTCTACTTCTTCGACCAACAGTAGCCCAATTTCCACCGGCACCCTGTAGGTCAATGGTGCCGATGGAGGTCGTTGTTAACCTGGGCCTCATACCGATCCGGTATGAAATTCAGAGTACTGATGATTCACATAATTAAATTTGGTTTAATGCTTTACGCCATTGCTTGCTGTTATGTTTTATGCCAGATGCCCTTCCTGACGCAACCTTCTCTATTTATCCGGGCTTGGGACTGGCACAGAAGTCACTGGACTGTGATCCCCATGGCTAGATTATAACTGTTTAGTCTACAGTTGCTTAAAAACTCGATAGTTAAGTCTTAGAAAAAGATTGTTTTTTATAAGGAATCATGAAAGCGTATGCTTGTCATGTATAGATTTGGTTTGCAGAGGCATCCCTAATGTAATATAATGTACATAAAAGCAAATCAAATCCTCTCATTATGAAAGTGACTTTTTGAAACACCAATTTTCTTAGTTTCCTGTTGCTTCAGGTCAGAACACAGCTCATCCCCTTTGAAATACTGAGAAAAAATACTATTATAAGTACAATTAATATTATGCACAATTAATTTATCAGCACTGAAAAAATGGAACAAAATCAGCAAATGCCAATCAAAAACTGACACACTGCACATCTGCTTTCTATATTTTTATTGCACTAAAATGTCATATAATACATGTATTATAGTATATTGTAGTATATAGTATATGCAGTATAGTATAATAATAATAATAATAATAATAATAATAATAGATGAATTACAGAAAAAAAGAATGATATTAGATTGATAATAGCAAATAGTTTATGTATAATACTAATTAATCTATTATTGTTATTATTATTAAAATTATTATTGTTGGTGTTATTATTGTAACATCAAAAATAATATACCTTTAGCAGAAAAATATAGACAGTTATAACAACTATATATAATTGTAGTCGATTATCTAATCCTTAATCCTTTGAACAGCACTAGTTTGCACAGCTTTTTTCTGGAGTTGCCGCTCTGTAACTTAAGCGTGTTCAGTTTGGCAATGTGATGCATTCTAAGTTTGCGAAAGACGTACATAACCAATGACAAAAGGGAGAAATGATGGTTATCAATGCCAGATTGTGTTTCCTAAATGTGCTCCTTCAGACAAAACACATCCTCAGAACCAACCTCGGCTCAGACAAAGTGATTGATCAAAGACACACTGATGGCCTGTCCAGATGAGGATGGTATCATGTCATGCCTATGGTTTGTACAACCCCAAGCTGCACATGACTGAGGCATTTTTTCCCTTCAGTTGCTATGAGAGTTAATGGAGATGTTGCCATAGCTAATATGGCGGCACCGGTGACGTATGACCCAGAACACACGGTCTATCCATGCCTATGGTTGAAGTACAATGACGCATTCAGTTTATCTCGGAAGTGGTAATTATGGGTGCTCTGTCCACATTCTTTGCCAGATTTATGCCACATATGTAGGGTGCAAATAGGTGCAAACAGATGAATTTTCTAATCATATATGTTTGTGATTTGAAAGTAAATGTGAAATAAAACAATGTGCCCAAGTTCACCTCTCATGTATTGCAGTGGCTGAAATGCGTTCAATTCTTATGGAAATAAAAACAAATCTTAATGGCTTAAACATGATGGGAAACCATAATTTGTCAGTTCACTGATGACATTACTGTTTTTGGAGAAATGAAAGAGAAATTCCAGTTGTGTATCGGAATATTTAAAAAATGCAATTAAATAACATTACTTGATAGCAAATAAATTGATTCTGGATTTTATGGCTTTTCATGAGCTACTTATAAAAAAAAAAAAGTTTATTCAGATTAATATACCCTGCATATTCAAAATCTATTACTCCACAAACTATTAAAAATATTGTTGACAAATTATTTTGTGGAATGTTTTGATACCATAAATTATTTGTGTAGTTGTAAGAGTAGCTGATTATGAAATGACTAAACTCCACTTGAATCTTTGTGGGTTAGGGTTAGCACGCTTGCACTCTACAGAACTGTATACTGGTTGGCACTGCTCTTTGTACACTATATTGTATTGTCTGTTTTGCACTATTTGCACATATGCACTTTTTGTGGAACTGTCTTAATATACTTAGTCCTTAGTTCTCTTTTGTTTTATGTAGCACCATGGTCATGGAGGAATGTTGGTTGATTTCACTATTTGTTGCAGCATCTGTATATGGTTGAAATGACAATAAATGCTTTGTGACTTGATGACTCCAGATCAGACAAGAAAACAAGAAGAAAAAAAAACAGTGGCAGGGAAACTCAAAAGGTATTACAGAAGAAAGAAACACCTAAAAGTTGTGTTGGACATAACACCATCAAATGAGGAAGATGATGCACCTCAACATGTTCAATAAACAAATGAATGTTTGTTACAAATGAATGAACAAATGAACAAATGAATGAAAGTTATTCAAAACCTACTACACATAGCCTCCCCATGAGAACAGCCATTCACAACCTCATAAGGTCCCTTCCATCAACTCATCACAAAATAGAAACAGATTCCCAGCACAATAAAAGACATATACCCAAAAGGAATCATCCAAAAAGAGAAAAAGAAGAAAAAACAGGCCTACATAACATTTTACCTAGCCCCAACAGTGCCATTCATGCAAGGATTGTAATCCTGTAACAAGGAAGGAATGAATCGGTGCTTGTGATGGAGTGGGGGTGCCCTGAAAAGCTCGCTGATAGAATTGTGCCCTATGGTATAGGCATAACAGATGCTGCACCATCTTTGTGCAGCTGAACCTAAAACCATCTGTGAGGCTCTTTAAAATCATCAAAAGAAGTTGCGGATTATTACCATCGTTCCTGAAGGCGCACTTCAAACATGACAATTTCCAGACATCCTCCATTCACTTTTTTTTTTTATTACATGTTTCAAGTTTTCTTTTTCTATAGCCAATTGTCAGCAAAGGCCTTTTTTGCCAAACTATAACTTTGACACTAAAGGTGTCCCTCGCACAGCCACTAAATGGTGCCGCTAGCTCGGACAGTGCTATCAGAAGTCATTCATGCATCAAACATGCATTTAAAAATGCAGCATTTTGCAGTTTGTTTAGTAATTGTTTAAGGTCATTTCCCAATTTCAGACTTTACAGTCCATAACTTGCTACTCCTGAGATCCTGACCACTTCTGCTCTCTGGACCTGCCTGATCCATCCTGATGCCCAACTTCTGTTTGAAGACACCACTACATTCCATTACATTCCTGGCATTTGGCAGATGCCCTTATACAGAGCGACATACATTTTATCTCCTTTTATACAACTGAGCAATTGAGGGTTAAGGGCCTTGCTCAGGGGCCCAGCAGTGGCAGCTTGGTGAACCTGGGATTCAAACTTACAACCTTCTAGTCAGTAGTCCAACACCTTAACCATCAAGACACCACATCCCCCCACTGATTGCATGGTTACTGATCTTACAAAAGCTTCTCCTTGGTGTAAAAAAAATAAAGCTTAAATGGGCTCCTGTCATTTCCCCCCCAATAGCACTGTTCTCACTCCCAACACATCAATTTATTGAGGTATGCACAAAAGACTAGGTGTCACTGCACCCCCACACAAGAACATCTTTGGCTTCACTAAACTGTTGTGCTCAGTAAACAAAGCACAGTCCATAAAGTGCAGGCATTCTGGCCAGCACTATAATACAGCACTGTCTTAACTTTTCTTTAAACATTACTGAATTTCCCATTATGACTCCAGGATTCCACTGCCATCAGGAATTAGTGGTGCCATGCTTAGGTTGGCACCACTTGGAAATGGTCTCCATTTATTTTACTCAGATTTATTACAGTTAACATATAAGCAATTTAATGGACAATTTGCAGATTGCAAATTTGCTCAATTACTTGATACTGTAAAATGTTGTACAATTACAAAAATATTGACCTCGTGGCTACACTTGACTTGGATAATTTATTGGGTAATTTGCTGAAAATGCACAGGTAACAAAAAGACGATTTACTGAATTCACAAAAAATACAGAGTGGATACTTTCATATCTAAATTCCATCGTCTTATCCATTTATTGCTTTTGATTGTTTCTAGTCTTGTCTGTACTTACATAGAATCACTAAACCTGGATCAGCCTAGAACAGAAAACAAACAACCAAAAACATTCAAAGATCACATAAACCCACTGAAAGCTCCAAGTTGGTCATTAAAATACTAATAGCAAAAGACACAAGTACAAGTTAATAAAATTTAGAAGGTGTTCTTGATCTTGGCAGCCACAAGACATAGGATCTCTACAATCTTTTTCTGCCAGTTGAGAATGTGCTTGGATTCGGTACACCACAACTCTCCATGCCGGGGTTCAGCATTCTCACAGCGTTTCTTCACCTCCTCCTGCTGCTCCTGTAAGAGGTGGCACAACAAAGATTTAATGACATTTATATAAGTGATTGCCAGGCATGGCCAGATCATGAGCAGAAAAATTTGAGAATGCTTCAGGAAATCTGAAGGATCTAGTTGCATCCTAACCATAATATTACATTTAAAGTTAATTAAATATAGATATCCACAGTTGTGTTAACTGGTCAGTTGATCAGAGGTACTGTGAAAAATGTTGAAATTGAGAAATAGAGATTAATAATATGCTGCTATTAAGCACAGGCATACTTCTTGGTAGTAAAATATATAAAGACCAATTATATTTCACAATCCTATCATAAAATAACTACTGAATACCAGCAAGATCTCAGATGCTGTACTTATAGCAATTGCTGTACTAGTAAGTAAATTGCAGAATACATTATATACAAAAACTTTAAAACCTTTTTTTTTTCGTTAAGAAATATGACTCAATTAATATACTTCAATAAGTAAACAATCCGCTTGACTGCATTCCATTTCAGAATCTTGTGTTTTGTTGGTTGCATTTGCCACACCAACACTGTAAATCTTCTAACAAGGCATGTAACAGATACGGACTGAGGTCTACAATAGACTTACCTCTGTGCCATGTTGTAGCTCAAATTTGTAGAAAAATGCCCAGGCATCACCCAGGTCTGGCTCAATCTTTACTGTACGCAGGAACCATTCTCTAGCTTTGGTTATCTTTCTCTCGCTCCAGAATAACCTATGGATCACAAGCCATGTGAGCATCTTTAAAATTACCCATAAAATGAAGCATGGACAAAATGTTATAATGTGGAAAAGTAGCAGCACCAATTGCACCTGCTAAATTTATCATACAAGTATCTCTTTTCAAAGCAATCATTATTAGTGGAGTGTTATGCTTTTTGGTAGTTGGGCAGTCACAATATATGTAGTCTTACTTTGCAACAGCCAGTAAAACATGGGGGTCATGCTCGCATTTCTTTAGGGCATCAACACTCTTGGTCTTTCTCTGTGGTCTAGCCTCCAAGAACACAGCCTCTGCCCAAAGGATTCCTGTAGGCAAATGGCATCTTTGAGTGGGTTCAGTTATGCAGCATTTAGACAGTTTGAATCAAACTCTGTTGCATTTTCCCATTTGGCGGATTACATTCAGGCAAGAGAGAACACAGAACTGAGTACAACCCAAAACAAATAGTTTGAGACTGTCTGAGTGAGGCTCTACCAACCTGATACCAATCAACTTCTAGTATTGGCCAATTAAATCAAGACCCAAGTGAAGGATGTCAACTGAACTGTAGTGACTTTTCAGGTGTTATGGATATTTGGAATGATTAGAAGAAAAAAAAATATTGTTGGTGCATATATGAAATGATGTAACTAGCTATTTATATAACTATGTAGTTATTTATTGAGTGCTGGCTCCATGATCTCTTTGTTCAGCTGATTTATCATCTTGTTGCTGATTTGTTATTTCTCTGTAAAATCTTGGAAGTTTGCTCTCATTTATGCACTTAAGACATTAATGGAAAAAAAGACTAAATATTTTTTTCAATTTCACCATCTACAAAATACAGTGGGATATATGACTCAAAAAGAATTAACAAAATTGTGACAGAATGAATATCGAAATAAAATCAGAAACAGTGAAACTCCAGAAACTTTTCAAAAAAAGTTTTCTTTGTTATTGCACCTGTACATGAAAATAAATTATTAAATAAATATTAATTAATTTTTTGTGTATGTATGTGGGTAGATTGATGGGTAAAAATAAATACACCAGCTCAAACTCAAATCCACAACATAAATGCTCTGTGCACTTCATAGTAGTTTAAATTCCTGCCATATGCCTATAGCAGCTTCTGTCCAGACATTCTACCATAAAGTCTCCCATCTCTGAGGAAGTCTTCAGAAGATGTGTTAAGAGTGGCCATTGTGTTCTTGGTCACATTCATGACCAAGGCCCTTCTTGGCCAGTTATTCAGTATGGCCAGACACCCAGCTCTAGGAAGAACCCTGGTTGTTCCAAACTTCAATTTAGAAATGGTTTTATACCCTCACCCATATCTTGACATATTACCACTAACCTGACATAATTTGATCACAGAAATTGAGTTCCTTGAAACCCATGGCTTTGTTTTTGGGCAGACCAACACTATGCCTTTCTAAACCATGTCCAATCACTTGTATCTCACTAGGTAACTAGTTTCTAGATCTAACCGTTTTTTTTACATTCATTTAATAACATTCATTTAATATTTCACTTGTAGTCATTCAAAAAGCCCACTGTACAGCATCCATACCAAACCAAAGAGAAAACAAAAAAGAACTATGAATTTTGCTCTGAACTAAGAGGTGTGAAATCATCATTAGAGAACAAAATATCAGCCACAGAATGTTCCAGAGGTTCCAGCAATGGATAAATAGTCACAGCCAACCTGAGTTGGGACACTCCTGTAAAGCTTTAGCCATGAGTGTGTTGGCAATATTCTTTAGGCCTGCTCTGTACTCCAGCCGAACTGATTCTAACCTAGGAGATGGAAAAGGAGAAGGTTACACAATGCCAATATACTTTCACAAACCTAAATGTATGCAAATGTCTCTCAATTTTAAGCAAACCTTTTGAGAAATGTAGATCTTAGAACAAATGTCTTACCATAGCTCTGGGGTCTGTGGGTTCTTGAGGCGTGATTTCTCCAAGATAGCACGAGCACGTGTGAGCTGGCCCACTCTCTCCTCCAGACGTGACAGCAGTAACCACAGGGGCATAGAGTGGGGACACTTCTTCAGCTGACCAACAAATACACAGAAAAAGTCACTCGATTTACAATATTTTTTTTATTGCCCTTGTCATTTGTTAAGTTTCTTCTCCTCTCCCTAAATTATGAACATATCTGCCAAAAAAGACACTCACAATCATTTAAGACTCAATATAAAGTAATGTAAATTACTGATATCATAATCCATAGCAGTTCCCATGGGCAGCAGATCCCAAAGATGTGATCTCTTAGATGAAGCACCTGCTAACCCTTGCTCCTGGGTGGTCATACCATGTTGATAGATCACGACTAGGAACACTATATAAAATTACTGCCAATTATTGCTAAAATGGTCCATGTCCCCTCATTCCAATATTTACCCCCTGGTTGTAAGCATCTCTGGCTTCGTCCATGTTCTCAGACTGCTCCTCAATCTGGCCTTTCATCATCCAGAGCTTGGGGAAATCCTCATAGTGTTTCAATGCCTCAGAGCACAGCTCTTGGGCTACGACAATGTTCCCCAGTACCCATTCCAACTTCACAGACTTCATGAAGACCTGCACAAAAAGATCCCACAAATATCTGTTATATCTTATAACATACCCTCATTTAGTTATGGTACATACACACAAATCCAAGATGTTGAGGTTCTCTTTGGGAGTGACAAGGTTGGACAGGATTAGGAACAAGTACATCAGAGGGACAGCTCATGTTGGATGTTTGGGGGACAAAGTTAGGGAGGCCAGATTAAGATGGTTTGGACATGTTCAGAGGAGGGAGAATGAGTATCTTGTTAGGAGAATGTTGGACATGGAGCTGCCAGGCAGGAGGCAAAGAGGAAGGCCAAAGAGGCGGTATCTGGATGTAATTAACGAGGATATGAAGCTAGTGGGTGCAAGTGGTGAGCATGCAGAAGATAGGGATAGGTGGAGAGATGATTCGCTGTGGCCACCCCTGAATGGAAAAGCCGAAAGAAGAAGACATGCACACAAATCTGCACATACATTTTGCGTACAACTATGCATATTAGGATTCTTGGGATTTTTGTATTTAAATGGTATTCAGACACAATGGCTAAAAATATTCTTACACACCATCAGTAAACACTTTAGCCTGCCTGATATTTTGCCTTGCAGTAACCCTTTAGCTTATCCCAGGATCATTAGCAGGGATCACAGATACACAGTCAGACTCGCACAAAGGGGCAATTTATCTTAATTACAAAAGGGGCAATTTACCCAATCCACTTACCGTCATGTTTTTGGAAGAACCCATGCAAACATATGGAGAAAATGAAAACTAAACTCTGCATAGACAGTAACCCAAGCTCAGAATAGAAGCTTAGATAGATCGATTCTGAAGCTTTGATGGGCAATGCTACCCGCTGCAAATCTGGTCCACCAAGTCTACAAATATACCATATTTATTAAGCTTCTTAGCTTAAACTAACTAGACGCAAAGGTTTTTGGTACATGGACAACTTCTAAATTCAATGTACAAAAACAGTTTAGAACATTTACTATGTTGATAAATGAGCGCTCTGGTCCTAAAATTGCTACTGCCTTTAAACATAGTTTAAAACATTCTCTGTAGTGCTCTGTCTGAAGACAGAAAACAGTTCACAATATGTGGCAGATCCATTACACAAAACTACAACAAACAAATGAATTTATGAATGAAATTAAAAACATTTATTAAAAGTGAACCCAAATATTTTTGATGTTTGGTTTTATTACCAATCATTAACATGAAAAACTCTTATTAAATGCTATCACTTATAGTTAAATCTTCCTTCATTGCCTTGAGATTACCATAAGCAGATTTTAACTGAGAATACATAATAGGCTATGGCTGTAAAGCCTCCTTATATTATATGATCTACGATCAGTGAAAATGATGCATGCCTTCTATGAGCTAACAAATCTATACACCAGAAAATGTTTTTGATGAAAACCAAAATCTTCTCAAGCCAGATTAAAAAACCTGAGTAGTGAAATGTTGAGCAAATTGAAATTTTTTGATCACTTACCCTGGCAGTGGGAGCACTGCTACGTGCTTTTGCAAGAAGTCTTCGGGCTCTCTCATATTCATTATTCTCTGACTCAAGCTTCACAGCAGCCAACCATATCTCTTCACTGTTGGGGTTGGCCTGGAAAAAGACACATGGGTTTATGCTCAAAGCTAGGAAAAATATAAGGGAATAAATAGCTCATATATAGAAAAACAAAACAGAGACACTGCAAAATTGTACTAAATTACATCACTCTGAAATCAATACTGCATTGGAAGATGAATACTTCTGTGGTGAACTGTCTGAAGAAAAGAAGAAAAGAGGAAAAAAAAAAAAAAAAAAAAAAAAAAAAAAGTTCTCATAAAATGTGTTGAAAATTTAATACATAAGCTCCAGTGTACCAAACCTAAGCAAAGTGTTTATCAGTGAAATAAAACGAATGCAAGAATAAAGGAATTCAGAGGAAGATTTCTAGTTTTAATTATAAAATGTCCTCCTGTTATTTATAAAAAGGTAACATGACTGGTGAGGATAAATATACAAGCATATCAGTATATTCCAAATAAAAATGAGGGAACAATTAAAATCACACACTGGATCTCAATGAAAGAATTATTCAAGTTGAAAATCTTTACTTTTATAGATTGTATAATTCGTTGAAAAAAATGATAGACAATAGTAGACAACCAATTGAGGGCTAGATTCAAGATCACACCGAAAGTAAAGTAAAGAAAATTAAATTACACACTGATCTAACTTGCAATAATTTCTTCAGAGCAACTCATAATACTTATAAAGTCTGTAGTGTGTATGGCTCCATGCCTGTATCCTGACAAAGTCTGTCCTGGGACGATGGAGTCCTGTGAAACCTAAGCCCAGACCTGGATCAGGGCATCAGTGAGCTACTGGATAGCCTGTGAAGCTACTTCCTGACTATGGATGCTCTGATACATAACCTCCTAGAGGTTCTCAATTGGATTCAGGTCTGGGGAATTTGACGCCTACTCAATGGCATCTATGCCTCATCATCCAGAAACTGCCTACACACTCTGGTCATTGTCATGCACCAGGAGAAATCCAGGGCCCAATGCACCAGCCAAAAGTCTGATAATAGCTCTTAGGATTTTATCACAGTACCCAATAGCAGTAAGGGCTAGCATTTGTAAGTCTGTGTGACCCTTCAATGAAATTCCTCCCCAAACCATCACTACCAAATTAGTCATGCTGGATGATGTTACATAACATTCCATATGGCATCTCCAGCTCTTTCACAGAGAGCACATGTAACGAACATGAATCTGCTCTCATCTGTGGAGACAATGGGACACCAGTGGTGAACCTGCCAATTTTGGTGTTCTCTGGCAAATACCAGTTGAGCACAGGTCCCACTAGAGGATGTTGGGCTCTCAATGCCACCCTCATAGAGTCATGAAAGTTCTTCACATGTAGTTTTGTGCAAGTACAAATCAAACTGAACAGAGCACACACCTGAACGTGGTGCCTCAATCAGGTCACTTGTCCATGCTGCCAAGCTTCGTAGATATAAAAAGTCTACACACCCATGCTAAAATGGCAGTTTTCTGTGAGGTTTTATTCAAAATTAAACTAACCATGCCAAAAAAATGTCACTTGATATACAATGGAGCACTAAAAGCAATAATCAACAACTGTTGAAAATATAGCACAACAGTGGTACTACTAAGAACAGGATTTCCCAGTAAATTTAAAGAGAAGACCAGAAGAAAGCTGGTCAAAGAGGCTGACAACAAGTCAGCAGCAACATTAAAAATTGCAGCAATGGTTGCTTCTTTAAATATTAGAACAATCTACTGAAATTTTGTTTCTGGGCTATGGGGTAAGGTGGCAAGAAAGGAGAGAAGACTGAGAAAAGAAAGGAGGGGGGAAAAGAAACAAAAAACAAAAACAAAAAAAACAACAACCCACAACTAATCCCGGCTTGCAAGTTTGCAAAAGAAAAACAAACAAAAAAACCCATCCAATATACTAAAACCATGTGGGTTAACATGTCATGGTCTTAAAAATCCAAAAGATATGAAAGAAAGTGACTAAAAGAACACCACACAAATGATGAAGCATGAGGCGGCAGCATCGTGCTTTGGGGAACTTTTCTTCAGCTGAAATTGGGGCTTTACTGGGTTGAGGGAATAATGAACAGCTCTAAATACAAACTGGCTTCTATTAAAACAGTTACTATGAAGAGGAATTTCACTTTTCAATAAAAATGGCTTCAGAATCCAGAACCAAATCCAATGCAGTGATAAAATCCAAAGGGACTTCAAAATCATTATTAGTGTAGGGGTGTGCATACTAATGCAACAAGGTATTAAATACATTTTTAATTTTTTCCATTAAATTATTCTAATTGATTTCCACTTTAATTTACATGCTAAATTACATGTAAATAAATGTAGAAAAGCTTCTGGCATGATTTATCTTGGTTTAATTTTTTTACATTGTAAAAATGTACCATTTTAACAGGGGTGTGTAGATGCATAAATTAAATAAAATTAAATTAATACATAAATATTTTTTAATTCATGTTCAATATTGTGATGTGGTGTCACAACAGTCATAATACCCTAATAAGTTATAATGTTCTGTAGTTTTATTTAGAAATAGACTGATGTATGGTACAGTTTATACTGCAAGTGTGAAAATGATGGAGGGTCGGATTTCACCTGGAAGGCCAGTGCAAGAATGCTTCTGGCTGCAGGGACATCTCCAGCTAGCCACTTGGACTTGGCCCCCATCAGCCACAATACTTCTGCCTTGGGACAGTGAGCGACTGCCCTCTGCAGAAGAGCCTCCAAAGACTCTCTAAATGAGTAACAGAAACAGACAAATCAATTAGTCACTCCAAGCAGCATAAAAGATCTGTCAAGGTTGGCAAAAAGTGTCTCATACACAATCAGAATTCAATTCAATTATTTAAAATGTATCGCATTTTTAACTGCAGACATCACAAAGCAGCTGTACATGTCACAGCTAGATGAAAAAAAAAAACTCCCTGAAATAAAGAATAAAATTTGAGAAGAATCAGACTCCTTCATTGGACCACTTTTGGTAGGTACTAATCACTGCAACACCCCAAAAGACCTACTGTTTTAAAGATGCTCTGACCCAGTCATATAGCCTTTACAAATTGACCCTTCCTCAGATCCATATGCTTGCCAAATTTTCCTGCTTCCAACACGTCAACTTCAAGAATGGACTGTACACTTGTAGCCTAATATATCCCAATCCATTGACCAGTGCCATTGTAAGATGATCAATTTTTATTCGTCACATGCCAGTAGTTTTAATGTTATCAGTGATCTGTGATTATTTCTGAAAAGGTGCTTTGTGCCAGTGACTATTGTCCATCAAACAGTATTAGGTATTGAATGGATATTCAGTATAAGCATATTGGAAATAAAAGTCCTGGGATGAGTTCAAGACAGTCTTTATGACTATTGCAGCAGATCTCAGAAAGCAAAAGTATACATCTAAAAATAAGTATAATTAGTCTTGGGCATAAATTTTGAGAAGTGTACAAATATAACAAATGTGATTAAAAAAACAACAAAAGATAATGGTAAATGAAATTAGTGGCAGCAATACATGAATAATACAAAATATAATTTGGTTGCATTTGCTTTAAATATTATTTAGCGGTGCAAATTAAGGATGTGCCTTCTGCGTAATATAAATATTTTAATTATCCATTAAAGGAAATAGTAATGGCTATTAAGTTAACCCTCTTTAAAGTAAAGAGCAAATCAAAACATTAAATGCCTGGCAAAAAAAAACTAATTTTAGACAACTATTCTGAGCACAAGCTCAATATTCAGCTTGCAGCTCTACTGTGCAGTGAGGGAAAAAATTATTTGATCCCCTGCTGATTTTGTACGTTTGCCCAATGACCAAAAAAAAAGATCAGTCTATAATTTTAATAATAGGTTTATTTGAACAGTGAGAGACAGAATAACAAAAAAGAATCCCAACACACATTTCAAAAAAAGTTAAATATTGATTTGCATTTTAATGAGTGAAATTTTTTTTACCCCTTCGCAAAACATGGCTTAGTACTTTAGTGTCAAAACCCTTGTTGGCAATCACAGAGGTCAGATGTTTCTTGTAGCTGGCCACCAGGTTTGCACACCTCTCACTCCTCATAGGCAGCATTCCTCCTCCTCAAAACATGGCAAGACGAGTTGATGCCAAAGAGCTCGATTTTGGTCTCATCTGACCACACTTTCACCCAGTACTCCTCTGAATGATTCAGATGTTCACTGGCAAACTTCACGCTGATTCCTCACCGTTCTCATGATCACTGAAACTCGACGAGGTGAGATCTTGCATGGAGCCCCAGACCGAGAGAGATTGACAGTTAAATTGTGTTTCTTCCATTTGCGAATAATAGCACAAACTGTTTTCACCTTCTCACCAAGCTGCTTGGCAATGGTCTTGTAGCCCATTCCAGCCTTGTGTAGGTCTACAATCTTGTCCCCAACATCCCTGAAAAGCTCTTTGGTCTTGGCCATGGTGGAGAGTTTGGAATCTGATTGATTGCTTCTGTGGACAGGTGTCTTTTATACAGGTAACAAGCTGAAACTAGGAGCACTCCCTTTAAGAGAGTGCTCCTAATCTCAGCATGTTACCTGTATAAAAGACACCTGGGAGCCAGAAATCTTGCTGACTGATAGGGGATCAAATATTTATTTCACTCATTAAAATGCAAATCAATTTCTAACTTTTCTGAAATGAGTTTTTCTCATTTTTTTTGTTATTCTGTCTCTCACTGTTAAACTAAACCTACCATTAAAATTATAGACTGATCTTTTTTTTTGTCAGTGGGCAAACGTACAAAATCAGCAGAGGATAAAATAATTCCGCACCCCCTTCCCTGCAACAAACTCCATCGAAACAAACTTTCAAACACTATTAAACACTGAGCACTGGTGTTAGTAAAATTCAAGCTTTAAATAAATTTAAAAAAGTGCCATAGAGTGGTTGGCATATGCCATAAACACTGATGTCAAATTCATCATCTACAAATCCAAGCCATCAGATTTATCTCGTTATTACCTCATGTCATGCTTATTTTTGTTGCTCCATACAGCCATTTAGATGTGACATGCCAAACACATTTGTATAGATGCAATATTCTATTGCATTCTAGCCCTCGCATAGATGAATGATAAACTGCTACAATTTCATCTGTGGTATTTGATTCTTCTTCAGGCTCTCACTGTCCATTTTCTTAGTACTGTAATTTTAAACAATTCACAGAGAGATTCACACTACATAATCAAATAGAAAAAAAAACATGCATGAAAATATTGGAGATGGGCTGAAACGATTCCTCGAGTACCTCGAGTAATTCGAATACAAAAAAAAAATTAGTTGCCTCGAAGCGTCATTTAGTCCATTTACTGTAACTACACATAGAGCACTGCGTTTCCCACGGACCATTATTACTGACGCACAACCCGCTAAATTCGGGGAGAAAAGATTCAGGCCAAAGAAAACGGCAGAAAGATTTCAAAGTTTAGGATCATTTCAAACTAAAACAAAGAAAACTCCGTACAGAGTGATATGTAAGATTGAACTGGTTTACCACAACAGTACAAGTTCG
Source organism: Hemibagrus guttatus (assembly GCA_033459395.1). NCBI lineage: Eukaryota > Metazoa > Chordata > Actinopteri > Siluriformes > Bagridae > Hemibagrus > Hemibagrus guttatus. The sequence continues at coordinate 5,613,837 of JAUCMX010000017.1, read as the reverse complement.
ATACTTCAATATCTCATTCGAAAACACCCAGTCCACGGAGTCGACACAAGCTAATGTTAGCATTCGCACTTAAATCAATTAAATCAGCTTAAATCAATATGACTGCTAGTTGAAATTAAGGCCCGTAAAAAATGTATTTTGGATTGTGACTATTTAAGACCGTAAATCAGTATGGTGGCTAGTTATGATGTCCCTAATTTAGCTAGGTTTTGTGAAAGCCTAAGCGTCATTCATGTTGATAGCCTCACTCTCTCTCTGTCACTCTCACACACACACACACACACACACACACACACCAGTATGTAAAGAGACATTTAAGAGGGTTTATTTTCCAAATAACTAATTTCATGTTACAGAAAAATGTGTTTCTTTATTTTATGTGTATGGACTCTTATTCTTGTTCCAAGTTACCTTACTGTCCACAAATTTTTGCCTCTTAAAAAGCCACAAAGTCTTCTAGGAAGACAGTAAAGGCTTATGTCCTGCTTGAGCTGTAGTTAGACTGAAACTTGAAAGTTAAGTTGCACAACATAAATGCAATGTTTAGGTATTATTATTTTGTTTTATGTTGTACTATGTTTACATTTTTTTTAGGTTATTAAGTTTATTTATATATTTGTATTTTGAATGTAATATGTCAATTAAATGCACTAAATGGGTTCAGATTTTATTTTCATTTTTCTAAATAGGAAATAGTTAGTTGTTCATTTTAAGAGACCCGTCTTATTTTCTTTTGCATATTTAGTATTCCTCTTTAATAAAGAAAAAGTACTTCTTATCCAATTACTTGATTAAACTATGGAATAATTGGTAGAATATTCGATTACTAAAATAATCGACAGCTGCAGCCCTATATTGGAGCCTATGTGACTCTTCTGAGAAAATCATATAGTTAGACCATGCACATCCTCTACCATGTGGGAGCGTGCAGAGGGAGCGTGCCAGTGATCAAAAAAAATTTTTCACCAGCTGGATCATTTGGGCCAAAAATGAACAGTCTGGTACTGGTCCACCTGAATGAAATCGTGATTACCATCTATCTGACACTAGCAGATACATGATAAATGACAGGAAGGAAAAACAGCTACTAACAATACATCTACATTAGGACTGCTGTCTTACCGTGTGCCGTGACTCTTCTCAAAGTAAGCTGCTCGCAGCCACACACTCTTTTTGCTGGGAAAGACCTGCAGTGCATGAGCATAGATGGCACGAGCACATTCCAATGCACCATGAGCCACACACTAGAAAGTGCACACACACACACACACACACACACACCCTGAGAAGACAGACAGACAAAACAGACAGACACACACATTAGATCTTGTCATAAGCAAATACACTTCAAACAAATAACATATCAAATTAAGTCAAATTAAGTGTAGTGTGGGAACACCACAACTTCTGAAGTATGACCTATCCTGTTCAAGCCATAAACCATAATCCAGAAAGCTCACAATACTGTTGGGAAAGACTGCTTGTTACATTAATTTGTAAGACCAACAAACAGGAGTGCATGTGAAATGCCTTAATTTTTGTCAAAGGCACAGGGAACGTGTCTCATATGTATTCGAAAATCATGCTTGAAACTTTGCAGTTCTATGAATGCACAACACAATGAAATCCCCATTTTTTAAAGACTGAAACATATAGGGCCTTTTCATGAAGATACTAAACAAAAAGTTTAGCAGCCATAATGTAAAGGGATATTAAGAATTAATATTTCCTGAGTTTCATGCAAGCCAGTTTTGGGGGGAAGGGGCTTTTTAGATTTTATTAACAGACCTACTTTTTCTGGGCATCTCTGGGTATCTACTTGGTTTGACACAGAATAACCCAATAAGGAAGTTGCTTACACTCTCAGCATCCTCCATCCATGTATGTTTGCAGTCTTCCTCCTCAATGCCAATGCCAATGACAGCTCTAATCACAGCCTGACAAGTGGCCACACTACCAGCTTTATCACACTCTTCAGCATCCTGTAAGGAAATTAAAGAGAGATAATATAACTGTCTAGACCACATTAATCTTCAAAGTAGGCCATTTATTTTAGAACAGTAGAGCATATAATGAACGGTATACATAGTTGTATGCAAACTTTTGGGCACCCCTGGCCAAATAACATATTTAACTGATTTTTAAATGAAAACGCAACTGCCACAGCAAAACCAAAAATGTTGACATAGCTTACTTTATATGATGCACATTTATTCAATATAACTTAAAAACAGCAAAAACTAAAAAGAAATTGTTTCCTGTGCAAAAGTGTGGACGCCCTTCCAACTGCAGTCTCAGACCTTAATTAATTCAAAAGGCTTTATTTGACCTATTAGGGAAGATCAAGAACTGCCATGAGGAATAACAATTCCAGAGCATAATACATTCTATTCTGAATCTTCAAACTGTGTGCTGACACTATGGATTCGTCTCTAAGCAACTTGACTTAGGATCTGAAATGAATGTTACCGACTCCCACAAAGCTACAAAGTAGTATCCAAAAAAAAAAATAAGTGAAGTAACACTCATCTGCAAATCATATGACTTCATTTGTAGCTGACCTGAATCCACTGCTCACGGTTGATTTCCACCCCATTTGCCCGTAGTGAGGTGATTGCTCTGTCAATGATCTTTTCCACCATTTGTGTGTTGCCATTGGCCTCCTCCAACTTGGCAGCTGTGATCCAGATGTGTCGATCAGTTGGAATATTCTCACGGGCCTTGTTCAGAACGCGCCTTGCATTTTCATAAGTCTCTAATCGGGCCAAGGCAAGCCAGAGCTAATGGCATAGCAAAGTGACATGTTACAGGGATAAAACACATTTTTCTGTCTTACAAGAAGTTTAAGAATAGGAGTGCACCTCTACACTGGTTGGGCAGCACTCCACAGCACGGCTCAGCATAATTCTGGCATCCTCTGGTTCCTCCAGTTCAACAGCCGTCTTCCACAGGCGCACAGATTTAGATACATTCTCCAGAGCTGCAGTTTACACACAACAACAACAAATTAAAACCGTCTTAAAAAAAATAAAAAATTCAACCAATGCACTGATTAAGTGTAAAATCAGATGCAGATTCTGAAAACTGACTGACTTGCATAAAAAGGTTTAAGATTCAAGATAAACTGTGTTAATAATGTTATGTATTTAAAAAAAATGAGGGTTATGGTCCCAAGAATGCAGGAATATTACAATGCTTGTATGGTACAGAGTGTGAGTGGTATCTATTTTTCATTACTTTTTATTTACTATGAAATGATACCTTGTGCCTGAAAAGACCATGGGTCTGCAGAAATATTTGCTAGGCTTGGATCAAATTGTTGGTTAAATGCCATAGTGAAATGGACATAACCTTAATAGATTCTGTTAGTAACTAAAAATCAATAAGCAATTACTCCCTCCACTGCATCTCTCTTTTTTTCTCTTGAAGTTAATGCGATTTAAAAAAGGCAGCTTGACGTTACTAAAAAACAAAGTGACAACACTTGACTCATCTACAAAGAATGCTATGTGTCACCTTACAAAAATAAATAAAATAAACAATTGCATACATTTTTAAAAATACAACTATGCAAATCTGTGCATAATCTGCTGACCTATTAGCAAAACATTAAAACTGAAATGAAAATTAATGAAAAGAAAATTCACACAGTTTAAAGTTAAGCATTTGTAAATGTAGTTTAATTAGTTTTCAGATAGATTCTCATTTCCAAGTAGCTACTATATAGTATCTGTAGATATATTCAGTAGCATGCAGCATCACAGCTTTAAAATTAAATAATAAAAAAAGAATATTTTTGTTTGAATGTGTGAAAAATTAACATGCTTCTACTGCAAAACATTGTTAACTATGGTATTTGTGTAGCATTTGACACCACTGCTCTAAAACGATACTAGCTACAGCAGTTTTAGAGAGTGATTAATAAGAAACAAATCAATAGAAACATTACAGAGAAACAAAATAACTGTCACATTGCTGATTGATGCCTCACAAATGAAAAAGCAAGATAAAAGAAAGTTAAAGAAATGAATGGAACATCAGGAGGTGGTTGTTTTGGTAGGTGTTTAACTCAAACAAACCAAACATGCAATATTTCAAAATTATAGAAAAAAGTGGAATTTTCCTTAAATGAGAACCACTCAATCACTGACCTTTGCGCAGGACTCGTTTCTTGGCCCTGATGTCTGTCTCAAGCTCAGCAGCTCTTATGTAGATGCGTACAGATTGTGGGAGATGACGTACAGCCTGGGCTACTACTGCCTTTGCAGTGTCTCCCGGCTGCAGGCGTGCAGCCTCTAGCCATACATCCTCACTCTGATCATCAGAAGTACATATTGGTGAATACAATTCTCATGGGTTTTTAACCAGGCTATGTTTAGATGTAGCGCAAGATTCCTGTTAACCTTTAAAAATCCTTTGCAATGCACAGTTAAATGTTTATTTACAATTTTTAATACTGCCCACTGAACTGTGTATCTTCTTAACTGAAGGCAGCTACCACAGGTGGATACCCCATGTAAGAATAGTGGTCCCAATCAGAATTTGGATCTGTTTTTGGGAATCAGGTCACAAGTAGACAGCATTAAATCTAGGTGAATGGATGTGAATTAGGTCTGAATTTTTAATATTTGATAGAATGTCTACTGCAAAGTTGCACAGGCTCAGTGAGTGACTGACCGACTATTAAATTTAATCTTGTCAAATATAATGTTACCCAGTTATTAAAATGAGTCTGCCATGCAGACACCTAGCTATGCATACAATGAATTTATATAATTAGCTATATGTGCAAGATATGCGTATGTGTGAATGTCAATGAATATTAGCAACATTTCAGCTGACCTTCGGACACATCTCCGTTCCTTTCATGATGAGGTTTCTGGCCACCTGCAATTTGCCAGTAACCTCCTCCAAACGTGCTGAGGCAATCCAGGCAGGGGGGTGATGAGGGTTTGTCTCCCGCACTGATTTCAACAACAGACGTGCCTTCTTGATGTCACTGCACAAAACACACACACACACACGCACACACACACACACACACATGTACATATCAGTCAAGCCATAAAAAAATCAGAATTGTTTATAGCTGAGAATATGTATGACTGGTTATTTTGCATCACCATCTGTATTCTACTGTATTCTAACTGTAAACCAGTTAGAACCAGAATTGTGCCCAGAACAATACATCCTCTTCTTCTCATTCTACCTCTCTTTATAAGGAGTTGTCCTTCCCCAAGTTTGTGCTGACCATTACATTAGACAAAAGAATTCCTGTCCCTGGCCAATCAGAACCTTTCACATAATGGTGCAACTTGGCAAGTTCTGTATAGGTGCTCATACGTCCGAATAAACTTTGAGAGATCTTGCCATCTGAAAACCTCTATCTTTTCTGGCAACTCTCAGAATCCTGAGGAAGTGTGCAGAAAGGTAATTTACAGAGAATCTCGGTTTTCTGGGGGCTCAACTGGGATTTTTCCTTACAGGTAAGAAACTTTATTTTTCTTTTTTCTAATACTCGACCTATTAGTAGAAATCCTCAGATAAGCTAATTCTATCATATGTGCCATAGTTTCTGTTTCTTAGTTTCAGTGTTTCTGTGAGATCTTTTTCCATAACTACTAGCCGCGTATTTATCCTTTGGTGTTTTCAAGGATAAAATAGATAAAGCCATTGTTTCGGAGAGATATTCCTTAATCAGAGTGTTAGCCTGTGATTAAGAGGACAAAACCCTATCACATTGGAGAGAGACTCCTTAACCAGTGAGTTACCCTCTTCCTTAAGGGAGCAAAATCTTATTGGTCGCAGACAGGTGTACTTTCTTATTATTAAATGTATGCACCGTTCAGTACATTCCCCGTGTCTTTTGTTGTGAATAAAGCATTGGTGTGAATACAACTACGTTGGAAGTGGTCAATCTAAAACCTGATGATGATCCTGAATGTATAACAAGAGTTTTGTTCAACCTATGTTTAACTTGGCAGGGTGAACAGAGAAATGGGTCTTTTGATAATGATGATCCGACTACAGCTAAACTTTTGATTAATGGTCGATGTAGTAACCCAGACAGGGCTTATGACTACATGACTCGTTCGTTAAAAAAGTGTTTCAAACAGAAACCTGAATGGTACAAAGAACATAATTAAAATAAAGCAAAACAAAAAGGCCAAGCTTCTAAGATCAAAAATATGAATGCATCAAAAAATAAAATTACCCCTACATTACCCCTCTCCTAATCACAATTCTGATGTTAAACTCACAAATCAAGCCTTACACAGAGGCATGCCCTTTACTCGGCACAGCTCAGAATTAGAATAAACCTGAAACTGCTATTGACTCCATTGCTGCCACGCCCTTAGTTACTAACGCACCCTCCATCACTAAAAGTGCAATTGCAGCCACATCCTTTGTGCAAGTTAGTAAAACTTATACTATTCAGCCACCTAGTGCAACTGAAATTAAAAATATCCATGATGCCTTCCCTCAACAGATAAGCCTGGACATTTTGTAGGCTCACTTAGACAACAAACTTGATATGCGCAATTAACTGGGCCTGTTTTTTGCTGTTTGCAGGAGAAGGTAGAATGGCCGAGTGGTGTCATCCAACCTCTCCTTTCACAGGGCATGCTCCTACAGTGTTCGTCTCCTTACAACAAACCTGTCAACCCTGTGTGGAAACCTAATGGGCAAGTGTGGCGCATCACCCTAGATCTCAGACCTATTAATGAATTGGTTATCCTAATTAGGCCACTGGTACTTGAAATCAGTTCAATCGTATCCTCTAATCCACATGAACACACTCACTTTACTGTTGTTGATCTTTGTAGTGCCCTTTTCAGTGTCCCTGTGAGCAGCCAAATGCTGCCCATCTTTGTATTTAAATTTACGCAGTGTCAGTACACCTGGATGTGCCCTGCTGAACAGCAGAATTCCCCTGCTGTGTTCATAATAGTGCAAATTGCTCTGTCCTTTCTTCAACTACAAGATGGACTCCTCCAGTATGTCAACGACATCCTGCTCTCAAAAAAAGATTTGCAAAGAGGCATACAGATGCGAAAGAGGTCCTTCTTTCGCATATGGCTTACTATGGCTTTAAGGCATCCCTTGCGACACTCAAAATCTGCGTCCCACTGGTGCATTACCACGATTTTATTATCCGAAATGTGAACGATGCCTCTCCTCTGATTGTGCAAGAGCTATTCTTGATGTCTCACCTCCAACAACACAAGGTATTCTTAGCTTTCTCAGACTTATCTATTACTGTTGTCAATACTTACCAGACTGCTTGTATCATAACAAAAAATACTCAGGAAGTGTTATCTAAATGGACAACCTGATTCACTCACTTGGCAAAGGTGTATTTAACTCCGCAGATACCTCAAAATCAACTAGAACTTTCACATTCCTCATCACTCATAATGTTCATGTATTACTGAGAAAAGAACTGAACGATAAAAGCTATAATGGAGATGGGTAAAAATTGGGTCGCCTTGCTCCCAGATGTTCTCTGTGAACTCAGGATGACACCACACCAGGTGAGGTAGCTTTGGGACCGTGCACAAAGGTGGTGGCAGTCACACCTAGCTCCAGTGGACTCATTCCAGCAAAATAAAGAGATGGCCAAAAATCCATAGTTCTTCAGAGTAAGGATGACGTCAGCAAACAGAGCAGGGAGCCTCAACACTTCTCACCTTAACACATACACATTTAGAGATCCTTGCATTAGCGCTTACACACTTTTGAGTACTGTTGATTTTATCTGCCTTGACTCATCTCTAGTGCTCCTGATCCTCTGCGAGATATCATTGTGTGGCCCAACTTGAGTGACTGTCCCTGAAGAGGCAGAGGATCGCAAGTATCCCACTTGGAGACAGAGGGTGGCTGTATAGGTCCTGTTGAGACCTAAGAGGGGACTGATGGGTTATTTTAAGTCACCCTCTTAATCAAAAAACAGTTCATACCAGATTTGTCAGATTTTGCTAAATTGCATCTAGAACAATTAACCCTGTTCATCTATTTCTACCTCTGGTAATAAGGAGTTGTCTTTCCCCAAGTTCATGCTGACCATTAGATTATACAAAACCGCTCCTGTCCCTGGCCAATCAGAACTCTTCACATACTGGCACAACTTGGAATCTTGTCACCACTTGTGTACCTCGTTTCTCATGTCCCTTCTAACGACTTTCCCAGTATCTTAGTGTGCAGGGGGGTGATTTACAGAAAATCTCTCAGAACAGGTAAAAACCAACAATGTTGTCAAAAAATGTAAATGACACCGTCAAAACTAATACTTGAACATATCTTTCACAAAAAACATATACTAACCAGATCAGATGTATGTAACAGATGGTTGACATTAAAAAGCACAGTTTAAAATATGTGCTATTCAAAGGATAATTTGTATAAAGGAAAGTACAAGTAAATTACCTGATGTCACCTCCATGTGTTGGGATCATGGAGTTGAGGTCCGTCAGATAGCCTTTAGGGTCCACAACGGTCTGCCCACTCACAGAGTCAGAAACCTGTACAAACAATGTTAAATTTTGTCCAGTCCCTTATGATATAGAATATTTGCTTAATCAGTGCCTAATGAAAACATATTACCTATTCTAGTTCAGTAATTGAAAAGCAATGGGCTTTGATATAAGAAAATAAAACTTATATTAAGCTGTCAGACAATCCATAGTAAAACAAAGACAAGGTTCACATATTCAGTAGGACATTTGATTTCTGTACATAACATTCTTTCATGCATAAATGCAAGAATGTGCACATCTGTGCAAGCCTTGCGCATCAGGTAATTTCTTCCCCAAGAAAACTTTAAGTGGTTCTTAGTTTACCTACTGAAAGAAACATTTATCATTTCTTCTCAAACGTTTATGTAAGTTTAGCCGGCCATCTTGCAACCACATTGACCAGAGCATTCTGCCAAGAATTATGTCCCTTTTATCAGTTTATTTTTTCTCTTGGTGATTTGATCAGTTATTTATGAATTAATTTTAAATTGTTATTACTCTTAATACCATTTTATTTTCATTGTTTAATTGTATGTAACTGAAGTTTTATGTTTTTGTTTAAATAACCTACTGTTCAATCGCAAAAGACATCATTTGGTAAAGTTCCAAGTAAGAATATTTAAAGAAACTCTGCCTAGGTTTTAACTCTGACTGGACCACTTAACTCTTCATAAATGATTCATTTTAATCAAGGTGAATACAATGAAATATGGATTTTAAAGAATTCCGTTAATTGCTAGTACTATTACGCTAGTATGTTTCCTAATTGCAACAAATGGTCATCAACAAAGCATTTGCATTCTTTTTTGTTTAGTTTGCATCTCATCAGAAGTACAATGAGTCAGCATTCAGAGTGAAGGTGAAATAGCTAACATCCTGGTGTAGTGCCAGAAACCTCTCTGAGCGTGTACAAAAGAGATGGTTGTTGACTCCAGGAAAGCAAAGAGCAACCATTCTCTGCTCAACAACAGATTCTCTGTGGAGATCAAGAGAACCAATTTCTTCAATGTTCACCCAGCAGAGAACTGTACCTGGTCCCTCAACACCAACTCAATTACCAAGAAAGCCCAGCAGTGTGTGTGTGTGTGTGTGTATATATATATATATATATATATATATATTAAATGTATGCTCTGTTTTATCTAATAATATTAGATTTATTTTTAATTTATATCCCCTTACTTAGGAATAGGACTTAAAATGACAAATTTGTATTTGTATTTACAAAATATTTTAAATAAAAATATAAGGATATTTATTATTGGCACCAACATTAAAAGACACACACATTTTATATATATATATATATATATATATATATATATATATATATATATATATATATATATATATATATATATATATATTCAAACCTGTATGCTCTGTTTTTATCTGCAATGAAGATTAGATTTATTTTTAATTTATATTTTGTTAGGGGAATAGGACTTAAAATGACAGTTTGTATTTGTGATTTGGACAAAATATTTTAAACTAAAAACATGAAGGAGATTTATTCAGTTGGCACCAAGTCGATTAAAAGACATTGGGACGGATTTCCTTGTTTTTATTTAATAGTTAGAATAAGCTTAACATTTTAACATGCTACAAAAGTTGAGTAGAGATTTTAATCGTCAGTAAAGGGCAGATTGCTCTTGCTCATAGGAGGGTACTGTACCTTAAATAACCACTCTGTGGTAAATAGAAAATCATCTCAGAACATATAACATCATTGAGGCAGATCACCACATCAGTCCTGTCTACTAAGAATCCAAGGCTATACTGGACGCAGGCAAGTTTGTTCAAAATCATAAACCACTACCTGCATGATTGATTCTGAAACAATCCTCTAATATCAGGGGCACTCTAACTATACATATTAAATGCTCCTCAGCCACATGGCACATTAGCTAATGTGTGTAGAATACTGTGTGTACATATAATGGTGTGTACATTTTTATTAAGGGCCTAGTTAAGATGTGTGGTACTTAGCAACTTCTATGAATAAACATATTTAAATCTCCTTTTTTAATATGTTCTAGTCACCTACGTTTATTTATAGAAGTTTGTGGGAACTACACAATTGATATTTAAGCCCTCATGTATATAAATGTGGAACTACTGACGGAGGGTGCAGCATCCACTCAAGGACTGCCAGAATGGGTAACAGTTTCTAACCCTGGACTGTCAGACACCTGAACACTGCTTCTCCTACTTACATACATCATCCTGTTTGCACCATATTAATATAAGTTTCAAAAATGTTTACTGGTGTTTGAGTAATGAGCCTGGACTTTACAGTTAAAAGAATTCTTTTTTTTTTTTTATCCAATACCATTATTATGAGTGTCTTGCATAAATTTTCAGCCCATAAACCTTTCATTACATTGTATTGTTGTTGTTCATTACAGTTATTGTTCTGGAAAGGCAAATGAGACACCATATTTTAAGTCATTGCTTACTCATTACTAGCTTCCAGTGTACCTGACTTAGCCTCATGTCCATCAGAGTGTTTCTGGCCTGGCCGATCTTCCTCATGTCCAGCTCTCCAGCCCCTGGGGTCATGCTCCCTGGATATGGTGTGTTTAATCCCCCAGGAAAAGGCGTGTTCAAACCACCAAATTGCTGGACAGAATAGGACATAATATAAATTAGAAATGTGTTGTGTAATAACACCAGATTTTCTTTTAATTTCCAATTACCTCGAAGGTAAAGGTATAAATAAAGAAATAAGGACAAAGTTATACAGCTAAGCTTTGTGCATTGATCAGCAAGTTTTCTTTTTAATATTTTGAGGCTTAGCTTTTCCCCCCAAAATTAATAAAAAAAATTCAAATAGAAAGCCATTAAATGGACAAATCCATTTAGTGAGCTATGTAATTACAGCATTTTACACACAATAGGTCTGGCTTCATACAGTTATAGATATTGAGGGTGAAAAACTAAAGCATAAGCTGGGTTAATTTGATAACCCTTTAGTTTGACTACATAGTGCAGGGCCAGTTTCAGGTGACTGTTTTAAAGTGATTGTTGCCTTGCTTTGATGAACAAGCTTTAAGCCACCCAGCCCGGAGTCCAACAAAAGGATGCATAGAGCCACAGAAAATCTCTGGCCATGCAACAATACAGGGGTGATAAACTCGAGCAAAGAGAACTAGAAATTCACATCACACTGACTGAACACTCTCTAGGGCAAGACTTGACTAGCTGATTGTTTGGACAAGGCCCTTCCAACCCTCCATTTATGTGAAGTCTGAGCCCAAGCACTGTGTGTTGGACCTGGGGTAGCCACAGCCACCCACATTCCTCAAGTACTAGGACCTCTTAACTCCATAGTCACAGGTTGCAACTTATGGCAAATGAGTCACCCAATTTGTACCTCTAGTGATCAGCAAGGAGTACGTAGCATAAAATGAAGATTTTTCTCCCAAGGAGAATACAGTAAATATTAGGCAAAAAAAAAAATTGACTATTAATTTAAAGTCAGACAATTTGAAAACTATGTGGATGACAGTATAACCATATTACGTCACTGATGATTTCCTGGGACACACTAAACAGTCTTTAGAGATTACTCAGAAAAGTGCAATAAAGGAAAAAACAAACATCCAGTAAGTGCATTTGAAGACTGGAATTACACAGCCTAATCTGATGATTCTTGATTTCTGCTAAGGCATACAGATAGTAAGACCAAAACTTGGCACCACCAGCATGAATTCATGGACCCAGCCAGCCTTGTGTCAGTGGTCCAAGCTGGTGGAATTGGTGTAATGGCATGGGGAATATTTTCTTGGCACACTTTGGCACATTGACTGTTAGTACCAGTCAATCACTGTTTGAATGCTACTGCCCATCTGCACATTGTTGCTGACCATGTGACGTCCTTCATGGCCACAATTTTTTCAGTCATTTATTAAATGGCTACATCCTTGATGTTAATGCACCATGTCACGAAAGTTGCCACATGGTTTCACTAACAGGACAATGAGTTCAGTGTTCTTCAGTGGCATTCCCAGTAACCAGATCTGAATCCAATGGAACACTTTTGGGATGTGGTAGAGTGGAAGGAATGTTTCCAATCTTGTCACATGGATCTGAAATTTGGTCAGATAAACTAGGTTTTTGGCAAAAATGAGGTTGAGGTTGTTCTCCAACGTCCATGTACCCTTTTTTTTCAAAATAAATACTGTGACTGCCTCATGGATGCCTTTCATTTATGTGCGCTCAATTTGAAAGGACAGTTATACTTTTAGTACTTAAAATATACTTTGTTTAGCTAGATATGGTTTATCAAGTTAAAGTTGCATTTCCTATGTATATTCCTGTACATATTTCAGTAAAAAAACTGCAGAAAATGCACAAAAATTATAATTGAGTATTTGCTACTTTTCTGAAATGAAGTTAATAATCTTACTATAGCAATTTGTAGCTTCACACTGGTTAAGAGAATTAGGGTAATGCAAAGTCAAACTACTGGTACAACAAAAAGCCAAAATTGAAATGCTGATTAAACATCAAAGGTTATGTAGATAGATAGATAGAGATTGACATGGAATCCCCCATAAGTGATAATCTAATTGGTATTAGGTAGAATATGTTTAAAAAAAAAAAGAAAAAAAAAAGCAGTACTTCAGGGAGTTTTGTACTCGGATAACTGTTTAAATATATTTAGATAACCTTCTAGTTGAGACGACTTTATATATTTGGGAAGAAAAAAGAATATTAAATGGCTAATTATACTATAAATGGTATATGTGCATCAAATAAATGAACAAAGAACATGTTACCCCTTGCCGTGGGTCAACAGTGGTGTGGTTATCTCCAGTCTGTAGATGTTTAGCAAAGAAGCTGTCGGGCACTGGCGTAAGTTTCTCATAACGTGGGTTTCTTTGTCTCTTGTTTCTGGCATCACCCACGTCTGGAATACTCAGCCACTCTTCTTCTGTCACCTCAGCTAGTTTCCTCTACACATACCAAGAACAAAAAAAATCTATAAGTTTTAATGGTCTTCATGCATAGGTTGCTTTCTAATACACAAGGTACAGTGTATGAACGATGCAATTAAAAAAAAAAGTCACTGTCCAAAAATAAGCACCAAGAACAAAATTTACTTTCAGATCTGAGAACTGCTGCTGGATCTTGGGACGCTCCATACGATACTTCTCTATCTCCTCCTTTTCTCTCAACTCCCTTTGAAAAGAAAAACACAACGTTTTAAAAAAAAAAAAAAATCCAAATTTGTAAAGGGAAAAAAGCATACCAATCTATGGAACTGTTTTAAAAAAAAAAAAAAAGATACTTAATTGTTATGATGAAATATCATCATGCACCTCACATTATAACAGAAGTCAAAGCACATATACCTGCCATACAGTATTTAAATATAGGAAGCTCTGACCTCCTTTCCTTCCGTCTCTCATCCATCCGCTTGTCCAGCGCTGCATAAATGGCATCTGCTTCTTCGTCATCCTTCTCATAAGGCCCACTTGAGAACAGGCTGCCAGCATACCCATTAAACTACAGCACATAAAAAAATATAAAAAGTGGCTCAAGTTTATATCCTGGACATATCCAAGAACACATGAAGTTAGCTTTACTTGTACAAGTCTGTAATATGGATATACTAGTTTTAGTAGGAGCTTGGATAATTATTACCAGATTATCTCTGGAATTTTAGTTTGTCCCAATCAATCAGGTAAGAACTGAACTGAAATTTTCACATAAAATAATAAGCAAAAATTACCCAAGGCAAAATCCTGTCTGAATTGAAATGCTGGTAAATAATAGTGATTATCAAGGTGGAACACAGGTTTGGAATTATTCCTTCAATATAGACAGTTTAACACACAAAATAAAACATAGTAAACATTTATCAGGATTGTTTCCAAGATTTTAGGCAACTTACAGGAGTTCCTAACACACGTATAGCCTAGAGATTAAATATAGACCTACTAATGATTAAGAAATTTCATAGCTGCAAGCCACACAAAAAGCATTTATAATTATAGGTCATCATATTAAAAACAGTTTAATTTTTAGGTTTGTACAATAATGTGCAAAGTAAATTTTGTGTACAAATATTTAATTTGATTTATATTTGATATTAATGTTTAATTTAATGTTTAATCTTCACCAATGGCTTATATTTTTAAATGGTCAGTTAGCATCATGAAATTGTGAAGATGCAATATTTTTAGACTAGGTTAATATACTTTGTTCAAAACATAACACCCCACATACAATTTCATAATCTGCAGAAGGATGCTATAAAAATTGTCTTGATTTTTACATGTTTTTACAGGTTTAGGTTATTCCAAATGTAATTAGCAATCTATTCCCCCGACACTCACTTGGCCATTGTAGATGCTATCGGCCATAGACATGGGTCAGCATGCACACTCTGACTGGTCTACTGCTATGCGGCAACATAAGGAGGAAGCTGTAATGCACTGTGTGTTGCTGACACTTTTCCAACACATCTGCTATCATTATTTAAATGTTATTGCCTATTTGGTGTATGGTTTGGGTATTTCTGCACACACAGAGTTTGCTCAGAATGGTGCAATAAAGAGAAAACATCCAGTGAGTGGCAGTTCTATAGACAGAAACACGTTTTAAGAGTTCCCTTTGTTGAAAAGCATGGCAGAGAATCAGCAGCATGAAGGTGCATCCGCAAAATTACTTTATTAATTAATTACCTTATGACTGAAAGCTGGTCAGTGAAAACATTCTTAATGACAGAGTTTTAAACAGTCCACATGCTGTTGGTTTATTTGCAAAAATAGGCAAAAATCACCTAGCTACCTCATCATAGTTGGTGTCGTTCAGGTCCTCATCATCATCATCCTGGCTGGTCTTCTTCATTTGATCGCCCACTGTCCTCTTCCCCGGAGGTGCATGCCGGTCATCCACCGGATCATTCGCATCTCGAGCAGGACCAATATCAGATCGCGTGGTAAAACCTGTGGCTCTAGAAGAGAAATCAAATAAACATTAAACTACAGTAATATACTGAACATTTGACAGTAGTAAGTCAGTGCTGGGTGATCATTTTCCCCAAAATTACATTCAAGTAAAAAAAAAAAATAAATAAAAAAAAAAAATAAAAAAAATAAAATAAAAAAAGGGGGCAAAAAGGATGTTTTAGATTTTAAATATGCATGAACAACAACAGCAGCATGCCACTGGAAGATAGCAAGTAAAGAATGGCTTGACTGCACAACTGAAAAATGTTCGGTTATCCAGTCACGATGAAAAGGCCACACCACTTTGATCATATGGTAGTCTAAGCACAGACATGACTGCAAGTGCAAATGCTAAATATGTTGCCACTCACTTGCAATAAAATCTGCATTAAATCCAAGCATGATTAAAACTTTGTGAATGGGGTATCCTCCATGCCATCCAATGTACGATTTTAAATACCGCAGTGATAGCTTTGTATTGTTTTGCTTTGGTCATACATACCATTGCGAATGGAATGTCCTTTTTGTCCGTGTTTTAGCATCCAATTTCTCAACATCAGCGTAATTTTGATCACTTCATTTCACTGCCACCCACAGATGTGGATGATTTGAAAATCTGCTTAATTTGTGTTGACTGTCATCTAATTTTAGAATATTCTTTGGTAGCATCGTTAATAAATGACATGCTTTATACCAGAGATTGAGGCAAAAGATTTTGGACTATTGTTTGGTTTTGCTGCAATTACTGCTCAAGCCTAGTGGCACCATTTTATTCAGTCAAAATAGAGTCTATGATATCGCTTGATTTTGTAAGAGGCTTAAAGTACTTAAGAATACTTACAACTTAAAGTATGGCCGCTACAAAATGCAGTATTTTCACTGCTATTTAAAAAAAAAAAAAAAAGTTAATGTTGATTTTCCATGTAATATTGTAAATTATCGGGGGAAAAAAGGTAAGTCCCTGGGACGCATATTTGGTCAAAGAACGCACCCCTCAGGAAACTTGTGTCAGAGACATAGGACACAAAGGTAATATCACTGAATATGTATTTTTCAGCTTTCTGGTTTTTGCCTGTAAAGTCTGTCGTTAAAATGATAACCCAACATAAAGACCAAAAAACTGTCTAAGGGAGAAAATCCAGCTGATTAATTTGAAACCAAAATTTTGAAGACCTAAGACAAAGATCTCAAAAGTATGTTTTGCATATTATGCAAATTTGCTAGACATTTAAGTGGGCAGTGATTTAGTTGTTTTTTTTCTTCATAAATTAACAAATAAATTTGCTCAGATTTTCTAATGAACAGCACAGTCAGGTAAATAAATACTTGGACACTGACAAAGTTATTGTTATTTTGTGTGTCTACCAGCCAAAATTGTCACTTGCTCACCATGGTTGTAGAGTGCCTGTCTGAGGTACTGTTATGTTCAGCCTGCAGTCCATAAGACTCAAAGAATTTTTAATCTTCGGGGAATTTCATACAAAACAGCTTTTAAATACTCAAACTAAGTCCCAACCAGAAGCTGTTAACCTGTATCTGTATAATTTTATACACTGTACTACTGCCACAGGATTGGATGAGTAGATAACTTCATGAATAAAGTGGACAGTTTATATATCTATATAGTTGTGTGTGTTCTGTTTTGTCTGTTTATCTGGCTTTCTGTTTAATTCTCAGTCTTTCCTAATTATAGGCCATCAAGACTCCAAAATCTACCAAGTTATAGTAATCTGCTGACTAGCTAGATTTCAACTACACAGAAAAAAATCTTTATATCTACAGTGAGTGAGTGAGTGTGTTTATATATATATTTTTGTGTATGTATATATATATATATATATATATATATATATATATATATATATATATATATATATATATATATATATATATATATATATATATATATTTTTTTTATATATATATATATATATTTTTGGTTTTTTCGGGGTGTAAATTTTTTGTATTTTATATATATATATTTTTTTGATATATATATATATATATATATATATATATATATATATATATATAAAATATATATATATATTTGTGTGTATATATATGTACTTTTTGTGTGTATATACACATATATATATATATATATACATATACATACACACAAAAACACTTTTTGTGTATATATATATATATATATATATATATATATATATATATATATATATATATAAAATATATATATATATATATATATATATGTGTGTGTATATACATCAAAGGGTATCAAAGAGTACATAATTGTACTTATAACAAGCTTAAGGTACAGACAAATTATGCAAATCACAGATCACAAAATCTTAATTAAAAGTGTGTATATTGAAATTAAAGAAGATAAAACGGTAAATTTCCATCCATTTCTTGGTCAGTATGACCTATAAAAGTTTCATTAATAACTTAGCTGAGATTTTAGCTAGTCTTGCATTGTTTTTGCAGATTATAAATGGATAGCTTAAAAATATAATAAAAAATAGGATCATGATATGGTCTATTCAAATTCCAAGAATATCGCCCTTTTCACAAACTGGTAAAGGACCTGGTAAATTAAAATAAAATACTGGTAAACTGGCTCTGGCAATCTTGTGTGAACAGCACATTTACCGGCATTACTGTGTGAAAAGGGCTTATCACGCTCATGCACTGAGCTTTTAAAGGCAGCTACGATGACGCGATGACCAATCAGCGATTTGCTCTTCTATTTAGAAGGCGGGACTTATTCTACCGTTGCGTTGCGCCTTCTTCCAAGCGAGTCGAAGTGTGTGAAATGAGAGAAAATGTCGGTTAATTGTCCATCTTTGTCGAGTTTGACCATGGATGAACTAATTAAAAAAAATAATTGAAGCTGGAATACAGATTAACGAAGAAGCAGCAAGGAAATTCAGGGGTAAGTAACCCAGACTTTTATGTTTCTCTTCATACTAATACTGTTAGCTAACTATTTATAACGTAAATTACTGTACTATACTGTAAATTACTATACTGTAAATTACTACACTACACAACTACACTAAGCACGTTATGGGTTGTTGCTAATTGTGTTAGACATAGTTGTTTTAGTTATTTTGTTCATTTACCAAAGCAAAATGCTTCCATTTGCTATCACCGTTACTCTTCATTTTGTTTGTTGCAGTATATTTTATGCACTGGCGCTTATTTATAGAGCCCCTGCAGACTTGGGCAGTGCAACCCATCCCCACCCCCCCATAGATAAATCTATTGATTTATCGCTAGCTACATAATTGCACAAGATATTGTTACTTTATCTTTACTCGATGGACAATGCCAAATAGTCAAATGTGTTTTTTTTTACTAGCACACCTGGCACATGTCCCTAAAGCATAAATTTAAAGCAGAACATGCGCCACTTGTCAGCGACAGTGAAATCAGAAAGCTGAAAGAGAAGTTTGGCCATGCAAAGTGGACCAGAGTCACCAGTGCATCAGCAAGTTTGTGTCGAAAGCCAGCTAGTGTAGCATATGTAAGCCCATTGCCATATGCATAATTTATTTTTGCCCTGTTAATCACTTTTACACTTTCACTTAGTGCAGGACAATGTAAGGGAGATACTAGAGACATTTAAATCTTTTTTCACTAACTGAACATTAGGTCTCCTTGTTTATGCAGTTCAGTTTTTTTTCTCAGTTTTTTGTAAAATGAGTGTTTTATATCTTGTTTCTCATAACCTGTCACAGTCTAAGCATTATCTGTTTCTGTTCTGATGAAGGAAACTTGTGTTGGGGAGGATTCAACGTTTATTGAGGCCTATGTGAATGTGCTACAAAGTGAGTATCGGAAGAAACATCCAGACATATCGACTGTTAAAAAATGTATGAAAATGCATACCGTGTAAGAGTAGATAGTGACTGGATATTGCTCAAACCTGGAGATGAGTTGGACCACACATCACTTGACACATATACAGTTGATGATAATCTATATGTTGGATTGAGACATTTTGTATAAATGCTTGCAGGTTTTTGGCAGGGTCAGATGAATGGAATGCTTAATGTATTAAAGTCAATTTTTTGCACCCTTTACACCTGTCATAGCTGACAATTGTCATTTATTGACCCTCATGTTCCAAACCTGTATGAATTCTCTCTTTAATTAAACACAGAATTAAATTGTGAAACATGCACTGCCTCTGCGATTTGTATTTAAAACTGGTTAATAAAATGCTCACAAAAACTAATGCTTCTAAAGGAATTAAATAGCACTTTGCAAGTGCACTTTTTATTGGTTTTTTGAAATCAGTTCAGCATCACATCAGTGAAATGATATGGAAAAATATCAGGGTGTAATTTTAAATTAACCAGGACATAAAAAGGGACAGTTTCTATCACTAGGGGTGCATAAATGTTCTTTTAGAGGTACAAACAAGAAGGTACAAAAATGTAGCAAATGTTCAGAGGTACATTGGGTACAGCTGGAGCGACAAAGCATTTGTACTATTTTAGGTACAGTCCCGTACCTTGATTTTTCGGTTTTTTTTTTTTATCATATCCTATCCTATCCTATCCTATCCTATCCTATCCTATCCTATCCTATCCTATCCTATCCATCCTATCCATCCATCCATCCATCCATCCATCCATCCATCCATCCATCCATCCCCCAATATATTATATACAGTGCTGGCCCCCTTCCTGATTCCTTATTTTTTGCATGTTTGGCACACTTTAATGTTTCAGATAATCAAACACATTTAAATATTAGTCAAAGATAACCCAAGTAAACACATCATGCAGTTTTTAAATGAAGGTTTTTATTATTAAGGGAAAACAAAATCCAAAACTACATGGCCCTGTGTGAAAAAGTATTTGTTAAAACATAACTTAACTGTGGTTTATCACACCTGAGTTCAATTTCTCTAGCCACACCCAGGCCTGATTACTGCCACACCTGTTTGCAATCAAGAACTCACTTAAATAGGACCTGCCTGACAAAGTGAAGTAGACCAAAAGATCCTCAAAAGCTAGACATCATGCCAAGATTCAAAGAAATTCAAAAACAAATGAGAAAGAAAGTAATTGAGATCTATCAGTCTGGAAAAGGTTATAAAGCCATTTCTAAAGCTTTGGGACTGCCGCGAACCACAGTGAGAGCCATTATCTACAAATGGTGAAAACATGGAACAGTGGAGAACCTTCCCAGGAGTGGCCGGCCGACCAAAATTACCCCAAGAGCGCAGCGACAACTCATCCAGGAGGTCACAAAAGACCCCACAACAGACCCCACAACAACATCCAAAGAACTGCAGGCCTCACTTGCCTCAGTTAAGGTGAGTGTTCATGACTCCACCATAAGAAAGAGACTGGGCAAAAATGGTTTGCATGGCAGAGTTCCAAGACGAAAACCACTGCTGAGCAAAAAGAACATAAAGGCTCATCTCAGTTTTGCCAGAAAACATCTTGATGGTCCCCAAGACTTTTGGGAAAATATTCTGTAGGGCTGACAAGACAAAAATTGAACTTTTTGGAAGGTCTGTGTCCCATTACGTCTCGCTTAAAAGTAACACCGCATTTCAGAAAAAGAACATCAAACCAACAGTAAAATATGGTGGTGGTAGTGTGATGGTCCGGGGCTGTTTTGCTGCTTCAGGACCTGAAGACTTGCTGTGATAAATGGAACCATGCATTCTGCTGTCTACCAAAAAATCCTGAAGGAGAATGTCCGGCCATCTGTTTGTGACCCCAGGCTGAAGCAAACTTGGGTTCTGCAGCAGGACAATGATCCAAAACACACCAACAAGTCCACCTCTGAATGGCTGAAGAAAAACAAAATGAAGACTTTGGAGTGGCCTAGTCAAAGTCCTGACCTCAATCCGATTGAGATACTGTGGCATGACCTTAAAAAGGTGGTTCATGCTCGAAAACCCTCCAATGTGGCTGAATTTCAACAATTCTGCAAAGATAAGTGGGCCAAAATTCCTCCACAGCGTTGTAACAGACTCATTGCAAGTTATCGAAAACGCTTGATTGCAGTTGTTGCTGCTAAGGGTGGCCCAACCAGTTATTAGGCGTAGGGGGCAAACACTTTCACACAGGGCCATGTAGTTTTGGATTTTGTTTTCCCTTAATAATAAAAACCTTCATTTAAAAACTGCATGATGTGTTTACTTGTGTTATCTTTGACTAATATTTAAATGTGTTTGATTATCTGAAATATTAAAGTGTGACAAACATGCAAAAAATAAGAAATCAGGAAGGGGGCCAACACCTTTTCACACCACCGTATGTATGTATGTATATACAAACCCGATTCCAAAAAAGTTGGGACACTGTACAAATTGTGAATAAAAAAGGAATGCAATAATTTACAAATCTCAAACTTATATTTTATTCACAATAGAATATAGATAACATATCAAATGTTGAAAGTGAGACATTTTGAAATGTCATGCCAAATATTGGCTCATTTTGGATTTCATGAGAGCTACACATTCCAAAAAAATTGGGACAGGTAGCAATAAGAGGCCGGAAAAGTTAAATGTACATATAAGGAATAGCTGGAGGACCAATTTGCAACTTATTAGGTCAATTGGCAACATGATTGGGTATAAAAAGAGCCTCTCAGAGTGGCAGTGTCTCTCAGAAGTCAAGATGGGCAGAGGATCACCAATTCCCCCAATGCTGCGGCGAAAAATAGTGGAGCAATATCAGAAAGGAGTTTCTCAGAGAAAAATTGCAAAGAGTTTGAAGTTATCATCATCTACAGTGCATAATATCATCCAAAGATTCAGAGAATCTGGAACAATCTCTGTGCGTAAGGGTCAAGGCCGGAAAACCATACTGGATGCCCGTGATCTTCGGGCCCTTAGACGGCACTGCATCACAGACAGGAATGCTACTGTAATGGAAATTACAACCCGGAATACTTCCAGAAAACATTGTCGTTGAACACAATCCACCGTGCCATTCGCCGTTGCCGGCTAAAACTCTATAGGTCAAAAAAGAAGCCATATCTAAACATGATCCAGAAGCGCAGGCGTTTTCTCTGGGCCAAGGCTCATTTAAAATGGACTGTGGCAAAGTGGAAAACTGTTCTGTGGTCAGACGAATCAAAATTTGAAGTTCCTTTTGGAAAACTGGGACGCCATGTCATCCGGACTAAAGAGGACAAGGACAACCCAAGTTGTTATCAGCGCTCAGTTCAGAAGCCTGCATCTCTGATGGTATGGGGTTGCATGAGTGCGTGTGGCATGGGCAGCTTACACATCTGGAAAGGCACCATCATTGCTGAAAGGTATATCCAAGTTCTAGAACAACATATGCTCCCATCCAGACGTCGTCTCTTTCAGGGAAGACCTTGCATTTTCCAACATGACAATGCCAGACCACATACTGCATCAATTACAACATCATGGCTGCGTAGAAGAAGGATCCGGGTACTGAAATGGCCAGCCTGCATTCCAGATCTTTCACCCATAGAAAACATTTGGCGCATCATAAAGAAGAAGATGCGACAAAGAAGACCTAAGACAGTTGAGCAACTAGAAGCCTCTATTAGACAAGAATGGGACAACATTCCTATTCCTAAACTTGAGCAACTTGTCTCCTCAGTCCCCAGACGTTTGCAGACTGTTATAAAAAGAAGAGAGGATGCCACACAGTGGTAAACATGTCCTTGTCCCAACTTTTTTGAGATGTGTTGATGCCATGAAATTTAAAATCAACTTACTTTTCCCTTAAAATGATCCATTTTCTCAGTTTAAACATTTGATATGTCATCTATGTTGTATTCTGAATAAAATATTGAAATTTGAAACTTCCACATCATTGCATTCTGTTTTTATTCACAATTTGTACAGTGTCCCAACTTTTTTGGAATCGGGTTTGTATATATACACATATACATATATATAGCTCTGGGGAAAAAATAAGACACCACTGCAATTTACTTGTAAATCAGCAACTCTGAGTATGACGAGCATTCTGTGCCAGTCTTTGTTAAATTTCTACACAAGCACACCTCATTCTGCTTAATGAGGTACTGATTTGGTGATCACCTCAATCCAATCCTATTTAATGGGGAAAAGTATAAAAATCATAATCATAATCAACACTCTCCTCTTGCAATGTGACCAGTTGGATAGTAAAAAAGTGCTAGAAGTCTTTCAAAGGTAATTGTAAATTTAAAAATAACCACTGAACATGCCAAAAACAGTGAAAAGAAAGGTTTTGAGTGAAGAAAAAAAAGGCTCAATCCTAGCTTTACTGGCACAAGGATTCAGTGAGCGTCAAGTTGCTTCTATCCCTAATATTTCAAAGACGGCAGTTCACAAAAACAAGATCAAGCAACAGACACTAGGAACAACAAATCTACAGCCTGGAAGAGGCCGAAAACAGGTCAGTAACAAGCGAGATGACCGCAGACTTATTCGAATGTCAATCAAGAACTGTAGGCTGACCTCAAGTGACCAACAACAGTGGTAAACTGAGACTGGGGTGAAGTGCACGGCAAGAACGGTTCGAAACAGGCTTCTACACGCAGGGCTGAAGTCATACAAAGACAGAAAAAAGCCCTTCATCAGTGAAAAGCAAAGAAAAGCCAGGCTGAAGTTTGCAAAAGACCACAGGAATTGGACTGTAGTGGATTGGAGTAAGGTAATATTTTCTGAGGAGTCCAATTTTCAGCTTTGCCCGACACCCAGTCGTGTTATGGTTAGATGGAGACCTGGAGAGGCCTACAACCCAGTGTCTTGCACCAACTGTAAAATATAAAGAAAGGTCAGTGATGATCTGGGGGTGCTTCAGCAAGGCTGGAATTGGACAGATTTGTCTTTGTGAAGGGCATGAATCAAGCCAAGTACAGGGTTGTTCTAGAAGAACATTTGCTTCCTTCTGCTAAGACAATGTTCCCCAACTCAGAGGATTGGATTTTCCAACAGTGCATACCATACAGCCAGAGCAATCAGAGTGTGGATGGAGGCCATCTCCAGATTTGAACCCTATTGAAAACCTCTGGAATGTCATCAAGAGGAAGTTGGATGGTCACAAACCATCAAGCAAAGCTGAACTGTTTGCGTTTTTGCAAAAAGAGTACTATAAAGTTAACCAACAGCAATGTGAACTGGTGGAGAGCATGCCAAAATGCATGAAAGCTGTAATTGCAAATCGGGGTTATTCCACCAAATACTGATTTCTTAATATTATTTAGACAAAGCATTAACAATTTGTTTACAAATTATTTGTTTTGATTTGTTTTATTTGAGTTATATTGAGTTTTATTTGAGTTATTAAAGCTCCGCAAATACTGCATGATCTTGGGTTATTTTGATGTGTTGTCATTTCCTTTGAATATACACTCTAAATAGAAGAAGTTGAAGTGGCGACCCCTGTTCGGGGTTGCCACAGCAGACCAACTGGTCCGCACAACAACTTGGCAAATGTTTTAGTGAAATGAACAGTTTTGTTTCACAAAAAATGACAACAGTCAGCAGTTCACAAAAAATGAAACAAAACTGTTCATCTCACCAATACATACCTGTAAGAAGAAAAACAAACTGACTTTGCAGTGGTCTCATTTTCCAGAGCTGTATGTATGTGTGTATATGTGTATGTTAGTTAGTTATTGCTTTCGGCTGCTCCCTGTTCGGGGTCGCCACAGCGGACCAACTGGTCCGCACAACAACTTGGCAAACGTTTTACGCCGGATGCCCTTCCTGACGCAACCCTCCCATTTTTCCGGGCTTAGGACCGGCACTGCATCCAGTGGCTGGGGTTGAGGCATCGGCTGGGAATCGAACCCGGGCCTTTCGCATGATAGGCGAGAAACCTACCACTGAGCCACCAATGCCTCTGTATATGTGTATGTATATACAGTGGGGCAAAAACGTTTTTTGGTGTGTGTATGCATGTGTGTGTAATAAATAAATAAATAAATATATATATGTGTGTGTGTGTGGTGTGTATGTTTATGTTATTTATACATACAGTGGGGCAAAAAAGTATTTAGTCAGCCACCAATTGTGCAAGTTCTCCCACTTAAAAAGATGAGAGAGGCCTGTAATTTTCATCATAGGTACACTTCAACTATGAGAGACAGAATGAGAAAAAAAAAAATCCAGAAAAACACATTGTCTGATTTTTAAAGTTATGGTGGAAAATAAGTATTTGGTCAATAACAAAAGTTCATCTCAATACTTTGTTATATACCCTTTGTTGGCAATGACAGAGGTCAAACGTTTTCTGTAAGTCGCCACAAGGTTTTTACACACTGTTGCTGGTAGTTTGGCCCATTCCTCCATGCAGATCTCCTCTAGAGCAGTGATGTTTTGGGGCTGTCGCTGGGCAACACGGATTTTCAACTCCCTCCAAAGATTTTCTATGGGGTTGAGATCTGGAGACTGGCTAGGCCACTCCAGGACCTTGAAATGCTTCTTACGAAGCCACTCCTTCGTTGCCCGGGCGGTGTGTTTGGGATCATTGTCATGCTGAAAGACCCAGCCACGTTTCATCTTCAATGCCCTTGCTGATGGAAGGAGGTTTTTACTCAAAATCTCACGATACATGGCCCCATTCATTCTTTCCTTTACACGGATCAGTCGTCCTGGTCCCTTTGCAGAAAAACAGCCCCAAAGCATGATGTTTCCACCCCCATGCTTCACAGTAGGTATGGTGTTCTTTGGATGCAACTCAGCATTCTTTCTCCTCCAACCACGACAAGTTGAGTTTTTACCAAAAAGTTCTATTTTGGTTTTATCTGACCATATGATATTCTCCCAATCCTCTTCTGGATCATCCAAATGCTCTCTAGCAAACTTCAGACGGTCCCGGACATGTACTGGCTTAAGCAGGGGGACATGTCTGGCACTGCAGGATTTCAGTCCCTGGTGGCGTAGTGTGTTACTGATGGTAGACTTTATTACTTTGGTCCCAGCTCTCTGCAGGTCATTCACTAGGTCCCCCCGTGTGGTTCTGGGATTTTTGCTCACCATTCTTGTGATCATTTTGACCCCACGGGGTGAGATCTTGCGTGGAGCCCCAGATCGAGGGAGATTATCAGTGCTCTTGTATGTCTTCCATTTTCTAATAATTGCTCCCACAGTTGATTTCTTCACACCAAGCTGCTTACCTATTGCAGATTCAGTCTTCCCAGCCTGGTGCAGGTCTACAATTTTGTTTCTGGTGTCAGCTTTGACAGCTCTTTGGTCTTGGCCATAGTGGAGTTTGGAGTCTGACTGTTTGAGGTTGTGGACAAGTGTCTTTTATACTGATAACCAGTTCAAACAGGTGCCATTAATACAGGTAATGAGTGGAGGACAGAGGATCCTCTTAAAGAAGAAGTTACAGGTCTGTGAGAGCCAGAAATCTTGCTTTTTTTGTAGGTGACCAAATACTTATTTTCCACCATAATTTGCAAATAAATTCTTTAAAAATCAGACAATGTGATTTTCTGGATTTTTTTTTTCTCATTCTGTCTCTCATAGTTGAAGTGTACCTATGATGAAAATTACAGGCGTCTCTCATCTTTTTAAGTGGGAGAACTTGCACAATTGGTGGCTGACTAAATACTTTTTTGCCCCACTGTATGTATAAATAACATAAACATACACACACACACACACATATATATATTTATTTATTTATTTATTAAAACACACACATGCATACACACACCAGTTACTGTGTCTTACATCTGGTATTCTGCTCATAACACATCTCAAAGCAGATCAAACTGACTAGCAGCAGACTAATATAACACTTTACATTCCTAAGGCCTATAGACCCCTAATGCAGATCTAGGCACACTGCATATTAATGTCACTTGTGCCGATATGTTTACATTTGAGATGTCTGTCATCTGAATTCATGTTTCAATTATTAGCAGCTGGCTGAGGTTCCACCTTTTTAAAATCTTCAAATCAGCATCCAGATAAGACACTGTACAGATCAAGAAATTCACTGAATTTATGTACAGTTCCTCATACCACTGAAACTAAATTTGTGGTCATGCCACTGCCACCTCAACACAGCCACCACAACACATGATGGGCTTATAAATGAATTTTAGATGGAAGTGTGATTAACATCAAGTACAACATCTAACAAAAAAGGACACTAGCACACACTTTGATTAGGAACAGCTAGGCCATGCTCAAGTAAATAATTTTAAGTCTAGCGTTTCATAACCACACACCTAAAAGCACTTACATGATGCAGATGTCAAATAAGTAGATAGATGCCTACACTCATATTGTGCCTAATAAACATAGTGCAAGAGAAATATAGTGCATTTGAAAAGATCTATAAAATTAGTGAAATGTGGCTGGATTAGTCATCCCTGCATGTGAAATCCTCAAGACTTGCCTGGCAAATTAAATATAAAATTCAAACGCTCTCTGAGTACACAGAATAATCAATGCTCACTGCAATGCCTTTAACGGTCCATGAATGAAGCGTTCAAAAATCAAGTTAAAGGAAGGACAACCAGCAGTGGCTTCCTGTAAAACATCACAAACTACAAAGAGTGTGTGGCAGGACTCACTCTACTGCCTACAAATTTACACTAAAACCTCAGTGGTTATGCAAGCTTATGAAAGAGTATGCTGCGATACCAAACTGTGGAAATAGCAAAATCTCATTTCAATTAACTAGCAATCGCAACTAATTAAATTACATATAATACTATTGACTACAGTAACATAGCACTTTAGTAGTACTAAAACTGTAGTACTGTTTGGTATTGCATTCAAGAAGCTTTAAATACCTGTTGTCTCACTAGTGATGTTCACAAAATTTTATTGTGCTAAACTTCTATAATTTCCCTTTAAAAATGATGAAAACACTCAAAAGGTGGATTAACAATATCTGCCATAACGATTTGAACATCACTTCTAATTCAGTAGTAGAGCTGCAGCTATCGATTATTTTACTAATCGAAGATTCTACCGATTATTCCCTTGATTAATCGGATAAGAAGTACTTTTTCTTTATTAAAGAGGAATACTAAATATGCAAGAGAAATAAGACAGATCTCTTAAAATGAACAACTAACTGTTTCCTATTTAGAAAAATGAAAATAAAGTCTGAACCCATTTAGTGCATTTAATTTACATTACATTCAAAATGCAAATACAAATATATAAATAAAAAAACTTAACTACTTGAAAAAAGGTAAACATGGTACAACCTAAAACAAATAGTAGTAGTAGTAATAATAATAACAACTAAACATTGCATTTATGTTGTGCAATTTAACTTTGATGTTTCAGTCTAACTACAGGACATAAGCCTTTACTGTCTTCCTGGAAGACTTTGTGGCTTTTGTAAGAGGCAAAAATTAGTGGACAGTAAGGTAACTTGGAACAAGAGCAAAAGTCTATACACATAAAATTTGAAGAAACACATGAAATTAGAGTTATTTAGAGAATAAACCCTCTTAAATGTCTCTCTACATACTGGTGTGTGTGTGTGTGTGTGTGTGTGTGTGTGTGTGTGTGTGTGAGTGACAGAGAGAGTGAGGCTATCAAAATGAATGACGCTTAGGCTTTCACAAAACTTAGCTAAATTAGGGACATCATAACTAGCCACCATACTGATTTATGGTCTTAAATAGTCACTACATGTAGCCACAATCCACATACATTCTTAAGGGCCTTAAATTCAACTAGCAAATCATACTGATTTAAGCTAAGTGCAAACATTCATATTCATTTAAGCTAACTGCGAAGCTTGTGTCGACTCTGTGGACTTAAAGTGGGGACTGTGTGTTTTCGAATGAGATATTGAAGTATCGAACTTGTACTGTTGTGGTACACCAGTTCAATCTTACAGTAATCACACTGTACAGAGTTTACTGTCTGTTTTAGTTTGAAATGATCCCAAACTTTCAAAACTTTCTGCCATTTTCTTTGGCCTGAATCTTCTCGTCCCTCGCCATTTTCTCCCTGTGTTTAACGGGTTGTGCGTCAGTAATAATGGTCCGTGGGCAAACACAGCACTCTGTGTGTAGTTACAGTAAATGGACTAAACGAAGCTTCGAGGCAACTAATTTGCCTCAATGATTTTTTGTATTCAAATTACTCAAGGAATCGTTTCAATGATTTTTAGTATTCAAATTACTCAAGGAATCGTTTCAACCCTATTCAGTGAAGTTGCTTTCGGCTGCTCCCTGTTTGGGGTCGCCACAGCGGATCAACTGGTCCGCACAACAACTTGGCAAATGTTTTACGCCGGATGCCCTTCCTGACGCAACCCTCCCATTTTTCCGGGCTTGGGACCGGCACTGCATCCAGTGGCTGGGGTTGAGGCATTGGCTGGGAATCAAACCCGGGCCGTCCGCATGATAGGCGAGAAACCTACCACTGAGCCACCAATGCCTCACATTTTCAACCCTATTCAGTAGTCTGCATTATTGCATCATAAGTGTACTGATTTGCTCATCGACTACCACATGACATCAACTACTGAAGAGAGGGGCTGTGCACACTTTGTACGTGTAGAACAAGAATTCCCATCAGCAGCAAGGCACTTATTGTTCAGTTCTATAGTTGTCTCCCTACTCTTAAGACTAAATGTCTTCTCTGACTTTTAATAGATCTAAAACAAGTTGCTCTCACGTTACCCGATCCTTATCTGAAACTAAAAAAAACCCACAAAATTAGAGACATTTAAAGTCCTCAAGAATCATACATATTATACATATATAATCCCATACTATTAATGAAAGATGAAAAAAAAGCACACCATGAATAGCAAGCAATGATTTTATTTTTAAAAAAGTGGTATTTCAGGACTACTTCCAGCGTCCCCATGCCAAAGAAGTGTGCAGTGTCCTGACACAATGACTGTTGTCCTGTCACTCTCACAATCATCATCATAAAATGCTTTGAGAGGCTTGCCATCAGTCACATCATGACCCAACTGCCACCCTCAATGCAGTCTGTGCATCGCCCAAACTGCTTCACAAATGACCCTCTCTCTTTCTTTTACCCACCTGGGAAAAACAGGACATGTGTACAACTGTTCACAGACTTCAGTCCAGTTCATAATCATTATTCAGCATCTCATTAAAAAGCTGAGCCTTCTGGGCATGAACGCCTCCTGCAACTAGATCCTGGACTTCCTGACTGGGAGACTTCATAGGAAGCAGAATCGCCGACATCACCACATTAATCACCGGGCCCCACACCGGGCTGTGTGTCCACTGTTGTTCACACTTCTGAACCAAATCATCAAGTTTTCCGATGACAAAAGTGGTAGGTCTCATCAAGCATCAACCCATCTATAAATATGGACAATATGTAAGACATAGATGTTGACTTCCGGACAGCACAGAGTGACTATTCTTCACTGAACATTGCCTGATCTGCCGAGTAGTTAATCAAGAGCACCAAATTCCTCTGTGTTCCACAGACACCGTACCAGGTCCCTCAACACCAGCTAAATCAAGACAACGCCCTCTTGATCACCGGGGGCCTATATAGAGCATCCTTAGCACCTGCATCACTGCGTTTTTTGGAAATTGCACCGCCATGGACTGCATGACCCTACAGCGAATAGTGAGCACACTCAGTTCATCTGAGTCTCTCTTCCATCCTTTACAACACATGTTGCATGCACAAAGCCAACAGCATTGTGGATAACCACAAGCACCCATCACACAAACTTTACCCTCCTGGCATTTGGTAAAATGTGACAAAGAATTTGGTCCCTCACAACCAGACTGTGTAACAGCTTCTACCCACAAGCAATCTGACTCCTTACTTCCCACAATTGCGTATACATCTCTGCAATTTTTGCACATCACTTTTTAATGCTGCTATGATCTTTTGCTAACTGTCTTATGTTTACAGCCATAGCATCTTGCATTGTACTCAACTACAGAACTGTATACTGTCTGGATACTGTGTACACTATTGTATTGTAGTTATTGTACTGTCTGTCTTACACTATCTTCCGTCTTGCATGTTTGCACACCATATACTTTCTGCAGATCTGTTAACTGATATAAGACCAAGATGGCGGTGCGTGCACAACG
Source organism: Hemibagrus guttatus (assembly GCA_033459395.1). NCBI lineage: Eukaryota > Metazoa > Chordata > Actinopteri > Siluriformes > Bagridae > Hemibagrus > Hemibagrus guttatus. The sequence goes on along the minus strand of JAUCMX010000017.1, from coordinate 5,582,357 downwards.
TAAGGCTCAGCATCTCCCCAGTTTTTGTGATTTTGCAGTATTTTTCCTGCTCATCTCAGGTCTGTTCACACAGAGCTTTTGGATATCGGTCTGCGACACTCCGACAGTTATCACCACCGATCTTCGACTCATCCCAGAGATCTCCAAAACACTCAAAACTACGCACCCTACCCGGCGGGGCGGAAGTGCTTGCAGGTGGCAAACAGATCATAAACAAAGCCGGGGGAAACACGGAGGGCTAAGAACTAAGCTAAAGCTAACACCGAACCTGTACCGCAGCAGCTATAGATGGTTGAAATGGCAATAAAAGCCCCCTTACATGACAATAGTATAATAAGTGTGTGAGAATTATTATGATAGTGATCCTTGCACTGCATAGTAAACACAACTACTAATAATAGATTTGTCAATTACAATTGTAGTGATTGCACTGCAAAACAACTAAGTGTACTGCAATGCATTTCCAACTCCCCCCCTCCCAACAACTTCTTTTCTACTTCATTCTTATTACTATTATTATAGTAGTAGTAGTAGTATACCTTCTCTTCATGGAGTCTATAGTAACCCATAGAACCCCTTGGTGGATTTTAATGAAATTTGGCACATTGATAGAGAACGGCCCAAAGCATCTATACATGAAATTTGGGGTCAATCCATATCTCAGTGTAGCACCAACAATGTGAAAAATATCATGAACCCTTTGTCCTTTGATCTTTTTTGCTTCTGAATCCTTGGGTTATGGCAATTTGAATGCACTGGCATTAACATCTGCCATATTGGATTTTCCACCATTTTGAACTTTTTGACAAACCCGCTTTTGCTATCTAATCCTAAACCATTTATCCTATAACCACCACAATTTATTCAAAGAATTTTGCCAGGGCAAATGATAAGGCTGCAGACATCCAGTGAATTTCCATGGTAAAGTCATATCTCAGGAGTGCTATGACAAACTTGTTTGTTGTTTTAGCAGTCATGGGTATGCATCATGTTTCATGAAATATGGCCACTTGGGGCGCTATACCATTAAAAAATTATTCCCCCATTACTCTGGCACTAAAGCAGATATTTCAACTAAATTTCTTACAGTTCATCAGAGTTATGGATCCTCCCTGGAAACTTATGAAATCTCCACCTCAGCCATTTTGTGTGTCATTCATCTTTAATCTTGTCGAAATCACATTAACCATCTCCTGCTAGAGTCATGGCATAATGAGGATTTGTGTATAACCTCAGGAAAAACAGATTTAAACACCTGTGTCCTTTGTCTTAGTTGTCTACCTGGTGGCCCTAGTGTTTGCTCCCTTCATTGTTGCTTGCAGCTATATTTTTTATCATTAATGGTGCTTGAAAAGCACACTATTACTCTCACTTGCTTATTATTATATTATTATTATTACTACATACAAATTTGGTCACCTATTTGGGAAAGATGTCTTATGACTTTTATAAGCGATTTTCCCCAATACAGATCCTCAAAACAGACAAAATTTACATAGACTTTCATTGAAAAATTCCAACTTGTCAGGATTTTGACATCATCTTTCCATCAATGTACCAGCAGCAAACACTATTTATCTACCCCATCATCTATCATTCAACATTAAGTGGAATCACAAAATTATACCAATATACATGTGACATACCAAATATAAAGAGAACTGTGTGACAAGTATTCTGGTCACATCACGTGACATCATATACATGGCAACCTCCAAAATAAGTGGAAACAAAATTACCACAGCATACATAGGTGATGCATCAAAACACTGAGTACAATAAGGAAAACTTTGTTGTGTGTAATCTGGTGATGTCACGTGCACATATCCACTAGACGGCAAAAGGATTTGCAACCAGTCTGTCCACTTGTTTCCGAAAATTATTAACGCCCTATCGGTCAACTCACATCCAAAAATATTGCCACTGTCTCTCCACTCAAGGACAAGTTTTTAAGTTTTTTGAAGGACAGCTTCAAATTGTACATGTCGAGTTGTTAATAATAATAATAATAATAATAATAATAATACTATTATACTGACAGAAAAAGTCTGGAAAACTTAACTATAAATAATCACTTCTTTAATTTAGAAATGGACATTTGAAAATACGTAGTTACCTAGTGGGATGGATGACTCCCAATTACATAAAAACAAGCCAGAACGAGTACAGCAGTCATTTATATTTATAAAAACATCCAGAGAGTATGATTTTAAGACAATAAAGGTTGTAGCATTTACAGTTGTAGTTGTCTAACAGTGGAAGTGCAGCTTCTTTTTTTTTTAATCAATTTTAAATCACATTTAATTATTTTTTTCAATTTTAATAAAAATTTCCAGAAAAAACCAACACCACAGCAACGGAAATCATAAAGTGTTAAATGTCTAGTAGTTACTTAAAAGGATGAAGGAATTACAACAAACCATATTATAAAAGGGTTCTACTGCATCCCCTGCGTGAATTATTTCCGTATAACGGTATCATTTGTCGCGCGTTATTCTTTACATGAATTAATTTAGATTAGGATCAATTAAGCCGCACAAGTCTACATTAATACATTCGCCGTGGATAAAAAGTTACACTAAAGTAATTTCGGCGGGGAAATGAAAAAAACAAACAAACATGGACGCCTCCATGAAAGCGTGTGTTTTGGTCGCTCGGTTAGAGAACGTAAAATTCATTTTAGAAAATGCTTTACAAGCTCGGTTGCTTTTATCGGTTGCAGGTAAGAAATTACTAGTTACAAATTCGCAACGAACGCAGCGTAAAGCTAGTTTATATCCTTACCCTCTTCCCAGACCAGGAACATAGCCGAGAGGCGCTGGCATTCCTAGAAATGGCTTTTTCTTTTTGCCCATGAGTGGGGATGCCAAAGGAAGAGCAGGACCACTCGAAACATTTCCCCCAGCGGAGCCAGAGGAGCTTTTGGTAAGGTTTTTAGAAGGCTGTTTCACCGTAGCACTCGACATTATCACTCTGTCGTTACAACGACTACTACCGGAACTGATTCCTCTTCGTCTTCTTCTTCTTCTTCTTTTGGCTTTATGGCAGGTTGCGACCCAACTTCATAGGTGCATACCGCCACCTACTGTGAGGGAGTGTAAAGAAAATGGATTCTATATTTGTCACGTAGTCCCTATATCCTATATTTTAGTTCTAACGAATCTCATGATTGCATTCATTTGCTTTCCCATGTAAGGACCAGCATTCTAAATTCTCGACATCCTAAAGGTTGCAATTCTTCCTTAAGACTTCTCCTTTCCCCTTCATATGCAGTATATGCTGTACTGTCTCCTCTATTAAACAAACATCACATAAACCTGTGTTGTTTCCCAATGATATGTAATGTGTGGTTAATATTTGAATGTAGTGTTTGTAAATGTGTGAGAATGACTTACTCCCTTCTTGTTTATGTTATGAATGATTTTACTTTTCTTTATGCTTATAACGATGTTGACCTTTTTGATGAGTCCCAGTATGTCTGCTATTTCTTGTTGCATGCTTCAACTATCAAACGTTTTCCTTCTGATCCGTTGAGTGAGATGTTTATATTTGGTTCAATCATATTTAATGCTGTTTTGTCTACTCCTTCAGTACCCTGAATTCCCACATGTGCTGGTGAGTTACAATAAAAAATTAGATATGAATCCCGTTTGTTTTAAACTGTATAATGTAATCATGATTTCTTTAAAATGTCACATTTCTTTTAAATGAATTGCTATCATCTCTGCTGTGTACACTGATGTACCATATGTTATTCTTCCAGCTTTCCTATCCTCAAACTCGTTTCAGAGTTTGAGGATAGGAAGCAAAGATCATGTATTTTAAGAAGTGTTTATTACAACCCTGTAAAGAGAAATGATACACTGATGTGAGATTGTTCTCGATCAAGCTTAGCTTTATGATGTGTATGGCAGTGATCTTTTGAAATTTTTGTGTTGTCCCAAGGTCAAAAGGCGGGAATTGTGATGGAAAATTTTAAAGGAAGAAGTTCTGTGTACGTAAAATGCAGCGCGGGTGTTTATAGTGTCTATGTACTTTGAACCATCTGTGTATATGAGAAGAATGGAAACTTTTTATATATTCTATTACATATGATTTTAAATTAATCCCATCCTTTTTCCTTTAATTCTTTTATAAAGCTTCAAGTCAATTTCAGATTAAGCTAACAGTAGCTCCACAGAATTGTGATATTTTAATTTATAAAAAAATTATTTATACTATTTTACAATGTCTTTACAATATCTTTAATATTGCAGCTGTTCACAGTTCTTAACCTTTTTCTACTTGAGGATAATATATGATGACGGGTTGAGGGAAATCCAATGTCTCTAAAGCAGGCTTCAGTAAGTCTCGGGCCTGAATCTCCCGGGCCTGAATTCACAGCTAGTGCTAGATGCTAATGAGCATTTGTTTTTCGAGTATGAAGCAGATGATGGACATGCGCTCTGACATTTTCAGTAAATTTGACTCCATCATCTCTGAGGTTGTTAAAGAGAGATAACAGCAGCTATAGAACCTTTTTAGAGCAAACCAGTTTCATATGGTGCCACCATTATGGACCTTGAGCATGAGGCTCACAACCAGGATATTAAATTATCCAATGTTCAAGAGAAGGTTAGCACACTATTGGCCCAAGTTGATACTCTCTCTAAGAAATGCGAGGACTTAAAGGGATATTCCACATGGAACAACATTTGCCTTGTGGGCTTGCCCAAGGGCTTGGAAGGCTTTCGCCCAATGGAGTTTGTGACCCAGCACCTACAAGACCTGCTCAAATTTGATAAACCCTTACTGGACCGGGCTCATGAATTCATTAACCTGGGGATTAACCTATGGGATCACAGCGGTGGGAAAAAGCATCGGCTTTGTTATTCTTTGACCCTGGACAAAAGGTTACAGTAAACTTAAAGTGTGCAAAGAACAGGGCCCGTCAGGCTTGTATGGGATTCAGTCTTTTGTGATAAATTTGAGGTTTTTGTGGTCGGTAATGACTTGGAATGTGTGTCGGGCTCCCTCTAGCCAGTGTCTCCACTCTTCCAAGCTTCTTTTATGGATAGTAATTCTCTGTTACTGATGTCATAGTTGCTTCTGCTGAAGTCAGTCTTCTGAAAAAAGGCACATGGGAACAGCTTGCATGGGTCGCCATATCACTGGGAGAGCACCCCAACGATGCCACAACTTGAGGCATCTACTTTGACTATGAAGGGTTTGTCAAGGACAGGATGTTGTAGGTTCGGTGCCGTAGTAAATTTTTGTTTTAGCTGGGTGAAATCTTCTTGGGTTGATTCAGACCAATGAAGTTTCAAGGATTTTCCCCGCAGCAGATTTGTAAGGGGAGCAATGACAGAATTGTAGTTTCTGATGGACCACCTGTAAAAGTTTGAGAAGCACTAGGAATCTCTAATCTCTAATCTTCTTTAATGTTCATTGGTGTGGGCCAATCTGTGACTGCTTTCACCTTTTTATTGTCCATTTCCACCCCTTGGCAACTGATGATATAACCCAGGAAGATGATGACCTGACCCTTGTGAAATGCAAATTTCTCTGCTTTAATAACAAGTTGATGATACAAGAGTTGTGTAAGAACAGTGCAGACATGGGTGATATGGGCATCAAGTCAAGTAGCTTTTATTGTCATTTCAACCATATATAGCTGACTCAGTATGGGCCTCCTGGTGGTAAGTAATCATTATAGCAGCGAGTTGAAGAGTAACATATTGTGAATCTGTTCACACAGGTGTGTGTGCGTGTGTGTGTGTGAGAGAGAAAGTTGGTATAGTTCAGTTATGGGTGTTGAGGAGCCTGATGGCTTGTGGGAAGAAACTGTTACACAGTCTGGTTGTGAGGGCCCGAATGCTTCGGTACCTCTTTCCAGACGGCAGGGAGGTGAAGAGTGTGTGTGAGGGGTGTGTGGGGTCATCCACAATGCTGTTGGCTTTGCGGATGCAGCGTGTGGTGTACATGTCCGTGATAGAGGGGAGAGAGACTCCAATGATCTTTTCATCTGTCCTCACTATCTGCTGTAGGGTCTTGCGATCCGAGACGAGGCAAATCCCAAACCAGGCAGTGATGCAGCTGCTCAGGATGCTCTCGATGGTCCCTCTGTAGAACATGGTCAGGATGGTGGAAGGGAGATGGCCTTTTCTCAGCTTCCGCAGGAAGTAGAGACACTGTTAGGCTTTCTTGCTGATGGAGCTGGTGTTTAGTGACCAGGTGAGGTTCTCCGCCAGATGTACACCAAGGAATTTGGTGCTCTTGACGATCTCCACAGAGGATCTGTTGATGAACAGCAGAGAATGGCCACTTTGTGCTCTCCTAAAGTCAACAACCATCTCCTTAGTCTTGTCAATGTTCAGAGACAGGTTCTTGGCTTTACACCAGGCTGTTAGCCGTTGCACTTCCTCTCTGTTCGCTGACTCGTGGTTCTTGCTGATGAGACCCACCACAGTCATGTCATCAGCGAACTTGATGATGTGATTTGAACTGTGCATTGCTGCACAGTCATAAGTCACCAGGGTAAACAGCAGTGGGCTGAGCACACAGCACTGAGGTCTCCCAGTCAGCAAGTCCAGGATACAGTTGCAGAGGGAGATGTTCAGGCCCAGCAGGCTCAGTTTCTCAATCAGGTGCTGGGGATGATTGTATTGAAGTCAATGAACAGCATTCGTATGTATGAGTCCTTATTGTCCAGGTGGGTCAGGGCCAGATGGAGGGTTGTGGTGATGGCAAGGGGTCTAGTGAGGGTGGTCTTGATGTGCCTCATGATGAGCCTCTCAAAGCATTTCATCACGATGGGTGTGAGTGTGATGGGACGATAGTCATTGAGGCACGGAACTGTAGACTTCTTCGGCATGGGGACGATGATCCTTGTCTTGAGGCATGTAGGAACAATGGAGCTGCTCAGGGAAATGTTGAAGATGTCAGTAAAGACATCCGCTAGCTGTTCTGCACAAATATCATAACTTGTCACTTTTCACTAAAAACGTTCAAGTAGTGGTAGGCTGTTGATAGCTCCACTTGGAGACCTGACAGTTTGTTTGTATGTGTGGAAGGAAGACCGCACTCACACGTTGGTGGTGGTGGGGATGTGCGCTTTAGCTGAGATATTTTGTGGGGGCAGGGAATGGGGGTTTATGGATGGGTTTTATTTTATTTATTTTTACTGTGTTTCTTATGTTCTGTAAAGCTGCTTTGAGACAATGTCCATTGTTAAACACGCTATACAAATAAAATTGAATTGAAAATTGAATTTATTTATTTTATTTTTCTTCACTGTTTTTTCTTCTCTGCCTATCAGTACTATGTTTTGGATCATCGCCTTTGCTCTTATATAGCACTCTTTATTCCTTTACATGAACCAACCTACTCTTGAAATTAAATGTATCCCACATAAGAGAGTTTCTACAAGAAACTCACCTTAAAGCCTTAGATCATTTAAAGTTAAAGAAGGGATGGATGGGTCAAATTTATTATTCCTCATTTCAGGGTAAATCAAGAGGTGTAGCTATTCTGCTTCATAAATCTGTTTCTTTTATACACTCTGATGTACTTTTCCGACTCTAATGGTAGATTTTTTTATGGTCACTGGTCAGATCTATAATACTTGCGTGGTTCTAGTTAACGCTTATGCTTCCAACTTTGACAATGATGCTTTAGGCGCCTTTTCTACATACTTCCTGATATGTCATCACATTACTTAATATTGGGTGGAGACTTTAATTGCTGGCTCAACCCCCAATTGGACCAATCCTCATCTGTACATTCTAGGCCTGCTAAGGTGATCCAGTCTTTCATGATGGAGTTTGTCTGTGACCTCTGGTGCTTTTTGATCCTAATAGAAGGGAATATTCTTTTTTTTCATGTGCATCATACTTTTACCCGTATTGATTTCTTTCTGATTGATAATAGATTACTTCCTTCTGCATCTGTATGTAAATACAATGATAGTCATTTTTGATCATGCTTCTATTTCAGTTAATATTTTTTTAAGAACTTCACTTGCACTTGTGTGCATCTAAATAATTGCCAAATTTGAATGTAGACTTTGTTAACTTTGTGTCACAGCAAATTAATTTTTTTTAGTCTGAACAAAACTCCTGATATATCTGCCTCTGTGCTCTGGGAGACTTTAAATTCATATATTAGTGGGGAGATAATCTTATCTACAGTATATTAGAAAAATATTAGAAGAGATAAATTGTCTGATTTGTCACAATGCATATCTCAGCTAGAAAGCATATATGCGACTACCCAATCCCCAGATATATATAAGGAGCGTTTCTCTTTACAAGCAGAGTTTGTTGTCCTTATGATGCATCATACTACCGACAGATCATGCCAAACATCTCGTCAGATGCTCCAGATCCAAACACCTTTTCGCAGAACAATGGAGCCTGCCTCTTTATGTCCCTTTTTGCCACATGAATAATACACTGAGAGGTTACCAAGGTTATAAGAAAGTGGTTGGTTGCTCCTTTTTATCTCCAGTAGCATGTTCAAAGATTTCTTAGAATTAGCATTACTGCTTTAAAACATTAGCATTTTGGCAATGATGTTGTTGTACTCAGAGAGATGTCACATCTGCTACAGTAGAACTGGTGAGTAGGTCTCATTTGCTAACTTGGGCAGATTTGAAGGGCATTTAAAATATTTCTTTTTTTATTTCTTGGCATTTTGGGATCATATTAAAATGGGATATATTGTAATATGGCTTATCACCAACATGGTCTATCCCATACATTCCCTGTGAGCCATGCTTGGTGATGCATTTAGCAATCAGCTCTTCTGTTCTCAAAATCTTATTGAATTATGTACAGTAATTATAACAATCCAACACCACAAAAAGTTTCAGTTACTTTACAAACTTATAAAATTAATCACCTCCATTACTTTATACACTAACCCTAGCCATTACTGTCACCATGATTCATTAGGCTATCTTAGTTAGAATTCTATACAGAATTGTACAGCAATTGTTCAAAATGTTCTTTTCTAGATTTAACATGGGGGTTTTCTGAAAAAGAAAGAAAAAAAAAAACGACTCCATTTTTTGAACCATTCCCTGCTTTTTTCCTTGCGAATCCCATGGGGCCACATGACAATGCCAAGGAACTTGTAGAACTTTTTGACCATGCTGCACTCTTCTGTGTTATTTCTCAAATAACTTTTTCTTGAACAAATTTCTTGAAAGGATCCTGACGCTGGACCACCAGGAGGCCCTATGTATCATACAAGTGTGTCATCAATTTGAGTGTATCATACGAGACCCTTTGTCCAGCCTCTCTAAAGGACAAGCCATGATTGATGACATAGTCAATACTTGTTGCCTGAATTTCATTGGAAAGTTGAGCTCTATTTTGTCCCCTTACTGCAGCTTCTCCACCACGATTGCAAACACCTCTTCCTCTGGCCACTCTTCCATGGCCTGTTACTCTCCCTCCATGCCTTTCACCTTTTTGATCCATGCTTTCAAATAGCAACACATTGGTGGAATCTTTTATGGATGGCAGCAGGCTGATTGCTGATTGAAGAGTTGTGTAAACGAGTTTAACACAGGTACATTAGATATTCATAATTATGCAAGTTCTTTCTATTAGTTGTGAATAGATGTTTTCCTTTCGTTCAACACAGTTAATCCAATAGAGTTTGGGGTCTTTCAATATTTTCTGTGGTAAATGTTTTGAAAAAGAGTATGAAATGTGTGAAACAAATTAAAGTGTTCATTAAGCGTGTTTTAGCAATTGAAAAAAACTGTATACATTTCACTGTGGTAAATTCAAAGCATCTACGTACCTGACTCTCAAGTGTACTCAAGTGGTACAAATGTACCTACTGGATTCACTATTTAAAGAAGGCCATTGAAACAGATGAACTGTGTTGGTGTATAGAAAGTCATTCCACAGATTCTCATTTGGATTGAGGTCTAAATCTCAAGGTCTATTTCAAGATAGCGGCACAGATAGCTGCCTTGGTGTGTTGGTGCACTTTAGTTTGTCTTGTTTTGTTGGTTAAAACAGTTTTTTTGTGTTGACAGGAAGGTGTTGCTCACATTTCTTGCAGCATAGTACATAGTCTCAGAACAGACCTTGTTAATCTGTTACAATCAAGGGCCAGGGATTGTTTATTATACAAATTTATTTTAATAACCTGATTAGCATAAAACAAGACCATAGTGAAGCCACAGTCAGCACCTTTGATAAGAAGCTAGGACTGTTAAATACGAGATCTCTTGCACTTGTCTGGACTGATATAATGATATATATCAGCCATACCTAACTGGCAGGGGAGCAGGTGTCGCAGTTATTTATGATGATAAGCTAGGCACCATGCAAAAACCTAGACATAAAAACAACACGATTGAAGTTCTTTATACTAATTTAATATATGTAGCCACAAAAAATAAGTCTACCAAGTTGATTTCACTGATTGTTATTTACAGACTCAAAGCATTAATTGTGTGAGACTTTAATATTCATTTTAATAAGTCAGAAATATAGTACAAAATTTTACTTTTATACTTGCTGTTTTTGTAGCAGCAGACCTCTTTTGTGGAGATGGAGATGTAGTTTGTCCATTTTAGTTTTAGTTTGCCAACAAGCTAACATTTTCTGTTAATGACTGCAGGGATGCAGGGTTTAAATCCCCTCTTTTTCATTCTCCTTGCGATCTCCTCCTGATTTCCTTCGTTATGTTGGGCTTTACTCCGGATACAAGAGATGGTCAACTCAGGGCAATCTGGTCATGTGTATAAACAATTTTGGTGGTGTTACAGGCAGGGCTCCTATTCATTAGCAATGATCCGAATATAGAATATATATAGAATATAGAGTTAACAGTATAAAGTGTCCGACCACTATAGAAGCATCTTGGCATAAGTGTAATAACCAGGTGCACAGGAGAAGAACAGTCCAAGTCAGAAGGCAAAAATAAAAAACGATTAATTACCAGCGCTGCCACAACAGGTTGCTAGTAGCATGGTGCCATTTTGAAATATGTATGGCATACAACTTGCAGTTAAATGAAAATCTGGCTTACTCCTCACACTTTGTGCATAAATAAACTAAATTTAAGAAACTAAATTAAAAATAAGACCACACCCCCCAGCACAAACTCTCATGACCGAACTCAGGCTGGGGAGCGATGGGCCATTCAGCCGACTCCTCCCCACTGCAAGAGGAAATCCTCCACATCCTCCTCCATCTGTGTCCCCAGCATGTGAACCACCTCAAACTTAAATAGGTGAAGTGCCAGATAACACTTCAGATCTTCATGTTGTTATATGTTACGCAGTGGAGCCACTGGTGCGGGACATGGTCCGAACAGAAAATGAAGGCCTGTCCCAGTAGATAGTATCAGAGTGTGAGGACCACCCATTTGATAGCAAGACACTCTTTCTCTATCGTGCTGTACTTCCTGGATACCAACTTCCACCTGTCCAATCACATAGTTCAATTCAATTCAAGTCGATTTTATTTATATAGCACTTTAAACAGAGATTGCCTCAAAACAGCTTTACAGAAATATAAATATTTAGAACAGAAATTACAAAGTTTAAAATCGAATTTATATTATAAATTCCCTGAGATTACATGAGCAAGAAACCTTGAGAGGAACCAGACTTAAAAGGTAACCCATCCTCATTTGGGTGACATTGAAGAATGTGATTATAAATAATATCCAGCGGTTCAAAGCCATCTATCCATAGAAATCCCATGGGTCTCTACATGGAGACATCCCCAGTGATACGGTGCGAGGTGGTCTCCACAAGGGACCAGGGTGAATGAAACTGATGTGTTTAGATTTACTTCTAGTCCCAGCTCCTCCCTCTCAGGAACAACCATTGGCAATGCAATTGTGACCACATTCTCTCCATGGTTTAAGCAGATCTAGATGGTAAATTTTCCATATCCCTGCTCAATCTGTTCACCTGACCTCATAGTGACCACCCTTGACTCACCGTCTGATCTCAAAGGGCTCTTGCCACTTGAGTAATTTAGAGCTGGAAATGGGTAGCAAACAGGCACTTTGTATCCTGTTTTTCCTGTAGCTGAGTACCCCTGTTATACAGCCCAGCTTGAGATTCTTGCATTTATAGCAAATTCTCCAGTGATAAATGCCCCAGTGTGTGGAGTTTTGCTCTCAGGTCAAGAATGTATTGAATTTTGTTTTTGCTATTAGAAGGTCCATGGAGGCTTGTGGGATCTCTCGTACTGCAAATCTCATACAGGAAGACAGTAGCTTAGCAATGGAAAGGAGCTTAGCAATGGGGTGCTGTAGGAGAACTTAGAAAGGTTCAGAACACATAGAGTTGCATTCAGGTTGCATGCAGTGACTGAAGGTGAGTCAGTGAGTTAGTGATCAGTTAGTTTTCCAAGGAGATAGCAAAATCCTGATACTGGGATGAAGAGCAATTCACTTAAGCTGATGAGCTGTCAACCATGATGTGATGTCTACCAGACATGCTGAGATCTGAGCAGAAAACATTTTCTGAACTTGAGGGAAGGAGAGAATAAGTTGAATATTCATCTGCAAAGCAGTGGAATGAAAACCTGTGTGAGTATAGCGGGAGAGTATCAAGTACTAAGACTTGTGGGACACCAATAGAGAGTCTGAATAGCGCAGATGTGGATCCCATTAATGTCACCTGATATGACTGGCCTTCACACAAAGAGCTATCTGCCACTGCTTATTTGCTATGATTCTCTTTTGCATGTTTGTATCTTGAACACAGTGATTACATTAGTTAAAACTTCAACTAACACTATTTAAATCCTAAAACTATTAATTGTACAAGCCTCAAAAACCTTGATCATGGCACTTGCATCTTCTCTTCTTCTTCTTTCATTGTTTGCACATTCAGTCTCCCTGGAACATTATAATAAATGGATGACATTTACCTGCTCTGTTTTGTGATATTCATTCAATGTCTCTCATTTAGTGGTTTTGGTGCTGAGTAACAGATATTGAAATTATTATATAAAGCTTGCTTCAGGCATTATCAAGTGACCCCAGCAACCCCCCCCCCCCCCCCCCCCCCCCCAAAAAAAAAAAAAAAAAAGACATACATTGAGCAATTAGGGCACCCCAACCTAAATAATAATAATGTAACCATTTCTTAAGAATAGGCAAGTAGTGTACTGGGAAATAAATGCAGCCCTGGACTTATCCCCTATGGTGCTTGGCTTGGGTTTGTGATGGTTGATTTCCAGTGGTGGAATGTAACAAAGTACAATTAATAAAGTACTGTACTTATGTGTAAAATTGAGATATGTATTTACTTTGTTACTTTATACTTCTACTCCACTACTACATATAACAAAGGCAAATATTGTATTCCATTACATTTGTCTGTAAACTTTACATATTACAATTTTTCATACCCTTCTTGACCATTGAAAACTACATATCTCCACATGTGTTGATTTTAAACGTTTGTGAAAAATTAGGAATTAGTGTTTCTGTATGGTTTAAGAAATTTGTAAATAAACTCTTTATGACCATTGTCACACGGCTGTTTTTCTGAGCTCATGAAAAGTTACATTATAGAGATATGCGATTCCAGTGACACTACAAATATAACATGTTCTTTTAAAGTACTTTTACAAATAGCTAAACCTAACATTCATTCTTTTTTGTCTACCGCTTATCCGAACTCTTCTCGGGTCACGGGGAGCCTGTGCCTATCTCAGGCGTCATTGGGCATCAAGGCAGGATACACCCTGGACGGAGTGCCAACCCATCGCAGGGTACACACACTCCCCATTCACTCACACACTACGGGCAATTTAGAGATGCCAATCAACCTACCATGCATGCCTGTGGATTGGGGGAGGAAACCGGAGTACCCAGAGGAAACCCCCGAGGCACGGGGGAGAACATGCAAACGCCACACACACACGGCGGAGGCGGGAATCGAACCCCCAACCCTGGAGGTGTGAGGCAAACATGCTCACCACTAAGCCACCGTGCCCCCCTCTAAACCCCAACATATACTGCCATAAAATAACACAAACACATTAATGCATCAGTAATATTAATCTTAAAACCTCATATAAAGTAAAACACTGACCATTTTCCTGAACAGTGAGTATGTTTACTTTGCGGCAGCCCACTAGTATTTGTCCCTGTATGTCCCATGTTCAGTACACCACTGGGCAAGTTATAATTACAAAGTTATAAAGTTATAATTACAGCTGCTGGAATGAGATACACCATGAAAATATATTGGAATCTGAAACCAATCACAATTTGTCCACATATATACAGTAAACTAACAGCAACTTTAAACAAACACGGTGCTTAACTCCCGGCCCATGCCCTGCTTTTTGAAAATGCTATGGAAAAGATTAACATGCATGTGCATGTTGTGCAGTGTTAAAACCAGGAAATTCCTCCTTTTACAACAAATTTTAGGTAGCCCAGCTGTATTAACCATGTGTTAAGCTGAGCAGTGGAATAAATAAGTGGGTGACTATATGGCTGCGAAAGTATTTAGAAAATTACTCCTTATAAACTTGTGCAAAGAACTGAGGATACTTATGCACTGTCTGCTAAACAGGTTAGAACCAATCTTGATGTTTCTCCTGGAGGCCCAAAATGCCAAAGGGCCACAAATTTACAATGGCTTCTTGATGGGGATGCTTACAAAGAGGCCATTTCAACCATACCACAGACAAGTCTGTGATTTTCCAGAAGATGACAGAGACCTTTTAGCATCATTAGAAGCTTGATACTGATTAAAGCTCTAGTGTTGACATCTAATTCACCTTCCCAAGACTCCTGGATACAAAAGGACTGGCAAGTTTAGAATAACATGTTTTCAGTGGCTTGCAGTTTGAGAATATTGTTTATGGTCAAGTATCTTCTTTCTTAAAAGTGAATCAAGACTTTACTCTACTGTTTGATGAAGTGTCATCCTCCAAACTGCTTCAAAAGTGGGACACATCCTTTAGGCCAAATATCATAAAAGAGGCCATGTGGCTCAATTCAACACCAGAGTTAAGTCAGTTCTGTCAGCAGAAAGTCCCCAAGGAACTGATCCCAGATTCCTATTTAGTACAGTGGCTAGACAAAACATCAGATATCTGAAGAGAGTACTCCATCACAGTTTAGTATTGAGGACTTCTTCACCGAAAAAAATTGATAGTATCAGGAACAAAATAATGGATGTTCAACCCTTGACAGCATCCAGTGATCTAGTCCAGCCCAAAGCTCCACATCTAAAGCTACAATGCTTTACAATTATAGGGCAGGAAGAGCTGTATAAAATGAATCACCATGGCTAATTCAACGTGTTTGTTAGATCCAATTCCAACTAGATTGCTGAAAGAAGTGATACATACAGCTGGATGCATCTCCTCTCCTCAACATTATTAATTCTTCGTTATATTAAGATCACGTCCCTAAACCTCTCAAGTTAGCAGTTATTAAGCCTCTTCTTAAGAAACCTAAACTAGATCCTAATGAATTATCAAATTACAGACCAATTTCAAACCTTCCATTTATATCTAAAATATTAGAAAATAATGTGTCTGCTCAATTATGCTCCTTCTTACAGGAAAATAATATCCTTGAAGAATTTCATTCAGGTTTCAGGCCCCATCCTAGCACAGAAACTGCTCTAGTTAAAATCACAAATGACTTGTTTTTAGCTTCGGACCAAGGCTGCATCTCAACATTAGTCTTACTTGATCTTAGTGCTGCATTCGACACTATAGATCATAACATTCTCGTAAATCGCTTACAAGATCACACAGGTATTCAGGGACAGGCATTAAAGTGGTTTAGATCCTACCTGTCTGATCGAAACCATTTTGTATGTTTAAATGGAAACTGTCCAGTGTAATGCCAAAGAAATAAGGGATCCCACAAGGATCAGTTTTAGGACCTCTGCTTTTCTCAATATACATGCTTCCCTTAGGCAACATCATTAGAAGCCATGGAATTAGTTTCCACTGTTATGCTGACGATACCCAGTTATATGTCTCATCAAAACCAGATGAAATAAAATAAAATAAAAATTAAAATTGTCTAGATCAACAGAGTGTGTTAAAGATATTAAAGATTGGATGACTGATAATTTTCTATTACTAAATCCTGATAAGACGGAGATATTACTGAATAGTCCAAAAACCAGTACACAAAAGCTCTCACAATTCAACTTGTACTTAGAACCACTGAATTGCTTCCTGAGAGAAAACAATCAGTGCCATACCACTCATTGTCACCCACATCGAGCTCCTCAGTGTCTGATCAAGACAATAAGAGAGCCACGCATGCATGCTCCTCTACCAAACAAACAATGAAATGTTGCCCCCCGTAATGTAGCAGGGGCACAGATGCATGGACTTTATGAACTCACCATCTTTCCTAATCTTTTATATATACATTTTCCCTAGTCTAGACAGACGGGACAAACAACTGACACAAACATACACAGAGCGCTTTCTGCAAGCAAAGAAGATGGAGCAATGTTAATGATTTTATGATCCAATTTATCTTCAATAAGGAAAACTGGCTCATTATTATATACACTATATTGCCAAATATATATACACTATATTGTTTTGGGACACCCCTCCAAATCATTGAATTCAGGTGTTCCAATTACTTCCACAGGCCACAGGTGTATAAAATCAAGCACCTAGGTATGCAGACTGCTTCTGCAAATATTTGTGAAAGAATGGGTCACTCTTGGGAGCTCAGTGAATTCAAGTGTGATACCATGATAGGTTGCCACCTATGCAATAAGTCCATTCATGAATTTTCCTCATTACTAAAATAAACTAAATAATATTCCACAGTGAACTGTTAGTGGTATTATAACAAACTGGAAGAAATTGGGAACAACAGCAACTCAGCCACAAAGTGGTAGGCCACGTAAAATCACAGAACAGGGTCAGCACATGCTGAGGCACAGTGCGTTTAAGTTGCCAATTTTCTGCAGAGTCAATAGCTACAGACCTACAAACTTTGTTTGGCCTTCAGATTAGCTCAAGAACAGTGCTTAGAGAGCTTCATGGAATGGGTTTTCAGCTGCATCCAAGCCTTACATCACCAAGTGCAACCAACTAATGCTTCAGCATACCAAAACATTTTGGACAATTTCAAGCTCCCAAATTTGTGGGAACAGTTTGGAGATGGCCCCTTCCAGTTCCAACATGACTGCACACCAGTGCATAAAGAAAGGTCCATAAAGACATAGATGAGTTGACTTTGGTGTGGAGGAACTTGACTGGACTGCAGATTCCTGACCTCAACCCAATAAAACACTTTTGGGTGGAATTAGAGCAGAGACTGCAAATCAGGACTTCTTTTCCAACCTCACAAATTCGCTTCTACAGGAAGGGTCAAATATTCTCATTAACACACTCCTAAACCTTGTGGAAAGCCTTCCCAGAAGAGTTGAAGCTGTTATAGCTGCAAAGGCCGGTCCAACTCCATATTAAACCCTACAGATTAAGAATGGGTCATTAAAGTTCATGTACACGTAAAGGCAGACGTCCCAAAACTTTTGGCAATATAGTGTATGTGGTCTATGAGGTTTGACAGCAAGCACAAGCTCTTTAAAGATTGTTTTAAAATATTTAAAAACATAACAAAATCATTTGCTAAAAAGCATCAGATGCACATTGCTTATCATTGGGAAACTTTGACCCTTAATCATAATGAGTAAGGGCCAGAGATGAGAATGCAGTCAACATTGAAATCCTTGAAATCATACTGTCAATAGATGTTTTCTCAACCAGTTGGCTTAAAGTTGATGGTGTAGAATGTAGAGGCAGACTTATTTTCAGTGTGAAAGAGATATGCCATTGTTTTGTCAAATAAAATATCGAATTTTAAACTAAAACTTCGATAAAATTTTAGTTAAAAAATTACATTTACCTATTGGCAGACAGGCTAATTGATAATTAATAATTGATAATAACAATAACATAATAACAATTGCTAATTGATAACAGATAATTGATGATCATCATCATGCATTTGGAGTACTACAAAGTGAGGAAATACCTTCTTTTGTAATGATTTAATTCAACTTAATATTGAAAAAAATACAAAGATGATCTGCAAAGCAAGAATCAAGGTTAACCTCTATCAAAGTGATGGAAAGAGCAAAGTATGGAGAACAAAAGGATCTGTTTATAATTCAAAACATACAAGGTACTCTAATGTCAGGCATGTTGAAAGGAAGTGTCATGGCTTGGGCTTGCATGGTTGCTTTTGGAATGGGCTCACTAATCTTTATTGATCGTGTAACTCATGATTGTAGTAGCAAAATGAATTCAGAATCTATGGAAATATTGTCTGTCAATTTACAGAGAAATTCATCCAATCTAATTGGGAGGAATTTCTTCATGCAGCAAGACTTGGTATTATTGATCTTTTTAAAATAGCTTTTTTGGATTTAAAAACAGTACAGAGAGACTTGTTTGGTAAGCTATAAGTGATAGTTGAAAATGTTACATTTAAATGCTTACATGCTATAATATTGGTGTGCATGTCTAAACCTGTATACTAATATTAAATTTTTATCATTGGTCCAAATCTGTTTAATCAAAAAATAATGCATACCTTAAGACCAATCAGTTTCATGAATACATATGTTTACATAATATCACAAGTAAGAGTGCTATTGTACTGAACTCACTATCCACTTTATTAGAAATGCCAGCACATTCATGCAGTCTGATAATCTAATTAGCCAATTACATGGCAGTAGCCCACTGTAAAAAATCATGGAGATACATGTCAAAGGCTACAGGTAACGTTCATGTCAAACATCAAAATGAAGAAAACATATGATCTCTGTGACTGGTCATGGCATGTATATGGTACGAGATGGGCTGGTTTGAGTATCTCCAGGGATTTTCACAGACAATACAAACAGTCCAAGTTAGATGGGTCCATTATAGCCCAGATTGTTGTTCTTGGCTGACAGGAGTGGAACCTGATGTGGTCTTCTGTTGTGAATACTGCAGGGTTAATGTTTTGTGCATAATGAGATGTTTTTCTTCTCACTATGGTTGTAAAGAGTGATTATATGGGTTTTTATGTCCTTTCTGGTAGCTCAAACCAATTTAGCCATTTTCCTCTGACCTCTCTTATCAGCACAGTGTTTCCACTAACAGAACGGTCACCAATATTTTTGTGTTTTTTCCCCACCATTTTGTGTAAACTCTAGAGTAGTGTGTGAAAATCCCAGAAGATCAGCAGTATCTGAAGTACTAAAACCAGCCCTTCTGGTACTAACATCCATGATCAAAGTCAGAAAGCTCACAAGATTTATGTTTGATGTGAACAGCACCTTAAGCTCTTGACCCGAATCTGCTGCTGCCACCACAAATTGACTGATTTGATCACTGCATGAATGTACAGCTGTAAAGTGAACGGTATGTATGTACGTTTTTAGACTACACATCATTTACGCTGTCCACCAGTATAACCTGATTGTGTTTTGTGTAGCCAGCTAGCTGGACACACATTAGCCTAGCCCTTTTCGTCATGAGCAGACGGCATTACGTCGAGCCGCATCAAACGCCTCCATTCAGAGCTGGCTTTTATTATGCAGAAACACGACTATTTTTTTAGTTTTACCGATACAATACGACCGAATAATAACAACGCGCGAGTTTGTAAGTTACCTCCAGTTTGGCAACTTCTACTGCCGAAAGGTGGAGCGGACGGGCGCATGAGTCAGCAGCTGTACGGTAGGCTCGTACAGTTCGCCAAGAAAATACCCGTAGATAATCAGGCACAATCCAGAGGTAAGGAAGCGGACAAGGCGCCTTTGCCATTGCTTTAACATATTTTATACCATCGCCAGAACTATCGCAGATACCGCAATTTACCGCAATAAAACATCTTTTCTTCTTTGGCTTTCTCTATAGCGCGAGCTTTCGTTTCTTTACTCATCCATCGTATTCGCCATTTTGCTTCACTGTCTATAAAAAAGCTTCTTGCACTGTAATATTTCCCTTTAAGTGTAAGACACGTCTGCTGACCTGCTTGCCGTTTTTCGCATCTTAAAATCGTTTTTAAAGGGGAGTTGTGTAGAGAGGGACCTCTCACTTTATATGTTAAGAGAAACGTAGCGTGGGTCATTATGCGTTCTGGTCGGTTAACTTGCGTCTCTCTCTCTCTCTCTCTGTCTCTCTCTCTCTCTGTCTCTCTCTCTCTCTATCTCTCTCTCTCTCTCTCTCTCTCTATCTCTCTCTCTCTTTCATTCCTTATTCGTCATCCGTACTGCTCATTCTTTTATACCTCGTTACCGGACAGGGCTAGCTAGCCGCACGAGACCAACATAAAACTCATGGGCAACTGCTATGGTAACCCAGACAGGAAACGCGTGACCCCCTCCGACACCCACCCACACCCCACACACACACACACACACACACACACAAAGTGTGATTGATATCACTAGATTTCTTATCACACTCTGGTTAAATTAAGCATATACAGTGGATATAAAGAAAAACCCTACATACCACTGATAAAATTGTAGTATAATGATGATTTGAAAAATGAAAGCAAGGTAAATCATATCATATCTTGTTCCTACTTTAATGTGACCAGAAAAGGGCAAAACAAATAGTTTAGGAAAACAAAATGATAATAACCTGGTTGCATAACAATCAAATGACAATAACCTGGTTGCATAAGTGTGCACAACGTGTAAACAGCAAAAAATTCTTCTGTGTAACTTTAGAAGTGCTTTTGTCATTTGTAATATCTATACACACTGATATGGCCAAAATAGGGCAACACAGATAAAGACACTGCGTTCAGGAATAATATAACTTTAATTGTCTGTAATGCACCCTGGTGCCTTGGTATGGTTTCTAGTTTATGTACAAAAGAAACATTAGAAGCTGCTAGACATGGTTGATGTGGCTAATAAATTAACCATTTGAAATACTGTGAATCAAAAGTGCTCAGCTTTTCATTGTTCACCAAGTGCTATGTGTACAACTCATTGATTCATTACCATTAGTGCCCAAACATTTGTGAAGCAGTCTCATTTGTGGAGTGTGTAATGTTACTCAACTTTCTTAAATTGTCCAATGCGCCACATCACCATTGGCTCCCTGCCATTGCCGGGCCTTAGATTAGCTGCTTGCACTATGTATAGTATTTGAGTGTCACTGGACCTACAAATGCCACCTTAACTTTTATGATCTGAATTGGAGCCATGTAGAAACTGTTTGTTTTCTGTTTACTGGATTGTTGTGTGAAGCTATAAAGCAGCAGATTTAGGTCTGGACTGAACACCTGTATGCATTTGTGCATAAACTAAACTTCCCATTGGATTTGTGTGTAAAAGGGGAAACTATAAAATGAACATTTGAGCAAACAGAATGGACTCTATCTGGTGATTAAGAATGAGCGGAATTTTAGGTGGATCTTGTGTATTAACTGAATAGCATCGGACTTGCAGTTAAACCAAATCTTCCTCTGGATTTTCAGGTGAACTGAACAGCACACTACAGAATGCAGGATTCATGTGACTAAAAAGGTACTAAATACAGAAAAGATACTAAATACTATAGTCTACAATATTACTATATAATCTTGGGTCCTTGCTATTGTTACTGATATTTTGTGTTCTTTATAATACCACTCCATTGTCATACTGTTGTGGGGTTTTCTCTGCTAATGTTACTGGAATGAAATCTCTAGAATAATGAAATCTCCAGGTTTTTAATACATTCCAGTACGCTAATCTAAACAAAATGTTGTTCAGAATTGCTGATTTTGTAGTTTGAAATGATATGCCATCATACTGATTGCAGTGTGTAATTTCTCTTAAATAAATGTCCATTAATAGCCCATTACAGCAATAGTTTAATGGCTGCGGATGAAGACTTATGGACTGATTTTTGACTTGATTTTAAGACTATGCCTAGACGAAGAAAATTGCAACAGGCTGCTGTAGGATGCAAAGCACAAATTTGTACGGCCAAGAAGTGCAACACAAAATAACAAATCAAAAAACACAATAACAAGTCAGAAAACAAAATAACAAATACGGAAACAAAATAACAAATCCAGAAACACAACGACAATTTAGACAAACTGGAAAAAGTATGTGTAGTTTGTATAGGAATTCTTACTGCCATATCAAAGAGACATCTGTCACTTAAGATATACAGGAAGTCCTGCAGGCTGCAGCAGTAGAAAGTTAATCCGTGTGGATATGAATGCATCTCTGCTCTTATAATTCCCATCATCGTTTAATCTGGAATAGTTTTTTCTTCAAAACATACTTGCATTCTTTAGGTGTGTTTTTAGTGATCACAAACTAATCTTTATGCCATGATATGCTATCAGTATATCAAAAAACATGGCATATGAATGTCTTTCCTCAAAGTAGTGTTACATGAATTCCATTTTCTTGTAAAGATATATGTAAATATATATGTGTTATTTTCTTAAAAGATAAGAGTTAAAGTTGCACTATTGGGGAAAAAAAATGGTTTAACGTGAACGCAGAATTCCACACAGGTACAAGAAATAAAGTTAAATACACAATTTCCTACTGCTTATATATCTTGAGAATTCCATTTGCAAACTACACCTACCTTTTCTGGTTTGTCTGAATTGTCATTGTGTTTTTGTATTTGTTAATTTGGTTTTGGATTTGTTATTTTGTTTTCAGGTTTGTTATTTTGTTTTGCACTTCTCGGCCACCGTAAGTTTGAGACCTAAAAGCTGAATTGGCTATATTATTATAAGAGTGTCTTTACTGAATGAAATCTCTTGACTTGCAAACTAAACCTTTTAGTCACTTGGAACCAGGCTATTGGCTCAGAATATTTTCTTTCTGCTACAAATAATACACACAGTACTCTAGTGTTCAGTGGAAATTAAGACACACAACAAAGGCCTTTACAGCAATCCCTCTTCAGACTAGGAACATGAGTAAAAAGTGGAAAAGTAAGGATTTCAGTGGCTCATTAAGAGGTAAGACGCAAAGTACAATATGAAGGAAATGAAATGAAGTAAAATATTACCTGCAAACAGCTTTGCCACAAATGAAAGATGAATGCTGTGCAAAAGATATGCACACCACATTTAGTAGAATTTGAGAACTTAAGATTAGAGAATTACCTGCAAAATATAGTAAAATGTCTTAAAATGAACTTAACAATTTTGAGAGCATTTCTTTAAATATAATGTTTGTGAATATTATCATGGCAAATATTCAGACTCAGCTGTGGGTTTCCCCACCCATGTACCCTGCTGTTGGTGCTGCCTGCAACCCTAGGTGTTATATGGTTAGCTAATACTTTTATGGGCAAACATATCTACCACAACCTTTTCAGTATTCTCACCCTCTTTACTGCATTGACTTTAGAATAGACTTCATGTGCCTCAGTTAGCATTCATGTTCCACCCAAAGCAGTAATACTGGCTGATTGGCCTTCAGTGCTTGATGACAATGAGTTTGACAACTGTGCCGTGAATGATTCTTAGGGTAACATTCTTGAGGTCCCTTTGGGACCTCTGTAATGTAAACAGTACCAGTCTGGAGACAGAGGGGAAAAATGTTGAAGCTCATGGAAAAATTTGGAGATCTGCTTCATGGTCACCTAGGCCATAGTTCCCTTAGTGAGCATGTCTTTGACTGATACTAAACTAATACTGCCACTTACAAAGAAGCTCAATAACGGCCAGAAAAAATAATGTTACAGAAAGGTATTGAGCCAGCAACAGGACTAAGATATGCTCCTATGGCAATAGTGAAAAAACTTTATGGTAAGCCTAGAATTTGTGTGATTTTGTGGTCTTAACCAGCTTATTGTTAATGACTAATATCTTTTTAAGTTGATGAATCCCAGGATTTCTTAGCATTTGAAAAACTGCATTTAGCATTTGAAAAACTGTATGCTGTATACCTAAATGTTATTCTGGTGGATTACCGACATTTGAACAACACGACGTTTAAAAAACAATTTCAGAAATTCTGACCAGGCTGAAGTCAGGGGGGTCTTTTCCTGTAATTGAACAAATGCTAATTCAGCCTTAACAAGTTCACTATTGTTGGCCATTATGTCACTCCCTCATGTGTCCTAACAGCCTTAAACAGTGTGAGGGCTGTTGTCAACTTTGTAATGTAACCCAACAATGTGAGGCAAGTAAGTGTTTAGGACTGACAAGCTGCAGTCCCTTCAAAAACTATTAGCATGGCAGTGCCAATTTATTTGCTTTTGCTGTGGACTGAAGACATTTGGGTTTGAGATCAAAAGATGAATACGAGAAGATTTAAAGTTTTAAGTTTCACTGTGTTTTCTGTTACCCAGGTGTTTTCTGTTCTGATTGTTGACAAAAATAGTTAGCTCTGAACATCTAGTTTTGGTTTTAGCCGTGAAACCAAACACACAGTTTCACCTGTAAGAACTTTTTAACATTTTTAAAAAGGTCAAACCAACATTGAAATCAGAGATTTGTCTATGGGACAAAAACAAATTTTAAGATGACAAAAGAGGGAATTAATCAGAAGCACTGCAAAGATATTAGGCATGTCCAGTGCAACAATGTGAAATGTCCTGTAAAATAAGAAAACTACTTGTATACTGAGCAACAGACACTGAACGGGTGGGGCAAGGAAACAGCTGATAACAGAAACATTGTGAGAGCTGTGAAGGAAAACCCCATAAACAAGTCAGTGACATCACCGACAACCTCCATTGGGCAGGGGTGATGGTATCACAATTCGCTATATAATACAAATATAGAGGCAGTACCACACAATACAAAA
The DNA here is from genome assembly GCA_033459395.1 of Hemibagrus guttatus. Classification (NCBI taxonomy): domain Eukaryota; kingdom Metazoa; phylum Chordata; class Actinopteri; order Siluriformes; family Bagridae; genus Hemibagrus; species Hemibagrus guttatus. Next base: position 5,557,591 of record JAUCMX010000017.1, on the reverse strand, counting down.
CCAGTTATCAGCAGTAAGAAATGGAAGGCCAGATTTGAATTCACAGGAATGGGCAGAGAGCCACAAATGTTCTGCCAGTAAGAATAACCTCTACCAAAGTGATTGAAAGGCCAAAGTATGGAGGATGAAAGGAGCAGGGGTAAATTTAATGAAGCATTACCCTAGACTATATAATCTAGCTATGGGGGTCACAGTCCAGTGACTTCTGTGCCGGTCCCAAGCCCGGATAAATAGAGAGGGTTGCGTCAGGAAGGGCATCCGGTGTAAAACATTGCCAAATTTAACCATGCAAATCGTCAGTACTCTGAATTTCATACCGAATCGGTCGAGGCCTGGGTTAACAACGACCGCCATCAGCGCCGTTGACCTACAGGGCGCCGGTGGAAATTGGGCTACTGTTGGTCGAAGAAGTAGAGGAGGGAGGAGAGTGCACAGACAGAGAGAGAAGAGAAAAGGTAAGAGTGTAGGACTGAGAATAGGAACTCTGAATGTTGGTACTATGACAGGGAAAGGTAGAGAGCTGGCTGATATGATGGAGAGAAGGAAGGTGGATATACTATGTGTACAGGAGACCAGGTGGAAGGGTAGCAAGGCTCGTAATATAGGAGCAGGATTCAAGCTGCTTTATTATGATGTGGATAGTAAGAGAAATGGTGTAGGTGTGGTCCTGAAGGAGGAGTTTGTGAGGAATGTTCTGAAGGTGAAGAGAGTGTCGGACAGGGTGATGAGTCTGAAGTTAGAGATTGAAGGGGTGATGTTGAATGTTGTTAGTGGTTATGCCCCACAGGTAGGTTGTGAGTTAGAGGAGAAAGAGAGATTCTGGAGTGAATTAGATGAGGTGATGAAGAGTATTCCCACAGGTGAGAGAGTGGTGATAGGGAGCGGATTTTAATGGACATGTTGGTGAGGGGAACAGAGGAGATGGGCAAGTTTGGAGTTAAGGAAAGGAACCTAGAAGGACAGATGGTAGTGGACTTTGCTAAGAGGATGGACATGGCTGTGGTTAACACTTATTTTCAGAAGAGGGAGGAGCATAGAGTGACTTACAAGAGTGGAGGTAGGAGAACACAGGTAGACTACATCCTATGTAGAAGAGGCAATCTGAAAGAGATTAGTGACTGTAAAGTGGTAGTGGGAGAGAGTGTAGCCAGACAGCATAGGATGGTGGTGTGTAGGATGACTTTGATGGTCTGGAAGAAGAAGAGGTCAAAGATAGTGATAGAGAAGAAAACCAAGTGGTGGAAGCTGAAAAAGGAGGAATGTTGTGAGGAATTTAGACAGAAGTTGAGGCAGGCTCTGGGTGGTCAGGTAGTGCTGCCAGATGACTGGGAAACTACAGCAGAAGTGATCAGGGAGACAGGGAGAAAGGTGCTGGGTGTGTCATCTGGAAGGAGGAAAGAAGATAAGGAGACTTGGTGGTGGAATGAGGAAGTTCAGGATAGTGTCCAGAGGAAGAGGCTAGCCAAGAAGAAGTGGGACATGGACAGGACTGAAGAGAATAGACAGGAATACAAGGAGTTACAGTGCAGAGTGAAGAGGGAGGTGTCTAAGGCCAAACAGAAGGCATATGACGAGTTGTACACTAGGTTAGACACTAGAGAAGGAGCGAAGGACTTGTACAGGTTAGCTAGGCAGAGGGATCAAGATGGGAAGGATGTGCAGCAAGTTAGAGTTATTAAGGATAGAGATTGAAGGGTGCTCACAAGTGAGGAGAGTGTACAGAGGAGATGGAAGGAGTACTTTGAGGAGCTGATGAATGAGGAAAATGAGAGGGAAAAAAGAGTAGAAGGGGTGAACTCTGTGGAACAGAAAGTAGATAAGATTAGAAAGGATGAATTAAGGAAGGCTTTGAAGAGGATGAAAAGTGGAAAAGCAGTTGGTCCTGACGACATCCCGGTGGAGATCTGGAAGTGTCTAGGAGAGGCAGCAGTGGGATTTTTAACTAGTTTGTTCAACAGGGTTTTAGAGAGTGAGAGGATGCCTGAGGAATGGAGAAGTGTGTTAGTGCCGATCTTTAAGAATAAGGGTGACGTGCAGAGTTGCAGCAACTATAGGGGGATAAAGTTAATGAGCCATACAATGAAGCTATGGGAAAGAGTAGTGGAAGCTAGGTTAAGGAAGGTAGTGGAAATTTGTGAGCAGCAGTATGGCTTCATGCCCAGAAAGAGCACAACAGATGCAATTTTTGCTCTGAGAATTTTGATGGAGAAGTATAGGGATGGTCAGAGGGAGTTGCACTGTGTGTTTGTAGACTTGGAGAAAGCGTATGACAGGGTGCCAAGAGAAGAGCTGTGGTACTGTATGAGGAAGTCAGGAGTAGCAGGGAAGTATGTCAGAATGGTGCAGGACATGTATGAGAGGAGCAGGACAGTGGTGAGGTGTGCTGTAGGTCAGACAGAGGAATTCAAAGTGGAGGTGGGACTGCATCAGGGATCAGCTCTGAGCCCCTTCCTGTTTGCTATGGTGATGGACCAGTTGTCAGAGGAGGTCAGACAGGAGTCTCCTTTGACAATGATGTTTGCAGATGACATTGTGATCTGTAGTGAGAGCAGGGAGCAGGTGGAGGAAAACCTGGAGAGGTGGAGGTTTGCGCTGGAGAGAAGAGGAATGAAAGTCAGTCGTAGTAAGACTGAGTACATGTGTGTGAATGAAAGGGAGGGAAGTTGAACAGTAAGGCTACAGGGTGAAGAGGTGAAAAAGGTACAGGAGTTTAAGTACTTGGGGTCAACAGTCCAGAGTAATGGAGAGTGTGGGAAAGAGGTAAAGAAGCGAGTGCAGGCAGGTTGGAATGGCTGGAGAAAGGTGTCGGGAGTTCTGTGTGATAGGAAAATATCAGCGAGAATCAAGGGGAAGGTGTACAGGACAGTGGTGAGACCGGCCATGCTGTATGGTTTAGAGACAGTGTCACTGAGGAAGAGACAGGAGTCAGAGCTAGAGGTAGCAGAGCTGAAGATGTTGAGGTTCTCTTTGGGAGTGACAAGATTGGACAGGATTAGGAACGAGTACATCAGAGGGACAGCTCATGTTGGACGTTTGGGGGACAAAGTTAGGGAGACCAGATTAAGATGGTTTGGACATGTTCAGAGGAGGGAGAGTGAGTATATTGGTAGGAGAATGTTGGACATGGAACTGCCAGGCAGGAGGCAAAGAGGAAGGCCATAGAGGAGGTATATGGATGGAATAAATGAGGATATGAAGCTAGTGGATGCAAGTGTTGAGGATGCAGAAGATAGGGATCGGTGGAGAGAGATGATTCGCTGTGGCGACCCCTGAAGGGAAAAGCCAAAAGAAGAAGAAGAAGACCCTAGACTATATCCACCAAAAAGTTCCTTCTCTGTTTCATCAGTCCTTAACACATTTTGCTACATGTCCAACTCTCTCTCCATTGGCTCCCTTTTATCCTTCTTTTATGTCTACCATAGCTCACTGGAACAGAGATTAGAGAGTGACATTCAGCACAGATGTGTTATCCTCACCACTTACTTTCCTCGGCTCCGTCCTCCATTCACAAATCAGTGCTTGACCCCACCCTCACTTTCCAATACACCTATTGTCTGACTCAGGCTGGAGAGCTGGAGAGCAGGCTAGCTTGCAGCTGACTCCTCCTGCTGGTAGAGGAAATCTGCCACAACCATCTATGCTCTGGCCTGTGGACTATCTCAGACTTATATAACTGAAGTGCTGGATAACAACACGTGATCTGTGCATTGGCATCTTTAATGCGTTGGAGCCACTGACATGTGGTCCAAACAGAGACTGAATTCTTGTCCCAGCAGATAGTATTGGAGGATGTGGACCAACCTGGTGGAGGCTTGCAGGACCTCTTGTACTGTAAATAACAAGGACTTGAGCCACTTATCCCAGTTCCATGCATAATGGTAAACCATATTACAAATCATGTTTTTAAACACTTGGGTAAACCACTCCATGTGGCCATCTGTTTTTGGATAATGTATGTTAAGTTCAAAATTATTGGCACCCTTCATAAAGAGTCTGACATGATGCATTCAGATAAGAGCAAAAATAAACTCCTGTACACCATCAGAAAAAGATGGAGATTCTATACACAACACAAAGCACCTAATACGCACAGTAAAATATATAGATTTGTTGTAGCAGGATATTTCAGCCCACAACCTTGTTGCCTCTGCCAGGAGGTTCAGACTTGCCCAAAGATAAAACATTTAACAAAATGGTGAGTGGAAATTTAGTGAAAACTGCAATCCCTCTTCTAGTGTCTCCAACCTGTTTTAGAAATTACAGGCCCAGTGTTGAAGTAGTCTCTATGGCAGGCATCACAAAATATTTATTGCAAGGATACTGTGACAAACACTATACCTTTGTCAGTCAGGATCTCTTTCAGGATCCTGATTTGGGAAATAACATAGAAAAGTCCCTCCACCACACTATGCACTGTGATATTGCATAAAGTCTCTCCCCCTCTCTGTGTCTTCCTGATGTAGCTGACGTTGATTGCCCTGGCAACTGCTCCCCAGCCAACCTGGCACACATCCCACACCCTGCAATCCACACACATTCCCTTCAACCAGAGCTGACTTGCCAGCCAATTCGTCCCCAAAATCAGAGAATGGGTGAGGCAGCGACTAATTGCTGCCTTGATTGTATGCTTTTGTGCTCTGAATTGAATAGTGAATGTCAAAGAGGTATTCATGCACATCCCCTCACCCATATGTGGTGCACCCACTGAGCACACCTTACACTGAACCACACCTTACACTGAAACACACTTTGGTGAATTAAGGTTTGAATCAACAAAAGCATGGTAACACCTTGGACACTCCCTCAGTATGATACAGCTTGATCAGCGTGGCCTGTGACGTGTTGGGAATCCGAACCACTGCCCCTACCTCCATCTCATGGCACTTGTCCTGGCAGAGCCGGCTTCTCTTCAATGCCTGTAGACCACCCCAGGGCTCATCTGTGCCCCCTGAACATACCACCAAGTGGTCTTATTCCATGCCAGTTCCCTTCCGATAGTCGAGTGATGAACTGTTCCCTCAAGATCAACTACCTCATCAGTGCCACGCTTCTCTGCCAGCAGCCGTCCTGGGATGCCAGCGCACACATGGGGCATGGCCCCGGTGCTGTTGCTGGAGTACCTTGTTGTCAGACTAGGAACTGGAGCAGCTGCCGGTCCCTCTTCTGGGCAAGACTAGCAAGGGCTTTAACAGTTTAAGGGGTGAGGACTCCATTAGGGTGCAACTTGAGCTGTGACAGGCTGAACACAGAGACACAGAGGCAGAGAAATTGGTGAAAGAGTGCTTTTTTTTTTTACAAGGTGGTGGATCAGTGAAATAGTAAATTACACTTGCAGTAAGTTTAATTTAGACTTTAGTTGAGGCAAATCTGCGACTCACAGACAGAGAGAGACATGCACAATTAGTAGTCGCTAACATGTGAGAGAAGTTCCCTAATAAATCTCACCCTATGATACTATCCCTTTTTCTCAAAGATGGTGAGTCGAGACACGCATCTCTCTGATCTCTCTCATCTGTCTTGCGGTTACTACTTTTTTCTCTGGCCCACAGCTGAGGTTTTTGTCTCTGTTGGTAGGTGAAGAGTGACATGAAGCTGCTTATTGGTAGTGGTGTGGGCTCCACCATCACAATTTATATAATATTTTGGAAATTCATTTGAACCCCTCTCCTGTTCAATAACTATCAACACTGAGATCCTGTCCATGCTTTGTAAGCTGTTTGCAGTTCATGGCTTCATCAGTCATTTATAATCAAGAAGATGCCGGAAAAATCCTACAGCTTCTTTACTATCTTTATCTGGGGTTAACCAGAATCACTTTCTTGATGACAATTGTATGATAACATTTGTACATGAGTATGTATGTGATTTTGTGATGAATGTGGTTAATTCAGAGTACAAGCACATGACCCATTACTAAATAGTTTGCATACATACACAGCCAAGTTATGAGTTGGTCGGTTGTTTTTTTTTCTTTTTTTTAAACAAATTTTATTGTTTACTATATCATGTGAAATGTAGAAAATTATTTCATTTATATACATTTTTTACATCACAAAAGACTGCTTTTTTTTTTTTTTACCAGGGTGTGTATCTAATGTACCAGGGTGTGTATCTAATCATGTAATATAACTTCCTGTATACTGAAATGTGTATGTGTGGGGTATACCTTTACAGGCATGGACCCCTCCAGTGTTTCCCGTTTGGTTAAGCCATCCTCAGGCACATTCAAAGGACGCCCACCCAAACATTCTCAACCCCTGGAGACAGTACAGTTGGACTGCACTGAAAATGACAATCATGGTGAATATAAAGTGTACTGCATGGCTATTAAAACCTGATTCATAGCCACAGACAACTATTCAGGTTATAAATCTATCATTGTAGTTAATACCCAAATTAAAATGTCTTTTTATACACCCTAAATTTCTCAGTATATTGTTATCCATCTTAAAATATATTTTGTAACTAATTTAATTATTTAGTTAAACCTATAGTGTAGGTGTATAGTTTCAAGGGAAGAATCCAAGTCTGAACTTGCTGATTAGTTCTGACTGGCCCTCAACCCATGTTTTTGTAAGCAGAAAAGCTAGTGCTTGTTTTTAGTGATGTACACCAGTGTTTTGAATTAAATGTTTGCAAGCAGATCCTGAGCTGGATAAAGTAGTTTCTGAAAATGTGAGTGAGTGGATATTTATATAACAAATAAGTTTTATTGAAATACAGATTTAAAGAAGGATTGCAATATTACAGACTCTTTTACCTTAAATAGAAGACAAATAATAAAAAATAAAAATAAAAAAAACCCATCACCAACCATCCCTTACCAGACCTGTGCACATTAAATTGTGACATATGGTGAAAAAATATTAAGATATTACAATAATAAATGATGCATTAGTCCATAGTGTTTCCATCAAGATAACAGAGAAAAGAGCACCAGATTTTGTCAAACTGCTCTATTTTGCCATTCAAATAGTAGCGAATTCTTTCCAAATGTAGAGTGGAAGTCATCTCTCCAAGCCATAACTTGACCGTAGGTACCTCCTTCTTCCAGAACAATAATAGTAATTTCTTAGCTGTGGTTAAACTGTATGCAAGCAATTTGTGTTGTCCTCCTGATAATGGATGCCTATGTTCAGAAAGTCCCAGAATGATCAATGATGGGTCAGGCTGCATTTGTACCCTAAACATTTCTGAAAGCACATCAAAAATTCCATTCCAATAACTCTGTATTCTTGAGCAAAAAATAAAACTGTGGGACAAATCAGCATCTACTGAGTTACATTTGTCACAAAGAGGTGAGACATTTTGGAAAATTCTGTGCAGTTTCTTTTTTGAATAATGTAGTCTGTGAATGATCTTAAATTGAATAAGGCAGTGTCTAGAATTGATAGAGTGTTCGTTAATATACTTTAAACTCTTTTGCCATATTTCCTCAGAAATTTCCACTCTGAGTTCTTTCTCCCATTCTTCCTTAAGAAATCTAGTAGAGGGGGAATTAAAAGATTGCAGCAGATCATAAATTATTGATAATGCTTTTTTACTTCCTTTACATTGATCAAGACACTTATCAATAATTGAGGGTGAGGTATTATCCGATGAAGGTATATGAGTACGTATATAATTCCTAATCTGTAGAAATCTAAAGAAATGATTTTGGGGAAGTTTAAATTTCTGTTGCAGCTGACTAAAGGATGCCAAAACCCCATCAACGAAAAGGTCCCCAATAGTGCATAAACCCATTTCTTTCCATTGCATGAAGGTCCTGTCCAATATTGATGGTTTAAATGATGGATTCTTAGCGATGGGAGTTAAAAAAGAAAGGGACTTTATCTTGAAGTGTTCTTTTATCTGTTTCCAGATACGCAGTATATTTCGAATTACTATACTATTATTGAAGGTTGAGTGGTCTAAAGTTACAGGGGAAAGAATCACCGCTCCTGGATTGTAGGGATAACACTGATCACAAACTATTTGGAGCCAATTTAGAGGGGTGTTATGATCTTCCAACCACAATGAAATTAGTCTGATGTAAGAAGCCCAGTAATAAAGACGAAAATCTGGGAGTGCCAGACCTCCCTCTCCTTTAGGTTTACAAAGGTGTGCCTTCTTAACTCTGTGATTTTTATATCCCCATAAGAACGGAAGAATAATCGAATCTAATTGCTTAAAAAATGATTTAGGTAGAAAGATAGGAATATTCTGGAATAGATACAGTATCTGTGGTAAGAATATCATTTTAATTGCATTTATTCTGCTGAATAAAGAGATCGGGAGTGTTCTCCAAAATTGTATATTATCTTGCAGTTTGGAAATTAAAGGGGTAAAATTAGCCTTTAAAAGCAAAGAATATTTATGGGTAACTATAATTCCAAGATATGTAAATTTTTACATAGAAACTTTAAACGGAGAGGACCGTATCGAAGACTGATCTTTTAGTTCAATGGGCATTAGCTCACTTTTATTTAAATTAACTTTAAACCCTGAAAACATCCCAAACACATTAATAGTGTTCATAATAACCGGCAGGCTCACATGTGGCTTGGTAATGTATAGCAGGATGTCGTCTGCATATAAGGATATTTTATTTTCTGTATTTAAAGTGTTAAAGCCATGAATAGAAGGGTCAGAACGAATAGACTGAGCAAGGGGCTCTACGGTCAAAGCAAATAAGAGAGGAGAAAGGGGGCAGCCTTGCCTAGTCCCTCTCTTGAGATTAAAGGAACCAGACAAGGTATTATTGGTTATTACCTGAGCTGTAGGAGTTTTATACAAAATCTTAATCCAATCTATAAATTTATCACCCACGTCAAATTTTTTTAGCACTGCGAAAAGATAATGCCACTCCACTCGATCGAATGCTTTTTCGGCATCTAGAGAGATTATTACCAGATTGTCTTGAATAGCTTTGGGGTGGTGCATTATATTAAAAAGACGCCTAGTGTTTTGAGAGACATTCCTGCTAGGAATAAATCCGTTCTGATCAGGGTGAATTAAACCACTAATTAAACTACCGAGTCTATTTGCGAGTATCTTTGATAGTATCTTCTGATCTACATTAAGGAGAGAGATCGGTCTGTATCCTTTCACCTCTTCTGTATTTTTACCTTTTTTGGGAATAACAGTTATGATTGCTTCACTGAATGTCGATGGTAGCCCATTGACTAATGCCTCCTCAAAAGTTCTAAGCAGGTAGGGGGAAAGAGTTTCATTAAATTTTTTATATAATTCAGAAGGCAAGCCGTCTGGACCCAGAGTTTTACCGGTCTTTAAGGAATTTACTGTACTTTTTAACTCTTCTAAAGATATATCCTTATTAAGGGAATCACACTCATCTTGAGTAAGAGAGGGAAGATTACATTTATTTAGAAATTTATCCATAACTTGGAAGTCAATGCAAGGGTCAGAGGAGTATAAAGATGAATAGAATTCCTTGAAGCAGTTGTTTATATCCTTAGACGAGGTAAACTGTGCTCCAAGTTGCGAGTGGATATTTAGCCTAAATTTACCAATCTGATCTATATTAAAATATTCCAGAATTCCATGCCTTTTGTGTATCAGTATTAATTTTGACAGCCATTTTTGATTGTCTTAGTCTTTATCTTCAGACGAAAATGGTTATTAGTCTTAGTCACATTTTAGTCATCTTTGTCTTTTATAGTTTTAGTCGTTTTAGTCAATGAAAAGTCATTGCATTTTTGTAAAGTTTTAGTCATTAGTTTTAGTCAAACTGCAGTTGCCAACTTTAATTTTGTTAATTTTCTGTGTAGTATTTAGACAAAAATAGTCATTATAATTTTTCTCTCTTTAGACCAATTAAGCTTATGAGAAATTTGAAACGAGATAACGAGCTATAGTGACTGCACTCTTAGCACTTGTGCAACTCTCCATATCTCTTTTATTTAGTTGGATATCAGCCTGCTGTGTTGTCCTTGCTAATATATAAGGTAGGATCATACAGTAAGGATAGGTAAAAGTGGTCTATAGTTCAAGTATCAAGTAAAAACCAAAAATGTTTTCTTTAGCTGTTATGGAAAAACAGCATTCAAATAAATGTGCAGTAAACAGACAGATGTTCAAAAGCAGCTGAACATATATTACTAACAAACTTTTGTCTGCCAACAGTATTTACTGTATGATAACTATTAAGGGTGTACATTTGGAGGCAAAATAAAAAATTTTATGAAATCTGTCAACTCAGATATGGGAGTGTCAACTTCTCCAGAATGTAAATAGGGCAAAAATCAGGGCAAAAATCATGTAGTGTATTCTAGACTTAAGCATACGTACATGGTCAATAACTTCCAAATCCATAGTAGCTGTCATCATTTGGACTTAATTAAGTATCATATGCATGAAAATAAAAAATGAAAACAATGGGCCTCATTTATCAATCTTTAAGTATAGTTGTGTGTAAATGTTAACATAAGTCAGACCAAACTCAAAAACTGAAGGAAAAACACCTGTAAATGCCAGGCCAGAAATCCCTCACACCCTACCCTATGTTTCTTTGAAAAAGCAGGATGCAGACAGTCCACAGCACATTGGGGAGTCTGGGGAGTATATCGCACATTGCAGTTTGACACACACGAGAACACGGAAACTTATGTACTGGCTCTAATAAGGTGCAGCACAGCATTAATAGAAGATGCCTTGGCAAACAGAACTGACTTATATACACCACCTATATTTACAGCCGATGATTTTATAGCACCATTTTTTTTTCTTTTAGATAGCACCATTTTTTCTTATTGAATGACAGTTTGATTTTGGTGGCTTAGTTGTTAACATATTTTCCTCACACCCCCAGGGTTGGGTGTTTGATTCCTGCCTCCACCATCAGTGTGTGGAGTTTGCATGTAGAGTTCTTCCCGTTCCTTGGGGGTTTCCTCTGGTTACTTCGGTTTCCTCCTCCAGTCCAAAGATGTGTTTTTGGATGATTGGCATCTGTAAATTGTCCATAGTGTGTAAATGGGTGTGTAAGTGTCTGCAATTGTGCCCTGCGATAGACTGGCATACTTTTCAGGGTGTACCCTACTCTGTGCCCAGAGTCTTCTTCCTTGTAAACCAGTATAAGCAGTGTAGATAATGGATGGATAGATGGATGGATAAATCGATGGAATTATCTTATGTCTTAATTGATGGATTTGTATTGGCTTGCTTTTTTTTTATATTTATATTTTATACAGTTCATATGAAATGACATATGATAAAACTATTTGAACTTGAGTGTATAATCCATTTAAAAAAGTGCCCCTTCAAATTAATTTGAAGCCGATCAGTCAAGGTTTACACTAGTTTTCTAAGGTGTAAATTTACACACCATTACATGAGTAGAATACAAATATTTTTCTGACCAGAATGACCAGATTTTCATGAATACCAAATTTATTGTGTAAATTCTCATATGATAAATCTGTTCATATCCAACTTGATAAATATTTGGGCAGAGTTATTGGAGGAATATGTGAATATATTCTGCTGACTTGATTTGAGGTTTAATAGATATTAGAAATCAGTCATTTGGTTTGGGCAGTCATAACTATGAATGGAAAAGTAAAGAGTTACTGCAGCTACAGCATTGAGCGCAAAGACTCCTTACCCCAGTATGAGATCCATATATCTCTAGTGTAGAAAAAGCTAATTTTATGTGGTTGCAGGATTTGTAAAAAAAAAAAAAAAGGGCATTCTTATCGATTCAAATATGATAAAAGTCCACATATGTTTCTATGAAGGAAAGGGAAGCTGAAGGGTCTAGTGCAACTGAATTTAATGCCGGCTACATCACAGAGGATATTTATTAGCAAAGAAGACAAGTAAACACCAGACTTAAAAGCAGGAAGGGATAGGCTAACAGTGCTGTTTTGTGAAAATGCAGCCAGACAAAGGAAAAGCCTGTCCTGGATTCATAATATGAAGGATTGTAAAAAACAATAATACTTTTTCTTGAGTGGTTTCATCTGTGTTTTGTTCTGGAGATCAGAAAATACCTTGCCAGAGAGGAAAAGCCTTTTAAGGGCATATTAGTACTCAAAGATACCCCTGGACAGTCAGAACCTCAGTAAAGATGTTAAATCAAAAGTAAAGTAAAAAATTCAATGCCCCCCAACACAACTTCTCTCATCCAGCCTCTTGATTGGGGTAATAAGGAATTTTAAGGCAGAATAAAGGTGTTACTCAATGAAGAGGATTGTGCAGTCTTTGGAAGAAGACCATGCATGGAAAACATTATGAGAACATGGAAGGAGTATGTCTTTGAAAGAGCCATGAAAGCTATCAAGCCAGAGACGTTGAACTCATGCTGGAAGAATCTTTGGCCAGAATGTGTGACCGAGTTCACTGGCTTTACTACAGAGTCAATCAAAGAGATTATGCAAGACAATTTGGAGGTAGCGAAGATGGTATATGTATGTGTGTATATATATATATATATATATATATATATATATATATATATATATATATATATATATATATATATAAAGTCTGCATAGGTTCTAGGCTGCAATGGACTATTTTTATGACATATGTCATAAGGTCCTTAAAGGTGAAGGAAATGGAAGAAGAGATGTTGGCTAAGGTCACTGACATTTTTTAAGAAATGAACAGACAAAAATGTAAACTGAAAAAAATATTTCAAGAAGATTATACAGGGTATCACTGCATCATCTTTCACCGTTTCCACCGCTGCCACTCTTGTGGCAGTCCCTTCTTTTTTCTTTTTCTACATATGGAACACGTAAAAGATGACGAGGATGAAGACCCTGACAGTCCACTTCCACTTCTTTAATAAACAACTGTATGTATTGTACTATACTGTATATACAGTGTTATAAATGCTAGGAATAAACTGTTATAGTACACTGTATTGTTTTACCTTTTTGTGTTAAATATGGGGTCTATGAATGTTTGCATTTTTTTCACTTTAACCAGGGTTGTGGTCCTGTACCCCTAACCCCCATGAATGTGGATGGCTGCCTTTTTTTTTTTTTTTTTGTGTTTGTTACATTCTAGGAAGATGGGTATCGCTCAAAGTGCTGCTGTTAGTCAAAAAGGGGTCAAGCAACATTTCATTAAAATATCTGTATGATTTTTCCTAAAAGATTTTCTTTTAATAACAAACAGGAATGTTAATTTTAAAATGACCAAAAAAACCCCCAATTAATATATCAGTATATTTTAATAATATTTCAGAGAACTGCTGGAGATATGCTGTCATGTACACATCTCTGTGAGCTATATGGAGTGACCAGATCAATAATATATGGTACAAATATATGGATTTCTTTTGGTTTTATATATGGTAAAGAAAAAGGGAAAGGAAAAGGCAAAGTAAGTAAGGATTGTGATATTCATGAAAGATTTGATGGAAATGTATAGAACATTTTTACCAACAATGCAAGATTTTTGTGATAGAAGGCTGCTGCTGGAAGTGACATTACTGATAGCATTTTAGAAGAAAATAGGCTGTTTAATTATTCATAAATATTTGTTATACATTTTCACTTTATCGTATAAAAAATGTGGAGGGAAATTTTAACTGGAGAGAGAAAAAAAGAAGAGCTGTGATCACTGAGAGGTAGAAAGTTTTCAGTCACTGAGAGTGAGGGGGAGAAATTCACTGAGAATGTGAGGAAAAAAAGGGTTGGGATAATGGAATAATAACTGATGTAAGAGTGTACTGCTAGGATGAAAGGAAGATTATAGTGCTGAATAAATAGCATAATGAAATTACCGACAACCTGGGTGGGGAGAGAAAATGTTTGTGTATGCAGGCAGAAGACAGAAATGGCTGGAAGTGGAACTTTATTGTCAGGAGAGTCAGTCAAAACAAAGACTTCATAATTCTGAGGCTGTGATGTGTGATGGCATAGGTGAGCCATAAAATTAGGTATATTTCTTTTAGTTTTAGTTGATTTATATATCAACTATTAAATATTGCAAGATCCAACAACATTAGTGGACAGACTGGTGCAGTTTAATAAAATGAGCTTAATTTGAAAGTCACACAAAATGGCTTTTTAGGTCCAGTGGTCGCCTCCTGCTTGGTGGGTTTGAGTTGAAAATACAGGAAGCTCTGAAATGCAAAATCTGCTACATTTTGAGGCCATGGTTGCCTGACTCAATGTGCCTAGCTGGGAAAGCGTTGTTTACCTCATGGCATGGTGGTGTTATGCAACTTGGTGTTGAAGGCCTTATTGGCTTGTTTATGCTTATTTACACAATTGTCTAGAATGTCTTTCCATGATGTAGAGTAAAAGATTTCCTATCACTCGAATTGGGTTTGGCCTAACCCAAACTTGTTCCAACATAACACTTACCATGTGCACAAAGCAAGGTCAAAGAAGATATTGTTTGCCAAGGATAGTATACATGAACTCGGTGCGTTGAGCAGAGCCCTGATCTTGGGATGTCAGAGCAGAGCCCTGACCTTGGGACGAACTGAAATCAGTACCTGATTGCTTTTGTGGCTGAATGGGCAGAAATGCCGACAGCCATATTAAAAAATCCGCAGTGGCCAGCAGCTTAGATGCATCTAGAATGAATGTGCAATACTCATTACCAAGAATTGCACTCCACTTTTCTGTTAGTAATATATCCAAGTCCATCTAGTTATCAAGATAATTTCCAAAATGGCCTTAGTAATGTCAGAAAGTATGAACAACTTTTTAAAATATGATCAAGCAAACAAACTATGAAGAATAAGAATTTTAGGAAGAATATTGTGGATCTCATTGTCTCATAATGTGTGTACAGTATATTAAGCCCTGAGTAACTAAGTAGTTTATCTTACCATTATTTCTTCACTATTATGTTCAAAACCACTCAGCACACTGAGCAATGTCAGTGTACACTTTAATTTTCTGCATATAACTGTAAATCTGTTGAATCTTTGAAAAGACATACAGCAGGTAAAATAAGTATTGAACACGTCACCATTTCTAATATATAATATATTTCTAAAGGTGCTATTGACATGAAATTTTTCACCAGATGCTGGTAACAACCCATGCAATCCACACATGCAGATAAAGAAATATAGAAACTATAGATGTCCATAAATTATGTGTAATAATGTGAAATGACAGCGAAAAACGTGTTGAAGAAAGGGAGATGCAAAAAGGGATGGAAAGCCAAGATACTAGCTGAAATCAGTCTAATAATAATAATTAGAACTCAATCTTTTGTCAGTGCAAATTAATATCAGCTGGTTCAGCCCCAACTAATGGCCTTTAAAAATGTCTCATTACCAGAGTGCCATACAAGAAATATATCATGATGGAAGTGAAAAGAACATCATTTCATAATAAACTGTCCAAGACCAGGTGTTCCTTGCAAGATTTCTTTCAGAGGAATGAAAAGAATTATCAGAAGAGTTGTCCAAGAGCCAAGGACCACTTATGGAGAGCTACAGAAACACCTGGAATAAGCTGGTACAATTGTTTTAAAGAATACCATAAGTAGTGCACTCAACCACCATGGTCTATATGCATGCTCACCATGCAAGACTGAAAAAAAGCATGTTGAAGCTCATTTAAAGTTTGCTGCACAACATTTGGACAAGCCTGTGAAATACTGGGAGAATATAGTCTGGTCAGATGAGACTCAAAATCGAACTCTCTGGATGCCATAATACACACCATGTTTGGAGGGCAAAGGTCACTGTACATCACCCCAAAAACCCCATACCAACAGTGAAGATTGGAGGTGGGAATATCATGGTCTGGGGCTGTTTATTAGCATACGGTACTGGCAAACTTCATATAATTGAAGGAAGGATGAATGGAAAAAGGTACCGAGACGTTTTTGATAAAAATCTGCTGCCACCTACCAGGATGATGAAGATGAAACGAGGCTGGACATTTCAGCAAGACAATCCCAAACACGATCCCAAACACACAGCCAAGGAAAATCTCAATTAGATTTGAAGAAACCAGACTTGAATCCAATTGAAAATCTATGGAAAGAACTAAAGGTTAGAGTAAGATTTGAAGACTGTTTATGTGGAAGGATGGGCCAAAATCACACCTGAGCAATGCATGCAACTAGTTTCTCCATACAGGAGGTGTCTTGAAGCTGCCATTACCCACAAAGACTTGTATGAAGTATTAAATAAATTTCAGTAAGTGTGTTCAATACTTTTTACCTTTGTCATTTCACACTATTACAAATGACTTAATTTATGGACATCTATGGTTTAATTTCTTTGCATGTGTGGATTGCATGGGTTGCTACCAACATCTGGTGAAAATTTCATGTCAATAGCACCTTTAGAAATATATTTACTGAGAAAAATGGTGACATGTTGAATACTTATTTTACCTGCTGTACATAATAACACAATTTTGGATGTTCTTATATTCAATTCAAACATTCAAAAGCACTAATATGTGATTATAATGTTAGAAACAACTTTTATAGCAATATGCAGTATAAATGTTTCCACTCAACAACTACCTGGAAAAATGGAATGGAATGGATTAAATGTGACAGCATTACTCAGAAAAGTCTGTGACTTCTCTATCTTCTGCCCTGTTTATGACATTGCGGCATGTAGAACAAGTATGCATAGACCTATCAGGGAGAGGTTACCAGTACTTCACCTAATTGACTTGTTGTATTGTTGCTCCTTCTTTTCAGCTGGTTCATCAACCAACTTCACATGTGTGAGATGAATCCACCTTGGCTTCCTGTCAGTGACAAGGATAATATGATACAGTCCCTCAAACTTTGGTTATAATGGTGTTTGCAAGTGCTGTGGCTTGGTGACAAGAACCCACTGTCCTGGAGCCAAGCTGTGACTACCAGGTCCAGGTGAATTCTAAGCATCAATCGCTTGCTTTCTCCCTGTTTAAACTGAATCTGTAAATTGAGTAATTTTTTAGCAATGTCTGTAACTTTAGCAATTTACTAGTCAAGTGGACATCAGCAGGAGAAAAGTCAGACGTTCCTGGCAACAATATTGGTCGGGCAGTGTCTTTTAGTGTAGGTGGCTCTTATACAGAATAACACAATGGGAAGAGCTTCTGTGAAAGTCCTTCCTGATGCATTTCAATCTCTCTTTTTGGGAGTCTCTCTTTGATGGTTCAGTTCATTTGCACCACGATTCCCAATTACTGATTATGATGCAGGCAGTGGAATTTCCTTTCCATACCCATCATTTGGCACACTTCCTTTCAGAATGCTGCTTAAAAGTGTGACCCTGTGGTCTTTGTCCATGACCTTTGCAATGCCGTTATGAGGAATAATGAATAGCATGATTGCAGTATGAGTATCTGCTTTTTCTTGTTAAATTCTTCTACCCACCTCGACAATATGTCAACCATGACTAAGACTTCAGAGCAGGCATGTATTTTTAGCATGGTTACTACTTGCAAATGTTGGAACAAGCCTGGATGGGCTGGAACTTTCATCCCAGGAGTTTTGGGTCTCCACACTGGATTGTTTATTTTATACAGTTAACACAGTAACACTTTCAGTTTCTTTCTTGAATGCTAGGTTACACCATATAGACCATCATTTCCACTTCAATTTGAACCAGAGAATTTGTATTTGTAGCCAGATATGGTAGTAACTTTGGAGGAGTGACAATGCTTCCACAATCCATTTCCATGCATCTTTGCTCCATTTTACATCCAGGACCATTCTTTTCTCTTGTCTATATCCTTCTTGTAGTACTTTGATATCAAAGGCCATTCTTGTAGAGCATTGTCTTTGCTTCAATCTTTTGATCACCTGCTGCTACTACAGGTGCACCTCAATAAATTAGAATGTGGTGGAAACGTTCATTTATTTCAGTAATTCAGCTCAAATTGTGAAACTCGTTTATTAAATAAATTCAATGCACACAGACTGAAGTAGTTTAAGTCTTTGGTTCTTTTAATTGTGAAGTATTGTGCAGATCTTTTGAATTGATTAGCTGATTGTCATGTCACCATATTCTAATTTGTTGAGATAGTGAATTGGTGGGTTTTTGTTAAATGTGAGCCAAAATCATCACAATTAAAAGAACCAAAGACTTAAACTACTTCAGTCTGTGTGCACTGAATTTATTTAATACACAAGTTTCACAAATTGAGTTGAATTACTGAAATAAATGAACTTTTCCACGACATTCTAATTTATTGAGATGCACCTGTACATTCCATTGTGCTTTTCGTCTGTGTTTTGTTTTTATTTGTGCTTTGACTTTAATGACACAATTCTTTTAGTAGTTGCAATGCAGCTAATAATTTTAGGACCAACTGTCTGTTGGCTAGATTACATGCTTCAGTGAGTGCCTTGAGTTCTTCTTGTTGTGCTGAAGTATTCTGTGACCAAGCCCTTGAGGAGAGCACTTTATGTGCTGATATTTCTGTCTAGCCTACCAGCCTCTGATTAACTTGAGAGGATCTATCTGTGCACAAATCCAATTTTGGATTGTGCACAGTGTGGTGGAAATTCAAAAGCAAATCACTATTTAATAAAAGAAGGCTTGCTAACAGGCTTCACTACAATGGAATTCAAGACAAGTCAAGGCAAGCCAAGTTTTTCTGAGCTAAACTATATGCCTTTGTAAAGTCTCAACTTCAACCTGTTTTTCTTCACAGCTGTCTCTTCCTCTTGGATGGGCTAGATTTGGTTATAATTAGTTATGTAGTTAGCTAATATTGTTTTTGTGCATACACATCTCTCTTCTCACACTCAGCGAGTGTAGTCCCCACCTTTTATTATACTAAATAATAGAATAATAAAAAATGTTTAGATGTGATAACACCTTTTTTTGGAGAGCATCTTGTACAGTTCCAAAAATCTCTTTGGTGAGCATCTCCATGCTGAAACAGACCACATTGTTGTAACCACAGCAATATGTCTGCCTTCCAAGCATGTTCATGTAAACATGTATATTGAAGCATAACTATTACCATATGTTATAGCATAGGGAATTTTCCACTACACAGAAGTTCTTCCTTGAGCTGTCTTTGGTTTTTTCATCATCTGAACAACTTTGACAGTTGTGATGACCCTCTTCAGTATGTGGCTCTGGTAACAATATTGCTGGGTGATTTCTCAGTGATGTTGGGCAGCTCCAGCATTGTTGTCCATCATGCAGCAGTAACTTGTGACAGTGGATTCATGGTCATTATTGTGTGTACATCATGTGAGTATTTCAGTGCATACCTTTCATCCATTACATTTGTCAACGCTGAATCCACAGCCAGACCTGTGGCTTGAATCACTCTTAGGCAGGGCCCCCATCCTTGTGACACTTCATCTAGCTTTCCTAAATAATACAAGACTGCTCTGTTCATCTCTTCATGTGCTTGACCAAGACAGAAATCATGTACCTATAGTGCTGATGAACATATAGAAAGGACAGTCGACTGGTGCCTCCAAGGGCTGGTGCTTGGCACAAATCTTACTTGATGTTCTTGAATGCTTCTTGCAGTTGTTTAACTTTTCATTTTTCAACTGTAGCTTTTCTTAAGAGTGTTTTCTTACCTTCATCATGTCATATAATATTTGGGCAATAATTGTGTATAAATCAACCTATTGCTCTATTGAAATGGCAAAATCCCAGAAATTATAGTAACTCATGGATGCTTGCTTTGTATCTATTTTCTGTCAAAAAATCAAGGAACATCTTTATCATGTTGTTCTTCAGTTTCAGAAGCCACAATCATCCATAAAATTTTTTTTGAAAGATGACATCACTGGATGTTCTCTCAGAAGATAGTGGAGTGTCATGTGATAAACTGTAGTACTATTGTGAATACAATGGTACAACAATTGACAAACATGTCTTGTTTAAAGTCTAGGATGGATCTGTGACACTAGCCACCCACACTGGAACACCGATGCCAAAAATGTTCTTTTTGTCCATTCATTTTAGTTCACACATAAAGGTTGAATTAGTGTTAGGAAGTGCCTGAGGGCAGGGGTCTCCAAACATTCCTAGTATTTCTCTGCAATGTTTTGCAATGCTCATGTTAGCTGCAATAGCTGCTTAGTAGCCAGCAGGCGTTCACATCCAAGGTACTTGAGTTTGACTTGTCTTCCTTTCTCTCTGATTTCTCAAAATCTTTGTATTTGTATATGCAGTGTTTAGAATGTGGCAAGGTTTTCTACAATTAAGTCTTTCTTCTTTCATGCGATTTTCTTGAGCAACACCACTATCTGATTTTTTGGTTATATGTGTCTCTCTCTATCAGGCCAGTGACTAAGTCACCATAGTTTCCTACTGTTTTCCATTGAGGATTTGAGATATTATAAGCATCTCACAGTTGAATTGTGGTTTTATTCAGAACATCAATGCAATAATTGCACGAAGCTTCTCTGAAGCGTGCTGTCTAGGTTTCATATGGTTTGCTTGTACACTGAACACAGCTTATAATGTTTCCTCCACAGACATGTGCATTTGCTTCATTGAAAATTCCAGGCAGCATCTAAATTTTGCAGCCTGTGCAGCATCAGTATTTCATTTGTCTTTTGTCTTCACCTTCATAAAAGGCTCTTGTGAGTATAGGTACCATGATTAATTCAGAACCATTAGTTCATATGGATGAATATTGTAGATAACTTTTATTTGTATGCCATGTTTTGTTCTCTGTTTTTTTCTGCTTATTGCTGGTGGCTATATTCATGATTGAATTCCTCCATGCACCATGATTATTTTCCAGCTATGTTATAAAAAACGAGAAAAAAAATCACATGTACATAAGTGTTCACAGCCTTTGCCATGACACTCAAAATTGAGCTCAGGTGTATCCTGTTTCCACTGATCATCCTTGAGATATTTCAACAACTTGATTGGAGTCTACCTGTGGTAAATTCAGTTGATTGGATATGAATTGGAAAGACACATACATGTCTGTATAAGGTCCCAGAGTTAACAGTGCATGTCAGAGCACAAACCAAGCCATGAAGTCTAAGGAATTGACTGTAGACCTCCAAGACAGGATTGTATCGAGACACAGACCTGGGGAAGGGTACAGAAAAATTTCTGCAGCATTGAAGGTCCCAATAAGCACAGTGGCCTCCATCATTCGTAAATGGACAAACTGAGCGATTGGGGAGAAGGGCCTTAGTCGTGGGAGGTGACCAAGAACCTAATGGTCAATCTGAAAGAGCTCCAGCATTTCAACCATCTCTGCAGCACTTCACCAATCAGGCCTGTATGGTAGAGTGGCCAGACTGAAGGCACTCCTCAGTAAAAGGCACATGACAGCCCATCTGGAGTTTGCCAAAAGGCACCTGAAAGACTCTCAGACCATGAGAAACAAAATTCTCTGGTCTGATGGAACAAAGATTGAACTCTTTGGCCTGAATGGCAAGTGTCACGTCTGTAGTAAACCAGGCACCGCTCCTTACCTGGCCAATACCATGTACAATGTTTTTCAGCGGCAGGAACTGGGAGACTAGTCAGAATCGAGGGAAAGATGAATGCAGCAATGTACAGAGACATCCTTGATGAAAACCTGCTCTAGAGTGCTCTGGACCTCAGACTGGAGTGACGGTTCCTCTCCGAACAGGACAACGACCATAAGCACATAGCCAAGATAACAAAGAAGTGGCTACAGGACAACTCTGTGAATGTCCTTGAGTGGCCCAGCCAGAGCCCAGACTTTAACCCGATTGAACGTCTCTGGAGAGATCTGAAAATGGCTGTGCACTGACGATCCCCATCCAACCTGATGGAGCTTGAGAGGTCCTGCAAAGAAGAATGGGAGAAACTGCCCAAAAATAGGTGTGCCAAGCTTGTAACATCATACTCAAAAGACTTGAGGTTGTAATTGGTGCCAAAGATGCTTCAACAAAGTATTGAGAAAAGGCTGTGAATACTTCTGTACATGTGATTTTTTTCGTTTTCGGTGGCTTAGTGGTTAGCACGTTTGCCTCACACCTCCAGGGTTGGGGGTTCGATTCCCACTTCTGCCATGTGTGTGGAGTTTGCATGTTCTCCCTGTGCCTCGGGGGTTTCCTTCGGGTACTCCGGTTTCCTCCCCCGGTCCAAAGACATGCATTGTAGGTTGATTGGCATCTCTAAATTGTCCGGATTGTGTGAGTGAATGAGTGTGTGTGCCCTGCGATGGGTTGGCACTCTGTCCAGGGTGTATCCTGCCTTGATGCCCAATTACGCTCCCCGTGACCCGAGAATAGATCGGATAAGCGGTAGACAATGAATGACAAATAAAGGTAATTCAAAAAAACAAAAAACAATTCCATGTTAAAAAAAATTACATCAGATGTTTTTAAATGCTATGAAATAATCCTTATTTAACATAGATGATATTAAATAAACAAATTAACTTAAAGACGATGGCCTCTTTGGTCTGAAATAACAGAAGAACATTTGTTGCTGTGTCACTGCTGTTGTGAAATTTAAACTAAAATGGCCACCTACAAACTACTTAAATAATCAGAATACTCCTGACCTGGTATTTTAGAAATACCATTATCACGAATACAACAGTTCCTTAGAATATTAGTCCTTCTGTTTTTCTGGTGACAGGAGAAAAAAAATCACTTAGAACTTAGGTCTCCAATAAGTTCTACAGTTCCCATTCTTTTTGACCTTTAATTTAAATTTTCTTGACCTTCTCATCAATGTCTGGGAATACTTGACGTACAAGAACCAACAGTCATTTCTCTTGACTTGAACTTCCTTGATGTTCGGAATATATTTCCTTCCTTGATGTTAGTCCGGTGTCATCTCTAAATTGTCCGTAGTGTGTGTGATTGCGTGAGTGAATGGGAGTGTGTGTGCCCTGCGATGGGTTGGCACTCCGTCCAGGGTGTATTCTGCCTTGATGTCCAATGATGCCTGAGATAGGCACAGGCTTGCCATGACTCGAGGATAGATCGGATAAGCGGTAGACAATGAATGAATGTTAGTCGGGTTGGAATGCCATTTTGCAACCAGACCCGGATCTCCGTGGAAGCTGCGTGCACCCGCACACCATGGATCAGCGGAAGATGTAGTCCGACGTAAAGGAGAGATGCAAGAGAAACTGAAGTCCGTAAAAGTCCACAGCAATGCCCCAAGCTCTGGGGACCAAGTGACATTCGACACGGGCAGGAGGGGGGAGCATCTTCCACCCGGGTTGCCGAGTGGTGTCCTCCACGGGACCACGAAGTGGAGTGGTGTCCCTGGTGGGCAGGATGTCAGAACCATACTTCCATAGGGTCCGATAAAAAGGGAAGTGCCCTCCACCAAACAAGGTGCCGAGCGTCATCCTCCACAGGACCGTGAAGTGGAGCGGCGTCCTTGACCGGGACAGGAGTAGAAGCACCTCCCTGAGGAAACGGGGCAAGGAAGTCCACCTGCTTGGAATGGTGGAGAAACAGGTGGTCCGCCGGATGTCATCCACCGATAGTCTGGGCCCTCACCAGCACACAACAGGTCCTTGCAAAAAACAGGAACTCAATGGGTAATCCTTCTGGGTCTTCAAAATCTTGAACCCGGATCTCTGTGGAAGCCACGTATGCCTGCACGGCATGAATCAGACCCATATGCAGGATAAAACAAGCACCACTTTATTGACGGGGTAGAGACGTCACAAACACAAAACACGGAGGAATCTAAACATGGTTAACAAAACATGACGTGAACATTGCAAACCAGGCCATAACAGCAATTGGACGTTAAACAAACGGACAAAACAACAACCAAACATATAATGACTAGGCACAAGGGCTCATATATACATATATAGGTCAAAACATCAGGGCAGATAGGGAACAGGTGACAAGGCGGGAAGGCAGAACAATAGGAGGGGCATGGCACAAAACACATGGGGAATATAAACAACAAAGCAGGCTACGATGATCCACCTGCCAGCACCCCCTCCAGTGGTCTGGCAGGGAACTGTCCTAGTGGTTCCTAACAATTGACTAGGTACTCGCATTAAATGCTAGGCATGGCATCTCTGCAAGCTAGGTTTCTCTGCAAGCATTCTTAGCTCTTTACATGCACACTTGAAACCTGTGCCACAGTTTGATCCGATTTGTTTTGCTGGACCCTTTATGGCAAAAAGCATCAGAGGGCATTGATAAAGGTGGATGCATCAAGAGTTTCAGTTAATTCAAAGTGGACTGCTTGAATACTCAAACAGGTAAAAATATGTACCCATCTTTTTTATGCAAAGCCACCCCATGTGCTGTTTGAAGCGACCATCCAGGGCCCAAAGATGTCAAGGCTGATATAAGTGAACAGTGGATCAGTGGCAAGTTGATTTGGAGAAGAATCTTCTGTTCAATGACTCTTCCTCTGAGTTTCTGACAGATGATACTTATATGAATCACACTATGGATGCGTTTCTTTGCTCCAGTGATCCAAAATCCTGCGTTCCAGAGGTGTCTGTGGTATATGACTGGTGTCTCTGGTGTATTATTTATTAAAGTGTTTCATGATCAGAAGGGCTTTTCCCAGGAATGATAACAGGATGGTTACAGAAGGCTACCCTCAGAAGTCCATCTTGGTCAATGAAGGGGTTCAGAGTTCTTTATGATTCACATTTTTATGATTTCCTTCTCTTCATAAAACTCAGCACTGCTGGATATGTTGTACTTTCACAAATTTTGCTTGTGAATGTCCTTCTGTGAGTGTTTCTTCACAAAGATGCTATTTTTTTTTTTACAGGTGTTTGCTAACTTAGTTTCAAGTCTGAACAAATGCATGTGGATTAAATTGGATATACCTCATAAGAGATTTTTCCAGGCTGAGAAGCACTCAAAGCGATGTGAGCCAAGTTTACCAGTAAAGTCATGGGGTGTCTGATCTGTATGGTTAGAGCACATTTCAGGCGCACTTCAGGATGGGGAAGAAAGGCAGGCCTAGAAAGCCATGTAGAATGTTTTAAGTTCAAGGCAGACACTGAAAATGTTGCATGATCAGCAGGGTTTTGACTTATGGAAACTGTTCTGGCCTTATTGATTTCATAATCCATTGAACTCTATTACTCACATATATGTAAAACCATCTGGTTTGGTTATGAATATACCCCAAAACTACTTTACTGTCAGTATAGAATACTACAACATTTGGAGTGATATAAAACTCATTTTTAATGAGTTTGGCCATTTCTACTGCCAGGACTGTTGTTCTAGCTTCAATTGAGGTATGGTGTAAGCCAGGTGTGTCAAATCTTATCAACAAATGGCCGGTGTGGGTGCAGGTTTTCATACCAATCAAGCAGGAGACACACCTAATTCCACCTGGTTAATCGGCCCTTTCCAGGTAAGATTGGACACCCCTTGTGCAAGTAAACAGTCAAGCAAGCTTAGCCTTGCCTAGGACAAACCCTATATTACATGAGCCATATTACATCCATCACTTTCAGATAAACTACTTGAGCACTTGCCTTTGTGAAAACATCTGACAAACCATCAATTACTGCCCTTTGTGCTGAAAACCTTTTACACGCTGTGTATTCCAAACTCAGACAGATCCTGCAAAGAGTGTTTCCATCAACTTTCCTGACTGTTGCTTGAGGAGCAGCCCAGTTTTTTGTGTCTGCTCCCAGGTCAGGAAGAAGGAACTTTTGTTGTATTTTAACAGGTGCTGCCAGCCCAAGAGGGTTAAAAATGCTGTTGACAGTTGCTAAGACACTTCTATGTGTGAAAGGCTTCTCTTCTATGGCAGGACAAAAAGTAAAGATATCTGTTTTAAGATTTCAGCTTAGAACAAGTCTCCCCTAGATAGGCAGAGTATCATTTTCCAGATCAAGGTCCTTGAGGTCTTTTGTACGATCCTCCACACAAATTTGCATTCATTACAGCAACACTTAGATGCTATTTTATGAATACCCATGTTGGAACTTGGTAGCATCTCCTGAGTTCTTTTCAATAGATTAATTGCTTTCTCAGCCTTGGGCACTGATTTCAGGTCATGATTCAATAAAAAGGGGCATTGGTGGCTCAGTGGTAGGTTTCTTGCCTATCATGCGGAAGGCCCGGGTTCGATTCCCAGCCAATGCCCCAACCCCAGCCTCTGGATGCAGTGCCGGTCCCAAGGGTTGCATAAAAAAATTATACATAAATTATGTTATACATAAAAAAATGTATAAAAGAAAAAAAGCACAATTCAGTGTTAATATATGAAAGGAAGATAATGATAATCATTTTCACTAAATGTACAGCACAATTTTTTTTACATACCATGAAATAATCCTTTATTAACATAGATAATATTAAATAAACAAATTACCTTACAGACGATGGACTCTTTGGCCTGAAATAAAAGAAGAATATAGCTTTTATCAGAAAGACATCTGCTGCTGTGTTGCAATAATGTGGTTGCCTAGTGGTCAAGGTTCTTGGCTAATGATTGGAAGGATGTGAGTTTGAATTCCAGGTCTACCAAGCTGCCACAGCTGGGCCCTTGAGCAATGCCCTTAGCCCCCAATTGCTCAGTTGTATAAAATATAAGTCGCTGTGGATAAGGGCGTCTGCCAAAATGCCAGAAATCAAAAACCAAAATTATTAGTCATAATATGGTCAAAACACTTACACTTAATGTTAGCTTAACATTTTGCTTTTCTTTTCAACTCTGGCTAAAAAATTTATGGAATTCGGAAAGGTTTTTGTACTGAAGATAAAATTTCTATTAATATTCAAATATTAGCAAAAAAGGATGCCTAACTTTTCCATAGTACTACATATTTTCAACTGCAATTTACAATAAGTTTTATTGATGCATAATTTCTAAATAAATAGTGTTCCTTCATGGCTATAATGCAAAAACAAAAATTATACAGCAGCTACGGCAGGCAGACACGCCAGAGCCAGAAATGGGTGAAAAAATGCTCTTTTATTTACAGTGCTCAAGGTGAGGGAGAAGTGGAGTAATAGCAGTGTTGTCTGAGCTTGCAGACTGTATGGGGTGGATAAGAGCCAGGACCCAGGGCACTTTGTGGGGTGCAGCAAGTTCGGGGAGCGTTGTCCTCACTCTCGGTGCCACACTCTGAGAGACATACATTAGTACACAGTAGTTTACACTTCCTCTTACATCTCCATGTCTGCTGTGCCCCTAGAGTTTCTCCAGGTAATTTACCACTGCTCTGATTGGTTGCTTCTGACCTGCAATTCTGCTGCTGCTCCCAACAGCTCTGTGCTCTTTCGCTATCCGCAGCAGGAGGTGCTGAACTGTTGCTGTCCGTTCAGCACCTAGGTGGTAGTAGCATGAGGAGCACTTGTAGGCTGCTTGTGGGGAGTGATGTGACCACCACTGTCCCAATATGCTTGTCAGTGTTAGTTTTTGGAAAAAAAACTTTTGAAAAAATAATTATGTGGACAACAAAGAACAATAAAGGGTTAGATTAAGAAAACAATAATAAATAAGTGGACTTCTAAGAACAGGATGTTTCTCTAAAACTGAAGGGAAGACAAAGAGAGAACTGATCACTGGTCGCTCCCTACAATGATTGTGACAACAATCTCACAAATTCAAACAAAGCCCTATCCAAACCCAGCTAATGTTTGCCAAAAAAAAACAAACAACCCATCCAATTTCATTAAACCATGTGGAGATTTTTTTATACTCTGATGACAGCCTTTTTAAAAAATCCGTAATACCAAATAATAATAATAATTGGTGAGCAAAAAAAACAAACAAAACAAAAAAACTAACACATCACAAAAGAACACCATCCCCATTGTGAAGCATTTTTAGTACATTTAGGAAATTTTTCTTAGGAAATTTACATGTATATTTGTTTTTATAAGCAGTTATTATTAACGTATCACTATTAACAACAAATGGGAACATTGCTTACAAAAATTAACCATGTTTTTTTGTGGTAAAAGTGTAGTAACCATGGTTTTTTGGTGCATTGATTACTATTGGCAAAATCACGGTTTTACTATAGTAACCATGTTTAACTATTGTTTTTGAAAACCATGGTAATTTTGTGGTAACAGTGGTTTTACTACAGTAACCATGTTTTTTTTTTTTTTGCTTCAGCTGTAGGAAAACCATGTTTATAGGTTTTAAACCATTCTTAATTTTTGTAAGCAATGTACCTATATGTTGTAAATAGAGATAATTAGCATTATTATTAGTGATAATAATAACTGCTTATAATAAATAAAAAAATATATAAAAATAATATATGCGTAAACAATGCTTTCGTGTCTTCACTGGCTTAAGGTTACATCTGATACTTACATCTTGGTCCATTCTGGCAAATGGTCTACCTGTTGCTATTATCTCATCAAATTTGCTTGCACCACCTGCAGGTGAAGCGGACAAGCATTAGGTGTCGATTATGCGTCGATGTTTGATTGCTCTTCCTGCGATACCCGGATGTGCAACGTTGAATTTCTTGGCGAATTTGAATCATTGAATTTGTGGAAGCGAAATAATATGCACTGAAATGTCCTGTCAATTAAAAGAAGCGGACCCTGCCATTGCGCGGGACAAACGCTAAGATAAAAAAAAAAAAAAAGTCCTGTCAAGTATTAAAGGTTGTAATTTAAACATCTGAATATTTAATATTGAAATTTTAAACAATGCAATTTTGTGTGTCCACTTGAAAAATTCAGTTTAATTATGCAACTATGTTGAATTGCAGAACCTTAAAATGCAAGCACTGTTAATACCATGCATTTTTTTCAGTTACTGCTATTCAGCACCTTTTTTGTGTGAAATACATTTGTCACTATTTTACTTCCATAGATCTGAATGCAAATAAATCAGCAGCAAAAAAGCAGATGAAATAAAAAGCACTGAAATTAATGTTGAATGCTTTTCCTACAGCTAAGCTTCTAAAGTTGCTAATATTAAAGGTCACTGAATAACAGATGTATCAGTGTGTGGTCCTTTTTGTTTTCATTGGTTAAATATCAATAAATAATTTTTAATTTACCGATTTAATTTACCGATAAATTACCGATCTTTACTTAAGTCAGTCCATGTTCTTCATTTTCCTCAGAATATTAGTAGATTTATTGTAAGAATATAAGCCTAGTTTGTTCAAGGCAATAAAAAATCATTCAGTTAGCCTAACTGGTATACTTCCTATTGATTCTGTTTACATGCATAATAATAATAATAATAATAATAATAATAATAATATTTAAAGTAGTAGTAGTAGTAGTAGTAATAGTAGTAATAATAATAATAATCATGTAAACAAGGAATAGAAGAAATTTCTTTTCTGGAATATCATGATACAAAATACTGACGCAAGGAATTTTGATTCTCAGACGTGTATTGCAATATTGTCATTTTATGAGCTCTAACTCTTTCTGATCACTAGACAGCAGCACCAGAGGTAGACACATATATGGTGAAAAGATTTGAATAACATTTCCTAATGGCTCTTTAGGACAAGTAGCTCGATCATTTCTTCCTGTATCTGAGTGCTTGTGTCTTTAATATTTGCAAAATAAGTGATGAAGTGCAGCACAGCATTGGGCTGAATTCAGCATTGGGCTTCATTCCACTCACATTCCACTCAGTAATATCTGGGATGCTGGACAAAAACCAGTGCCAGGATGAGATGAGAAGACTACACTTAATAATTGTGTCATCAAAAGAAACAACCAGATTTGAGATGACATTTACAAATTCATGAAGAAATTCAGAACATGACTCATGGGGTCTGTAAACAATAAATAGTGGAATTGACTGTTATTTGTCATTGCTGTGGTTCATGCCATAATTTAAAGATAAAATTAACAAAGCATTTTTAGTTCAGAGAAATCAGACAGCTTGTTGCATGCATTGAAATTTGGATTTCCATTTGTGAACTACGTGTCTGGAACGGATACATTACGGCGCAGGAGGAAAGGTTGCGAGCCACCCATAAACTGAGTTTGGATTTTCAAATTTTCATTTTTATCATTTCATCATTTGATCAGCTGATGGATATTTTCCCTTTTACTATTTTGTTTTTCAAAAATTCTATTTTTGGACTTGATCCATTGAAAGGACTGAACTATTCTTTAAATTTGAATTTTTTAATGGACTGACTTAAATTGTTGAAAGGATTGATGTAATAATTTTTATTCTTTGTCATTGTACAAGCTAGTTGTGCATTTCACTGTGTGTATATGTATTTGTTGAGCAGCATTCATATGTGTATATGTATTTTTTGAGAAGCATTCATCTTGTTAGATGAATGGTAAAATCTAACTTTGTGCTCATTTGGGTTGAAACCTTTTATGTTGAGCTTCAGCTGAAGCTAGTAAAAAAAAAACCAGAAAATAAAACGTATTAGTTTTCAATAAAAAGGGCCATTGGTGGCTCCCAAGCCTGGAGAAATGGGAGGGTTGCGTCAGGAAGGGCATCCGGCGTAAAATATTCGCCAAGTTGTTGTGCGAACCAGTTGGTCCGCTGTGGCGACCCCGAACAGGGAGCAGCCAAAAGCAAGCTAGCAGTTTTCAATTGAAAGGCGTATTTAAGTTAGAGAAGAGAAATACATTAAATCAAACCCTAAATAAACATTATTTTCTGTATCTCATTTTTTGGTTGACTGTAATTTTGCATAAACTCTGAACTTGGTCACAAAACTATACCAGAGACTAACAAAATCTAAAGTAAAGTAAAACTAAAGTACTCAGATCCTGTGTTTGCTTTCCCTCCTTTGAACTTTGCATGCTCTGATTGGCCCATTGACCTAGCTTAGTGCATTGAACCAAATTGTAGTTACTTTGTGTGGCACTGAGTTAAGCATCCAGTTACCAGTGGTCAACCATACTTCTATGAGTGGGTTTAAAATTAAAATGCTTCTACATTTTTGTTTAGCTTGTGGAACAGACACAGTCTCTATATTGTGAGCCCTGGGTGATGACTCATTGATGACTCAACAGTGGTTAAGCCTGCTTGACTGCTCCCTGGACTTGGCTCCAGATTATTACAGACATGCCTGTTCTGACACTATTTGCTATGCTGCAAGAAATAAGAGCAACACCTTCCATGCAGCATTCTCCAAAATGCCTTCCTCAAGCATTCTACAAAAGAATTAATTGACACAGCAGTGTGAAAAATGTAACCAACAAACATGGCAGCACAAAAGTATTGATGAGAAAAGGGAAAATAAAATTGATGTAATTGCATGCTGACACAAGCAAGAAACTTGCAGCAAATGATTCAAAAACATTAACTATGTTATACTATTAAAGGGAAGTTTCCACACCTGTGACTTATTGTAATTGTAATTAGTGTCTGTGCATAAATAGTGAGTTTCTCAGCTCATGAGGTAATGCTGTGACTTGCCTGGATACTGCACCATGGGGAAGACAAAAGAACTGCCAATGGACCTGTGTAATAAGTTAGTTAAAAGATATCTCAACACTTGAAAATGCCAGTCAGTATTGTTCAAACTTTGATAAAGAGGTGGAAAATAAGAGGTTCTGTTGATACTAATCCACATTCAGGTAGACCAAGAAAGATTTCACCCACTACTGCCAGAAGAATTGTTTGAGAACAAAGAAAAACCCACAAACAACTTTGAGAGAAATACAGGCTGCTCTGGGAAACAATTGTTGTTGTTTCAAGGAGCACAAGGAGGTACTTGAACACAAATTACCTACATGGTAGAGTTGCCAGGAGAAAGCCATTGCTGCGCCCATGCCACGAAAAGGCCCACTTTCAGTACGCCAGACAGCACCTAAACAAGCCTCACAGCTTCTGGAGCAGAGTCATGGTGAAGGTTCTGGAGTGGCCATCACAGTCTCACGTGCAAAAGAACCAAAACATTTACAAGAACTGGAGGCATTTTGCCAAGAAGAATGTGTCCTCCTTTGATGGAACCTGAGTCCTCTAATAAATAAAATCTTTTTTTTTTTTGCCATTTTACCCGTTTTCTTTAAAAAATGGTATACATCCAAATTTGTATACATACAAATTCTCCCAAGGTATGCAAACTTTTGAACTGTGTTAGGTCAGTATAAGGAAATTCAAACGTTGAATTTATGTCTCGGTTTTTTGGTGAGACCTAGATTACCATCACATATAACTGTGACATCTCCTCCCCTGCCTGTTAGGCAACGCTAATGTATGTCATTTTATCCAGATAGACTAGCTTCATTTAATACTACATATTCATTTGGTTTAATCCATGTCCCTGTTAAACACAGAGTAAAATGTCCAGTGTGCTACTTCCCTCTGAACGAGAGCTTCCTGTTTTAGAATTTGTTTATATCTTGGAATGAGGAAGATGGCGGCAGGGTCCAATTTCCCAAATAGCTGTGAAGTGATTATGCCATGAAGCTGTCCTTAAACTGTGTGTAGCAGTGGTCTAGTAGTCCTATTGCCTCTGATGGGACAGGTGATGTGGTAGTGGAAGTTTGAGCACTGTTAAACTGTTAAAGTCCCCTGCAACAACAAATGCAGCATCATAATGTATCTGTTGCAGAGTGAGAGGCTCATGTTGTTCCCATAAGGAAGTGTCTGTGTCCTCCTTTGATGGAATGTACATGGTGCTGACTATGACCAAACTAAATTCTTAAGGAAGGTAGAAAGGGTGACATTTGATTCTGGAGCTCCAGATTGGGTGAGCAGGAGCTTCTAAGAGATATAATGCTCACACTGTTGCACAATTTGCTGTTTACCATCAGACATACTCCACCTCCTCTTCAATTTCTCTGCCACTGTTGAATGACTCTTCCACTGTCCGTGTGGTGAAATAAGAAGAATTCAGCTGGCTGGATGATATGGCTGACTGGCTGGCTGATGGTGCGGTACCGCTAGGTTTAGTCATAGGCAAAGCAGAGGAGGTTGCAGTCCGGAATGTCCCTCTGGAACCAAACCCTGGCCCTGAGGTCATCAACCTTGTTATCCAAAGACGACATTGGCTAACAGGATGCTAGGCAGAGGAGCACAGTGGTACATGTCCCCTCAGCCTGCTCCTGATGCTGGCTTGTTTCCCTCATAGCTGCCACTTTAGGTTGCATTCTTTGTTACTTTTTATGATATCACCCAGCTAGCATTTGTCTGGGTTTTGAAATGGTGATAGCTTAGAGGATTGTAAAACAGTAGTAATAAGGGTGTATATCCCTTAGGTGATGATGTCTGTGGTGAAAGACAAAAGTGGTTAGTGGCAGAAAGTGTACAAAAATAACAAAATCAAATAAAGCATGGTCAGAGCAGTTGTGATGGCAGCTGATCTCATTGCACCTCATTTGTTGCAGGTATTAGGCTTATCAGCTAATTCTTAAATGTGGAGATGATAGACGGTTCCTTAAAATGTTAAGCTATCTCAGAATTGTCCTAGATTTATTATTAAAAAAGTGTAATTCCTGTCACTAATTTTTTTACTGCAAATCTAGATGAGCAGCAAATTAATCTGGTAGTCTGGTACTTTATTGGGGAATCAAAAATTATTTTTTAAAAACACAGAAATTTAGTAGTTACTTTTCCTGGATAAAGTCTTTCTTCGTACTGAAAATATGTAATGAGTAAATGAGTGAATAAATCATGAAATTAAAACAATGCTTGGGATGTGGAAAGTTGTGTTATTGGTTTGGCTAATCAGTGGTCTATCATCTGCCATGGGCAGCTTCTAATCTATAAGCAGTTTTATGGTTATTTAGGGTATTATTTCAATTAAAAAAAAAAAAATGCTAACCTTAATAACCTATTGGAAAATTGTCAAGCTGTGTTACTTTCAAAAACAAGAAAGGAGAAAAGTCATGAGTGGGTTTTTTTATTGGACTGGAGTAACCTGTCCTTTACTTGTTCCTTAGAGGAAAACTAACTATTCCAATGTACATTCTCCCTCAGGTACCTCCCCCAATGAGAGAACAGGCAAAAAGAAGAAAGAGCACCACTCTGTGGAGGTACCAGACCATTGCACAATTCCTGTGAGTCCAAATGATAATGCTAGTTCTTCTTCATTCTGACAGTACCATCATTTCATTAAAACTGGGAACTGTGTTTTGAGAGGAAATTACACAGATAAGTCAATGTCCTTTCCATTCAGCTCTCTTTTTCTAGAAATTGCTCTTAGACAAGTATTTCGAATAGGAAGATTGTGGTACCTGCTTAATCTGTGTAAAGTTCCATGCCACTATTTAATATAGACGGTTCATATGTGTCTACACCACCCTACACAGATGTGTAGGGTGGTGTAGACACATATGATGGGTCAGTGAACAGAGGAAATTAAGAGATGTTCTTAGGTAAGGTAAAATTTTGGCTGGTTCCTGAAGTCCCCACATCTTTATAGGCCATGATGAATGAATTAAAGGTCCCCACATCTTTATAGGCCATGATGAATGAATTAAAGGTAAAACCTGGCCCTGTAAAGTGCCTGTTTATAACTAAAAAAATTGTCATGACTTATGCCATTAATAAAGGTAAGTCAGTTTTGACTCTTCCATAGTTTTTGTAAAGGTCTTGGTTCCAGTACTTTTGTGGCTTATTTCTTTATATAGAAACAATCCACATTTCTGGCATACGCCCTTATCCAGAGCGACTTATATTTTGTCTCAATTATACAACTGAGCAAGTGAGGGTTAAGGGCCTTGCTTAGTGGACCTGGAATTTGAATTCATAACCTTCTGGTCAGTTGTCCAACACCTTAACCACTAAGCTACCACATCCCCACAGGAGACAATGTGCAACAAATACAATCCAGCAGGATACAATCCATTGTCATCCCACTGTCCACTGTGGCTTTCTCTTTTCCATTCTGGACGGTGCTCTTTGGGAGATTCAAGTCAGAAGGAGCCTCCTCTCTCAGGTGCAGGGGGCGATTCTTCACCCCCACCCCGTGATTTGGAACATCTTGAACTGGACCCTGAGGGGACCAGCTCCTAGACTCCAGTTTCCCAACCGAGGTTGTGGAAACTATATTGAACTTTCACCACTGGTGTAATCAGCGTCATCAGGATCTAGTTCACTGCCCTGTTTGTACAGTGCTAGAGTTCCTGCAGACATGTCTCTTTGAGGGCCCATCACCCTCTACATTGACATATACATGGCAGCCATTGCTGCAAGTCACATGTCTCTTCTCTAGTTTCTCGTCTTCTGCGTGGTGCCAGTGGCTGAGGCTTTTCTACAGACCATGTCTCCCCTCCTGGGACCTCTCAGTGGTCCTGGTGGGGCTTCTTTAAGCCTCTGAGGAGTTTCTGACCCTGGAATGAGCTCTGCTATAAGCCGATCATCTGGCCTTTCTGTAGGCCTTCTGCCCCTCGTGTCTTTGGAGCAGGAGAGAATGCACCTGCTGTGCCCAGTTCAGGTTCTAAGCACTTACACCCATTGCTTGAGCACATGCTATAAATCCTCTCCCTTTTCATCTGCTTTGGTGGCCACAACAAAAGCAATCTGGTCTCCAAACAGCACCTTGTGCTGGGTAGTGGTAGAAATACCATCTCCTAGGCCTATGAGGTGCACTGTGTTGCTTTGCCTCTAGGGATTATGGCTTACTCCACTAGTTGTAGCGCCTTGTCCAGCACTTTGGCTAGGTGGACTCCTGAAGCTAGTAAAAAAGGTGTTCCCCTCCAGGATATTTGTGCTGTGGTGGGTTGGTCCTCTCTGTACACCCTTATCAGGTTCTATAAGCTGGACCTGGACCCCACTCCTGGGTCCTAGGTCTTACCAGGCTAACGGTGCTCTGCTCCCAGCTTTTTTGTGCCCTTTCACGAACTCTGGGACAGACATCTCATAGTGTGTGGCAGCATTTGTATTGCCGTTCCCATAGCATCAGCCATGATGCAACATCAAGTTCCCTCGAAATATAAAATGTATTTTCTTAATACATTTTATGACTAAGGATGGAAATAGAGGAAGCTTAAGGTTAAATGCGGGTTTTAGCTTTATAATTTAAAAATCTGAATACATTTATCTGACTCTTCTAGCTAATGCTAAAAGTGTAACTTCTCAGTGTTCCAATGATATTTCAAGTTAAGCTTTTATCTTTAATTGACATTTCTAGGACAGAGGCTTTTAAGTAATGGTAAGTTGACCAGTGCCACTAGCTGTCTCTAGCTGTGTGGAAGTTCCTGTCAAGATTTTGCTGTCTACCATCTGCTGTCATTACTCTGTTAAAGCTGGTTGTCTGGTGTGGGCACTTGTGCCCTCACTGCAGGCTGTGTCTCCAGCAGAAAGGTATATCAGTGTCCAGTGATACTCTTGTCCATTGATGTCCCATTTTGGAGTTATTCTTAACTTTGTTTGAGGGATGCAAGGAGATTCTCTTGAACAAACAGTTGGACACATTGATCTACCTTTTGTCACACTTAGGCTGTGAGAGACTGAGCACAAACACACCAGATATCATCAACTTAGGAGCAGTTTTTATTTACAGTGCAATAAGTAAAGCAGTCTTTAAGTGGCAGTGAAAGGAGCAAGAGAATGATATTTAGCTGAGAGCCAGCATGCTCAGTGCCGGTGCGGTGCTTCCAGAGTGAAAAGTAGTGATGAGGCAAGACCCAGGAGGCTTGTGGGAAGCAGCAGGGTTAGGAAGCGTTGTCTTCTGTGTCGACTGGCAGCTGTGCAATGAGAAAGAGGGAGAAATGCACATTAGTCCATGTGTGACTTGCACCCTTACTTCCTTGGAGGTGCCACGCCCCATACTGCTCTCTCGTCTTCTCTTGGAGGGTGAAGAGGTTACAGCGGTGCTCTGATTGGCCTTGGGCTTCTTGGCCCACTTCTGCTGCCCCGACATACTGACTGGGTCTTTTCTTGGGAAGAGACTGGCCAGGCTTTCCCCAGGTCATGTGGGATGGGAGCTATTGGTCTGAGCAAAAGGAGGAAGACTGGCTGAAGCAGTGCTGGAGCCAGATGTGCCAGGTGGAATGGGTCTGTGTACACCTAGATTAGAGACTCTCAGCCTCCTATTTTCTCGTGTGCTTGGGGCTGCTGTACCAACATAAGAAGCTACGTGAACGTAACTCAGTCTGGGGTGCAGAATGGTGTCGGAACTCGGATTCCGTCCAAGTGTACATATCGCAGGGTGAAAGTTTAGTTTGTATCTATTTCCCCTTAGTTTTCCATAATCAATTAACTCAGTAAACTATCAAATGAAACTCAGTAAACTATCAAAACTTCTTTATTCAGATATGCCGTTAATCAATCACATGCATTTCTGAAGAGAGCAGCTGGTCTCACAAGAATGATCAACCATAAAAAAATGATCTGACAAAAGTCCTGAAAGTCCCTTGTATTTATACCTTAAGATGGTGCTTGCATAAAGCTCTCACTTCCTTTAATTTTGACCCTTCATGTCTGGGTAAGTCTAGGTCTCCTTGACATTGACCTTTTTAGTTAGCTGCACCGTTTGGGCCTTGAGACTTTAAGCGTTTCATTTCCCTTTTTTTTTGTTTTTGTACCTTGCTCACATGTTTTTGACCTTGCTCACATGATATGCTATGTTATTACATTATTACACTAATATTAATGATTATGCTTGATTATTATAATTTTACATTAGTCAAAGCCTGCTACTATTCTACGCTAAATAAGTTTGATATATAAAAACTGTTTTTAAAATCATAAAACTTAAAACAAAGCATAAAAGTTTTCTTCCGACATCACTCCCCCCTTTGAGACTTTTAAGTCTCACAATCGACATGTACGTGTCTTAATCTGTTTGCTTTGTGTTCTTATCCCACATAGTTTCTACATCATGCTTTGTGACAGCATACACATGGTTTTCATGTACAAAGTCCTTATAGATGAGGCACACTGTTTCTTCTGACCCAGGCACTTTACGTACCGTTGAGGGTCTGTTGGAGCTCCTGGGAGAGGTTACTAGCACTTCACCTGGGGCTCATCACTACACAGTCCAGTGTATCATATGATACTATCTAATGTTGACTAGACATCAGAAACATTTATAGTTCCACATAATTAAGCATTCTGTTTTTCTAACATATCACATACGCTTTTATAACTTCACTCTGTACTCAAATTTTCCTATTATACTCCAGATTACATTGCATTCTCATCACATTACACTACATTCTCATCACTTCCCCCTACCTCCTGCTGCTTCTCAAGGTGAACCAGGAGTGGGCGAAAAACCCTCAATTGCCAATCGTGAGGGAAAATTCCCATTCTGCCCGCATTTTATTTTGCGTGACGGCCTGTTGTGCCAGGGTGACCAAAGACATATAAACACACATTCATAATGCCCATATACACAGCTTCACAAAAGCATCGAAAGTTCAGCTAACATAAGCTACGCTATGAACCAGTTCCACCACCAATAGTGGGTTCTGTAGGTTGACTTCACATAATAGAAGTTAGCCAGTGCAAGTATTCTAGTGGTTGGACGCGTCGCTTCCATGCTAAATGTCTAGTCAATGTCCATACAGCAATGGTGAAAGACTCTCCATCTTGGTGCCGGGCCCTCATCGTCATACAGAACTTCC
Source organism: Hemibagrus guttatus (assembly GCA_033459395.1). Taxonomy (NCBI): domain Eukaryota; kingdom Metazoa; phylum Chordata; class Actinopteri; order Siluriformes; family Bagridae; genus Hemibagrus; species Hemibagrus guttatus. The sequence continues at coordinate 5,519,287 of JAUCMX010000017.1, read as the reverse complement.
TGGCTGGCTATCATCTTGCAGCAGGCGGAGCACTGGAACCGTTGCCAGTCCAGATAGAGTCTCCTCTGCTTGTCACAATTCAGTTGTCCGCACAGATAAATTCTCAGTCCACGATGGCAGCGCACGCCCTGCTCTCTAGGAGGGGGTACGAGTGCACATGTATGTCGTCAGTAGACTGAGTGGAAATAGCATGAAAGGTGCAAGAGGAGCTTAGTTTGCACATCCAGTCTGCGCCATGAGTTCTTGCGACGGATCCTAGCAGACACATGGAAGGACATAAGTAGCTTTCATTATACAGTGGGTTAGCACACTCTTGAACTCCTCTTGTAGGCATTATAAGCAAAGGGCGATGATAACGATTGTGGCATACCGTGCATGTGCTGTTAGTAACAGTTTTCCATGCTGCGTCACGTAACCATGGTGATACAGATTCTGGGGGTAATCGGAGCTATCTGTACTGTTGTACCATGTAATGTTAGTAACGTTGACATACTTTAATGCATCTCTACTATTCTGGCTGAATTTATATATGGACATGTCACACGGCGACGTACCCCCACAGTCTTTGGGAATTTTCTCCCCAAAGTCAATCCCAGTCTGGAGTATCTCTGTGAAGGGATGCTCCGCAGGCACAAACACACAAGCTCTGTATTCATCTATAAGTGTGGTCCTTTGAAGGTTACGTTTAGAAGTAAAATTCCCAAAGATACTATAATACCAAAGCGGATGGACTACACTACAGTATGCCTCTACTGGTTTTCCTACTATGACCACGCTGCTTGTGGGACTGCTCGCGTTTTGTCGACTATGGGGAAACTTGATGCGTACCTCAGCTGTCACAGTATAATTCTCCGCTGAATTATTCTTTGCCCATTCGATTGGATCCACAGTCAGTGGTGGGTCAGGCCCCATGTATTCAAAAGAGTACATGACAGACAATGTAACATTTACGGGTATAATATGGTTTTTTAGGGCGTTGCTTATCAGTTCTATAGCACATTTCAGATCTTGGATTGCAGTCTGAGCCTTGTGTTCTGTCAGATTAAGTATATATTGGTTTCTTTGATATACTGTACGGCCTCTAATGGCTGCCTGACCATAACCTGTTGTTCTCTTAGGCCGTGAATTAGCCTGTGTTGCAGCACGCTGTTGTTTTCCTTGGGTCAGTATGGGGTGCGAATTATTAATAGGACTGTATATCTCCTGAGTCGAACCTGTCTGTGTCATGTTTGCTGATGGTGCGGCTATGCTGCTAAATACTTTGAGCATACAAAGTATCCCTACGTATGCAGCTACTGACACAGTGGCTGTAGCACAGTGGTGCAGCTTCAGCGTCTGTCTGTGGCCTACTACCATGATCATCATTCTGACTCTTCTGTACTATTCTGGTATATCTTACTATACTATTCTGTACAAAATTCAGATAAATTCTGTTGTCATGTCTGATGTGTCAAACTCGCTGAGTGGTGCATGCCCTGATGGGCCTGGTTTGAGTTCGTCTGACAATGCTTCTATTATTTCTGGTTCTCTGAAGTACTGGTGCACTGTTGTTTCAAGGTTGGGAACAGGTAAAACTGGGACCTCACCTGACTGCTCCCTGAGCTCTGGATCTGACTCTACAGTTCAGGGCTCTGCTTTCTGCTGAGCTTTCTCACCCTTTCCCCAAGTGTTATATGCTGGTGCCTCTAATTGTTCCACGTCTTCCAGGTCAGTGTCTTCTTCTGAATGTTGTACCAGCTTTGGGTGTGAGTCTCTCCACTTTGGTTCTTTTCCTGTAACTCTGCAACAATGATTTAAATGATACCAATGTTCTCTACCTTCAACCTTGACTGCTGTTGGCGTCGCCAAAACTACCTTGAACGGTCCTTCTCTCCTCGGTTGGCTCCAATGTTTCCTTTTGAACACTTTGACATACACATAGTCTCCGGGCTCCACCTGTCGAAGTTCCTCCTTCTGTACTCTTACACCATGGGTGGCTTCACTGACCTGTGAATACAGAGTTCTATGTATTTGGGTTAGATGTCTCACATAACTTGACATTTCACCTTCTAGTTGCCCTAGCGAAGGGCCCTTGTAAGGTCCGTGAATGAAAGCTACCGGCATTGGTGGTCCCGTAAGCATTTTGTGCGGTGTCAAAACAGTATTTCTGTTAGTTTGAGAGCGCATTTTCATCAGTGCTAGCGGCAATGCTTGTACCCAATTTAACCTAGTGCTTGCACACATCTTGGCTATTTTCTCTTTCAGCACACCGTTTGCCCTCTCTACGATCCCTTGAGACTGGGGATGGTACACGCAACCTAGACGGTGTTTTAGACATAAGGCCTCTGACATCGCCTTCATTACTTCATTCACAAAGTGGGGACCACTGTCTGAGCTCAACTGATCTGGGATACCAAACCAAGGAATCACTTCCCTGCACAGAAATTTAACCACTGTCTTGGCGTCATTTTTTGGCCGTAGCCTGCGCTTCCACCCACCTGCTAAACCGATCTATCACTACCAGAATGTATCTTTTTCCCTCCTTCCTTTCTGTGGCTCCCATGTCCACAAAATCCATCAACAGATGTCTAAATGGTCCCATGGGTTCTGGTATGTGACTGATAGGTGCCGTGAAATGTTTCCTAACATTGAGTACTGTGAAAAGTTTGCACGTTCGCAGGAATTTGTCCACCATACTTGCCAAGTATGGAGACCACCAGTCTTCTCGAATTGTCTCAATGATTTTCCTTCTGTCACAGTGATCTATCCCATGTGCCTCCTTAATCAACATTGTAAGAAAACTTAGTGGGGCGACAAATACACCATCACAACTTCTCCACATTCCAGATCTAGGGTCTAGCACTGCTCCAAGTTTCTTCCACAACTCTTCCCCTCTACAGTGGCTAACTCCTGAAATGCTCTGACGTCAGCTATTGTGACCTGTGGCTGCCCCTCATCGTCTGGCTCTCCTGCCTTCATCATTACCTTGACACATGTGTCACCTACTGCCGCTTTTTTAGCTGCTTCATCAGCTGTTGCATTTCCTTTACTAACCCATTCCCTGTCTGAGTTATGAGCCTTACACCTTACAATCAGCAATTTACTTGGGAGCATCATCGCTCTCAGCAGTTCTGAACATGCTGGACCATGTATGATAGCTGAGCCATCTGCTCTCTGGAAACTTCTCTGTGCCCAAATTGGCCCGAACACATGACACACTCCGTAAGCAAAGGCCGAATCAGTGTATATGGTGCATGTCTTACCTGCTCCCAGTTTGCATGCTACTGTTAGTGCTTTTATCTCTGCCAAATGGGCAGAGCATGGCTGCGGCACTGCCACAGTCATCAGTGTGTTGAAAGCCCCTTATGTGTTATCATACTGAACTACCGCATAGCCAGCTTTGTTTCACTCATTGCTTTGATAACATGATCCATCCATGAAGAGGACACACTGAGCAGTGGGCAGTGGTTGTCCTTCTAAGTCTGATCTAGCTTTGATAGCTAGATCTGTCTCTCCAGCACACTCATCCGAGGCTCCCTCTTCTGGGAGCACCAACCTATCTGCAGGGTTTATTGTGCAGCATTTCTCAATTGTTAGCTCGGGGGCAGATAGAATTACATCATAGCCTGTTCTTCGAGCATTACTTATCACAAACCTTTGGCTAGTCAATAGCGCATGCAAGGCATGAGACGTGTACAAGGTCACTGGATACCCCATGGTGATTGTTGCTGCCTTTTAGTAGGCGAATGCCGCTGCAGCCAATCCTTGATAGCATGGTGGCATGCCCTTCTCCACACTATTGAGTGCTGTGTTAAAGTATGCTACAGGTCTTTTCTCCATGCCTTCTTGTTCCTGTGCTAGTACTGCTGAGTCAAACCCTTTTCTTTCAGACACATACCAATAGAATGGTTTGCCATAATCTGGACATGCCAGTGCCGGTGCCGATGACAAGTCAGTCTTTAGTATATCAAATGCTGCTTCTGCTTCCTTAGTCCAAATTAGATTTTTTTTTTGTTTTTATGTTTTTGTACCTTGCTCACATGTTTTGACCTTGCTCACATGATATGCTATGTTATTACATTATTACACTAATATTAATGATTATGCATGATTATCATAATTTTACATTAGTCAAAGCCTGCTACTATTCTATGCTAAATAAGTTTGATATATAAACACTATTTTTAAAATCATAAAACTTAAAACAAAGCATAAAAGTTTTCTTCCGACAATGGCTTTGACCATTCTAGGTAGGAGGATGATACTAAAAGGGCCTGTGTAACATTTTTAGGAAGGTTAAGGTCAACAGAAGGCCTGTTTTCAGGGTCAGGAACTTCTCAGAGAACCACAGAAAGAGCCCAGGAGGGAATTTGTGGTCTGCAGGAAGGTCTCAGCAGTCTAGTCTAGAACTGGGAGGCCAGAGAGTGTCTCCCCACAGAGGCCCCAAGAATGGGTGCTTGGCTATGGAAATAGCTGCCATGTACATCTTGGCTGTGGCTAACTCCACTGAGCTTCTGAAGAAACTCCAGCACTGAGCCGATTGGAGAGTGGACTGGTTCCAGGTGGCACTCCTTGCACCATGACAGGAAGAGACAATATTTCCAGACATACAACTTCCTAGTGGAGTGAGCCCTAGAGCTCATTATGGTTTCCTCAAATCCAGTCAAGAGTCCAGAATTCATAAGCTGGTCACCTGCAGGACACAGGCCCAGAGGTTCCACATTTCTAGACGGAGGTGAATAATGGCTAGGAATATTAGGTCCAGAGAACCAAATAAGGGTGGGCTAGCTTGGGACTAACAGCAATAGGTGGATTCCCCTAAAAGCGAACTTGAGAAACTTTCTGTGTTCTAGCTAAATCGCGATGTGAAAATATGAATGCTTGTCATATGAAAATATGAATATGAAAATATGAATGCTTGTGAAGTCATGACAAACCAGTCCTCTGACTTGATTTGTGACATGGTGAACTTCTTGAATCTGTATGCCCTCTGAGTACAGTTCAAGGTGCACAGATCTAGAATGTAACGCACCCCCTGTCCCTCTGGGGTACGTTACCAACTGTAAATGCTTGATTCCTCTCATGGAGGGGAACAGGGTTTGTTCCATGTGCACCACTGTTGGTGGCATACCTTTTGAAATGAGAGAGGTAGTCCCTCTTTTTGGCAGCCTTTGTAAGGAAGATTACAGTCCTCAAATTGCTGATCTTGTGTATGCTGGCCACCTCCCATCCCTATGAGGGGGGCTTGAGCACACTGACCTTCTACTCTTGCCTATGGCATCTAAGCTGGGCCCAAAAAGTAACTGGTAGAGGTGCAAGGGATGAACTCCTTGAATGCCACAGACTGACGCTTAGCCTTGTGGTACCCGTTACTGAAAGCTGACAGCATCACCAAACAGGTTCTAAGACAGGGCTCAGATACAGTTATTTAATCTCAGAACTCTTCAAAGATTATTGAGATTCTTCTTCTTCTTCTTCTTTCGGCTTTTCCCTTCAGGGGTCGCCACAGCGAATCATCTCTCTCCACCTATCCCTATCCTCTGCATCCTCAACACTTGCACCCACTAGCTTCATATCCTCATTAATTCCATCCATATACCTCCTCTTTGGCCTTCCTCTTTGCCTCCTGCCTGGCAGCTCCATGTCCAACATTCTCCTACCAATATACTCACTCTCCCTCCTCTGAACATGTCCAAACCATCTTAATCTGGCCTCCCTAACTTTGTCCCCCAAACGTCCAACATGAGCTGTCCCTCTGATGTACTCGTTCCTAATCCTGTCCAATCTTGTCACTCCCAAAGAGAACCTCAACATCTTCAGTTCTGCTACCTCTAGCTCTGACTCCTGTCTCTTCCTCAGTGACACTGTCTCTAAACCATACAGCATGGCTGGTCTCACCACTGTCCTGTACACCTTCCCCTTGATTCTCGATGATATTTTCCTATCACATGATTCTCGCTGATATTTTCCTATCACATTCAAAGATTATTGAGATTAATGGGGAATATTTATACAGAAGAAACATGTAATATTCAGTGTTATTTATTGATGAACAAAAGATGACAGCAGAAACAGATGTGACGGTTTATGCAGCTACTGATGATTTAATCGGGTCAATTCAAAGCGCTTTGTGCAGGTTTATCAAACCAGAACAGAAAGAATGCCCAAGCCAAATCAAATGATAGGCAAAGTCATAGATTGTCATAAACAAATGGTATTACACCGTCAGCCCAGAACTACAGTCAGCCCAGGACAGAGCGTGCCAAGATATTCAAAATATATCACTGAGGCAGTGTCTTTTTGTGATTAATGAGCTTGTCTCTGCACAGCAAATTTGCCAATGTCTAATCAACACTGTGCATGCTGTATTTAATACTTTCTCAGTGTGCATAGAGGTCCACACAAAATAGTTAATTTCTTTTTTTTATTTTATTGATAATATAAAAAAATACCCCTTAAAATCAAAACAGAACCACTACAGAATTAAAGCCATTCTTCACTCATGTTGCACAGAGGCTCCAATACCTGATCGACTGGTAGGACTATTGTCCCAATGAATGGTGCTACATCCCAGATCATGGCATTTTGTCATTCAGTGTCTAACTCTATTTCCCTATATCTGACTATGATGGCTATATGCCAATGGGTACTTATGTGCCGTCAAACTGTGATTAATAGAGAACCTTTATCAACGGAATAAAGGATTTCCTAAAGCTTAATTTATTTAGGTAATGTTGCAAATAAGAATATATGACTCACTTTGCTGAAGACTGTAATGACACACCAGACAGCGAGGATTGAGGATCCATTTGCAGAGTTTTAATAAACACAGGCAGAATAATCCAAAATATAATCCAAAACAGTTGTAGGACATGATGTTACAAAGACCTTTATTGTGTCAAGTGTTAATAGTACTGATTCTTATTTTTTTATGTGAGGAAATATGAATCAAGTGGAGAAGTCTGCATGTTGGTAGTATACCTGTTTGATTGTGTGGATTAATGATGGAATTACAGTTTCTATTCTGGTAGCTAGGGGTTTATTTGGTAGCAAGCTTATATATTTTTTGTTGCCGTTGATCACTAGTACTTTGTTAATGTTATTATTGTATGATCTTTCCTGTTGTGCTCAACAGGTCTTTCAGTTTTTTGTTTTTCATTAGATGAAATGAGGATAGCTAAAAGATTTTCCATATTTCTTATTGTATTCAAAAATTTCATGCCTGAGTTTTGTAGGCTTAAGGTGTAAATGAGTATATTAGTGGGTGTGCATGATGAACCTATTCAGTTTGTGCCCCATTCCTAGTGATCCTGGGATAGGCTCCACAGTAACACAGTAAGTGGTGATGAAAAAGAATGATATTGAAGAAGAAAGATTTAATGACCATTTTATAACTGGTGGTGTCACCAATCAACCCATCAACTTGCACACCCAGTTTACCAAACCTGTTTGATTCATTTGCACTTCTTGCATTTGCCAAGATTGAGAAACGATGAAATACAAAGCTTTGACATCTTAAATTTAGCATGAATGCAGCAGACTATTTTGTTTGACATTATCGGCAGGCTGACTGATATATCAGGGAAAAATGTAGTTTAATTCCTGCTTTTTACAACACAAATACACATTTGTTGTTTAAACATACAGGTGCCAAATTCAGTTGCCAATTTTACTTGTATTCTCAGGTCAGTCTATGTCTGTGTGTACTCAGGAAACGGTGGCGGAGAATTTCAGTTACGGCTGCCCATACTGCGAGGCTGTGTTCACCACAAAAGTTCACCTGCAGAAGCACAAGCTGTGGAATCATTCAGAGAGGGTCAACATGGAGAGGAAGATAGCAGTGACCATGGAGCAAGTGGTTGAGCTGAAAGCTAAGCCAAAACTGCAAACAAACACTGTACATTCTAAAAAGAGGTGAGAGAAGCTAAACTATAAAATCCAGATATTTCACCTTTGATGCAGATTATTTTAAACCAACTATCTTCTGAAATATCAACTGAAATATTTGGATAAAATTTTGTTGATACAAAAACTTATTTAGCTATTTAGTTTGACTTGATTCTAATGGGGGGTGACACATGGACAGAATGTAAATGATTCAGTAGAGCTGCATGAGATAATTTCATTACTTGTGTGCCTAAACATTTCTCTATTTACATATATTCACACATATTTAAATTAGCAACAGTTAGCTATAACACACTACATAACACAAATAGGTTTGCTGTTAGAACGTAAGTTTGGCGGAACCAGGATTTACATCATATGATGCAATGGAAATTTTTGAGAACAACTAATATAAAGACAACAGAGAAAAATATAGGTGGATGTCTGTAGCTGCAATTTTTTTAGCTGATGAGTGATTAATCATAATTATCATTGTAAATGATAATTATGTAAATGGTTCTGTTTTTATAGAAAGCACTGGACACATAATATATAACAGCTATGTAGGTGCTTAAATATTTATAATCTCAGATGAGAGAAAAAAAGCCTTGTCTTTTCAACAAGATTGTGAGAAGGAACAGAAAGATGAAACAAAACTGATCAAGTTCTTTTGATTGATACAGGCAAATACATGTTTACAGATTTATTGATGTAAAAAGAACTTAAGAATATAAGTGCCCCCCTATCGGTGCATCTATGAAACCTATATAATTATTATTGACCTGTTGACATCAGTAGTGCTTTAGAAGTTTCATTTTAAGTAAGTAATACTGTTAATATATGGTAATAATTATCGGTTGTTTACAGATTAATCTACAGATTAATTTAGCTAAATAGTCTAATTACTGATTGATGCAGACATAGAATTTGGGAACAATTGAAACACACACACACACACACACACACACACACACACACACACACACACACACACACATACACACACACACACATACACACACAATTTCAAAGCATGATGAGAGTCAATACTAGCAATTAGTGACTGCTTGCATGGCTGGATTTTCTTTCAATGAGGAAAAAAAGGACCGTTTTCACTGTGCCTGTACCTGGTCATATCCACTGGAGCAGTGCTACTGAGGTTGTAACTTTTTAGCAACATGCCTGGAAAAAAGCCTTGTGAAAAAAACTTTGACAATATTATTAGGGTGAGTTTCTTTTAATCAGACCTCAATCCTTGTTTGTACTATTGAGACATGAACAGCAGAAGATCTAAAAAAAAAAAAAAAAACACTTCTGAATGATGTGAAAGACAAAAATAAAATATTTGCAAAAGTCAAGTTTACAAAACGTCATAACATTTTTCATTTTCATCCAACAGTCATAGTCCCTAGAAGCCACTGATTAACCATGTACAGGAGAACTGAGAGTTAATGACAAAATGCTTTTTATTATCTTTCTGTGAATATAGAAAATGTTTATGGACCAGAAATGTCCATGAACAAATTATATGAATAATGTATGCAGTGGCATTCTAAAGCACAGTAGCTGGGGGATCCAGGCAGGGGCCACTTTTCATTTTAAGGGGCATGCTTTAACATTTATCTTAACCTATTAGTATTATTAAGTCATTACTCTCTGTTTCACTTTGCAGTCTCTACAAATAAGCTAGTAAAACAATTTTAACTCAGATGAATTATTCATGTTAATTTATTTGACAAGTCACTTTGTATTGTGGTGTGATAATCAACAGTGATAACTTTTTTCTAAGCTAGGCAGTTGCATGCGCATATATGGGAAACAGCATAGAGGCACAGCTAAATGCTTAAAATGTTATCAGACCCTGTAAAAGCTCTCCTCTCAGAGCCACCCAAACTGTACGTATTTAGGTGATAACACCATTTCACAGTACAAGGCATGTATCCAAGTCTTACATACCTGACACAACAATCCTGAATCCACAACTAAGAGAACTTGGAAAGGGTCTTACTTGGGTGACCAAAGACATCAAAGCATCACTTAACAGGAAGAAGGCTGCCTTTAGGAACGGTGACAAGAAGGAGATGAGAAGAGTTCAGACTGAACTGAGGGGAGAAATCAAAAAAGGGAAGGAGTGTTAAAGAAGGAAGCTGGAGAGTAAACTCACTCAAAATAACATGAGATATAAAAACTCACTCAAAATAACATGGAAGAAGAACTGACCAGGTGATGGAGGGAGACCTAAATGAGGCCAATGATTTAAACCTGTTTTTTAACAGGTTTAATAATGTGGCTTCTGACCAGCCATTCCCCTGCTCCTCCCATGACTCACCCTGCTCCCAGTACAACCCCCCCCTCCGTTCAACTCTCCCCCTCCCCTCTCCATTATACCACCATATACTTCAAAACCCCTCCCCAGCCCTCTCTCCGCCATCATCTCTCCTCAACAATTCCTGTCTTTCCACAGCAGACCTCTCCCCCGCCTGCTCCATCAGGGCCATCTTCTGTGTCTCCAATAAACATCACCGCAGAGGATGTGAGGAGAGAGTTCAATCGCCTTGGCCCTGGTAACGCTGCAGGCCCTAACGGCTTTAGCCCCAGGGTACTCAGAGGATGTATTACTCAGCTGTTTGCAGTTTTTCAACACATATTCAATCTGAGTCTGAGCATAATGACTGTACCTGCCCTGTGGAAAACAACATGCCTGGTTCCTGTGCCCAATAATGAACATCTGAGGAAACACAGTGACTACAGGCCAGTGGCTCTGACATCACATGCCATGAACAACAGTTGAACCATCTCTGTACACCCTACAGTTCACTTATCAGCCCCATACTGGAGTAGAGGATGCTATCATATGTGAAATATGTTCATAATTCTTCGCCTCCTGGTAGTCCAACGGCAGGATCTCTTATCTCATCTCATCTCATCTCATCTCATCTCATCTCATCTCATAACTGGCCATCTGTGTGATTCTTGATCCATACCTACTACCCTGGTACAATAGTATGCCCTCCTATTTCACACTTCCTGGATATGCCGTTGCGCAGGGCTAGCAGCATCAGTAAGGTCTTAAGAATAGTATAAAATCACATCAGATGTTAGATTCACATCTGCTTGTCTTAGGTCCTACAGTGCTATATGTCCCTGGTATTGTCATTTGCCAAACCGTAATGATGCCATAAGTCCTCTTGTAGGTGTTAACCAAATGCTACCCAGAACAGTTGGTATCACTCATGACACTGGTGTCTTTGACATCTTTGACAATCACTGTTTAAAGTTGATTTTGATGCTCAACTTATCCAGATGCTTGAGGCCTATATGTCCAATGACTTTTACAGGGAAGTGAAATCTGTGTTCAGAATGAATGCAGTCCACCAGGCAGGGACTAAATTATTGACCAAGGATTTTGCCATGCGCATGGCTTTCCCTGCCCTAGTTGGAAAGGGCTTAACACGAAAACTTATCAACCACCAATAGCACTATCTTGTTTTTCTTGACATGAGGGAAGGGTGACGTAATCAATCTGCAGGTGTTTGAACAGACATGCAGGTGCCTCAGTGTGAGCTGCTGGAGTTGGAAACCCAGCAGCTTTGGTCTAGCACAGGACATACCATTGCATAATTTCGAATGCATTCACACACAAAACCTAGAGTTCCACCATGTGGAAGAAAATTGCTGAACCACATTCTTAACACCCACATCTCCTAAACTGTGGATTTGTTTAAGTAGCAGCAGCACCTCAGGAACTACATATTTTTGCCCTTTCATCTGTGAATCAACAGAATCTACACTTCAACCTTTATCCACCCAATACCACACTTCTAATGCAGGAGCATTAGTATACATATCCATCAGGGAGGACTAGAGTAGCTGTGTAATAGAATTACCCTCAATGGGGTTTCTCTCTCTAGCATTTGAAAGTGCACCTTTAATTCTATAGTCTTCACTGTCAGAGAGGCAACGAAAAACATCTCATCAGAGGTAAAACTATTACTAATGGAAGACTGACTAAACATTGTGCAACTAACACATTGTACAAGCTGAATGTTTGCCGTATGTGTGTTTAATGTATAAACCTTAGATTAAATGTACCTTAGATTTGCTGGTATAGGCTGAATTTTATTTTAAACAGTTCTGATGCGTATGGCCTCTGCTTGCTGTTTTCAGACATAAAACAAAAGCATTCTTTTATTAAAATTAACTGTGACAGAAAAACTGCGACAGGAAAGTAAATACAACAAACAAAAATGCTGGTGCAAATATCTGCCATTCATATTATTACAGGTCTGGGTAGACCACTGTCTGTTGAGCTCAGAAAGAATTTGTTCAGTCACTGGGTAAAAAAAAGAAAGAGTTTACTTTACCTTATATATACTTATGTTTGCTCTTCTCTCACCAGTTGTAAAAAGAATACAATGTCCACAAAATCGTGAAATTTGGAGTGCTAAAATGCTGGCTGGCATAACATTAGTATCTAGTATTGTGGAACACTCCACAATGAATGAACAAGCCAGATGAATCTGTACAAGATGAATCTTGTACTTTGTATGTTGTAATCTTGTATGTTGTTAAGACTGGCTTCACAGGTTGATAATCTCACTTTAAGATACTGTGTAGGGTGAAGATGTCACAAGGAATAATTATTAGGAATTAGACAAGCTCAAATTATTATATAATAAAAATTATTTCAAATTATTTAAACATTTAAAAATGTTTATCAAAAACAGAGATAAAGCTGAGTATTTAACTTGTCTCTTCTCAGTCAGCCAAAAAATATATATAGACAACTGACTATAGTGACATCCAATGACAATTTTAAACTGCATGACAGACCTGATGGTACAGATGAAGTGCTTGTACATGCACAGGGCTCCTCTTGTTCACATACTGTCACACTCAGTCATACTGCTATTACTCTCCAGATTATGGTCTTCCTGATTTCTCTCTCCAGGCCTTTTTTTTTTTTTTTTTTAAACATATAATTAAATGAAATAGTGGTGATTCTGGGCTATCAGGCTCAAAAAGAGGACAAAAACATAAACAATTAATATATGTCATATTAATAATTTATTAATATATTAATATATTAATATTTATATTTTCATATGATATTTTGTCCTTTTTGGAGCATGACAGACCAGAGCCACTATTCACTTTAACAATATGGCAGATTAAGCCTGCCATATTGTAACATTTTAAACACCCACTCTTTCTGTTCCACTAAAGACAAAAAATAATATGAGTCACTTTATTATATGAGTCACAATTTAATATGAGATATATAATATATATAACTTTTTGGTCAGCAAATCTTAATTTTTGGTCACATTATTCCTATAAAACTAACTTTGGACTTGCTAAAGTCTTGGAACACAGCTTGGTTTTTAAATAATGAATAAAGTATACATAGACTTCCCAGATTACATTTTATGACTGAAAACTAAACAATTGGATAGTTAATTTTATTTCTCACCACAAGTTCAAAACTGATATGAAAAACTTTATTTACCTGTATCTTTTCTCGGGTAGCTCTGAGGTGTGATATGGATGAAGATGTGCACATGTGGTCATGTCTCATCATGTGGTCTTGATTCCCCACACTGGTTCATCTATGCAGGGTTTGGAAATTTATGGTACAGTTTTTTTCATATACTGCCACCACAGGACAAACCATGCAACCAAAGTTTCAGAAAACTGTTTGATGCGTTATGGTTATGAGTTTAGAGAGTGAGAGCAATCCCCTGCAATCCCCTAATTCCCTAAAATATTTGTATATACAGTTATGAGTTGATGGTAGTTTTGTACCATTACTCAGATGCATACATTTAATGACAGTGGAAAACAACAAAGTCATCACTATTGTATATTACAAGCCATACTGCATACCTCTCACCAAAAACTAAATAACTGATTAACTTAATTGTGATTAACTGATTAATAGAACAAAATTCAGGGGGGCACAGTGGCTTGGTGGTTAGCACGTTTGCCTCACACCTCCAGGGTTGGGGGTTCGATTCCCACCTCCACCATATGTGTGTGTGGAGTTTGCATGTTCTCCCCATGCCTCAGGGGTTTCCTCCGGGTACTCCAGTTTCCTCCCCCGGTCCAAAGATATGCATTGTAGGTTGATTGGTGTCTCTAAATTGTCCGTAGTGTGTGATTGCGTGAGTAAATGAGAGTGTGTGTGTGTTCTGCGATGGGTTGGCACTCCGTCCAGGGTGTATCCTGCCTTGATGCCCAATGACGCCTGAGGCTCCCTGTGACCCGAGAATAGATCGGATAAGCAGCGGTCAATGAATGACTGAATGATTCATAGAACAAAATTAATAGTGGAACTTCACTTGACTAGACTAGACTAACTAAGCATGAGTTCTGTCTGTAAAACAAATGGTAGATTCTTGTTCTGCAAGCCTATATGAATTATTATGTCCAACAATCCGCTGGTTTTATAATGGTAGTATACAGTGAACATTATGACCAAGACCCAAAACTGGAAAAGGGCTACCTAGTCTTGTGCCAGTTGCATAGGAGTATTATATAAGTGATCTGGAGGGTTTTTTTTGTTTATAAATGGTAAGTCCTGTTAGTTCTACTTTCTTTTTTTTTTTTTTTTCTTTTTTTTTCCTTTTTCTTTTTTTTTTTTTCTTTACAAGTTGACGATGCTCGGGGATCATCTTAGTCCTCAGGCAAACAGTTGCTACCCCTATTGTGCTGTTTTCAGATGTTTACTGAATAGCATCAGTTTGAGGAATATAATGGTTTTCTATAAAGATGAATTTTGCTTGATGAAGAAAGAAAATACAAATTTAATTTTGAAAATACTCAACAATTCTCTTTCTGCAAAGAAAGTGTCCGTCTCGTCTGCGACCTTGGTAATGTTCATGCACAGCTTAACGCAACCGCATAGTATCCCATCAAAACAGTCTGCATTTGGGGGTGTTGGGGTGCAGTGTCAGCCTTGGCAGCAAGCATGGCCTTGAGTAGTTGCACTCTCTGCTGCTAGGCTAGATGATGAAAGCTGTTTTTCATAGTTTCTTGCTTTTCACACCATGGAGATATTTTCAGCGGGTTATGTTCAGACAAATCAGAGGGAAATTCCTGCTTCTTTTTAGTGTCCCTCAGAAAACATATTCATTTTTGTAAACCATTTCTGTTGTCTTTTCAGCTTATTTCAGTATTTCTGCATTAAAATGTGTTTTCTGCATTTGGTTGTAGTTTTGGTATTTGCAGTGCATTGGCCTCTGTTGAGTACCAAGTATATGATGCCTATTTACTGCATATACATGTGTTTTTTTCTGTTTGCTTGAGCTAGTTATCTGTAGTTGCATTTGTTGTAGTGCATTGGCCTCTGTCAGCACACATCCATTAAATTTTCTCCCTTATAATAAACAAAAACAACAACAAAATAAAGTATTTATATATTGTGGGGAAAAAACTATGAAAAAAGATATCTAGTAAACAGTAAATAAACTTTTTCAAGTTCATGAAGCTTTATTGTCTTTCTATTAAAACTATTTATACTTGGTCAAATGACTTAGCACATCAAAATTTGTCCTGGGGCTTAATTTTATTTGGGGGTATTGAACTGGTGTCTTCTCTTGGGAACAGGTCCACTGTCTTTTGCCATCATGCTTTCTTCAACATGTTGGGATTGGAATACAGATCTACACAGCTCTGATATTTTACCATGTTCCAGAAATGTTCTACTATGTTCTTTTCCTTCTTTCTTCTTTCTGTGAATCCCATGGATTTGGGGAGGTTGTTGAGTTTCAGAAGAAATTTTGAAATAAAAGACTCTCATTGTAGGATTGATTGAAGTCAGGATTGGTAAAGCACAAAAGGTTTGATCCTGGCCTTCACTAATTGATGTAAGAAAATCATAACTTATTTATCTTTAACTTTTCGAATTATGTGCAATTATTTATATATATATATATATATATATATATATATATATATATATATATATATCTATATATATCTATATCTATCTATATCTATCTATCTATATATATATATATATATATATATATATATATATATATATATATATATATATATGTATATATACACACACAGTGGTGTGAAGAAATGCCAGAAATGTAAATGAAGAAGTGTTGGCCCCCTTCCTGATTTCGTATTTCTTTGCATGTTTGTCACACTTTAATATTTCAGATAATCAAACACATTTAAATATTAGTCAAAGATAACACAAGTAAACACATCATGCAGTTTTTAAATGAAGGTTTTTATTATTAGGGGAAAACAAAATCCAAAACTACATGGCCCTGTGTGAAAAAGTATTTGCCCCCTAAGCCCAATAACTGGTTGGGCCACCCTTAGCAGTATGTTTGCATCAGTGGATGTTTGAGTGTGGTTGAAGTATTCATTATTTATCATTATTTAACTGGATAACTGACACTTCATTAGTAAAAATAAAACCAAAAATCTGTGCGTGAGACATAGACAGATAGGAAACCACTGGTACTTCCTCCATACTGTATCTGCACTAAATGTTTCCACATCCTATGTCTGCTTCTATCATTATTTAGAGACAGACTGTTAAATACATAACCTAATTATTTCATTTTGAAAATAAATAATTCTTTAAAACAAAACCTCTGTCCTGTCAATAATGATAGTTATGATTGATGACCTGTCAAAACTAGTAAATAAATTGACAGCTAATGAAAATGCACCTCTGTTTCTCTCTGATGATGACTGCATAAAGAGTGTGTGGGCCATGTCTCAGGCCTGTGGAGAACAGCTCCTCCTTGCCAGTCTTTTTAAAGGTTAAAAAGACCCAGGAAATGTCCCAGCCCTCACAGAATGGCGAGTGCACTGACCAGAGGACAGAGACAACCCAAGAACCCAGATCACAGCAACAGCATAGAAAGAAAACTCTGTCAGATGCTGGGGGCAGTGAAAGCGGGGGAAGTGGTTTACCTCCAAATTTCCCTGAAGAAGACCCAGAAAGGATGAAGCATAGTAAGGTTACCCCACTCCTTCCCTAAAACGATGCCTTAAGTGCCATGCAGTCTTTGGATATGATTTAAAATGCTAGCTTTATGTACATAATTAGTCAAGTATCTCTAGTGGACATCATTTAAGAATCATTTGCCATTTGAGGTCATTTAGCTAGTTTGTGGATATTAGAGTTGCAGCTAGTTCCCTCTGGTACAGCATATGCACAGCTAACATGTATATCTAGTTTGTCCTGTCCTGTGACCATATTATTTATAGATTTTTTTTTGGTACACACACTTTGTGTGGAGTGTGAACAGTGTTTTTTGCATTCAGACCTCTGGCCACTGGCACACACTGAGCCTTGGTCATTAATAAAACCTGCATTACTTTTATTGGAGATAAATGACAGCATTTGCAATGATTATAGAACCACTTAAAGCTTTAGCTTGGAGCTCACATAGTGGAAAAAGTGGTTTTATCTTTGTAGCTGTAGCTTTTGTAGCTGATCAGTAGCACAGAACACAACCGCCAATAGGCAGTTAGCCTAGAAGTAGTAATATGGCTTCAACAGTTAGTTAAAAATGTAACAGGATTTTGTGACATGCATATGATGTTCATTTGATTTGTACAGTGTAGAGGTTAAATACTATTACTATGTATGAAGCCAGGATTGTGAATCTGACCTGTTGCTGTTGTCTATTTACCACTGAGCTAGGGAGGAAACAGAAAACTCCGAAGAAGTTCACTGGGGAGCAGCCCTCAATCTCTGGAACATTTGGCCTGAAAGGTTATACACATAAATACAAGCACATCACACACACACACACACACACACACACACACACACACACACACACACACACACACACCCCACACACCCTTTGTATTATGTTTCAATAGCACAAGTAGATGCATTGGTTATGATGTTTCTGCTCCCTACTCTGTTCCTTGTAACTGACATTCACTGAACTAATAGCACCATTAGAGAAATATTCCATATTCTTTTCAAACTCACTCTGCTAATTCCTGAACTGCCCAAATATCATCATAAATGCCTGCTTCATGTCTTCAAGCACACTTCTGTATTGGAAACAGCTAGCAAATGAATTTGTTTTTAGGTCTGTCAAAATGGCCAGTGTTTTCCATAACATCTTTTTCTCTATGCTGTAAAAACATCTTGATTTCATTTTGTGGTACTTGTTTCACTTATTTCATTTACCACTAGTGTTAATATTAAATTGTAAATGGTCTCAGCTCAATACTCCCTGGTGAATAATTTAGCGGTACTGTTTTAAACGTGCCACAAGGTCCACTTGTGGAACAAAAATTTTCTTGTCATCATCACTTCTGGCTTGCTCATAAATTTTAATTTCAAATTTCTATTCTGAACTTATATATTCCTGTAAAGTTGCGCTGCAGCAATGTTCAGCACTATACAAATAAAATTGGATTGAATTGAATTAAATTAAATTAAGGTCACTGCTAGGTGGCAGTGGAAAATGGAAACTCATTTCAGGAAATCATGGAGCTGATCGGATCAGTAGTGAAACCCTTCATAAAGGAAGAAAGAAGTCCAGTTGACATGAATCAACTTCCAGATATCATTTCAGGAAGTTGTTACTGTGACTGGTACCTCTAGATAAGAAATTTTTAAATGATCTGGAGTCTATTTTAGAGGTTTTAGCTGTCTTTCCAATTGATTCATTTTTTCCCCAACACTTTCTTGCACTGTCTCTAGCTCTGTCATTATATCAAGTTGTCAACTTTGTGTCATATCTTGCATTGTGTTCTATTGTGTTACTTTGCATTCTGTTATGTGTGCAGGGATGAATAAAGTGGATGAAAAGCTGAAAGTAGGCAGGACAAAGCGACCAGAGGGGGGACTTTTCAATGAGGAGTCCCAGAAGAAGCAACTGGCCCCGGTTTCAGCCAAAAGGGAATCAACCTGCCATAGTCAAGGTAAGCATATTTCTCCTTCTGTCTTTCTGTCTCTCATTCTCCCATTCAGTTCTCAGACATGATTTCTCCTCTTTAGCACCACTTATTGATTCTGAGGCACGGGTTTCAATTTTGGAGCATAGTGAGATGTCCTGCTCCACTTGCTCTGCTGTCACCTACAAGACTTGTCCTGGCTTCAAAAAGCATTTGAAGATCTGTCAAAAGGTCAGCGGTCCAGCTAAGTGACAATTTAAATACTAATCTGGGGCTCACTTGGTAATATTATTCTTTTGGAATTGTTACAAACACTGGTGCTGTGCATTTTCATAAATGACATATATTTTACATTTAATTTTAATTTTCAGCCTGATCTTCAGTCTGATTTTTTTTGCTGACAGCTGAAAACCATTGAGCACTTTGAGATCTTTATTTATTGCTGTCCTACATTCATTCATTCATTGTCTACCGCTTATCCGATCTGGTCACGGGGAGCCTGTGCCTATCTCAGGCGTCATTGGGCATCAAGGCAGGATACACCCTGGACGGAGTGCCAACCCATCACAGGGCCCACACACACACATTCACTCACGCAATCACACACTACGGACAATTTAGAGATGCCAATCAACCTACAATGCATGTCTTTGGACCGGGGGAGGAAACCGGAGTACCCGAAGGAAACTCCCGAGGCACGGGGAGAACATGCAAACTCCACACACACACACGGCGGAGGCGGGAATCGAACCCCCAACACTGGAGGTGTGAGGCAAACGTGCTAACCACCAAGCCACCGTGCCCCCCCTGCTGTCCTACATTTGCTCATTATTTATTATAACTGGTTTAGCCAGAACATATTTGTATTTGTCATACAAACTACCTCATATGCAGTTGTATACGATTTTATGACTTAAGAATTACTTATTATTTATGTAGCATTTTGGGCAGGTGAAATGGTTGATATCATTTTCAAGATAATCATGATTTTTCTTCCCAGTACTGATATATGCTCACAATCCACTTTACTAGAAACACCTGTACACCTGCTCATTCCTGCAGTTATCTAATCAACCAATCATGTGGCAGCAGCACAAGCATAAAATCATGCAGCTATATGAGCTTCAGGTATTGTTCGCATCAAACATCATAATGAAGAAAAAGTGTGATCTCTGTGACTTTAACTGTGGCATAAATGCTCCTACTAGATAGGCTGGTCTGAGTATTTCAGAAACTTCTCCTCCTAGGAATTTCACAGACAACAGTTTCCAGAGTTTGATAGTGGTCTGTGACAATGAATAATGCAAAGCAAGTCAGGATTTTTGCATTTCAGGAAGAAATAGATTTCTGAATCTTTACTAGTGAATAAAGAATACATGTTTTTTTTTGGTTTGTTTTTTCTTACTTAATACAACATTCTTACCTGCTAGGAAAACAAGTCACACCCAAGGCTCAAACCAAAGCCACAATTTTAATGAATCTCTCATAGTTTTCAAATCATGTTATTTAATTTAATAATCTAATATTTAGTATAAATATCCAACTCAGAAATCCTTTTTGAAGCATGACACCATCTTCTGTACTCCTTCTTTACCTTCATCAGGACATGGTGAACCCATGTATATCAGGGCATAAGGACACAGTTAACTTGTAAGTGGAAAATAGCCACAGCTTTAAGGATACTGAACTTCATACGTGTCATGAAACAGACTCAAGCGTTGGATGCAAACACATGGAGAATTTACTCAGCATACAGGGAAAACAGAACACAAAAACAGCAACAAATTCAAATCGGACAATACACATAACATTCAAAAGTACTGGAACACAAAAACAGTGTGCAGCAAAGTCAATCACGCATAGTCCAAAATGTAACTCAAAACAAAGTCAGAGTAGCCCCAGGTCAACAGGGCAAACAGAGGCAAAGCACAAAAGACAAAAAAAAACAAAAATGTCAAGCAAAGATGAAAACAGAAAAACAGTAAGAAATACAAAGGCTTTGTAACCAGCTGAACTTTCAGAATAAATATAGGGTGACAGTGAGCTAGGTTAAATGAGTCCCAGGTGTGTGTAATCATTAGTCCGGGGATTGAGATTGTGGAAATGCTGGTGGCTGTTGGGAAGTTGAGTCCACAGTGGCCATGTTTGGAGGCCACCTTTTAATAGGAGCTGTGGAGCTCCAGAATGTTGTGTTTGGGTACCCAGCATTATTCTTCCAGGCCATAACCCTCCAAGTCAATGAGTTATTGAAGGATTCTCCCTTGGACAGGATTTCCTTGACTTGAAAGGAGGCCCTTGATGTAAAGGGGCCCTTGATGTAAAGGGAGGGAGGCAGGGTCTTGGCTGGCTGGTTGGTGGCCAAAGGACCTGGTCTGACAGGCTTTAAATGGGACACATGGAAGAATGTTGTAATACGCTAGGAGAAAAAAGATATGGGAGAATATGGCCCCCACTCCTTTTTCTAAGGTGTCTACCTCCACTATGAAAGGTTGGTTGGGGTCTGGGTGCTTCAGTATGGGGGTGCTTTGTGCCCCTTTCAATAGTCTAGTGAGTGGTAGGGTGATGAAGCTGAACCTCCTGATGAAAGGGTATTTCACTATGCAGATGTCATCAATGTAAGTGATGACAAACTTCCAACATGTCTCTCAGCACTCTTAAGGAGGTAAGGGTATTTCACTATGCAGTGTTTATGGCCCCATAGTCAATGCATGGATGCAGGCCACTTCCTTTCTTGGCCACCCAGAAGAAACCACTGGACGCTAGGGAGGTCGGGGGCCAAATGCAAAACTGTTGCAGAGACTTTTTGATGTAAACCTGCATTGCTTTCTGTTCCACTGTTAACAGGGGATATACATGTCCATGGGGAGGTGGCTTCAGGCAGGAGCTCAGTGGCACATTGAAGCCTGCTGACCTTGGCTTTGCTGAACCTCTCCGGATGGTCATGGTACTCTGACAGGATACAGAGCTGAAAACTTGGTCTGGGCTCTCCACAATGGTAGAGGCTGGAGTGAATTCAGACCATTTTATATAGTGGTGGAGGCAGAAAGGAAACCATCACACAATTTTCTACCCATTATAACTGGGAGTTATGTTCCTTGAGGCAGGGAAGACTCATAATGAAGGGGTGTTGCTCTTTTGCTTTATGCATTAGTTGAATCAGTTCTTGGCTCTTGGCTGATCAAGGTGGAGGGTATTGGTAAGCTGTTCATTCCTGCAGGAAAACTCGGTGAGTGCCTCTGGCTGGAGTCCACATCAAAACGTTGCCATTAGAGTAGTCTCGTTCCATCCACTCCTGGCTGCAATTGTATGAAATTTGACTGTGTGCTTTGCAACTCTCCCTTGAACCAGTGAATGAGAAAGTTCTCACCCACTTCTTTGCTGTCTGATGCATGGTCAAAAACTTGCCTGAAGAGTTTCATAAGCTGCTGATAGGTGGATCATGCAGCTATACCTTGCTCCCATTACCTGGGCCCATTCCAGAGCTTTCTGGGTCAGTAGTGCCACAATCCTGGAGATCTCTTGGTGTTCTGAGAGCTCCTCTAGACTAGAAAACTAGATAACACACTGGAGCAAGAAACCTCTACACTGTGAAGGGTCGGATGAATATTTGTCCAGCTTCAGCAGTTTGACATGGAGCTAGCAAAGCAATGGATTGTGAGAGTTGTGACCCCTAATTTTCAGGTCTACAACTCATCCCATTGTTTGGCCTAAGGCCATAAGTTTCAGGACATGATCTATCATAAAAGTTCATTCAAGATTAACCTCATTAGACTTTAGTACATTCTCATCTTTACTACATTAAAAAAGAGCAGGCCATCTCTTCATGAAGTAACTGATTGCTAGGGCCTTATTAATTATTTCTTGCCTCCAAAGAGACAATTATCTCAGCAACCACCTTCAAATGATCAATTTACATCACTTCACTTATGAGTTCCACTCTCTTTATCCAAACTTAGTAGTAAATCCACTTTATGTGTGAGGGGTATGTAATTTATTTCAGCCTTCCTTTTATTTTTTTTACATTTCGTGCAGTGCTGCTTTCCTCTTGAGTGAGTTCACATAAAGTTCAGGACAGCACTTTGAAGTATGGATCATGATAAGATGGATATTCTTAATTTTTATATTTCAGGCACTGCATCCATCTATAGCACAAATTAAATGGACACTTGAGGCAGAGGTGCTTTTGAGCTTCTGAGGCAGATGCTGGCCACAATGGCTGTGAAAAAACTTATATTACAAAAAATCTTTACTTCAGTAGAGCTCTTAAATATAGAAATTTTGCAAGCCCATATATATATATATATATATATATATATATATATATATATATATATATATATATATATATATATATATATATACACACACAGTCATGTGAAAAAATTAGGACACCCCATGAAAGCCTGTGTTTGTTTTTTTTTAACATAGCTAAACGTATGGGCATTTGATCTTCATTTTAACAATATTGAAAGATTCAAGTAATATAACAAAACTAATAAAACCAAAGAAAAGTATTTTTTAAATGATCTGTAAAATGTAACTTTAAAAAATCCAATTTCTGTGGGGCTTCCGGTTAGCAACTGCATGGAGTAGACGTGGAAAACAGATGCTCTGATTAACTTAATTTCTTCACTCCTTTATCTGCTCTTGTGTGTTAAATGTACTTTTTAGGGTATCATACTTTTATACTCTACCCCACAGTCACCTATTTTTCACCAACAACGGCTACTAGGAGTGTCAAAATGGGGAAAAAGAATGACGGTCATGGCTATCTCCGTGCTGCTGGATAAGCACCGTGTAGTGTTAAATCTTCATTTAGTTTACTGGAAACAAAATTGGACCAGATTCAAACCAAAGTAGAGGACCACGGTCAATGCTTACCTTCCTTAACTTATTACGGATGACCTGAGCCAGCGTGTAAGTGAGTTGGAAAATATCTGCTCTGGTCTCTGGGAAAACAATTCCAAGTTAATGGCTTTGGCCAATTGGCTGGCTCAGGTCATCCGTAATAAGTTAAGGAAGGTAAGCGTTGACCTTACCATAGGTTTGGTAAGCGTTGACCTTACCATACGTTGACCTTCTAAGTCATAGACCTAGAAGGCCGGAGCAGGAGACAAAACTTGCGTATTCTAGGCCTTCCAGAATCTACTGAAGGTGGACAAAATTTTTGTGCGAGGTGTTTGGGAGTGAAACGCTCCAATCCCCACCAGAGATTGACAGAGCCCATCGTATACCTGCACCCAAACCTGCTTCAGGACAGAGACCTCGCCCAGTCATTCTATTAAAGTATCAGATTAAAGACCTTCTGATTCAGGAGGCACAGCGGAGAGGGAAACTGGAATACCGCGTCCAGCAGATCCGTGTCGTAGAAGTCTCCGGCCTTCTCTCCTATACCCAGCACGGCTTCGGATCACTCTCTCTACTGGAGAGAAGAAGTGGCTACGCTCGGTAGAGGAAGCACAGAAATACATTGATACCCTGCCCAAAATAATGATGTAAACAACTGCTGTACTTTCATTTTTAAGACAGAACCACAGTCCTCAGGAAAGCACTCTTCTTTGCCTTTAAATTCAGCCATGTTTACATTTTTCCTGGTAAGAGTACTGTGTGAAATATGTGCATTGTTTTTTTTTTTGTTTTTTTTTTACTATTATTATTTTTTTCTACTTTTAATACCTTGTTGGTTACATGCTTGTTTTATCGTTGTTTTTTTTAGAGATACTCTGACATGGGGGAAGTTTGGTGTTCTTTTTTTTCCTCTTCATTAAGAGATTTCAGTATTGGAGTGTTGAAATTTGTTATTTATTATCTAATTTTTAGGTTATGTAAATTATATATTGGAGTTAAATGTGGTGTGGTGAGCAACAGGAAGATTTGTTTGGTGAATTATGGATGAGTGCAAGAGCTTGCTGCTTTGTTTCTTAGCAGCTATCTTGTTGGGTCTGCGGGGAGTGGGGTATGGGGGAGGGGGGTGGGATCTACAAAGCCAGTACTTTGTTAGAACAGTTTATCTTTCATATGTCTGTCTATGTTCTACACTTTTGTTTTAAGGCTGACACTTGGCTTTTCAGTGTAATCTATGCTTACAAACCTGCACTCTCTTTCAAGGAGAATGAGTAGTTCCTTAAACTTTCTGAGCTGGAATGTTAAGGGACTAAACCATCCGGTCAAAAGAAGGAAGGTGCTCTTACAACTTAAACAACTTAACACCACAATTGCCTTTTTACAATAAACTCACATTTGCAGTTCTGATAACTCTCACCTCATGTCACACTGGGGAGGGCAGCACTACCACTCTACCTTTCAGGCCAAAGCTAGGGGGCTTTCAATTCTCATTAACCCAAACATCTCTTTTGAGCAACATAGTGCTACTCCGGATGTATATGGTTGCTATATCATTGTCTCAGGGAAATTATTTAATACTAATGTAGTTCTGCCTAATTTATACACTACGAATTATGATGATGCTTCCTTCTTCGAACATTTTTTTCTGCTTTACCAGATCGGAACTCATACTCTCTCATATTAGGGGGAGACTTCAATTGCTGTTTAGTTCCATCACTTGACAGGTCATCTCCCAATCCTATATTACTGAGTAAATATGCTATGCTACTTAAGTCTTATCTTTGGTTTACTCAATGGTTTACTCTTGTGCTTATCAGAGCATAGTGATATCGGATCATGCTCCAGTTGTTATGTCTATGACACTCCCTGATCTTCCTCAAATTAATAAACATTGGTGTTTTAATTCATCCTTATTGGCAGATGATGATTTTATGAAATTTATGGACAATCAGATAGTTTTTTTCTTAAACACAAATGAAACATCTGAAGTTTCAAGTTTAACTGTTTAGGATGCTCTGAAAGCCTACCTTAGGGGTCAAAAAATCTTATCCACTGCAAATATGAAAAGGAAGGCATATAAAGAATGAAAAGAATTAGCAGAGCAACAATATGCTCTATTTAAAAACCCTGATCTCTATGAAAAATGTGTAGAATTGCAAAGTAAATTTGAACTAATCTCAACACATTTAATTGAACGCCAATTATTAAACAGTAGGAGCCAATTTTACATTCATGGTGATAAATCCGGGAAACTGCTAGCTAATCAGTTAAGAGGATTTAGAGCACATCAACACAACAAAAATTTGAATGGATAATGGCGGCATCACTACTGATCACTCCAATATTAACGATGCATTAAGGAATTTTTACTCTCGATTATATACCAATGAATTCCCAGAGGACCATAATTCAGTTAAGAATTTTCTGACTCAAGTCTTCTTCTTCTTCTTCTTCTTTTGGCTTTTCCCTTCAGGGGTCGCCACAGCGAATCATCTCTCTCCACCTATCCTCTGCATCCTCAACACTTGCACCCACTAGCTTCATATCCTCATTAATTCCATCCATATACCTCCTCTTTGGCCTTCCTCTTTGCCTCCTGCCTGGCAGCTCCATGTCCAACATTCTCCTACCAATATACTCACTCTTCCTCCTCTGAACATGTCCAAACCATCTTAATCTGGCCTCCCTAACTTTGTCCCCCAAACGTCCAACATGAGCTGTCCCTCTGATGAACTCGTTCCTAATCCTGTCCAATCTTGTCACTCCAAAAGAGAACCTCAACATCTTCAGCTCTGCTACCTCTAGCTCTGACTCCTGTCTCTTCTTCAGTGACACTGTCTCTAAACCATACAGCATGGCCGGTCTCACCACTGTCCTGTACACCTTCCCCTTGATTCTCGCTGATATTTTCCTATCACACAGAACTCCCGACACCTTTCTCCAGCCATTCCAACCTGCCTGCACTCGCTTCTTTACCTCTTTCGCCCACTCTCCATTACTCTGGACTGTTGACTCCAAGTACTTAAACTCCTGTACCTTCTTCACCTCTTCACCCTGTAACCTTACTGTTTCACTTCCCTCCCTTTCATTCACACACATGTACTCAGTCTTACTACAACTGACTTTCATTCCTCTTCTCTCCAGTGCAAACCTCCACCTCTCCAGGTTTTCCTCCACCTGCTCCCTGCTCTCACTACACAATGTCATCTGCAAACATCATTGTCCAAGGAGACTCCTGTCTGACCTCCTCTGACAATTGGTCCATCACTATAGCAAACAGGAAGGGGCTCAGAGCCGATCCCTGATGCAGTCCCACCTCCACTTTGAACTCCTCTGTCTGACCTACAGCACACCTCACCACTGTCCTGCTTCTCTCATACATGTCCTGCACCACTCTGACATACTTCTCTGCTACTCCTGACTTCCTCATACAGTACCACAGCTCTTCTCCTGGCACCCTGTCATACGCTTTCTCCAAGTCTACAAACACACAGTGCAACTCCTTCTGACCATCCCTATACTTCTCCATCAAAATTCTCAGAGCAAAAATTGCATCTGTTGTGCTCTTTCTGGGCATGAAGCCATACTGTTGCTCACAAATGTCCACTACCTTCCTTAACCTAGCTTCCACTACTCTTTCCCATAGCTTCATTGTATGGCTCATCAACTTTATCCCCCTATAGTTGCTGCAACTCTGCACGTCACCCTTATCCTTAAAGATCGGCACTAATACACTTCTTCTCCATTCCTCAGGCATCCTCTCACTCTTTAAAACCCTGTTGAACAAACTAGTCAAAAATTCCACAGCTGCCTCTCCTAGACACTTCCAGACCTCCACCTGGATGTCGTCAGGACCAACTGCCTTTCCACTTTTCATCCTCTTCAAAGCCTTCCTGACTTCATCCTTTCTAATCTTATCTACTTTCTGTTCCACAGAGTTCACCCCTTCTACTCTTTTTCCCTCTCATTTTTGTCATTCATCAGCTCCTCAAAGTACTCCTTCCATCTCCTCTGTACACTCTCCTCACTTGTGAGCACCCTTCCATCTCTATCCTTAATAAGTCTAACTTGCTGCACATCCTTCCCATCTCGATCCCTCTGCCTAGCTAACCTGTACAAGACCTTCTCTCCTTCTCTAGTGTCTAACCTAGTACAACTTGTCATATGCCTTCTGCTTGGCCTTAGACACCTCCCTCTTCACTCTGCACTGTGACTCCTTGTATTCCTGTCTATTCTCTTCAGTCCTGCCCATGTCCCACTTCTTCTTGGCTAGCCTCTTCCTCTGGACACTAATCCTAATCTAATCGGGATCTAATTCCCGTAACCGAATTTCCCTCTCCATATCTAGCTCCATACGACGGATCGCAAGCTTCAGTTCATGCTCAGCCCTCCTTTGCTCCATTCGCTCCTCCTTTTCCAGTTCCAAACGCCTTACGCGCACCCTTATACGGGCATCCTCTCGGGACCCAGAGGTCTGTGGAGACAATGGATCAAACCTAGGTAAAGTTGCCTTAGTCTTAGGGAGTTGCAGTACAGACTCCCATTCGACAGGCCCAACAGGAGTGCTTACTTCAACAACCTTTTCAGGATCAACTGAAGGACCTAAAAGATGCAACTCCACAAGTTTTTCCATTACAAGCCTTTTAATTTCTTTCTTTACCAGTTGCCTTGAGACAGGAATTTCAAAATGGGCTGCAATGTCCAACAAATTGTCCTTCTTACAATTATCCAACCACTCAACAGTGGGAGCACACAAGAAAGCCTGTAGATCAAACGTAGCCATTTTTAAAGCACTAGTAACTACAAACACACGTTACCCACTTAGCCTAACCACACACCAAGCACGATAACCACCGAAAATACGGGAAACTTTTAAAGCCTCAGATCCCGGACGAGCCCCCACTTGTTACGACCCCAAGATGGCCTAGGGGCTGACTCGGGGCCAGCAACGGGTGGATTACCGGGCAGATAGTGGGTGAAAGAGACCAACCGGGTATAAACCGTGATGCACTATAACCTGACACAGAGCTAAGAAAGGAAAAATGTTTCTTAACACAACTCGTAGTGTTTATCTCCGTTTACTGTGCTGTACAACAGAAAAACACACACGTATGTACAATATTTACAAGCTTCAAAAAACGAACAGACCCAAAACGGGGTTGGAGAATGGCGGTGCTAATGAAAAGAAAACCAAGTAAAACAAAAAGCCACTGCCCTAACTCCGCGTTATAATAAACAAGTATATCTGCAAACAAAAGTGAAACCAAAAACCTACCTACGTTGCGCTTCCCTCACAAACTTAAATACAGGGGGTGGCACCGCCCCTTTCCTAAGGTGTCTATACAACTAACACTCCTACGTGTTGCACAGTGTATGAGCGCGCTCTTTCTTACCTGTCCGAGCCCCGTCAACACAAGATGACACCAATACACATCCGTACAAAAACTTCAATAAGCGATCAGCTAGAACACAAAACAAACGAGCGATTGTACACGGCATTGGAAAACGCGCTTCCCTGGTATGGCGCCAGTCTCTCTCTTTTATTGTCTTTACTTCTTCCGGCCGCTCTTCCGGGGCGGTGTCCGCGCGACTTGGCTCCTCCCCTCAATGGCAGGAACTGGGCAAGCGGCCAATCGCATTACATTTCCCCAGTCGGTCACGCTGTAAAAACAAAACCGTCCAAAAACACCAAAATACCTTCCGTGGCACGTAACAAGCACCCTTCCATCTCTATCCTTAATAACTCTAACTTGCTGCACATTCTTCCCATCTCGATCCCTCTGCCTAGCTAACCTGTACAAGTCCTTCTCTCCTTCTCTAATGTTTAACCTAGTGTACAACTCGTCATATGCCTTCTGCTTGGCCTTAGACACCTCCCTCTTCACTCTGCGCTGTAACTCCTTGTATTTCTGTCTATTCTCTTCAGTCCTGTCCATGTCCCACTTCTTCTTGGCTAACCTCTTCCTCTGGATACTATCCTGAACTTCCTCATTCCACCACCAAGTCTCCTTATATTCTTTCCTCCTTCCAGATGACACACCCAGCACCTTTCTCCCTGTCTCCCTGATTACTTCTGCTGTAGTTTCCCAGTCATCTGGCAGCACTACCTGACCACCCAGAGCCTGCCTCAACTTCTGTCTAAATTCCTCACAACATTCCTCCTTTTTCAGCTTCCACCACTTGGTTTTCTTCTCTATCTTTGACCTCTTCTTCTTACAGACCAACAAAGTTATCCTACACACCACCATCCTATGCTGTCTGGCTACACTCTCTCCCACTACCACTTTACAGTCACTAATCTCTTTCAGATTGCCTCTTCTACATAGGATGTAGTCTACCTGTGTTCTCCTACCTCCACTCTTGTAAGTCACTCTATGCTCCTCCCTCTTCTGAAAATAAGTGTTAACCACAGCCATGTCCATCCTCTTAGCAAAGTCCACTACCATCTGTCCTTCAAGGTTCCTTTCCTTAACTCCAAACTTGGCCATCACCTCCTCATCACCTGTGTTCCCGTCACCAACATGTCCATTAAAATCTGCTCCTATCACCACTCTCTCACCTGTGGGAATACTCTCCATCACCTCATCTAATTCACTCCAGAATTTCTCTTTCTCCTCTAACTCACAACCTACCTGTGGGGCATAACCACTAACAACATTCAACATTACCCCTTCAATCTCTAACTTCAAACTCATCACCATGTCTGACACTCTCTTCACCTCCAGGACATTCCTCACAAACTCCTCCTTCAGGACCACACCTACCCCATTTCTCTTACTATCCACACCATAATAAAACAGCTTGAATCCTGCTCCTATACTACGAGCCTTGCCACCCTTCCACCTGGTCTCCTGTACACACAGTATATCCACCTTCCATCTCTCCATCATATCAGCCAGCTCTCTACCTTTCCCTGTCATAGTACCAACATTCAGAGGTCCTACTCTCAGTCCTACACTCTTACCTTTCCTCTTCTCTCCCTGTCTGTGCACTCTCCTCCCTCCTCTACTTCTTCGACCAACAGTAGCCCAATTTCCACTGGTGCCCTGTAGGTCAACGGCGCCGATGGCGGTCGTTGTTAACCCAGGCCTCGACCGATCCGGTATGAAATTCGTACTGACGATTCGCATGGTTAAATTTGGCAATGTTTTACGCCGGATGCCCTTCCTGACGCAACCCTCTCTATTTATCCGGGCTTGGGACCGGCACAGAAGTCACTGGACTGTGACCCCCATGGCTAGATTAATTTTCTGACTCAAGTAAATATCCCAATACTGTCCTCTGATTTTAGATTAAGGTTAGAAGAGCCCATATCACAAGAAGAAATAATCTCAGCTATCTCATCATTGCAAACGGGTAAATCCCCGGCTCCTGACGGGTTCCCTGCAGAATTTTTTAAATCATTTTCCTCATTCCTTGCGCCAAAACTAGCTTTGGTTTTATCAGAGTCTTTTAAGCAAGGTAAATTGCCAGCATCATTTAATGAGGCTCGTATCACCCTTATAGCAAAGAGTGATAAAGACCCAACAGAGTGCTCTTCATATAGACCAATCTCTCTTCTTAATGTGGATGTTAAAATCCTTGCCAACGTCTTAGCTCGTACATTAGAGAATGTTTTACTTTCAATTATATCTGAGGACCAAACTGGTTTTATCAAAAACCCTCATTCTTATTTTAATATTCAGCACCTTATGGATATCTTATACACATTGTCAGATGGGATTTCTATGTGTGTCCTCTCATTGGATGCTGAAAAACTTTTGACCATGTGGAATGGGAATATTTATTTAAGTGTGCTTTAACTCTTCATTTGAATCTGTTCCATCTGGTAAGGTAGGATTCTGACTTTTGTGTACTATTTGTTTAACGTGGTTGGTTCTAGAGTAGTTATTTGAACTATTATTGTATAGCTTGTTGATCTTTGCTTCTTAGTTGATTAATCAAGGGTGATCAAGAATAGTTTCGGTCTCCCTTAAGGTGTGAATTGTGGGCAGGGCTAACTAATTTATATTGAAGGTTCTCTTGCAGTTTGCCTTGTCAATACCTGTCACTCACTTAAATAGTAAGTATATTATCATCTTTTCTTCTTCTCTTGCATCCTTAATCCCACTTTTCATACATACAAGACCAGACATGTGCCTCAAACCGATTTCTGTTGTTACCTCTTACAGACGCAGGCATTCTCATCCACGAAGCAGAGGTCATGTTTCCAGCAACCTCATCTACCCTCCCCTGTTGTCTCAGTCTCAAACAGTGGTGGTAGGTGGGCTCTGGAACTGCCAGTCTGCTGTAAGGAAGGCTGACTTCATCTCAGCTTTAGCCTCCCACTATTCCTTTGATTTTCTGGCACTAACTGAGACCTGGATATCACCACAGAACACTGCTACACCAGCTGCTCTATCCTCTGCCTATACTTTCTCTCACTCACCACGAGAATCAGGCAGGGGTGGTGGTACAGGTCTGCTGTTGTCATGGAGATGGTGTTCCTCACCTCTCCCCTTGTCTCATCTAACCATCTCTTCTTTTGAATTCCATGCAGTTTCAGTTACCTCTCCAATCAACCTCTTCATCATTGTCATCTACCGCCCCCCTGGTCCCCTAGGTAACTTCTTGGATGAAATAGACACACTCCTCAGTGTCTTCCCTTCTGACAGCACCCCTCTGACGGTTCTCGGAGATTTCAACCTCCCATCTGACAAGCTTCACTCTTCTGGCCTTCTGGCTCGTCTGAATTCATTCTCCTTGTCCTTCAACAGCTGCCCTCCCACACACAAGGAAGGCAACGTCCTGGATCTAGTCTTCACTCATCCTTCTCCAGCTACAGACATGACTGTTACCCCTCTTCATATCTCCGATCATCACCTGGTATCCTTCACTATCACTCTCCCTGTTCTGCCTAAACGTAACTCCCAGCACCTCTCTCTCACCTGCCGAAACCTCCACTCTATCTCTCCTTCCTCTGTAGCTTCCTGCACTCTTTCATCTCTTCCTGACCATGAATCCTTCTCCTCCCGACCATGAATCCTTCTCCTCCCTTCCCCTGGACTCAGCTACTGACACTTTGCTCTCCTCCCTTTCCTCAACCATGGACCTTCTCTGCCCTTTGTCCACTATACGCAAGAAGAATTCTTCTACTGCTCCTTGGCTGTCAGACGTGCTTCGCAACAATCGGAGAGAACTACGATCAGCAGCGAGGAAGTGGAAGAAATCTAAACTCGACACAGACCTCATCTCTTATCACACGCTGCTGTCCAAATTCTCCTTGGACGTGACTTCTGCCAAGACCTCCTTCTACAAGGAAAAGCTTGAAACTTCTGCACAAGATCCCCGAAAGCTCCACAACATCTTCTCGTCACTACTCAACCCTCCGGCTCCACCTTCTCCATCCTCCCTGACCGCCGAAGATTTTGCCACTTTTTACACAGAGAAGATTGAGAGGATCTGCCAGACCTTCACATCTCTCCCTACTTTACCTACATCACACAGTCAGCACTCCGCTACTCCTTCACTGACGCAGCTCTTAACTGTAGCATCAGAAGAGATTTTGCAAATTACCCGGTCCTGCAATCCTACCACCTGCCCACTGGATCCAATCCCTTCAGCTATGCTCCAGACCATCTCACCTGACCTGCTACCCTTCATCACCACAGTCATCAATGGATCCTTAACGTCTGGTCATGTTCCAACTGCCTTTAAGAAAGCCAGGGTCATCCCCATCCTGAAGAAACCTGCTCTGGATCCCTCAGACATCAGCAACTACAGACCGGTATCACTTCTCTCATTCCTTTCAAAAATTCTTGAACACGTTGTTTGTAATCAGCTGTCTGACTATCTTATGCAGAATAACCTCCATGACCCCAATCAGTCTGGCTTCAAAGCAGCACATTCCACAGAGACTGCCCTTTTGGCAGTCACTGAGAAACTACATGCTGCTAGATCAGCCAAACTGTCATCGGTCCTCATCCTCCTCGACCTGTCTGCAGCATTTGACACAGTCAACCACAAGACTCTCTTGTCCACCCTCAGGAGTCTTGGAATTTGTGGAACAGCATGGGAATGGTTTGCTTCCTAGCTGGATGGTCGTTCATATCAGGTAACATGGAGGGGATTGACATCTGCTCCACGCAGACTCTCTACTGGTGTTCCGCAAGGCTCAGTACTTGATCCTCTCCTCTTCTCCCTCTATACTCACTCTCTTGGCAAAGTTATATCCTCACATGGATTTTCATACCACTGCTATGCCGATGACACCCAACTTACCTTCTCCTTTCCTCCCTAAGATACCACGGCTTCTGCTCGGATCTCAGCGTGTCTGGCGGACATTTCATCTTGGATGACTGCTCATCAGCTGAAACTCAATCCCAGCAAAACTGAGCTGCTGATCATCCCAGGTGATCCGTCCCCAGCCCAAGACCTTGCGATATCTCTGAGCAACTCCATGATTTTCCCTTCAGCCACTGCTCGCAACCTTGGGGTAACCATGGACAATCAACTATCCTTTTCCTACCATGTCACTAATGTGACATGCTCATGTCGGTTTCTTCTGTACAACATCAGAAGGATTCGGCCATTTCTATCCACACAGGCTACTCAGGTGCTTGTTCAATCTCTGGTCATCTCGAGATTGGACTACCGCAACTCTCTTCTGGCAGGTCTACCTCTGAACGCAATTCGCCCACTGCAAATGATCCAAAATGCAGCTGCACGACATGTTTTCAACCTGCCTAAGTTCTCCCACACCACCCCACTGCTGCGTTCCCTCCACTGGCTTCTGGTAGCTGCACGCATCAGATTCAAAACACTAATGCTTGCCTACAAAGCCAAGAACGGACCAGCGCCATCTTACCTCAAAGCTCTCGTCACTCCTCGCACTGCAGCTCGCTCACTCAGATCCACTAGCACTACTCGACTGGTCCCACCATCTCTCAGGGAAAAAGATAGGTATACATCTAGACTCTTCTCTGTTCTGGCACCGAGGTGGTGGAATGAACTTCCCCTAGGTATCCGTACGACCGCGTCTCTAACCGTCTTCAAACGGCAACTGAAGACTCACCTCTTCCTGAAGTACTTAAACTAGCTCTTATTCTTCCCTGTTTACGTATTACGTGTTACGTATTATGTTGCAAAGTTTCAAGCACAGCGAAATAGTGAAGGGCATTAAGCTTTGCAAAGATCTTTTTATTGATCATAAGTTTGCATCGTTTGAACAGCTGACTGAAAGGTTTAATCTATCCAAATCTCACTTTTTCAGATATTTGCAAATAAGACAATTCATTAGCTCTTTGATACCAAACTTCCCTGAGGCTCCTGATGCAAATATTATAGATAATCTCCTCTGAATGTCCCCACTGCATTAATGCCTAATATCCACTATTTATGGCATAATAATGGGTTTGAGTTACACCACTTTGAGTAAAATTAAAACTGCTTGGGAAAAAGACCTAAATCTGTCAGATGATACATGGAACTCTATTCTTAAGCTTGTCAACTTAACCTCCTTATGTGCCCGCCACTCTTTAATACAGTTTATGGTTGTACATAGGGCTCATTTCTCCAAAGTTAAGCTGTCTCACTTCTACCCAGATGTCGATCCATGTTGTGATAAATGTAAAAGTGGAGAGGCGTCTCTCATTCATATGTATTGGACATGCCCTAATTTGGAAAAATTCTGGAGGGATGTCTTTCAAACCCTGTCTCACATACTGAATTGCAATCTTGAACCAGACCCCCTGGTTGCTCTTTTTGGCTTTACCGTCTAACCCCAGCTAAATGTCTATTATTGTCCTTTGCATCCCTCCTGGCCAGGCGTTCTCTTTTATTTAAGTGGAAGGATACCACCTCACCCACCCATGCCCAGTGGCTCAGAGATATTATGTCCTGTTTGAAGATTCATTACTCAATCCATAATTCAGGCTTGAAATTCCATCAGGTGTGGGGGCCCTTCGTTCACTTTTTCCCAAATAAATTTATAGTTTAATCTCCCCTTTTATTTGATTGGTTGGTTTTCTCAGGCATATGGATTTATTTATTTATTAATTTAAATTTTTAACCTTTTTTAGTTTTTTCTTTTCCCTTTTTCATCCTTTTTCATTTGCACACAAAAAACAGACTTCAGCTCCAGTTGTTTTTTGTTTTGTTTCTTTAAACCTATTTATTTATTGTGTCTCTTTTCTTTCTTTATTTATGTGTGGTGTTTAGCCTCTCTTAGACATGTAAGGCTGGCTTGGAGTTTGGGGTTGGGTGGGGTGGGGGGTATCACCATGATGAGATCCAAAGAGCTCTCTGAGGCCTTCAGAAGAAGATTGTTGATGCTTATGAGTCTGGTAAGGGATATAAAAAGATATCAAAAGAATTTGTAATCCAGAAAATCATTTACAAGTGTAGAACATTTAAAACAACTGCCAAACATGGCCAGCTCAGGCCATCCAAGCAAATTCAAACCAAGAGCAAACCGCAAGATGCTTAAATACATCTCCAAAAACCCTAAAATATCATCACAGGACCTACAGTAAGCTTTTGTTACAGTTTATGCCAAAGTGCATGAATCTACAGTCAGAAAGAGGCTACACTACTTTAAGTGTTATGGGAGGGGTGCAAGAAGGAAACCTTTGCTGTCTAAAACAACATGAGGGCAAGACTGAAGTTTCCCAAAGGACACAGAGACAAAGGCCAAGACTTCTGGAATAATGTGTTTCGGACAGATGAGTCTAAAATTTAATTATTAGGACACCATAATGGGGCATGTTTGGCATAAACCAAATACAGCATTTCAGCCAATGAACCTCATACCAACTATGAAACATGGAGGTGGAAGTGTTATGGTTTGGGGATGCTTTACTGCAGCAGGACCTGGTCAGCTCGCCATCATAGAATCCATTATGAATTCTACATTGTATCAGACGGTGCTTGAGGAACATGTAAGCCTTACAATCTAGACAATGACCCAAAATATACCAGTAAATCCACCAAGGACTGGCTAAAAAGTAAAAAATGGAAAATTATAGAATGGCCAAGTCAAAGCCCAGATCTAAATCCTATTGAGATCCTGTGGGGTGATTTGAAACAGACTGTGCATGCAACACAACATCAAACAACACAGCTGAAAGAATTCTGCATTGTGGGGGAAACATTCTTCCATTCGATGTCAGAAACTGGTAGATGGCTACAAGAAACGTCTCATTGAGGTTATTTCAGCCAATGGGGACGAAACTAGCTATTAGGACATAGGGTGTCCTAACTTTGTCCTCAGGTGAAATACTCATTTTTGTTTATTTCTTTTGTTTAATAAGTGAAAACAAACTGATATTTTTTTTTTTTTTTTTTTACATGCAACTACATCATTTTCATCTACAGGTACAAATTAAAACAAAATCAGAAATTGACATGTTGACATTTCTTAATAAAGAAGTGAATGTTCAATGGGTTGTCCTAATGTTTTCACATGACTGTATATATACTGTACTACATATATATATATATATATATATATATATATATATATATATATATATATATATATATATATCGGTCGGGCATAACATTGTGACCACATGCCTAATATTGTGTTGGTCCTCCTTTTGCTGCCAAAACAGCCCTGACCCTTCGAGGCATGGACTCCACTAGATCCCTGAAGGTATGCTGTGGTATCTGGCACCAAGATGTTAGCAGCAGTCCCTTGAAGTTCTCTAAGTTACGAGGTGGGGCCTCCATGGATCGGACTTGTTTGTCCAGCACATCCCACAGATACTCGATAGGATTGAGATCTGGGGAATTTGGAGGCCAAGTCAACACCTCAAACTCATTGCTGTGCTCATCAAACCATTCCTGAACCATTTTTGCTTTGTGCCATGATGCATTATCCTGCTGAAAGAGGCCATTAAAAAAAACTTGCTGTAGGTCCCATGATGAGGTTTTAGGGTTTTAGGAGATGTCTTTAAGCATCTAGCAGTCTGCTTTTGGGGTTAATTTGCTTGGATGGCCTGACCTGGCCATGTTGGCAGTTGATTTAAATGTTCTCCACTTGTAGATTTTCTTTCTGAAGGCCTCAGAGAGCTCTTTGGATCTCACCATAGTAAGATTTGCCAAAATGGATCATTCATTCATTGTCTACCGCTTATCTATTCTTGGGTCACGGGGAGCCATGGTGATCTCAGCCGTCATTGGGCATCAAGGCAGGATCAACCCTGGATGGAGTGCCAACCTATTGCAGGACACACACATGCATTCACTCATTCACTCACACACTACGGACAATTTAGAGATGCCAATCAACCTACAATGCATGTCTTTGGACCGGGGTAGGAAACCCCCAAGGCACGGGGAGAACATGCAAACTCCACACACGGTGGAGGCGGGAATCGAACCCCCTACCGTGGAGGTGTGAGGCAAACGTGCTAACCACCAAGCCACCATGGCTTAAATAAATCAATTTAACTAAAATTGTCTAGTTAACATTAAATATGTCTGATTATAGCAAATATATTTAAGGCTATGTGAATGCAGAATGGAGTGAAACTGCACGATTCTTTGAACTTGAAAGACTTAATCTATTCCAAAAACAATACATTTGACAAATGATATGCCTTGCAAAAAAGAGTAAAGTTTATTTTCATAATACAGCACACAAATCAATATTGATTTATTTAAATTAATTCTTGTTTTACTCAGATATGCCCTGTAAAATAATTAAGCTATTTAATGTTCTCAATTTGCTACCGTCACATTGCATGTTAGACATTCCTGAAGTCAGTGTTTTATTAGATCCCCAAAATTATTTTAAGTCAAATAATAAAAAAATAAATAAAATTACCCATTTTTACTCAACATTAAATGTAGATTGCCTGCTGGTCTGAGGGTGTGTGGCAGACTTGTGCAAAATCTAACTAATTAGCTACATTGTCTACACCAACATTCAACATCCACATGCAGAGTAATCATATCAAAGCAAAAATACCCACATCATTGGGTCATAAAAAGGGGATGAGGCATTTGTGTGTGTCAATAACCAAATGTCAGATTATGCTGAATTTTGGTGTGCTGCATCAGTGTGCTAATCTGTAACTGGATTTTTAGACATTGTAACCAGATACTTCATAAACCCAGATGATGTATCTGCTGTTTTCATTCATTACCTTAAATAATCATGTCATCTAGATAGGCAGCAGCATAGGCAAAATGCAGGCAGAGGATTCTGTCCATGAGCTGCTGAATTGTTGTTGGAGCTCCAAAAAGGACATGGTAGTCAAGTTGATCTGCCAATATTCAATTAAACTCATTTTAAATTTATTCGTATAGTACTTTTAACAATTGACACGGTAAGCTGAATAAAAGTTAGAATTAAACTTTTAATTTATATTTATCCCTAATGAGCAAGCCAGAGGCAACTAAAAACAAAAACTCCCTGAGAGGAAATGAGGAAGAAACCTTGAGAAGAACTGAATTCCAAAGGTAACACATCCTCATTTGGGTGACATTTGAGAGGGATTATGAATAATGTTCTCTATAACTGTACACTATATCATAAAATGCAACTGTGTAACCAGATGTTTTAGAGCAACTTATTGATATTAGCATCAGTGTAATTTCAGAATTCATTATTGTTTTAACATAAATTCCTTCCTGTCAAAGATTTTCTTGCCTATTGTAATGGATCCACCTGCAATTCCCCCTCCTACCCACCAGAGATTGTCATTGACAGAGTTCTGGGTCACACTTCCCTTTCCGGTAGAACAGACATTTAACCAAGCCGTAGTTAGCTATCATACCAAGCCATTCCTTTGTTTCCATTGCCACTGTTTTCGGTGTAGCCATTTGCTCTGCTTATTCAGTTCACGCTCTTGGATTGTGTTTTGGTATTGTTTGCATCACAGATTGTATTTCCTGGTTATTTGGATTGTGCTTGTTGGATTTTGTGTGTTTTCCCCTCAGGTCTAGAATGTATTCAGTTGCATGTTTGCTGGTAGAAGGTTCCTCCTCCCAATTTTCCCTAGTCATGTCTAGGAAAATCCTGTGGAGGCTTGTGATATCTCTTGAACTGCAAATAACAGGGGCTTGAGCCTCTTTTATCAGTTCTGAGCATCATAATTAATAAACGTACGAATTATTTAAAAATATATATTTTTTAATTATCAGGAAAACCGTACTTCCAATCGTTTATAAAAGTCATAACACATCTTTCCCGAATAAGCCGCACAATTGACACCTCACTCATGGGTTTGCGACAAACAGTGTGGGATGAGTTACAGGAGAAAATTTGTACAGAAGAAGAAGAAGAAGAACTAGATATGTACATGTAATTACACATATTACATTTGTAATATCTAACATGTTTAATGTTAAATATTACACATTTCTGAAAATGTGCGTGACTCCCCCTCAAGTGGACAGACAGGATGCCAATACTTTTGGATGCGAGTGGATGGATAGGGTGCTCTTATGTGTAGTCATGTGTAGATAGGGTGCCAGTATTTTGGGAGGAGAGTGGATATGTGCAAGTGATTCACATTGTGCAGTTCTCCTCTTTGTGCTGAGAGTTTTTATATATCACATGTCCATGTTGTAGCAATTTTGTATCGCCAAAACCGTAATTCCGATCACTTATAAAAGTCATATCACATCTTTCCCAAATAACCTGCACTATTTGACACCTCATTTATGGGTCTACGACAAATGGTGGGACGAGTTACAGGGTGCCAATACTTTTGGAGGTGAGTGGGTACATGCAAGTGATGTCACTGAAATTCACAATACACAGTTCTCCTCATTGTGCTGAGTGTTTTGATATGTCACATGTGGGATGACATGCATGTGACGTCATGAGATGACCATGTGATATCATCAAAATTCATGTCACACAGTTCTCCTCATTGTGCTGAGTGTTTTGATATGTCACATGTACATGTTGTTGTAACAGTTTGGTTGTTTGTTTGTTTTACCAAAACAACCAGGTTCATGAGAAAATCTGCAAATTCTAATAGCAATCCAAAATACAATTATAGTAAAATAGTACTTAGTGGAAATGACAGAAAAGTTTTTCTGACTATGTACATGTAGTAGTATTCATAGTGTTGGTACAAAACACTTAAAATAAGTTAAATTCATATACAGATTTCTGAGTAGCACTTCTGTTTACAGAAATAATTTTATGCTTATTAGATCACTACAAGTTCTGAATATTTATGAATATTTCTTCTTTGTTCATTTTTTTTCACCTCAAATCTTTTTTTTTGGATTGGTTTGTCATTAAATTCCATTTTGTGTCTCTATGTATTGCAAAGTCTTTAACTAAACTTTTAAGATGCTGCTCATACTTTCGGCACTGTACCGCACAGTCTCAGAACAAGCACAGTTAATCAGTGACAATCCTGTATACCTGCACATTCATACAATTATTTAATCAGCCAATATGTGACAATAATACAATGCAAAAAGATGCAGATAGTTTTTAAGTGGTATTGTTCATACGAAACAACAGAATTAAGAAAAGATGTGAACTCTGTGACCCTGTGATTATGGCATGTTTGGAGGTACAAGAAGGGCTAGTGTGAGTATTTCAGAAACTGCTGATCTCCTAGGAATTTTACCCTTAATGGTCTTAAGAGTTTACAAAGAATGGCATGACCACAAAAAACAATGAGAGAGTGACAGTTCTGTGCATGCCTTGTTGAAAAGAAAGATACAAGTGGCCATAATGAGCACAGTCTCACACAAACCTGACAGTTTGTAAAAAAAAAAAAAAAATCACTGTCAAGTAAAGTGGATGACAATTAATGGTGTGTGTGTGTGTGTGTGTGTGTGTGTGTGTGTGTGTGTGTGTGTGTGTGTGTGTGTGTTAAAACAAACTTCCCAAACTAAAACCTAAAACTTTCGGAACTAAAACCTTTGTAAATATATGACGAACTGTTATGAATTATTGACAATTAAGCACATTAAACTGAGCATAAATTACTTTTCAGGCACCCATCAGTGACGAAACTGAGTTGGATAGTGTAAAGGAGGAAGAGAAAGAGCAGTCTCCCACTGACAAGGCAAAACCAGATCCAGCCCATATGAAAATAAAGAAAAGAATGGAGGAGAAGAGAAAGAATAAAAAGGATGCCATAATGGAGGCTGAGGAGTTGTTGGACCTAGAGCGCACTCCCAGTGGCAGGGTGAGGAGGCGCTCAGCTCAGGTAGCTGTATTCCACCTGCAGGAGATTGCAGAGGATGAACTGGCTAAGGATTGGGGAACAAAACGTCGCATCAAAGATGACCTTGTCCCTGATATTAAGAGGGTGAGGAAAGAAAAGGCTGTTCCTTTATACATTTAAGCTTCAGACAACCATTCATGGACAAATAATACAAACAAATAATAGACATAGGGTTTTATATGCATAAAATATGATTCCTTTTATGATATTATTTTATTGTCAGGTCATAACAAGTTTGTTTTTCTCACTTTTTGAATATTAGTTAACATGTATTTGAGCACTGCAATCTGGATGGTTGCATACACTATATAGCCAAATTTTTGTGGATACCTAACCAGCACACTGATATGTAGGCCTTACACAAAGTTGGAAGCACACAATTGCATAGGATGCCTTAAAATGCTGTAGCATTACAATTTCCCTTTATTGGGACCTAGCTCAAACATTTTCATGTTGGACAACATCCAAACATCCCAGGTCACCAAAACTATGCCCATGAACCCTCCAGATATGCTGTACTTCTGGCTACATGTGTTTCTTATACAAGTACTTTTGTCGTGTCAGAATTAAGTAGTAGAAAGTTAATAAGCATCCACAGTCAAATGTCTTTTACCCATTTCTTTGCTTTATTTATCTGGCTTGGCTGAAACATACAACTGTGTGTCATCATCAGAATAGTGTAAGCAAATACCATGTTTGCAAATAATTTTACCCAGAGGTAGTATATATAAGGGAAAAAGCAGTGAGCTTGAAATAGGTCCTTGCAGAGCACCAAACATACCTTGGTATCCATAGAGAAATCACCAGTTACATCTGCAAAGTGAAAATGATCAGTCAAATAAGACCTGAATTAGAAGAGGGCAGTTCAATTAATGATGTCAAAATTTGCATTAAGGTTAAGCAACACCAGCAGGTAGACAAAACCTTGATCAGAGGCCAGTAGTAGGTAATTACTACCTTAACCATTGCTGTCCCTGTTCTATGATGAGGCCTAAATCCTGACTGATACATTTGTTATTCCTATGTAGGTATAAGCATAACTGCTGTGCTACAACCTTCTCTAGGTTCTTGTAAATAAAGGAGGGTTTTGATATTGGCCTATAGGTGGACAGCTGACAGGGGTCGAGGCCCGGGTAATCTGTTTGTTTAAAAGATACCATTAAAATAATTTATGAAGTCCTTGCAGCTGCATATTGATGATGTTCATGTTCGTGATGGTCTTATTTCGAGATAATTTTACTACAGTATTAAATAAAAATCTGAGGGGCATTGGTGGCTCAGTGGTAGGTTTCTCGCCTATCATGCAGAAGGCCCGGGCTCGATTCCCAGCCAATGCCTCAACCCTAGCCGCTGGATGCAGTGCTGGTCCCAAGCCCAGAAAAATGGGAGGGTTGCGTCAGGAAAGGCATCTGGCGTAAAACATTTGCCAAGTTGTTGTGCGGACCAGTTGTTCCGCTGTGGCGACCCCGAACAGGGAGCAGCCGAAAGCAACTCATTAAATAAAAATCTGATTATTTTTGTTGTCTTCAATTAGCATGGAGAGATCTAACCTATCCGAATATTTTTTGTAGCTCAGGAGGCTGTCCTTCCATGCTTCTTGTACTACAAATTTAGTTTGATGCCATTTACAGTCTAATTTTGTAGTGGTCTGTTTTAAGGTGCATGTGTGATTGTTATACTAGCTGTCTATCGCTAGCTGTCTAGCAATAAACAGAAAACAAAAGTGTTCTGAGAAAAACACTGCAGCAGAAGGTAAGCCCTTATCTTTGATCTGGTCCTTTTGTCAATTTTGGAGAGACAGCCTGTTCTGTTATGCTGTACATGCTGTGTAAGTTCTGAAGCAGACCATGGCTTCAGCAGTAAGATGAAACCAAGAAGAAAATCCTACAGCTGAACATTTTTGGGGGGCAATTAGAATCATTCTATTAATGAATTATATGCTAAATTCTTTTGAACGTGAGTGTAAATGCAAAAAAACCAACATTTTAACATCTTTTTATTTCCATTGTATACCTTAGGGTTTGATAAAAGTGGGTATAAGGAGCCTGTCTGTTCATATTGAATTGTGTGCAGCATAACAAATGTAGGCTATATCCTGCTTAACTGTACAGCCGTGGCCAAAAGTTTTGAGAATGTCACAAATATTAATTTTCACAAAGTCTGCTAGCTCAGTTTTTTTTTATGGCAATTTGCATATACTCCAGAATGTTATGAAGAGTGATCAGATGAATTGCAATTAATTTCACAGTCCCTCTTTGCCATGAAAATGAACTTAATCCCTCCCAAAAACATTTCCGCTACATTTCAGCCCTGCCACAAAAGGACCAGCTGACATCATGTCAGTGATTCTCTCTTAAAAAAGGTGAGAGTTTTGACGAGGACAAGGCTGGAGATCACTCTGTCATGCTGATTGAGTTAGTATAACAGACTGGAAGCTTTAAAAGGAGTGTGGTGCTGGAAATCATTGTTCTTCCTCTGTTAACCATGGTTACCTGCAAGGAAATACGTGCAGTCATCATTGGTTTGCACAAAAAGAAAACCGTCAAGATCAGATCATCAAAAACTTCAAGGAGAGAGGTTCAATTGTTGTGAAGAAGGCTTCAGGTTGCCCAAGAAAGTCCAGCAA
Organism: Hemibagrus guttatus; assembly: GCA_033459395.1. Classification (NCBI taxonomy): domain Eukaryota; kingdom Metazoa; phylum Chordata; class Actinopteri; order Siluriformes; family Bagridae; genus Hemibagrus; species Hemibagrus guttatus. Next base: position 5,474,863 of record JAUCMX010000017.1, on the reverse strand, counting down.
GTGCCAGGACCATCTACTAAGGTTGATTCAGCTGTGGGATTGGGGCCACCCAGAGCAGAGATTGCTCAGGAATGGTAGCAGGCAGGTATGAGTGCATCTGCATGCACAGTGAGACAAAGACTTTTGGAGGATGGCCTGGTGTCACGAAGGGCAGCAAAGAAGCCACTTCTCTCCAGGAAAAACATCAGGGACACACTGATATTCTGCAAAATATACATTGATTGGACTGCTGAGGACTGGGGTAAAGTAATTTTCTCTGATGGAATCCCCTTTCCAATGTTTGGGGCATCTGTAAAAAAGTCTGGAGAAGAAAAGGCGAGCATCAGTCCTGTGTCATGCCAACAGCAAAACATCCTGAGACCATTCATGTGTGGGGTTGCTTCTCAGCCAAGGGAGTGGGCTCACTCACAATTTTGCCTAAGAACACAGCCATGAATAAAGAATGGTACAAAAACATCCTCAGAGAGCAACTTCTCCTAGCCATCCAAGAAAAGTTTGGTGATGTACAATGCCTTTTCCAGCATGATGGAGCACCTTGCCATAAGGCAAAAGTGATAACTAAGTGACATGGGGAACAAAACATCAAAATTTTGGGTCCATGGCCAGGAAATTCCCAAGACTTTAATCCCAGTGAGAACTTGTGGTCAATCCTCAAGAGGCAGGTGGACAAACAAAAGCCCACAAAGTCTGACAAACTCCAAGCATTGATTATGCAAGAATGGGCAACCATCAGTCAGGATTTGGCTCAGAAGTTGACTGACAGCATGCCAGGACGAATTGCAGAGGTCTTGAAAAAGAAGGGTCAACACTGCAAATATTGACTTTTTGCATAAACGTAATGTAATTGTCAATAAAAGCCTTTGACAAGTATGAAATGCTTGTAAGTATACTTCAGTATGTCATAGTAACATCTGAAAAAAAGATCTAAAAACACTGAAGCAGCAGACTTTGTGAAAATTTATATTTGTGTCATTCTCAAAACCACAGCTATATATACTGGCTATCAAGGTTTCTGAAACTTCCCTTTGTAGGAGTAGTGTGATGGCTAGATTAAAGGATCCCTGTCAGGGATACTGAAAAAGACACTACAGAGATCAGTGACAGTAAAATGGTCATGATCATGTGGTATGGCAGATAATATAGATGGCTCAGTTGGGCTAATATGTATCCTTAGATCATTAATGTGCTGCAAATCTTGCATAAAACACTAGCCCTTACAATTAGTGTACAGGTGTATAGTGAGCAGATGGGTTTTATTACACCCTGCTCGAGGCGCAAATCAATGACAGCCTGAATACCCTCCTCCTTCTCAACAGACAGAGGATATTGTTAACACAGGGGTTGATGAACAAAGGTTATCAACATACCTTACCTGTACCTGATATTATTTGTTGGAGTGTGCATCCCACAATTTGGATGGGACTTTAGAAAGCTTGATAGGTATTGGGGAAGGACATCACAAGCCTCAGACATGTCAGATGCGCATATACCAGAAGAAAAACAGAGATCATTGGGAGTGCTGAGAACAAGACGTCTTACTTCAAAAGATAAACAACAGTTCAACTTGGCCAAAACAGCATGACCCAACAGATTCAATGGTGAGGATGGAATGACAACAAATCTATGATAAAAAAGAATTTCAGGATCTTCTGGAATAGTAGTTTTGAGATAGAATTTTAGGACAGGTGACAGTTAATACATTAATTTTGCCCATCATACTTTTTCCAAATGAGGTGCATGTGGCACCTGTGTCAACCATAAAAGGGTAAACAACATCTTCATTTAACACATAGGTTAAATAAGTTTAAATTAAGGAAGAAAAAACTGTCATGGAGTGTCTGTGTTTAGCACATGTTTATCAGAACAGAACAGAAATAATTTCAAAGTCAAAACAAAGGATAAAATAAACAAATGGTATCACACAGTCAGCCCAAGGCAGAGCGTACCAAGGTATATTCAGAATAAAATCACTTACATCAATGGGCTGACAACCCAGAAGTCAGGTATACTAATAGCATTTTGTCATCTTTTAATGTGATTGGCTTAGAAAATTTTGGATGTAATTTCACTACAAAAATTTTCAACCAGTTTTCTTGATCCCGTATCAACACATTTCTTTTAAAAAAAAAATTAAGTTCATTATATGATGATGTCTTGAACATCATCAGTCACTGCAACAGGGGATTATTCCTAATAAAAACAGATGTTGTAAGGACATTGTTGTCTTGTACTGAATAATTACTGACCTAACATTATGATTCACAGCTCAGTTTACTTATGTGTGCTGTTTGTCCTTTCATTGATGAAAAAGTCCACAGATGATTCCCATCAGAATGTCTCTCCTTTGTGTTTTGCTTCCAGTAATCATAACTTCTGTCTTCTTTTTATGTAAATACTAAATACAGCAATATAGCAAGTAATTTAGAGCTTTATGTGGGAAGATAAGCACTTTATCTCCTAGAGCAAATTATAGCTGACTTCCCCTATTATACAATTTAGCATTCTTGAGCCTGACACAAATTTCCAAAGAGAAAAGTTAAATTCTCATGACCAGGACGTTTTTTGTTTTTTTTTAACTAAGTGAATGTCCCTTGTGAATGTCCATTTTGAGAATCCACATGATTACTTGCCAATTCAACCCACCAGTTGACCTGACCATGCTGCCACAATGTATTAATTATATAACTTTTAATGTTTAAATGCTACATCCATTGCCATTTATCCTTTAATGCTTTATATATTTGTTATTTTGTAAACCACTTTGAACTGCTTTTCATATGAAAGGTGCCACTAGGTCTGAGGAACAACCACAATTAACACTTCAGTGCATATAGCTTACTTCTACAGGATCTCGGCATTGTTCTCCCTTTTTGTCTTTTAGCTAAATTACACACGGCCGGGCCTTCCAACCTATAACCCTGAAACTTTGGATACTTGGAAAAATGAAGTGAAGGAAAAAGGTTTCATCTGTTGTCCCAATAGTGTAAGTAGTATACTCTTTCTAATAAACCAATACATTATTTTAAATAAATAAAAATTAAAAATATAATTACTGACCATATATACCGGAGATACAATAACATCTAAGATGCAAGAGTTTTTTGATTGTTTGTGGTCCCTTTTGTAATAATTTGCTTATTTCCCTTGACAGAGCTGTGAAGCCATTTATTCAAGTGTATCAGGGCTTAAAGCTCATCTTACCAGCTGCATCAAGGTACAAAGCTGACTTCTGTGGTCTTTGAACATTTACATGTACAAATAATGTGATAAATACAATAGGTTTGGCAAATCTCAATCAGAATATTTGTAAATATACACATGTAAATGTTAATAATTACTTTTATTAGTGTTGCTAATGACCACAAATGGTTAACATATTCTTACTATTATAAACAGTATATAAATTGTAATTGTTGAAATAATTGTAATCAAACCAAGTGTACACTCCTGTTTGTCATGTTAGGGACTATATCTTGTCCCTTTGACCCTGGGTAGTGATTGAGGAAGCTGGAGGCAGGCTTGGAACAACTGAAAAATGTTTATTAAAAAGTTTAGTCTTTACTTTTCAGTAAATTGCACACACCTCTGAGCTGGTCTCTTTCTCGAAACACTTGTCTCTTACCTTTTTAGTCTTCCCACAGCTCACTCAACAGAACATTAGTTAGTTAATTTCCTCACAAATAGGCAATTCTTTCCACTTGCCTTCTCCTGGTCCCGCCATCCATTATCCATTAGCGCTTTAACATGCCTAAGCTTCGACAGGGACATAAGTCTGTGTCACGAGGGGTTTTTATGGGAATAAACACAAAAGCATTTTTTATGGTTTTGGGCTTCAGCTGTCTTGGCCTCAGCTGTCTGGGACACTAGCAGCCCAGAGCGGATGGAACGATGCAGCCCTAAGGGCAATATTCAGGGAGGAACTTAACCCTGCTCTGCAGGCCGAACTAGCCTGCAAAGAAGAGAACAACTCTCTCAACTCTCTCTCATAGTACATCACCTCAGCCACCTTCTCAGGAAACGGCATCCCAACCATCCAACACGTCAGTTCGCCATTTTATAATGGGAGGCTCCTGCACCCAAACACTCAGATCCTATGTAGCTAGACCGAACGAGAGTCAACCCTGATAGAGTCCAGGTCTACTACTGCCAGCTGGTGAAGAAACTTTATCTACCCACTGCACTCTCACCATTCCCCTGAAGATCACGGTGGTGGACAACCAATCCATAGGGGATAACTACATCAGTCACCAGACTGCTTTAATCACACTCCAGGTGGAGCTGTTCCATGTTGAGGAACTGGTGTTGTTAATAACATCCTCACCAGATAACCCTATCATCCTAGGATTCCCCTGGCTCAATGCCCATAATCCCCAGATCTCGTTGTAGCTCAAAAACTCGCATACTGGTCTCCCCACTGTCTCAACCACTGTTTCAAATGGTGTCTCAGGATCCCCTGCTGCACCACATCCATCGAAAGCCCTGAAGCTGCCCAGACGGCCCACATCCCGTGGGAGTACCATGGCCTTATGGAGGTATATAGCAAGGCAGGTTCTATAGACCTTTTGCCTAAAACTTTCCCTCCCAAAAGCAGGATTTACCCTCTCTCCATCCCAGAAACATGGGCCATTGAGGAGTACATTGAGGTGGCCTTGGAACCAGGCTCACTCTCCACATCTCCGGCCACCTCAGGATTTTTCTTTGTTTAGAAAATGGACAGTGGAATAAGACCCTGCATTGACTACCGTGGACTCAATGCAATTACAGTCAGATATGCCTATCTTTTACCTCTGGTTCCCCTGGCCCTGGAACAGCTCCAGGAGGCACATGTATTTACCAAGTTGGACTTAAGAAGCGAATACAACCTTATCAAGGTATCAGAGAGGGACGTGTGGAGGATGGCATTTCTGACTTCAGGGAGTCACTACGAATACTTGGTGATGCTGTCTAGCCTGACAAACACATCTTTCAATTTGGTGTTTCAATTCTTTGTGAATGAAGTATTCAGGGATCTTCTTAACTATTGTGTAAGTGAGAACCATCCTAATCTACTCTAAGACGTATGCAATCCATGTTAACCATGTCTGCTTAGTGTTGAACTGATTACAGCAACATCGGCTTTTTTCAAGGTGGAGAAAAGTGAATTTCACCATGAAATTCACCCACCCTTTCTGGGGTACATAATTATCAGCCAGGGAATGGAAATGGACTCAAGAAAAATAAAAGCAGTAACTGAGTGACTGTCCCCATCTAGCATCAAGGACATACAAATGTTTCTCGACTTTGTGAACTTTTACTGATGGATCATCCATAATTACAGTTCCGTGACTGTGTTCCTCACAACCATTTTGCATGGCAAGCCCAAGAAATTCCTCTGGTCAGAGACAGCCCATAAAGTCTTAAAGTGGCTTAAAGAGAGCTTCACTTCAATATATCATGGAAGCTAAAGGCCTGGTTACTGTTCTTTACCCATTTTAATTTTACGGTCACGTACTGACCAGAATGCGGAAGAATGGCAAAGCAGATACCCTTTCCTGCCACCATGATTCCTGAAACAGAGACCTGGATTCTAAACTATATAATCAATAAAAAATTATATTTCATTAACAAATTACTGTATTACATAATTTGTTAATATAAGTAGCCTATTAAGATATTCTTTTTTGCATTTATTGATTCATACTGTCTTCACATCAAAATCAGTGAACTGAGAAATTTTAAAACATATAAATTGTTGTTTATGAATCAGGTGAAATTGGAAAGGAAACTAGATATCCATATTGATATTATGCACATTTTCTTTTTGACTCCAAACAGGGAGGTTTCATTGTGGGGAAGTATACATGCTTACTGTGCCAGAAGGAATTCAGCTCTGAAAGTGGGGTAAAATACCACATTTGTAAGACACACTCTCAGGTGAGCCATAAAACATGCACAAAAACAACCAGACACCCACCCACCCACCCACCCACTTTGTCACACAGAATATTTACCCACATAGAGTGTCATGCACATTCCTACACAAATAATTTATTCCACACACCCTGCTGTCCCCTCATTTTAATTCAGAATTGGTTTCGAGCAACAGTCCAAGTGTCTAACAACAAGACCAAAGATTCACAGAGCAGCAAGCTGCAGAAAGACATGAAAAATGGAATACCCTGGAAGAAAAGGGGTCGGAAACCCAAAGAACTTCTTGTTGAAAGAGCGTCCACCCAAGAAAAGACTCTGAATAGTACAGTTGGACCTTCCATGAATCACCAAACCTTAAATCTAAACACAAGCTTATTACCTATCCAAACATCAAGCCAGAGCCCAGCCTGCACCATCCACAACAATATCCCAACACCAACAGATGGTAAAAATTTAACCCACAGAGATTTGCAGCCTCCTGTTAAGAAGAGAGTTAAGCCAAAAAAAGCACCACTCGCAGAGTAGCATGGCTTTCACAACTTCAATGCCAGACATGATGCTGTTGCTGTTAGCAATTGCCTGTAAACAATCAAAATAATAATTAATCTGTCATCATCTCTGCAATTTAATTATTGTGAAGAAGATGGAGCTGATACAGAATAACAGATTAGGCAGATGAGAAAATGTCAACAATTCCGATTTTCAACAAATTGCTTTTGTTTTACTGTTTTATTATTAGTATTATTATTAGTAGTAGTATTAGTAGTAGTAATATTTAAAAATTCATGTTTGTTTGTATTTGCCATGCAAGACATCTGGGTTTGAGATAAATTGATGATTGATGAATATGAGATGGTAGATTAGAATTTTCATTCATTTCCTGAAATTCAAACCTAGATGTGATAAACAATTTGGAAGATACTACATTTTGTATCGGACCATACACTTTTAGGTGTGCAAAACAGAATTGTATTGGGATGGGAGGGAAAATACATTGTCAATTTGATTAAGGTCTGGTGATTGACTTGGCCAGTAAAACCTTCCACTTTTTACCCCTGATGAAGTCATTTGTTCAGTTGACTGTGTGTTTTGAGTTATTGCCTTGTCTGATGATGAGGTTCCTCCCAGTTAGACTGGATGCATTTATCTGTACATTGGCAGCTAGGTTGTTTCTGAAGATTTCTAAATTTATTCTACTGCTCCCATCATGAGTTACATAATCAAGATTAGTAAGCCTGTTGCTGAAGCCACCATGCAAGCCCTTGACATGACAAAACCATGCTCATGAATCATAAGCAGATATTTTCATTCACCAAATCTTCATGTTTCTATCACTTTTATAGAGGTTACTGTTGGTTCCAGAAAATTTGTGGCTAATTGCTCTATTTATTTACAAATTCCAAATCTTTCGATTCTTAATGTTGATGAGTGGTTTTCATCTTGTGGTATGGCCACTATATTTGTGTTCCCAAATTCAAGGGTGTTACCTTCACCCCTCTCCTCTGGAGGTTGTTGATGATGTCACTGTGTGTGTTTTTTGGGATTTTTCTGTCATGAATTGCTGCTTGTTTTCCTTGGCCAACCTGTTAGATGCCTGGCTGTTAGTACACCAGTGGTTTAATTTTGTTTAGTACATTCCCAATCCTTCTGCAATGTCTGATTTTGCCTATTTTCTCCACTTCTCAGCTTGCATTTTTTCTATAGACAGCTCTTCATGTTGGTTTATCCTTTCAAAACAGTTGCAGTCTTCACATGATAAACCCAACAAGAAACACTTGTCAGACAAATGTTACACTATTTTTGATTAAAATGGGTGGGTTCGAACAAATTGTGCCATGTTTTCATTTGTTTAACACAACCTGATGTAAATAACACAAAATTAAATCTGAAATTCTGTTTCATCATCTCATAGTCATCTTTTGTTTGTAAACCCGAATGTCTTCCATGTATAGCAAAAACAATAGAATTGATCTTGACTTTACAATACTTTTATCAAAGATTATATACATGAAATTTGACTGCTGGCATACTAAAAATCCCTTTTTGTTTAATTTTAAAGATTATTTCTGTGATTAAGCTAAAAAAAGGTGTAACGAAAGCTTATATAGCTTCCATATTTATAGGTTTGTGCATATATACTCGTACACTAAAACAATATTAGGGCAAAAAAATCTGGCTAATATTTCTGACAAATAAAACTCTCAAGATATTCAATTAGCTTCTAGTGCTTATTCAATGCTACTTTACAGCTGGTATTTTATCACATGTATTGTATTATGTATATCTATATTCATATATGAATATTATACAGACCAGTTTGGTTTTGTCCATTGATTAAAAAACAGTTGGTAAATAGATTCTATTTTCTTTCATGGTCAATGTCTGATTTGCATTCATGATATATTGGAATTTGTTCAGTTAAAGGCACATATATGTTGGGTTAAATAGCTATTGAAAGAGTCTGCTTCTGTGCAATAGTTTTGCTTATGTGGTTTGTATCCTGTCTCTTGGAATCTGCTTGGTATTTTACTTCAAATCTTAGAAGGACTAAGCTTGTACTCATGTATGACTGCCTTTTCCAGTAGCCACCCTATACAGCAGGTTTAAGTTGAAACCCTCAGGTGCTTTAAAAAATTTCGGTTATTATAATAATTTGTGCTTTTATTTAATAGAAGAATAATCATAAAACATAGGTCAAATGCATCATTTAAATTCATAAAGAATAAGTCAAGTAGGTAAGTAAAATTCATGAAATAAGACAAGAACCAATGAAGCTTGTCCAGTTCTCTGTATGAAATCGTTTACCTAGTATTAGTCTTTCCGAACATCTCTCCAAAGCACTGCCCTTCATGGACAAGCACATGTGCATGTGTCATGTGTCAGTGTGGATGTAGGTGTGCAAGGAGTGCAACTGCTATGTTTATGCTTTTGTAGGCTACATTTACAAAAATAACACTTCTGTCCTCTGTCAGAACAGTTGTGGGGTTTTTTTGGTGCATGGTATACTATTACTGTTTGTGAGGATGACAAATTCATACCAGAACCAAGTAAGCTCTGTATCAGTTTCAAGCCCTTCTACTCTCTCTTTTCAGTGCTGAAGAGACACACCAGTATTCACTCTTGTTCTCTTTCGTTTTTCTGGATGCCATTAAAACTTTTGATTGAATGTCATTATTCTCTACCATAGATTTCATACATAAGTAATCTGAAAATAAACTCCTGTTCCATCAAGCTAGTTCTTCACTTCTGTTCATTTACAGCTTATCCTTGTAAGTGCTGTCTGAGGTCATGCTAACAAAAAAGGAGATGTTTCTTACAGAAATGTTAGCTAAAATAATTTTGGCATTTTAGTTGCTGATTACAAGACCAAGGAGTGAAAGAGAAATTAGCCAAAGTGTTCTTATAATCAGCAGCTGTAACTAAGATGCATGTATACTAAAAAGCTAAATAAACAATTTTATTTAAAAGTCTAAAATTGCACATTTGAATACTATAAAGTTCATAACCCTAACCTGGTTTGTGTAGGGTGTTTTTTATTCTGTTTGATGGGAGAGTCCTTGACATTAAAAACAATGGAGAGGCTTCAGTTGTAACCATATGCAATGGTGATGGTGAAATGGGAGGTAATGCATTGATTTCCTATGGGCCTTGAAACAAATATTTTTTAAATAAAAAAGGTCCAGTATAGGTCTATAATATAAGTCTATTTCTTCACTGTTTGATGTAGCTTGATAATCACGCACATAAAGATTCCCAATATTTTGTTTAAAGCATATTTGAAAAATTATTGCACTTTATTCTCCTGTCCCTTATACCCTCCTTCACTTGAAACCTCCTTTTGCCACATTCTCTCCATTATAATGCAGTGGATATGTTTAGAATGTTCTTCCATTAAATTATCAACTTTATGGTTTAATAAATATTCGAAGTAGACCACATATTGTACAATCATAATCCCACTACAAAATCAACAGCAAGGATGGATCTGCCTCAATAAATGTCTTATTAGGACTGAGGAATTTTTGAACCTATGACTACATATGTTACCAATACTGGTATTAATACAGTTAATAATAATAATAATAATAATAATATAATTATATAATTATTATATACTATATGAATATAATATGTATATATATAATATATATATATATATATATATATATATATATATATATATATATATATATATATATATATATATATATATATATATATATTATATATGTACACACACACACACAGGTGCATCTCAATAAATTAGAATGTCGTGGAAAAGTTAATTTATTTCAGTAATTCAATTCAAATTGTATTTTGTATTAAATAAATTCAGTGCACACAGACTGAAGTAGTTTAAGTCTTTGGTTCTTTTAATTGTGATGATTTTGGCTCACATTTAACAAAAACCCACCAATTCACTATCTCAACAAAATAGAATATGGTGACATGACAATCAGCTAATCAACTCAAAACACCTGCGAAGGTTTCCTGAGCCTTCAAAATGGTCTCTCAGTTTGGTTCACTAGGCTACACAATCATGGGGAAGACTGCTGATCTGACAGTTGTCCAAAAGACAATCATTGACACCCTTCACAAGGAGGGTAAGCCACAAACATTCATTGCCAAAGAAGCTGGCTGTTCAGAGTGCTGTATCCAAGCATGTTAACAGATAGTTGAGTGGAAGGAAAAAGTGTGGAAGAAAAAGATGCACAACCAACCGAGAGAACCGCAGCCTTATGAGGATTGTCAAGCAAAATCAGTTCAAGAATTTGAGTGAACTTCACAAGGAATGGACTGAGGCTGGGGTCAAGGCATCAAGAGCCACCACACACAGACGTATCAAGGAATTTGGCTACAGTTGTTGTATTCCTCTTGTTAAGCCACTCCTGAACCACAGACAATGTCAGAGGCATCTTCCCTGGCTAAGGAGAAGAAGAATTGGACTGTTGCCCAGTGGTCCAAAGTTCTCTTTTCAGATGAGAGCAAGTTTTGTATTTCATTTGGAAACCAAGGTCCTAGAGTCTGGAGGAAGGGTGGAGAAGCTCATAGCCCAAGTTGCTTGAAGTCCAGTGTTAAGTTTCCACAGTCTGTGATGATTTGGGGTGCAATGCTGGTGTTGGTCCATTATGTTTTTTGAAAACCAAAGTCACTGCACCCGTTTACCAAGAAATTTTGGAGCACTTCATGCTTCCTTCTGCTGACCAGCTTTTTGAAGATGCTGATTTAATTTTCCAGCAGGATTTGGCACCTGTACACACTGCCAAAAGCACCAAAAGTTGGTGTGCTTGACTGGCCAGCAAACTCACCAGACCTGAACCCCATAGAGAATCTATGGGGTATTGTCAAGAGGAAAATGAGAAACAAGAGGTCAAAAAATGCAGATGAGCTGAAGGCCACTGTCAAAGAAACCTGGGCTTCCATACCACCTCAGCAGTGCCACAAACTGATCACCTCCATGCCACGCCGAATTGCGGCAGTAATTAAAGCAAAAGGAGCCCCTACTAAGTATTGAGTACATGTACAGTAAATGAACATACTTTCCAGAAGGCCAACAATTCACTAAAAATGTTTTTTTTATTGGTCTTATGAAATATTCTAATTTGTTGAGATAGTGAATTGGTGGGTTTTTGTTAAATGTGAGCCAAAATCATCACAATTAAAAGAACCAAAGACTTAAACTTCAGTCTGTGTGCATTGAATTTATTTAATACACGAGTTTCACAATTTGAGTTGAATTACTGAAACAAATGAACTTTTCCACGACATTCTAATTTCTTGAGATGCACCTGTATATATTTTTTATATTTATATATATATATATATATATATATATATATATATATATATATATATATATATATATATATATATATATATATATATATATATATAAATATAATAATGTCCTCATACGTGGCTTCTTTCTCCTAAGTTAAATAGGTTCTCCTATTTCAGCCAGTTACAGTGCTCCTGAACATTTCTCTGACAATTACCCTTCTTGCCATTATTTTAGCCTGAGGTTGGTAGTGTCTTGGTTATGCCATTATTCTGCATCATTATAATGAATTTCATAGAGCTTACCTTATAACTTAATAACCTAATAATAATCAGCTCAAAGCTTCACAGGCCGGTCCTTGGTGTTCATAACGGCAGGGCTGATATGATATGCCATTTTAGCTGTGAGACTGTGCAAAGTCAGAGATATTTAATGGACACAAATTAGTTTACATATAATTAACACAGGTGTTCCCTGTTTAACCTATTTAGTGTGCGCTTGAAAAATAATGTCCGCTTAAAATAAAGGAGGGTGAATACTTATTACTTGTGCAGATTTTAGACTTATTATTTTGAAAATGATTAACAGAAAATTTAAACACTTTTAAATAAATAAAATAAAAATAAATAAATAAATAAATTGACCTTAGGTTTTGAAATTGTCATGTCAAATGATTCTTGCAACAAATTTGAATTGACTGCAATACATTAAAACCTTTAACATAACCCCTAGTTGTATGCGCTGCTTAGAATAGTTCACTATATACATTATATTCTTTTTTTCTTCTTGCTTGCTACTTTCCTTGTATCCTTGAACCCATGAATTTGCATTGTATGTATTGACTATTACACACACACACACACATACAGACACACACACACACACACACATATATACATATACATATACATATACATTATATAATATAATATATATATATATATATATATATATATATATATATATATATAATATATAATGTATATATTATAATGGAGTGATGATAGATATTAGTATCTTGCCTGTGCAGTCTGGTTTTTATACCTTAGGACAATTCATGTAAAATTATTTTCTTTGGCTAATAAACACAAAACTCTCTCAAGAAATGTATGTAATTTTTTTTTTTTGGAACTGGGGAATAAATAAAATATGGCTTACTGAAACAGTTATGAAGATCTAACATGTATATTGATAGGGCTAACAATTTATTTCTGCAAATGAAGTTTTTAAAATTTAGTTTATCAACCGCTCTGACCCCTTTGTTGTCTATTTTCCCAAAACTGTATTGAGTGAGCATTAGTAAACTGCAAATGTTTAATAAAACATTGTTGCCTAAAGACTGCCTTGTGTTTTGCAATCTTTTGATTATACATTTGTTTACTACTTTTGTCATCGCCATATATGAGTATGGCAATTTGTCGAGGTAAAAGAGAATGACTAGTTTATAAAAAACGCTTGGGAGTTGTAGTGCGCATGACTTCAAATAGTGCACATAGATGTGCTGGTGAAACTATATGTCCCAGGAAGCACCACGGCAAAGTGACGCCCACTGAAGCCAAGAACACCTACCCGTGTGCAGACCAGGAAGGTTGTCAGCGATGGAGTGCGGTGAAAAATCATCAGCGCGATCTTCAAGGTACATTAAAAACATGCTTGGCTAAAGTGTTTACCTTTTATTTCCATTGTAAGTATAGCCAGTACAGACATTTGAAATATCCAGACCTTCAGCAATAGTAGCATGGCTGTAAACCTCTATGTTGCAGCACGTTTTCATGTGTCCATGAAATCGCTAATGCTTTTAATATTAAGTAGCAACCAGTTGAACCGTTGGTTTGTTATATGTAAAATAAAATATCCAACTGCTTTAACAGTACTGTAAATACGGTAATGGCATTATATATATATATTTTATATATATATATATATATATATATATATATATATATATATATATATAAATCTTCTTTCGGCTTTTCCCTTCAGGGGTCGCCACAGCGAATCATCTCTCTCCACCTATTCCTATCTACTGCATCCTCAACACTTGCACCCACTAGTTTCATATCCTTATTAATTACATCCATATACCTCCTCTCAGGCCTCCTGCCTGGCAGCTCCATGTCCAACATTCTCCTACCAATATACTCACTCTCCCTCTGCTGAACATGTCCAAACGATCTTAATCTGGCCTCCCTAACTTTGACCCCCAAACGTCCAACATGAGCTGTCCCTCTGATGAACTCGTTCCTAATCCTGTCCAACCCTGTCACTCCCAAAGAGAACCTCAACATCTTCAGCTCTGCTACCTCTGACTCCTGTCTCTTCCTCAGTGACACTGTCTCTAAACCAGGGGTGTCCAATCTTATCCACAAAGGGCCGGTGTGGGTGCAGGTTTTCATTCCAACCGAGCAGAAGCCACAGCTGAGTCTATTGAAAGCCAAGATCAGTTGATTAAACAGGTGGAATCAGGTGTGGCTCCTGCTGGATTGGGATGAAAACCTGCACCTACACTGGCCCTTCGTGGATAAGATTGGACACCCCTGCTCTAAACCATACAGCATGGCTGCTCTCACCACTGTCCTGTACACCTTCCCCTTGATTCTCGCTGATATTTTCCTATCACACAGAACTCCCGACACCTTTCTCCACCCATTCCAACCTGCCTGCACTTGCTTCTTTACCTCTTTCCCACACTCTCCATTACTCTGGACTGTTGACCCCAAGTACTTAAACTCCTGTACATTCTTCACCTCTTCACCCTGTAATCTTACTGTTCCACTTCGCTCCCTTTCATTCACACACATGTACTCTGTCTTACTACGACTGACTTTCATTCCTCTTCTCTCCAGTGCAAACCTCCACCTCTCCAGGTTTTCCTCCACCTGCTCCCTACTCTCACTACAGATCACAATGTCATCTGCAAACATCATTGTCCAAGGAGACTCCTGTCTGACCTCCTCTGACAACTGGTCCATCACCATAACAAACAGGAAGGGGCTCAGAGCTGATCCCTGATGCAGTCCCACCTCCACTTTGAACTCCTCTGTGTGACCTACAGCACACCTCACCACTGTCCTGCTCCTCTCATACATGTCCTGCATCACTCTGACATACTTCTCTGCTACTCCTGACTTCCTCATACAGTACCACAGCTCTTCTCTTGGCACCCTGTCATACGCTTTCTCCAAGTCTACAAACACACAGTGCAACTCCCTCTGACCATCCCTATACTTCTCCATCAAAATTCTCAGAGCAAAAATTGCATCTGTTGTGCTCTTTCTGAGCATGAAGCCATACTGCTGCTCACAAATTTCCACTACCTTCCTTAACTTAGCTTCCACTACTCTTTCCCACAGCTTCATTGTATGGCTCATCAACTTTATCCCCCTATAGTTGCTGCAACTCTGCACGTCACACTTATTCTTAAAGATCGGCACTAGCACACTTCTTCTCCATTCCTCAGGCATCTTCTCACTCTCTAAAACCCTGTTAAACAAACTAGTTAAAAATTCCACTGCTGCCTCTCCCAGACACTTCCAGACCTCCACCTGGATGTTGTCAGGACCAACTGCCTTTCCACTTTTCATCTTCTTCAAAGCCTTCCTGACTTCATCCTTTCTAATCTTATCTACTTTCTGTTCCACAGAGTTCACCCCTTCTACTCTTTTTTCCCTCTCATTTTCCTCATTCATCAGCTCCTCAAAGTACTCTTTCCATCTCCTCTGTACACTCTCCTCACTTGTGAGCACCCTTCCATCTCTATCCTTAATAAGTCTAACTTGCTGCACATCCTTCCCATCTCGATCCCTCTGCCTAGCTAACCTGTACAAGTCCTTCTCTCCTTCTCTAGTGTCTAACCTAGTGTACAACTCGTCATATGCCTTCTGCTTGGCCTTAGACACCTCCCTCTTCACTCTGCACTGTGACTCCTTGTATTCCTGTCTATTCTCTTCAGTCCTGCCCATGTCCCACTTCTTCTTGGCTAGCCTCTTCCTCTGGACACTATCCTGAACTTCCTCATTCCACCACCAAGTCTCCTTAACTTCTTTCCTCCTTCCAGATGACACAACCAGCACCTTTCCTCCTGTCACCCTGATCACTTCTTCTGTAGTTTCCCAGTCATCTGGCAGCACTACCTGACCACCCAGAGCCTGCCTCAACTTCTCTCTAAATTCCTCACAACATTCCTCCTTTTTCAGCTTCTCACAACATTCCTCTTTATATACAGTGGTGTGAAAAAGTGTTGGCCCCCTTCCTGATTTCTTATTTTTTTTGCATGTTTGTCACACTTTAATGTTTCAGATAATAAAACACATTTAAATATTAGTCAGAGATAACACAAGTAAACACATCATGCAGTTTTTAAATCAAGGTTTTTATTATTAAGGGAATACAAAATCCAAAACTACATGGCCCTGTGTGAAAAAGTATTTGCCCCCTAAGCCTAATAACTGGTTGGTCCACCCTTAGCAGCAACAACTGCAATCAAAGCATTTTCGATAACTTGCAATGAGTCTGTTACAGCGCTGTGGAGGAATTTTGGCCCACTCATCTTTGCAGAATTGTTGTAATTTAGCTACATTGTAGGGTTTTCGAGCATGAACCACCTTTTTAAGGTCATGCCACAGCATCTCAATCGAATTGAGGTCAGGACTTTGACTAGGCCACTCCAAAGTCTTCATTTTGTTTTTCTTCAGCCATTCAGAGGTGGACTTGCTGGTGTGTTTTGGATCATTGTACAGCAAAATATATAATATTGGAGCACTCCCATGTAATGGAGAGTCAGTATCTAAGTTCAACCGTTTGCACTCACAGATGGGTGCAGTTCTAAGCTGTATTCACACAACATGGCGACTGGTGTAAGTGAACCCACAAGTCTCAGCGTCAGAGAAAACAGTGCAGCATCTCAGTGCAAGAGGATGGGATGTATTTTCTGGGAAGATGAGAAAGTCTCTGTGTTGTTGGTGTCCCTCCACAAATGTGAAAACACAGGTCTTTCAACACAACTGGCTCAGTAAACATGACTGAACAAACAGCCAATTCTGAATCATGATCTGAATTCTGCAGCGTGTAGAGTAGCAAAACTAATTGCAAACTTGCTAATTGCATTTGTGATGTCTTGTTTCTCTGACTTCGCCTCCCATCCAAACACAATGCTGCGTACATGTACAGTACTAATAAACTATGTACACTTGTAACCCAAAACGCATATCAGATTGGTATTTTTTAAGCATAGCACACAAACAAACAGAAAAGTAAACCCTAAAAAAAAAGACCAAAGTCATTTCACAGCCAGACTGGATAACCCCAACCAGCAGGCACTAAAACTAGTTCGTATGGCTATAGATTATCAAAATATTTGAAACCAAACAATTATTTAAAATTATATAATAGCCAAGTAATTGTTATAGTACACATTCTACTTATTCCATTACAGGCATCAGCATTATAATTATCAGTATAATGTTGGTCAAACTATTACTTAACCAAATAAAAGCTTTGGTGTAATATTTAAGAAAAAAAATAGTGTCCGCTTGCACAGAAGAAAATGTGCATTTGAATTGTGGCAAGGCTGACCATAGAAGAAAATATAACATAACATTGATATATTAAACATTATATTGGTGACCTACAGAGAGATAGCAACAAACATGTGCTGATTATGAGTTTGAGAGGGATTGTGCTATCCAAGGTCTCTCCCCTGTATTTTAACAGGAAAAATGCAAATTTCTGACTGTAAAATGATTGAAATAATTGGAAACATAGAGAAATTACATTTATAGCACAGATCAGGAAATAAAACTTACTAGCTTAGCCTGATAAGTCTGATAACTTCTCTTTTTTGTTGTAATGCATTTGTGTATTAGTTGTGTATCTAGTGCAAAACCACACTGCTGTATAGCTATAGCACATGTATCACTTCATACAATACTGACATCATGGAGCACTGCAATATAAAATGAGCACTTTAATATTGCACATACTTTCAGGGATTTACTATTGGTGTTTGTGGCTAGGTTGTGAAAACTGCTCCTGTTTTTGCTTGTCTATGTGGATATGCAGGTGATGTTCAGTTGGTTGATGAGGTGATGGGGAGGTGAGGACAGGTTTATGTCACAACAGATAGTTGTCAGCCATGTACAGACACATTTCTTTTTTGTTTAGTTTTAACCCTCTATTCTTATCACTTGATTTTTTTTTTTAATTTCTGCAGCTGATCCCAAAAAGGAAAATGCAAATTTTTCTCTCATATTTTCTCTAGCCTTAGTTTGTGAAATGCAGCAGGAAGTAACAGGAGTCTCTCCTTTGCTCCATTCTGATACCAAGTGCCATTGCCAGATGCCTAGTGTTAGAGGCCTGTGTAAGGTGATGTGTGCTACTGACAGAAGGAGGGCTCCAACCTGGAGCTATTAATACCACCGCCAATAGAATCTATCGAGAGAGCTTATCCTCTTACGTTGACAGGCGAGTAGAGGAGGGAGGGGTAGAGACAGAAACAGTGAGACACAGACAGCAGCAGCTCTGACGCAGTTTCATTTCTGAAGAATTCTCCTTTGCAATTTCAAAAATGAGCAAAACAAATGTTTAAATCAGCGTTTTGTTTCTACTATCTTTGTTTCTCTCTCTCTTTCTCTTGCTTTCTCTTTCTCTCACTCTTTCTCCTCTCTTCTTTCTCTTCTTCTCTCTGTCTCAGTTTCTCTTTTACACTCTCTCGTTGGCACCACACACTTGCTTGCCAGAGGGCATGTAATGCTATTAGCTTTGTAACCATATGTTTATATGTGACCCTGTTTGTGTACATGCTGGCTCCAGGGCAGCACGCTGATATATAAGCACGGTCCTCAGTCAGGCACCTTTTTCTCTTGCTTGCTCACCATGAGCACACTTCCAGGCTTTTCTGGAGCCAGGATCTCAGGCTGCTGGGCTTTAAGGGCAGACAGCAGGTAAGCCTGAGTTACTTAGTTTGCTTCTCTCTCTGTCTCTTCAATGACTCACACTTGACTGTAATTTACATTTGTGATCACTTGGTATTCAGCTGCATCTGCTTGTTCTTGTTACCACAATAATCGCCTAAACTTTTATTTTACAGTATTGTCTTAACAACCGGTATGTGTGTGTGTATGAAGATATAATGTCTGTCTCTCTCTTGCTCTCATATATATATATATATATATATATATATATATATATATATAGATATAGATATAGATATAGATATATAGATATATATATAGATATGCAGATCTTTTATATTTGTCATTTAGCAGACGGCCTTATCCAGAGAGATGTACAAAAGTGCTTTGAAGGATAGCATGAGTCAAACTTTGTTGGGAGGTAATATAGCACACAGACAAACAATTAATTTATTACATAGTTATCCATTTGGGTGGGGGCACAGCCTTAAAACAGGGCAGTTAAAAAAAAAATTTCTTGGTCAACTGTCCAGTTCCTGGGATCCTGTGCCCACTGTAGATAGAAATTTTTGTTCTTGTTCATCAAACTCAAGGTTTGATGTTTTGTGTGTTCTGAAATACTTTTCTGCTTACCACGGTTGTAATTGGTTATTTGAGTTAATCTGTTCTTCCTGTTGGTTTGGCCATTTTCCTCTGATCTGTCATCAACAGGGCATGGGGCATTTCCACAGACAGAACTTACCCAGTCAGTGTTTTTTTTTGTATGTATGTCTGTATGTATGTACTATATTGCCAAAAGCTTTGGGACATCTGCCTATACCTGCACATGAACTTTAATGACATCCTCTTCTTAATCCGTAGGGTTTAATATGGAGTTGGTTCGCCCTTCGCAGCTATAACAGCTTTAACTCTTTTGGGAAATCTTTCTACAAGGTTTAGGAGTGTGTTTGTGGGAATCTTTGATCATTCCTCTAGTAGCGCATTTGTGAGGTCAGGCACTGATTTTGGACGAGAAGGCCTGGCTCGCAGTCTTCGCTCTAATTCATCCCAAAAGTATTCTATCGGGTTGAGGCCAGGACTCTGTGCAGGCCAGTCAAGTTTAAGCGTGCAGTCATGTTGGAGTAGGAAGGGGCCATCCCCAAACTGTTTCCACAAAATTGGGAGCATGAAATTGTCCAAAATGTCTTGGTATGCTGAAGCATTAAGATTTCCGTTCACTGGAACTGGATCTGAAACCACCACCACCAATCTTTACACTTGGCACAATGCATTCAGGCAAGTACCATTCTCCTGGGAACCACCAAACCCAGACTCGTCTATTGAATTGCCAGATAGATAAGTGTGATTCGTCACTCCAGTGAATATGTCTCTAGAGTCCAGTGGCGGCGTGCTTTACACCACTGCATCCAATGCTTCGCATTGCAATTGGTGATGTAAGGCTTGGATGCAACTGATTGGCCATGAAAAGGAGGACACTTCCTGTGATTTGAAGCGCTTACCGCGAGTTCTTGCCTGTGTCGGTATTTTAGTCTTAGTTTAATCTTTGTTTATACCGTCTAATTTTCTATACTTTTAATATTTTTATGCTTTCACCTTTTGTTTTCAAATTTTTTACTTGCCTATCGCAGTAAAAAAAAATTTCGGGAGAAATTTTCTTTTTTTTTTTTTTCAGTCTTCAAACAGCATTCGGAGGAAACCCACTTTGGAGCTTAAAGGTAAAGGTTCACTTAAAGGTATGTAATCATAAAGTATGGCTAACTTTCAGCTTGTACAGTGTGTGAGCTGCAGGATGTTTAGTAATTCTTCCTCCGTCATTAGTGTTAATTTTACTTGTGATACGTGTATTTTAGTTAGCTCTCTGACAGAGAAGATATTATCTTTAGAGGTGCACATCCAGACACTAGAGAGAGTTAGTGATAGCGAGAGTAGTGAAGTGTCTGCAGGGGAAAGTCTGGATGTCTTAGGTGGAGTTAGTAACCCCCAACTCGGGGGTTACTAACGGCATTAGAGCCCCAACGGCATTAGAGCCCTCACAGCGGGGCGAATGGGTGACGACGGCATAATTGCAAAGCCAAAGCTAATGTTAAGGCTTGCCCATGGGAGCACCACTCCTCTCCACTTCACATGTCCAACAGGTTTGCTCTCCTCAGTGAAGCACCCACTGACACACTGAAAGAGCTCTGGTTATAGGAGACTCTATCTTAAGGCATGTGAAATTAGCTAGGTCTTTAGGGGCTCCAGCAGCACAGGTCAGGTGTATTTCGGGAGCCATTGCGTCGGACACAGTAGGTAATCTTAGGGTCCTAGGCAAACATAGGTTCTTGAAGATAGTCTTCCTTGTAGGTGCTAATGATGTACACCTTCATCAGTCTGAGGTTACTAAGAGTAATATCGTAGAGGTGTGTAAATTAGCGAAGGTGATGTCCGATGCAGTAATATGCTCAGGGCCTATCCCAATGCAACGTGGTGATGTAGCTTACAGCAGGTTATGGTCTCTGAACTGCTGGATGTCCAGGTGGTGCTCCGAAAACAGTGTGGGTTGCATAGATAATTGGAGTTCGTTTGAGGGCAAAGCTGGCCTGTTAGGACAGGACGGTGTCCATCCCAATGGGAAGGTGCAAATAATTTCGATTCCATACCTCCAGGGCCATATTCTGAATTCCTCAGTGAATTTGCAGATTTCATTTCAAGCATTGTTGTTTCTTTAGACAGAGCATTAATTGTAGTAGACTTCAACATTCATTTTGATAAGTCAGAAGACCTTCTGAGTGCAGCAGTTGTATCCATCTTAGATTCAGTATGTGTTAGTCGAAAGGTAATAGGACCTACTAATAATGGAGGTCACACTCTGGATCTTCTTCTAACATTCGGCTTAAATATAGAAAACATAGTCACTGTTCCACAGTCGGAAGCTATCTCAGATCACTATCTTGTTTCATTAAAAATGCGTCTTAGACACGAGATGCGCAATTTGCCACATCACTGTATTAAGAGTAAATTTACGTCTGCTACTGCAGAGAGATTTACCAATAGTCTCCAATAATTTGATAGATAACCCTTTAGATAATATTGGTCCCAAGCCCGGAAAAATGGGAGGGTTGCGGCAGGAAGGGCATCTGGCGTAAAACCTGTGCCAAGTTGTTGTGCGGACCAGTTGGTACGCTGTGGCGACCCCGAACAGGGAGCAGCCGAAAGCAACCCTTTAGATAATATTAACTATTTCTGATCAGAGCTTAGAATGCTTTACTCCCCTTCAAGAGCCTGATCTAATTTCACTGATTTCATTTTCAAAACGTTCAACCTGCATACCAGAACCCTTACCCACGTCTATTCTTAAACAGAAGCTTGCCGAACCCCTTCTAAAAATTGAATAAATTCCCTTAGCACTGGCTATGTGCCTAAATCTTTTAAACTAGCGATTATCAAATCTCTAATTAAAAAACTGGACCTCGACCCCTGTCAGCTGTTGAACTATAGTCCAATATCAAACCTGTACCTCCAAGATCCTAGAACAGGCTGTAGCACAGCAGTTATGTTCATACCTACATAGGAATAACATTCATTAAATGTATCAGTCAGGATTTAGGCCTCATCCTAGCCCAGAGACAGCATTGGTTAAAGTGGTAAATGACCTGTTACTGGCTTCTGATCAGGGTTGTGTCTCCATACCGGTGTTACTCGATCTTAGTGCAGCTTTTGACACCATTGACCACACTATTCTACTTAATAGGCTAGAACATTCATTCATTGTCTACCGCTTATCCGATCTATTCTCGGGTCACAGGGAGCCTATCTCAGGCGTCATTGGGCATCAAGGCAGGATACACCCTGGACGGAGTGCCAACCCATCGCAGGGCACACACACACACACACACACACACTCTCATTCACTCACACAGTACGGACAACTTAGAGATGCCATACCATGCATGTCTTTGGATTGTGGGAGGAAACCGGAGTACCCGGAGGAAACCCCCGAGGCACGGGGAGAACATGCAAACTCCACACACATGGCGGAGGCGGGAATCGAACCCCCAACCTTGGAGGTGTGAGGCAAACGTGCTAACCACTAAGCCACCGTGCCCCCCCCTAGGCTAGAACATGTTGGTGTTAGAGGAACAGCCCTCTCCTGGTTCAAGTCTTATTTGACTGATCTTTATCAGTTTGTAGATTTAGATGGTGACTTCTCTATGCATACCAAGGTTATGTTTGGTGTCCCACAAGGTTCTGTCTTAGGCCCACTGCTTTTCTACTTTCTATATATGCTATCCCTTGGTGCAATTAATCGTAAACATGGTATTGGCTTCCACTGTTATGCCGATGACGCACAGCTATATGTTTCAGTCAGATGAGAGACACCAGCTTATTAAGAATGAAGAATGTGTAAAGGACATTAGACAGTGGATGCTTACTAACTTCCTCCTGCTTAACTCTGACAAGACAGAGGTGCTTGTACTAGGACCACATGCAGCTAGAAGTAAGCTTTTTGATTACAGAGTAACTCTGTATGGTCTTTCTGTTTCATCTTGTCCAGCAGTAAAAGATTGATTGTTGTGATTATTGACTTTGGTCTTTTCTTTGAAGCTCATGTAGATAATATCACTAGAGTAGCCTTCTTTCATCTCAGAAATATTGCTAAGATAAGAAATATGATGTCACTTCATGATGCAGGAAAAACTAGTTTTTTTACCTGTAGGTTGGATTATTGTAATGTCTTACTGTCTGTATGTTCCAGTAGAAGCATAAACAAGCTCCAGTTAGTTCAGAACACAGCAGCTAGAGTCCTATATATACATATATAATTATTTTTCCCCCCATTTGTTTCTCTACTTCTGTAAAGCTACTTTGAGACAATGTCCATTGTAAAAGGTGCTATACAAATGAATCGAATTGAATTGAATTGAAAACCCATTGCATGAAGCTCTCTACACACTGTTCTTGAGCTAATCTGAAGGAGGTCTGTAGCTATTAACACTGCAGAAAGTTGCTGACTTCTGCACATTGTGCTCCTCAGCATGCGCTGACCCTGCTCAGTGATTTTATGTGGCCTACCACTTTGAGGCTGAGTTGCTGCTGTTCCCAATTGCTTTCACTTTGTTATAATTCCACTAACAGTTGACCATGGAATATTTAGTAGTGAGGAAATTTACTTCACAAATTTACTTATTGCACAGGTAGCAACCTATGACGGTACCATGCTTGAATTCATTGAGCTCCTGAGAGTGACCTATTCTTTCATAAATGTGTGTAGAAGCAGTCTGCATGCCTAGGTGCTTGATTTCTATACACTTGTGGCCATGGAACACCTGAATTCAGTGACTTTTGGCAATATAGTGTGTGTGTATGTATGTATGTATGTATATGTGTGTGTGTGTATGTGTATATATAATATATATATATTTTATATATATATATATATATATATATATATATATATATATATATATATGATTAACTGTGATTAATCGCACACTTCTAGTGAAATTAATCATTTCACAAAATTGCTATATCCAGGAAAGTGAACCATCAGAGCAGTTTCAATCTCAATTCAATTTCAATTTTCTGCTTGCCAAACTAAAACAGAACACACACAAGCTTATTTTTCTAGTCGGCATTTAACCAGTTGCTAAGGCATACAAGTTTGTTAACATTTTCAGGTGCCAGAGCAACCGTCTTCTTGTGCACTATGTGTCCTGCAAGTGAAAATAGTCTCTCACATGGCACAGTTGAAGCAAGAGTTGCTAGATATTTCCGTGCAATGGTAGCCAGCTTGTCATGACTTCTGCTATGTGCAGACCACCAATGTAGAGGGCATTGTTCAAGGCTTATGCTGGGCTCTGCTCTGTATCTAGCAAGAGAGATGGATTCCAGTGATGTTTCATCATCTGACTCTGTATCTGAGCCCATCAAGAGGAGACCAATTTTCTTCTTTTGTGGGTCTGATCCAGCATCTGAGTAGTGTGGAGCCAGTTCCTTCTCTTTTAGCATCTTGCCTAATGTTTCCCAAACTTCAGCTCTTTCTGCTTTAGGAATGCATTTCAGGGTTTTGAATCTGTAATCAAGAGCTGTTGCAATTTTAGGCCAAGCAATGTTTGGGTTTTCTTTGCTTTTTCTCATATCCTCTTTGTATGCATCCTTAAAGCGCACAACATAAGCAGGGTCATCTTCTGAGACAGCCATCTTCAGGGACAAGTGGCAAAGTGCAGGTAACACAACAGAACAGGAAACATATTTTTCACCCCCAAGAATTTCCATGATGTATCTGAATAATAAACAGACAAAAACACATTAAAAGATTGCATTTGCTAACAATGACCTATCATTAGGTCTTCTTAGTTCATTTTAATGTCAGCATTTACTAATACATTTTTAAACTTAATGCTACTAGTTTTAGTTATTTTTTCTAAACTATAAACAGAGATTAATGAACACTAAACAATAGTTTGCTAGTATTTGATTACTTTAGTTATTAGTTAACATTACTCGCAATAATATTAATGAATATAACCTTATTGTAAAGTGTTATTCTCTCTCCTGCTTTACTTTCTTATTTGGTCTCTCATACACATGCTGCATTTGACATGAGCTATTTTAAATATATACAGGACTTTTTAATAGCAATCATAAAAATCAATAAATACTTGCTAAAAATAACATCACCAAATAAACTGAAATACCAACCTGCATGGTTCTAGTAGTTTCTCCAGCTTGGAAAGTTGATCAAACTCTGCATATGTTATAAGGGATAGCTTGTGGTTGTGATGAGTCAATGCTGCCATCAGGGGGTCTTTGTTACGTAGTATCCGGCTGACCATCTCGATGGTGGAAAGCCACCTTGTGAGAACGTCTTGCACTAGAGACTCTTCGCCCAGACCATGAGCAATTTGCTGTGCTTTCAGGTCTCTCATATTAGATGGGCTATGTTTGAAATGTCCGACTAATTTACAACATTTCATTAAAACGCCATGAAAGCCGCCTTCACGAAGAGCCATGACGATTGCCCTCTGTATGATGTGTGCTATACACGGCATATGCTCGAAAGGAAGCAATCTAGATGCAGCGATCATGTTTCTTGCACTTTCCGTACCAACAGTAGTGATTTTGCTTTCTATCTCCTGCTCCTTTGCCACTTTTATAAACTGTTTGGCGCAGGCCTCAGCAAAATGCCTTTCTTCGCTTTTAAGCACAGTTAATGCAAATGAATGCATGTGCCAGTCTTTATCGATGAGATGCGCAGTTGTACCCAAGAAATTATGTGAGCTTACCGATGTCCAGTGGTCCCCTGTCAAAGCAACACTCTGTTTGTGATAGCAGCTCTACTTTGCATTTCTTTTCGTTAATGTACAGTTCGTGAATCCTGAACATGATTGTTCATCTTGACGGTGGCTCGAACGATGGGTCGGAAGTCGATGAGCTTCAATGGTAGGCCAGTTCTTCGTTACAGTGAATGCACACAACTTTGCGTTTGTCCAGAGTGCCATCCAATTTTCTTTTAAAAGAGACATTTCCACTTACTGGTGCTTGTGCCATTGTAGATGCTAAGAGTGATAAACTCTCGACCCCATTATAATCTGCATGACGCAAATTACGTTAATGACGTACCTTTGTGTGTTTCAGTAATTTATTTGCGTAAAATTATTTTAACGCGATAAGGATTTTGTATTAATCACATGCGTTAATGCGTTAACGTTGACAGCCCTAATAAATTTTACATATATATATATATATATATATATATATATATATACTTATATACTGTATATATATATATATATATATATATATATATATATATATATATATATATATATATATATATACTTATATACTGTATATATACTTATATACTGTATATATATATATATATATATATATATATATATATATATATATATATATATATATATATTTCAATAAAAACTGGAAAAATCGAGGTCTTCTAATATTTTTTATATTTTATATATATATATATATATATATATATATATATATATATATATATATATATAATATAAAAAATATTAGAAGACCTCGATTTTTCCAGTTTTTATTGAAATTTACACAGTTTAATGTCTCTTTGTACTCTAAAATTAAAAATAAACAACTGGACATAAAAATAAATCATGGAATCATTGCTTTCCTTAACAAAATGTAATCAGAATTTTTTAATTTAAGTTTAATATTACATTTTGACAAAATTTTATCTAAATTCTTCATCAAAGTACCCATCTTTTACAGATATAACAGCCAAACCCACTCATGGTATTCTTTCTACAACAGAAATCAAATATTGTTTGGAAGGTAGTGAGCAGTGTGAGGAGTGATGAGAGCTTTGAGGTTGCCAAGAGGGTACTTGTCCATTTTTGGCTTTTTAGGCAAGCATAAGTGTTTTGAATCTGATACAAGCAGCTACAGGAAGCCAGTCAAGGGAGTACAGCTATGGGGTGATTTGGGAGAACTTGGGTAGGTTGAAAACATTTCATCCAGCTGCATTTTGGATCACTTGCAGAGGAAGTAGACTTGCCAGCAGAGAGTTGCAGTAGTTCAGTCTCAACATGACAAGAGACTAAACAAGCACTTGAGTGGCCTGTGTGGATAAAAATGGCCAAAATCCTTCTGATAAATCCTTAAGAAACCGATATATATCAAATTAGCAACGTGAGAGGGAAAGGACAGCTAATTATCCATGGTTACCCCAGGGTTGAGAGCAGTGACTGATGGGAAGATCATAAATTTGTCCAGGGAGATTGCAAGATATTGACCTGGAGATGAATCACCTAGGATGAACAGCAGTTCAGTTTTGCTAGGATTAAGTTTCATCTGCTGAGCCTTTATCCATGATAATGTCTGCCAGACATGTTAAGATCTCAGCAGAAGCTGTAGCAGCATGTAGTTTCTCTCTGACAGGCAAAAGGAATGTGCCTCTTTGAAGCCAGACTGGTTAGGTTCTTGGAGGTTGTTCTGCGAGAGATAAACAGACAGTTGATTCTAAACAGTGTGTTCAAGAATTTTAAAAAGAAAAAAGAGAAGTGATACCAGTCTGTAGTTGCCGATGTTTGAGGGATGGGAATAAACCTTGCTTTCTTGAAGGTGGTTGGTACGTGACCAGATGTAAGGGATCCATTGATGACTGTAGTGTTGAAGGTCAGGAGGTCTTGCAAGATGGTCTGGAGCATTGTCGAGCATCTGGAGCATTTCAGCCTTTTGTCCAGTTCATCCCAACCAGCTCGATGGAGTTTGTCTGGAGACTGTGCTGGACATTCCATAATATGAAGCCTATAGTCTTGTTCTTTTCCTCTGAAGCGAACTTTGGTTCTGCAGCAGGACAATGATCCAAAACACACCAGCAAGTCCATCTCTGAATGGCTGAAGAAAAACAAAATGAAGACTTTGGAGTGGCCTAGTCAAAGTCCTGACCTCAATCCGATTGAGATGCTGTGGCATGACCTTAAAAAGGTAGTTCATGCTTGAAAACCCTCCAATGTGGCTGAATTACAACAATTCTGCAAAGATGAGTGGGCCAAAATTCCTCCACAGCGCTGTAACAGACTCATTGCAAGTTATGGAAAACGCTTGATTGCAGTTGTTGCCGCTAAGGGTGGCCCAACCAGTTATTAGGCTTAGGGGGCAAACACTTTTTCACACAGGGCCATGTAGTTTTGGATTTTGTTTTCCCTTAATAATAAAAACCTTCATTTAAAAACTGCATGATGTGTTTACTTGTGTTATCTTTGACTAATATTTAAATGTTTGATTATCTGAAATATTAAAGTGTGACAAACAAAAAAATAAGAAATCAGGAAGGGGGCCAACACTTTTTCACACCACTGTAGTTTGACATAGCCTGGAGGTACTTTTTAGGTCAGTATTTTAATGTAGGATGAACCCCTGACCAACTAGGTATATATTATATATGAGAGTATCATATTTTGGTTTAGGGTGCCACTCACTCTGCGCAAGTTGCCAACTTTCCAGTATAAGTGCCCCAGACTATTACGCTTTCGCTACGTCTTTAGTAGTCCACAGGCAGTCCATGGCCCAGGCAAGCCTCTTTTTTCTTATTTTCTTATTATAAATGACTTTCTTACTGCCACTCGACCTGTCAATCCTGCAGCTCTGAGTGAAATCTCCTCTTCGCATTTGAAACTAAGACTTGCTTACCTTGACTAGTGTTAAGCTGTGCTTGAAGCTGTTGTCCTGTGAGCCGTCCATCATGCAAGCTAATGACTTTCAAAAACTTCTAATTCAGTTTGCTTTGGGTCTGCCAGATCTCTTCCTGTCAGCGTTTCTTCCAGTTTGCAAGTGCCTTTTGATGGTGTACTCACTGATGTCACCTTGGCAATTTCTCTAAAGGAATGACCTACACTTGTAATCAGTGTTGGAGAATAACTAGTTACATGTAATGGCGTTACGTAATTTAATTACAAAATAAATGTAACAGTAATTCGTTACATTTACAGAGAAAAAATATGTAATTCAATTACAGTTACTTATGTTACAGTTACAGTTACACATTTGTTAAAGATTACAAATAGGGTTACATCTGAATATTTTCTTTAAAAAACTAGGATATGTTAAATAATGGGGGGCACGGTGGCTTAGTGGTTAGCACGTTTGCCTCACACCTCCAGGGTTGGGGGTTCGATTCTCACCTCTGCCATGTGTGTGTGGAGTTTGCATGTTCTCCCCGTGCCTTGGGGGTTTCCTCCGGGTACTCCGGTTTCCTCCCTCGGTCCAAAGACATGCATTGTAGGTTGATTGGCATCTCTAAATTGTCCGTAGTGTGATTGCGTGAGTGAATGAGAGTGTGTGTGTGCCCTGCGATGGGTTGGCACTCCGTCCAGGGTGTATCCTGCCTTGATGCCCAATGACGCCTGAGATAGGCACAGGCTCCCCGTGACCCGAGAGTAGATCGGATAAGCGGTAGACAATGAATGTTAAATAATGTTAATGTGTTGCTAGAATTTGTTAAAGTGGTGCTATTCTGATGATTTTGATTGGTTCTCTGGTTTGAATTCGCGGTGTGCCAAGTCTGCCAATTACGTTAATCCACATTGCTGCTGAAAGCTTTAACCTACTACAACCTGCCTGAGAGTTGGCACCATGGCGAGTGATAAAAATGTATTTCAGTGCTGGAAATTTAAAAACAATTTCATACTGAAATCCAATAAGGGTTAAGTGCAAAATTTGTTTGCCAGCTGTTAAAATGCTTTCGACATCAAAGGCTTCAATGTCGAACCTGAGGAAGCATCTGTAGGCATGTAACCTAGCCTTTCTTTATTTTACAAAAGCATTTAGTTTTTGTCATTGTGAGTGTACAGAAATAAAAACAGACCCTTTAGTTTTAAATGATATATTACTCGTTTCTGTATAATAAAAAGTGACGGAGTAGTCAGTCGATTTACTGTAGCTGCTATGTGGAAAAAATCCACCAAACCGCGCCAGCGCGTTCATCGACCCCATAGGGCATTCAAGACCTGTATTTAAAACATTCATAACAAATTAGCTAGTCTGCTAGCTACCTTTACCAAGCACACTTCTATTTATGAACCCTTTGACAGAAAATATATAGCTCACATTTTTCCTGATTATTCCAGATTGTTGTTTTTTTCCCAAGCCATTGTTACTTGCCTGTGTGTCCTGTCATAGTTATGTAAAAATTTGATTCCTAAAACAGTATTAAACAATTTTAGTTATGAAGTCTGGTTTTGTGGTGGCTTAAAATTAAATTAATATAATCTTAATTGAAGTGATGAAAGATTTTGAAATTCTAACAGTAAACAGATCTGAGTACTACTGTAAGGTTATCCCTGCCTGGTATAAATGTCTGGAAATTATTTAGTTGAAAATATCTATTAGACACTTAAAAGTAATCAAAAAGTAATCAAATGTAATCAGTTACTTTACTTTTATAAAGTAATTGAAAAGTTACTCTACTTATTACATTTTAAATAGGGTAATTTGTAATCTATTACATTTCCAAAGTAACCTTCCCAACCCTGCTTGTAATGATTATAATGGTCTACCTGTCTTCCTTTGTTAATTGCCTTTTTCTCGCCATTATGAGAGCAATATACTACTTCCTGCATACAATACTATACAAATATTACTTGTGTGGGTGTAGTAATACAGTCTGTTCCAACACTCCTTTTATACAGACAGAGGGTTTGTAGTCAACAAAAGTTGACTTTTGACATCTGTAGACATTATCAATTGTCAAGGCTTAATTTACTTCCATTGCTGCAGATCAGCTGTAAGTTGTTAACTCTTTATAAGTTGTTTTCACCTTTGGAAGTTTACCACTTTCCTTTGTACCATTTCAGGTTATTCACTGGACTTGACCTGCTTAAATTTCAAGAAAAACTGGAAAAATGGAGGTCTTCCAAAACTTTTGACCAATAGTATACAAACACACACATGCGCAACAATTTGTTGATGTTGGGGGACACCGGCTTGATGTAGTTATTGCAAGTTCCTGAATAGTACTTATATAATAATTGATCAATCTTTTGACCTCATATATAATAACATATACTATTTGCTACCTTGCAAAAAACTACAGCAAGCCGGGGTCCCCCTGACATCCTCAAATTGTACTGCAACTTCTTTCAGTTCTTTTGGTTTTTTCCTTTCAGGTATATCCTTAGGAGGTGAAATGCATGCTCAGTTCTGATAAATGACTTGGCCAGTCTAACATCTTTTCTCCTTTTGTGCTTTTTTGTTTGGAATCACAAAGTGTTTTGGGTCATTGTTTTCATGCATAATGAAGTTTGTCCCAATTTGATTAATTTTTTCCTGTAAATTGACACACACAATGTTTCCTGGCTCTCAACACTATTGCCAAAGTCAACCTAATTCCTGGTGCAAAACAGACATTTTTTTAACCTATTGGTGTATTATTTTTTTTTCCATGCCAAAATAGGAATATCTGACATCAGTAATCAGTAATAGCTTTGACACACTTTAAAAGAAGGCCATGGATTGTTTTTTTCTGTACATTATAGATATATAGTATTTTATGTACACTTTCTTTTTGTTTTACAGAGCATATGTTTAGGGAAATTTAACTTGCTTTTCAACCAACAATGTTACAAAACATGTTCAGTGTAGTGTAGAAACCATGAAAAGGGCCACATGATAAACAATGTACACTATCCAGATTTCATTAGTGCATGCCATCATCTTCTGGTTTTGCCTAAGGACAATTCAGTGCCCCAGTGACATTTTGTACTTATTTAAGACAGTTAAATTTTACAATTGTGACCATTAACTCTTTCCAACAGAAATTTTTCCAGATATTTTTTTGCATTTTGACACGTAATGAACATTCAAAGACTTCTCATACAGACCTCAGCTGATTTATACCAGATTTAGTCAGGATGATGTCAAGATATTCATGATATTGAAGTGGGAAGGAAACGTCAAAGCAAGCAAGGGGTGCATAATTCCTCTGAACATAGTGTTATGGAATGTAGTGGATGGAAACTTGTTCACCTCAAAACTGTCCTGTGTCATTTTGTTGATTGTTTTGTTAATTTGCATAAGATGCAAACAGTTTTTGGACATAGTAGTAGGATTTTTGTACTATCTTCACAAAATTGGTATCAGTTTCACATGACAACTACACTGCCCATCCAAAAAAAAGTCACACACTAATATTTCGTTGGACTGCCTTTAGCTTTGATTACAGCATGCATTCACCGTGGCATAGTTTCGATAAGCTTCTGCAATGTCACATTTATTCCTGTCCAGAGTTGCATTAATTTTTCACCAAGATCTTGTATTGATGATGGGAGAGTCGGACGGCTGCTCAAAGTCTTCTCCAGCACATCCCAAAGATTCTCAATGGGGTTAAGGTCTGGGGTGGCCAATCCATGTGTGATGATGTCTCATGCTCCCTGAACCACTCTTTCACCATTTGAGCCCGATGAATCCTGGCATTGTCATCTTGGAAGATGCCTGTGCCATCAGGGAACAAAAAAACATTGATTGATTAACCTGGACATTCAGTATTTTCAGGTAGTCAGCTGACCTCTTTGATTCTTTGGGCACATAACGTTGCTGAACCTAGACCTGATCAACTGCAGCAACCCTGCATCATAGCACTGCCCCCCCAGGCTTGTACGGTAGGCACTAGGTATGATGGGTGCATCACTTTATCCACCTCTCTTCTTACCCTGATGCTTCCATCACACTGGAACAGGGTAAATCTGGACTCATCAGACTACATGACCTTCTTCCACTGCTCCAGAGTCCAATCTTTATGCTCCCTGGAAAATTGAAGCCTTTTTTTTCCGATTAGCCTCACTGATGAGTCCGATCTTTAAGAATAAGGGTGACGTGCAGGGTTGCAGCAACTATAGGGGGATAAAGTTGATGAGCCATACAATGAAGCTGTGGGAAAGAGTAGTGGAAGCTAGGTTAAGGAAGGTAGTGGAAATTTGTGAGCAGCAGTATGGCTTCATGCCCAGAAAGAGCACAACAGATGCAATTTTTGCTCTGAGAATTTTGATGGAGAAGTATAGGGATGGTCAGAGGGAGTTGCACTGTGTGTTTGTAGACTTGGAGAAAGCGTATGACAGGGTGCCAAGAGAAGAGCTGTGGTACTGTATGAGGAAGTCAGGCGTAGCAGAGAAGTATGTCAGAGTGGTGCAGGACATGTATGAGAGGAGCAGGACTGTGGTGAGGTGTGCTGTAGGTCAGACAGAGGAGTTCAAAGTGGAGGTGGGACTGCATCAGGGATCAGCTCTGAGCCCCTTCCTGTTTGCTATAGTGATGGACCAGTTGTCAGAGGAGGTCAGACAGGAGTCTCCTTGGACGATGATGTTTGCAGATGACATTGTGATCTGTAGTGAGAGCAGGGAGCAGGTGGAGGAAAACCTGGAGAGGTGGAGGTTTGCGCTGGAGAGAAGAGGAATGAAAGTCAGTCGTAGTAAGACTGAGTACATGTGTGTGAATGAAAGGGAGAGAAGTGGAACAGTAAGGCTACAGGGTGAAGAGGTGAAGAAGGTACAGGAGTTTAAGTACTTGGGGTCAACAGTCCAGAGTAATGGAGAGAGTGGGAAAGAGGTAAAGAAGCGAGTGCAGGCAGGTTGGAATGGGTGGAGAAAGGTGTCGGGAGTTCTGTGTGATAGGAAAATATCAGCGAGAATCAAGGGGAAGGTGTACAGGACAGTGGTGAGGCCGGCCATGCTGTATGGTTTAGAGACAGTGTCACTGAGGAAGAGACAGGAGTCAGAGCTAGAGGTAGCAGAGCTGAAGATGTTGAGGTTCTCTTTGGGAGTGACAAGATTGGACAGGATTAGGAATGAGTACATCAGAGGGACAGCTCATGTTGGACGTTTGGGGGACAAAGTTAGGGAGGCCAGATTAAGATGGTTTGGACATGTTCGGAGGAGGGAGAGTGAGTATATTGGTAGGAGAATGTTGGACATGCAGCTGCCAGGCAGGAGGCAAAGAGGAAGGCCAAAGAGGAGGTATATGGATGGAATTAATGAGGATATGAAGCTAGTGGGTGCAAGTGTTGAGGATGCAGAAGATAGGGATAGGTGGAGAGAGATGATTCGCTGTGGCGAACCCTGAAGGGAAAAGCCGACAGAAGAAGAAGCCTCACTGATGAGTGGTTTTCTTAAGGCTACACAGCTGTTTAGTCCCAATCCCTTGAGTTCCCTTCGCATTGTGCATGTGGAAATGCTCCTACTTTCACTATTAAACAAAGCCGTGCATTCTACTGTTGTTTTTTTACGATTTGATTTCACCAAATGTTTAAGTGATTGCCGATCATGATCACTTGAAGATGATGATTCCCCATTATCCTTCTAGTTTTTAATAATGTTTTGGACAGTTCTTAACCCAATTTTAGTAGTTTCTAGAGTTTCCTTAGATGTTTTCTTTGCTTGATGCATGCCAATAATTTGACCCTTCTGAAACAGATTAACATCTTTTCCACGACCACAGGATGTGTCTTCCGACATGGTTGTTTAAGAAATGAGAAGCTACTCCTTGCATCAGTTAGCGTTAAATAACTTGTTGCCAGCTGAAACATAATCATCCATGCAGTAATTATCCAATGGGAGGCTCTTACCTATTTGCTTAGTTAAATCCAGGTGGTGACTTTTTTTTTTGGACGGGCAGTGTATATGGGTGCTACCTGCTAATCAATTCTAACAAGGCAGAGCCTAATTCATTCAAACAGCTCATGACTCATGACCTGTTCAAGACAAGATATATTCTGAATTTTGGGTGTGGTCACACAAAGGTGATGGTAAGTTCAGAAAACTGTTTCTCAGGAACAGTATGCTCAATTAAGCCGAAACGTCCGCACCACACCATTATTGCAGCAGGTTTTTTAGGGTTCTGGAAACTGGAGGCAAGTGTAATAATCACAGCAAGATATTTAGCTTGTTTTTTTAGTGCTTTCAGAGTGTTTACTATATACAAAAACATGCACCCTTTGGCTTCTGTCTCGTCTGTTATTTCTGCTTTAGCTTACTGCAACAGAGAACAGTCATTATTAACATTCGGCACAGGTGTGTAACCTTTTCACTCACTTCCCTCGGCTCCACTCTTTATTCACACACTGGTGCTTGATCACACCCTGCTACACGTATAACCCAGATCCAAGATGGCAGCACAGCAGTGGCACGCAGCACTCGCTCTGTATCTAAAATGGTGCTATTCTTGTCTTTAGTTTGCCTTTCACACAGTACATGGACACTGGGGTAACCGGTACTCATCTCAACAATTGCCATGCCCTTGGTTAGGGTTAGGGAAATCATGCTACAGCCTTCCTGCATGATGATCTGCTTGAAAAACTACACGATCTTGGCTTGCTGCTCAGACCAGGCCTCCAGTCCTTGGCATCACCTAATGCTAGTGGCTGGGTGAGGGGAAGTTGAAAGCGGAAACATGGCAGTAGGCCAGGTGTCCATGCTAGGCTAAATACAAACCCTAGCCAGCCTGCGCTCCTGTCCATTCTACTCTCCAACGTTTGCTCCCTGGACAATAAACTGGACTGCATCTGACTTCAGTGGACTACGCTATGTGAGTTTGGAGATTAAGCAGCATCTCCATGAAAAAAAAAGACAGCAGAGTTCCAGGCACTGACAATTCAGTTAGATGGGCTCACCTTGTTTTATGGCAACAGAAATACAGCTCTGTGCAAGCCTCGCAGTGGTGGCTTGTGTGTTACATCAACGCGGAATGGTGCAAGAACTCTGTGCTAGTTTCTAACTAATGCTCATCGCTGGTGGAGTTTGTGACTGTTGGATGCAGACCATTTTATTTCCCACGGGAATTCACCAGTGTTTATATTTTTCGGATTATACATTCCAAATGTTAAAGCTAACACTGATGCTAAGGAGACACTATGGGGTTATTAGCAAACTGCAAAATGCTCACCCCAATGGACTTTCTATTATCACTCAGTTAAGTGTAAGAAGATAACCAAGACCTCACCTTCCAGCTTACAAAATTAATGGCCGTGCATGTGCATATAAAAAAGGGAAAAATATGCTGAAGATGTATGTAGAGATGTTAAACATGAGAGATCAAAACATGAAGACAATGAGCTGTGCAATGTATGATAACATATAGCCACAAAGTGAAGAAAAAAGATAATACATTAAAATAAACTGAAAAGCATCAAAACTGTAAAAACCCACCCACTTCAACACCTCCCTGAAACAAGTGTATACACTAAATGCTGCTCCACTCTGGCATGCCTGTTAAAATTTTTTGGATGTGGTAAAAATGAACCCTAATAATGAGCGGCCTAGGTGGCTGACAAAGTTTGGGCTTTGGTTGTAGTAACCTATGGACTCGTTGGAGCAATGGCTTTTCAAGGTTCAAATTCTGTTGGATGGTTACCTTGTAAAAACTTGTGAAACTTGACACTCACATCAGAAATAATGGTCATCAGGGTCTTGCAAAACATTGGACACGGGGTTGCCCTAGGGCCGAATAACGCCCCCGTGACATTTTTCTTCTGCATGCAGTTTAGCTCATCATAGAAAGAATCAGAAAGCCAGATGGAAATTTACAAATGAATACAAAAACTAGCCACAATAGTTCTGGAACCAGGATTTACCACTACCAGTAATGGAAGGGCCAAAATGTGGAGAAAAACAGAATCTGTTCATGCTACAAAACATACAAGCTCATAGGGCAAGCACAGTTGAGGTAGTGTCATTTTCAGCTTGGGTTTAGAAGGCTGCTTCTAGAATGGGTTTACTAATCATTATTGATGCTGTAACTTTTGATGGTAGTAGAAGAATGATTTTAAAATTCTATAAAAACATTCCTTTAGCTAATTTACAGATTCATATATTTAATCGGGAAGTTTATCATGCATTAAGACAATGGATTGAGAACAGTGGACCCCAAACACACCGCCAACACAGTGCTGTTATTGAAAGTAAGGGATATGCAACCAAATACTAAGCCTTCTGTTTTTTATTTCTCCAATACTTTTGTTCACTTAAAAACATCACTTTCTGCCTGATTAATGCTTTTGTGGCTAAATGGGCAAATCCTCACAGCCACATTCCAAAATATAATGGATTGGAATATATCTGGAATAGGATGTACGAAAAGCATATGGCAGTATTATGGAGGTGAACAATCATTTAGTTAGAGCATTTATGTTGGGATGAAAAGCGTCAAAGGTGACCCAAGATTTTAAACAATGGTGGTGGAGATTATTTTGATGTCATCTATATCAAAGCAGAGATCATTAATCTTGAGTTCTTCTCACAGTTTAACTTCATCAGCCAGTGTTTAATATCCTGCAAGTAGTTTGTCAAAATATACAGTAGAAGAGGTCCAGAAGGTATGATAGAGATATGAATTTGTGAATTCTCAGCATGAAAGTGAAATTAAAGATCGTATTAGCAAATAGTAGTGCCAATGGGAGTAATGTAAAAGCAATAAGTAGAGAGAGATCCCAAAATATAGACTTCTAGAACACATTGAAAGATTTGAGAAGAGCAAGTAATGCCTAAGTGAGTTTTGAGAGAGTGAGACACTGATTAAAGTCCTGAAATATTAGCTGACAAACAACAGCAGGCAAATTGTGAACAGCATTAGACGAGCATTTAACTCAACACAGGAGTTAATCTTACCCAAAAAATTGCTTTAAGTTAGAAGTAGAATCTACCATGATTTAACTTGGTTTCATATTTTAAAAAAACTGCAATTTTCTTTCTTTTTTTTTTTTTTATAACAATTTTTTTTCTTCCAAAATATTTCTTGTAATGATTTCTGCGACCTGCTTGAAGGATGCAGTAGGGGAGCTGAGGGTGTCACAGTACACAAAGCTTTTATCGTTTCTGTCACTTCAACCAAAGAGCTTCTGACTATTATTAATAATAAAAATAATAATATAGCCAACAGGAACAATCTTTCTTGATCTTTTTAGAAAAACCTATTTACTTTTACAAAGTATTTACTTTTCTACAAAGTATATCATACAAAATCTTTACTTTAACAGAAAACTATTATTAATCGTATTTGTGTTTCATTCGTTTATTTAGTTCCTGTGAATGTTGTAGAGCCAGTAGCTTTTTGTCATTTTCAAGATAAAAAAAGCGGAAAAAACACTGCCAATTTACATCTAATGTATACCCTCTTGAGTACTAACTGCCATTTGGAATGTCACTGCACAGAAGTGAGTATCTATTTCATAGCCCCAGTTCACCTGGTCAGGTCCTTTTCCAGTGTCTAGAAGAGACAGGTTAGGAGTGGCAGCAGCACACAGAGGCACCTCTTGCTGCTCATGGTCACCTCTCCAACAGGCATTTGCTGAACAGGATGTCCTAGCAGCTGGGGAGCTGGACTGTGGAGTGTTGCAGACTGCATCATCTTTTCTATGTTAAGTTTTTAGGTGGTTCTTTTGAGTTGACCACCTTACAGCAACCTGTATTCATTTTTTACAACCAACCAGTGTACCTCCGTCGGTCCTGCCTGATAGGGCATGTCTCTTCAATTCTTGTCCTCCTTCAATTTACTCTACCTCTACTCACAGGTTGTCCAAAGTGTGGATATTAACACCATGGCCCAGTGGGTCCCTGAACTGTTAATATCACAGAATCCAAATTTACCTTGGCCTTCTCCATGTACCATGATATAATTTGCTTTGCCCATCCAGATGACAAAATATTCCATCTAGATGCCACTTTCTGACTACCTACCCATAGAATTACATCAAGCTGTTTGTTTAAATGGACCAGCCTCTATGAATGCCTGAGTTTATTATTAGCTTTGGCTGCCAACTGTCTACAACAGTGAAATAATTCAACATACTGAATCTAGAACTAATCTGCATATTTGCACATTGTAATAGGAACAGGGAATTGTCTTGCAGGCAGGGTGATCGGATGATTAGACAGTTCACACAGAATTATTACATTTTTCTTTACATTATATCTTCTACATTAAATCATTATAGTACATGTTTATATTTAGACAAAAGAAGCTTTCTCTGCAAACACACTGTTGTGCCAAAATTACAACTGTCTAAAGTTCATTAAGAGCAAGAACAGGAAGTTATTGTAACAAGTTTGGCTGTCTTATTTTTGGCTTTATAGTGGAGGAGGTGAAGGCTCTTTGGACAGGCTTCTCCCATCTGTCAACACAGGTCTTTCACCACGCAAACGAACCACCAGTCAATGTAAATCAGAACCCCCCCTGCTACGCACAAGCAAAAGAACCATCTACACAGCTGGTCGTCCACCCTGGTACAACGAGCATGGCACCCAGTCCAAAGAAGCATTTGTCATTGGTGAGTAGTTTTAGGATAGTGGTTGTCTGCTATGTTAAATGCACACATCTTTATTAGATATGGCTGAACCAGATTTAGAAATTAAACAATAAATTGACAAAATTTAAAATTACTAAAAAGGTGTGCTTAAACTCTAGTACTCTCTCAAGCAGTCCCTCTCTTTAACATTTTGTTCATATTTTATTGCAGATCATTATTCTCCTAATTGCTCTGAAATTCCAATATCTTAAGTCCATTATCTTCCATTATCTCCTGTCTTATCTTAAGAACATTTAAGTTCTTGAACACATTCATATTTTTTTTGTTGAGTTGTGTGTTGAGAGGTCAAAATCATAGGGCATTGCACAGAATTCATAAGGTCGAACCTGATAAAACTGCAGTTTCACCTGGATCTACCCACAGGTCTTTGTGGAGGAAGTGCTTCTGGTAAAACAACAGTAGCCCGGAAGATAATTGAAGCGTTGGATGTTCCATGGGTTGTGCTCCTATCAATGGATTCCTTTTACAAAGTGAGATATTGTGATGTGTTATGGCTCTATTGCCATAAGCATCTATTGTTTCATATAAACATATTGTAGCATGTATTCCTGGCTAATAGTTTATCTATAATTGTATAGAAACATACACTTTACTTATAAACATCTGCAACTATGTACATGTGTATATCTTTAAATACATACATTAATATATTGGGGGTGGAATGGTACAGTGCTTTGTAACACTCAGTACAAGGCTCTTGAATCAGAACCTCTGTATATCAAACAATATGTTCGAGATTATATAATAAAGTAAGCAATTCATCATAAAATACTGCTTAACTATAATGTAAGATGTAAATACATATTTAAACTTAATCAAGCCTGCATTCTCTCCTATGTATCTTCTAAGAATGCTCTTGTTCACTTTCTAATATACTAGCACTAACATGGCACTGCTATTATTGTTAACAGAAACCTACAGAAAAGCAACATAATGAGGCAATGCTTTTTTGCTGAATTAAAGACTTATATCAAGACACCAGAAAAGTTTAATTCTATTTATTTTTATACTCCTTTTATATATCTATTACTATACACACATACATGTAAATATATACAGCAGGTAAAATAAGTATTGAACGTCACCATTTTTCTCAGTAAACATAATTCTAAAGGTGCTATTGACATGACATTTTCACCAGATGTTGGTAACAACCCACATATGCAAAGAAATCAAATCATAGATGTACATGAATTAAGTTACATGTAATGTGTAATGACAAAAAGTATTGAACATGCTTACCAAATTTATTTAATACTTCGAACAAACGACGCCTCCTGTATGGAGAAACTAATTGAATGCATTGCTCATGTGTGATTTTTCTTCCACAAAAACAAAACTTCAAATCTTGAAGGGTCCATGGGCCTCTTCTATGAACTCTGATCTTTAGTTCTTTCTATAGATTGGCTGGTGATTGGCTGGGCCATTCAAACAGCTTTATTTTCTTTCTCTGAAACCAATTGAGAGTTTCCTTGGCTGTGTGTTTGGGACCATTGTCTTGCTGAAATGTCCACCCTCATTTAATTTTCATCATCCTGGCATATCATCTGACCAGACTATATTCTCCCAGTATTTCACAGGCTTGTCCAAATGTTGTGCAGAAACCTTTAAACGAGCTTCAACATGCTTTTTCTTCAGCAGTGGAGTCTTGCATAGTGAGCATGCGTACAGGCCATGGCAGTTGATTGCATTACTTTTTGTACCTGCTAATTCCAGGTGTTTCTGAAGCTTTCCACAAGTGGTCCTTGACCGTTGGACAGCTCTTCTGATAAATGTTTTCACTCCTCTGTCAGAAATCTTGCAAGGAGCACCTGTTCGTGGCCGGTTTATGGTGAAATTATGTTCTTTGCACCTCCGGATTAT
Source organism: Hemibagrus guttatus (assembly GCA_033459395.1). NCBI lineage: Eukaryota > Metazoa > Chordata > Actinopteri > Siluriformes > Bagridae > Hemibagrus > Hemibagrus guttatus. The sequence goes on along the minus strand of JAUCMX010000017.1, from coordinate 5,433,582 downwards.
GGCCCTAGCAGTGTTCACTGGAACATTCAGAAGTTTTGAAATCCTTCTGTGACTAGTGCCGTCAGTATGTTTTGCAACAGTAAAGCTGCAAAGGTCTTGAGAGAGTTCTTTGCATTCACCCATCACAAGATGTTTCTTGTGTGGCACCTTAGTAAATAGACACCTTTTTATAGGCCATCAGTTGGGACTGAACCAGCTGATATTAATTTGCAATGAGAAGGGGCTGGATTGCTGATTTCAGCTGTTGTCTTGGCTTTCCATGCCTTTTTGCACCTCCCTTTCTTCTTATGTTCAATACTTTTTCCCTGTGTAATTTCACATTATTACACATAAGTTATGGATGTCTATGGTTTGATTCCTTTGCATGTGTGGATTGCATGGGTTGTTACCAACATCTGGTGAAAATTTCATGTCAATAGCACATTTAGAAATATATTTAGTGAGGAAAAATGGTGACTTGTTCAATACTAATTTTTAAATGCTGTAAGTTGAATAGTGGAAAAAGAACAGGCAACATTTTTCCTGCCCGCAGCTGTCCAGTTTCTGAGAGCCTGTACCCACTGCAGCCTTAGATTTCTGTTCTTGGCTCTTGATACTGCAACTCCAACAGTCTTCTGCTGTTGAAGCACATTAACCTCGAAGAGGGGAAAGTTACAGGAAGAAACTGGAATACAAACTGCAGAACAACATTGCGAAGGACATGTGGGTAGGATGAGGATCACCACCAACAACAAACAAGCTGGGAACAAAATGGTGGAGTATTTTGTAGAGTATTAACAACATGATTTTTTAACAGTTTTGACTCCCAGGTGCCAGTCCAGTTCAGTAATGACTTGCCCCACTGAATCAGACCCAGTTTGCTGAAGATCTGTACCAGCCAACAAACAGGTCTCCAGCCTCCAAGAATAAAAGTATAATGAGACAAGATTAATTAGTATGCATAAAATAATATGCATATGATCCCGTATTCAACAAACCAGTCTTCACACTTCCACAAACTGTTGCCACAAAAGTGGAAGCACAGAGTTTTCTAGAATGTTTTTGTAGGTTCTAGCATTATTATGACTGTGTCCCATACAAAAACCAAGGATTATAAAGTCAGGGTTTGCCAAGGTTGGTATGGTAGATCTGAGATCAACTCAACCTCAGTAAATAATTTTGGAATGAATTGGAGTGCTGATAGCATGGGAGGCTGTCTTTCCCAACACAAGTGCCCTAAAAAAGGACGCAAAACCATTCCAAATGGCTGAGGTTATACTCACTTTTCAGTATAAGACACTCCTGAAGTTATATTTATTTATTACCTAACTCATAGTAGATGAGGGTCTGAAATACACTAAATGCGTAGTCAAACTCTGAAAACTCTGCCTGGGTACAGATAGAGAAATGAAATGACGTAAGAGTTTAAAAAGTTCAATGTCTAGCTGCATGTTGGGAGATTAATATAAATAGATGAATAAAACCTGTCTAATATTTTGTAGATCCTCTGCATACTTTGTTTGCATCAATTTTTAGGTAGGTGGTACATGTCAAAGTAATATCCACATGAACATGCACATGGAGCTTGTCTTTTTTCCCTATATTGCATCTTGCTGCCATCTTTTCCCCAGGCAAGCAATGCACATGCACCAGGCCATGATGTAAAAGAAAATGCGATCCATCAGACCAGCCACCATCCTCAACTGCTCCATGGTTCAGTTCTGATGCTCACATGCCCAAGGCAAACTGCGATGTACTGTACGATCTCGCAGTGGCAGTGTAATGCCCTGAGAAATTGCATTCTAGTGAATGTTTCTATTGACACATACCACCTGCCTAAAGATTGTTGCAGACCAAGTACACTTCATGGCAATATCTGGCACCATGCTTGGCCATGGAAACTTAATGGAGCAGATGTAAGACTGCATATGCTGATATCCCTTGGAAGATGTCCACTGCTGCCATCAGCTCAGGCCTGTCAGAAACTAGTGAGGCCCTGATACACCTATCTACAGTCCAGAGAAATCTGATCAGAAGTGGTTTTCATTACTTGCTGCAAAAAAAGCAATGTCTGACATGTAAATAATAAGGCCAAACAACTACAGAAAAGCACAGTAACTTTCTTACAAACAATGGCAGCAGGTGCTCTGGACTGATGAGTCAAAATCTAAAAAAAAATATTTGGTGTTGCTAACAAAAGTCAATTTGTTTGCCAAAGGGCTGAAGAGCAGTACAAGGATGGGTATCTGCAGACAACAGTAAAGTTGGAGGTTCCTTGCAAGTTTGGGTCTGCACTGATTTTTTATTTTTTTTTTAATTAGTTAATTTTTTTCTTTTTAAGTGTGGTTCTCCATAATGCGTTGTACTCTGTTTTGCAATTTAATTTGAGCCCTTTGTTTTAAGGGGAAGCTAGTTGTTCTAAAAAAGTAATGAGTGAGTGTATATTGTGTGCTGCATACTGTATTATATACTGTACTGTATTGTGTACTATATACTGTATTTCATTAGAGTAAATGGAAAGTAGGCCTTAACCTATATTCTATATTCATATATTCTTATTTAAAACGTATTATGACTAAGTCATTGAAAATTGAAAATTTCATTAGCCTGATTTCTCATGGTATTTGATTTTCTTTGTGTGTGTGTATTTTTTGTGATCTGATTTAGATCCTTTCAGATGAAGAACAGTTGCTGGCTGCAAGCAATGACTATAATTTTGACCACCCGGATGCATTTGACTTTGACCTGCTTGTCTACACACTCCAAAAACTTAAACAGGGCAAAAGTGTGAAGATCCCAGTGTATGACTTCACTACACATGGCCGTCAGAAAGAGTGGGTAAGTACATCATACACACATTTCTCAAGTCAACACTTCTCTTTCACAAACACAAAATATGCTCCATATTCTGGAGATTTTTCTGTTTATTTCTGTAAATAGCATGCTATCCTTAACTAAGTCTCAGATCCTACCTTAATATTATATTGTTATTTAGTTTTTTCTTATCTGATTAATATATCATGTAATTGAAATGAATAGTCTAACACAGACACAATTTACTGTGGTATAATTATTTGTCTCTTCTTCTAGAAAACTGTGTATGGTGCTAGTGTTATTATATTTGAAGGAATCATGTCCTTTGCAGATAAAGAGTTGTTGAAGGTATGACTCAGAATGTTATTATTTGCCAAGTACAGTGTGTACAATGAATCTTTTTGGCGCAGTATTCCACATAGAACATGGCAGCATATCCAACCAATGAGTACAGTACAGTGCAGTACAACAGAGTGCAATATATCTATACACAATAATATAAAGTTTCTTGTGACACTGTTGATACAGGGAAAAAAGGGTTACACATAAATTTTATATAAATTTCAGGCCCTTTAGGGCATTCTTGGTGATTGTGTCAGTGTTACTGTGCCATCTGAGGTCCTGCAAAACTAAATTTATGGCTTTACTCACATACCCATAAGCTCTTTTTTTTTTACTTGAAGGGACCTTGAAGGACATTTGTCATTATAGATGATAGTCACTGGACTGAAATCACTTAAGCCTGTTAATTTTTTGACTGAAAGCCTCGACACTCATTTTGAAATTAGCAAAATTCAATATAAAAAGTACACATGTCTAAAAACATAACAGATTTCAATAGGAAAAATAATAATAATAATAATAATAATTTTTCCCAAGAACTAAACCAAACCCAAAAGTCATAGAGAGATTAATTGCCAGTCTGGTTCTCCTTCTATTAAAGGAGAATATTTGGCAGTTTTGGGTTTTGGAGTGTCTTGGTTTGTCTATATCATGCCAAGAAGAAAGGCCATCAGCCATATCCTCAGAGAACCAATTGTTGCTTTTCGTCAATCTGGGAAGGGTTAAAAGTCTATCTTCAAGCAATTTGAAATTCACCATTCTGCATATATTGATTACAAATGGTGAGCCACCAGGACAGTTGCCATTTTTCCCAGGAGTGGGGGTCTGAGCACATTCAGTAGTAGGTTGAACTGTTCAACAATATAAAAAACCACAAGAGCTTCACCATGTCTCACTATAGCTTTTGTAACTGAATGGGCACAATTCGTTCTAAAAATCTAGTGGAAAGCCCTCCTAAAAGTGAAAAGATTACTATAACCATAAAGATTTGGAGGTTCAACCAGCACATATGGCTGTGTTTGATCAGCTGTCCACATATTTTTGCCCATATAGTTCAAATCCAGTGCATTGTATGTTCATGGTTGGTTGAGCAAATTCCAAAACATCATCTTTGTAAGTGCCTAATAGTACTGTGCATTTTTTATGTTCCAGTTGTTGGACATGAAAATATTTGTGGATACAGATTCTGACATACGGCTGGTACGGAGGCTTAGGAGGGACATTTCTGAGCGAGGCCGAGAAATTGAAGGAGTCATAAAACAGTACAACAAATTTGTAAAGCCTGCCTTTGAACAATATATAGAGCCGACCATGAGACTAGCAGATATTGTTGTGCCACGAGGTGAGTGCTCAAGCTTTATCACATAAAGCTTTATCACATGTATTACATATTTGTAGAAATTACATCAAAATGCAAGTTAAAATGTGAATTTAGATCTCATTTGAATGAAAAAGTAAGAAAAGCTACACCAGTGAAACCTAGCTGGCATTCTGCACACTTTACTTTCATAATATTTATAACTTGTCACATAACTAGTGTTAATTTTGACAGAAAATTTAATTTTAGTCATATTCTTTTGACTAAAATGTAATATAGTTTTAGTCATGATTTAGTCATCTAAATTACTTTAGCTTTAGTCTAGTTTTAGTTGACTAAATATCACAAGATTTAAATTGCCGATTACAATATAAAGTGTAAAGGGGATTGCATTTTTTTAAAGTTTCCCTTAAACTTCAGAAGTTATCATTTTCACTTGCATAAAATGAGATCTATTAACCTGGTATTGAGGTTTTAAAGAACAATACACAGACACTTTTCACATTTTTGTAATTACAGAATTCTTTATTCCGACCTTTCATTGACTAAATTAGTTCTGATTGGATCTTGTCTCTGGCAACTTTTTTTTTTTTGTTGATGAAAATGTCAACAGATTTTGTCATAGTTTTATTAGTTGCATTAGTTATTTTTTAGTTATGGTCTTGTTTTCATCTAAAAAAAAAAAACATAGGTAATTGATGAAAACTATGACAAATTATTTGTCAACAAAATTAACACTGCACATAACTTGGATTATGTAGATCCCTTTGAATAAAATTTTTTTTAACACACCACTAAATCACATACACACTGATTATGTATATTTTCTCTTCTTAGGGGGTGGAAACATGGTGGCTATTGATCTGATTGTTCAGCATGTGCACAGTCAGCTGGAAGAGGTAAGACAAAATGCCATTGGTTCGATAGTAATCTATTCAGGTTTTTGTTAATTTTTGTTAAAAATGCAGATTGAAAAGTGTGTCTTTTGAATCGCATTTATATTTATTCTGTGGCTGGATGAAGATGCCATTAAAATTCCATTACATCTGTAGTTTTTTTTTCTTCATTTATAATTTTTAAGAGCCCTTTCCCAGACAGTAAATTTTGGTTTTTAAAAATGATTAAAGTTTATGTAAAAATTTAATAGTTTTGGCAGGTTAAAGGTTTATGTACTTACCTCTACATTTCATACCTTTTCATTTCCTGACATCTTGAATCCAATTTTCATTCTGTGCCCTATATGTTGGAAAACAAAAAAGTGTATGTAACATGTATTTGCATCTTGGCAGAGAGAATGGCTTTATGGGTATCCTTGGCACACGGACATTGTCTTCTCACAAAACAAATATATTAAAAAATGAGAAACAAGTGTTGCTCATGTTGGTTTCACAATGCTGTCACCCTGAATGAGAAAATCAATGCTGTTATCCAAATTACATCATGATAACAAACAAAATTTGTAGGAGAAGTAATCAAAAACTTTATTTGTTTTTTGGCCCAAAGAATAAGAGGCAAGAAAGAACATTACAGAAAAATTTCATGTCACCATTTATTTGTTATTTCTACAGTGAAACAGAATGCTTTCCTTTTTATGGCATCTAAGATTGTTTTTCTGTAAATTCTGGTGTAGTTCATGTGACACTGCCCTTTAGTGGATATGTTATGTGCAGGTATGACACACACATATGCGTGTCTGTGCATAACAGCTAAGCAGAAGTATAAATCAGGCATATCACATTAGACCGAAATTTCCCATAAGTGTTTATTTGGGTTGAGATCTGCTGACTGCAAAACCCACAGTAGTAATTGTTATTGTACACAAACCCCTCTGAAGGTATTTGTATTGGAACAAGACTAATTCTTTTTTTAGTATGCTGAAGACATTTGGGTTTGGAATCAAAAGATGAATATGCAGCTTTCATTTCCAGATATGTACATCAAGACATGTTAAAAAATTAGGTGGTCTGTTACAAGAGATGCTACAGTTCTTTATGTAGGAAAAAGTATTGGAACAGGCAGTCTTAAAATAAATTACACTTAATATTTGGTTGAATAACCCTTGCTTACAAAAACATACAACTAACTGACATCAGGAACCATGTTGTATTTCTTTATTGTGATACTTCTCAGTGCATGTGCCATAGCTACTTTCAGTTGTAGTTTGTTCTGGGGTGTTTGTCCATTGAGTCTCCTCTTCAGGAGGTGGAATGCATTATCAGCTGGATGAAGGTCTTCCAATTCTGATTCTTAATTAGTTTATTAGCTAGTAATTAGCTTATTAGTTGATTGCCTCTTGTAAAATGACCTCTATATATCTGCTCTCAAAGTATTCTTCAAAAGATGGTTTGTGATACCTTCACCCCTGCCTGTAAAGATGTCACAACTATTGTTTTGGGGTTTTCTTTACAGCCTTAACACTGTTTCTCTAATTAACTGCTGTTGTTTTACTTGTATAGCCTGTTCATTTCCTTGTTGCTAGAACACCAGTGGGGTTTTTATTCTTTTTCTGGACATGAAAAATTTGTTGTATTTTTGTTTCGATTTGCTTCGATTGATTTCCCCTCATTTATCAACTACATTATGGTTTGATTTTCTCCATAGACAGTTCTCTGGTCTACAAATGCAGCCTTTACATGGGAAACCCAGGGCTCTGAAAGAGAGTAGACATTCTGAGCTATTAATTGTTTAAACAATCAAACGGTACACAGGCAACAAGAAACACCTGTCAGTAGTCGTATTCCAATATTTTTGCTCACTTGAAAAATGGGTGGTTTCAAACAAAAGATGGCATGTTGTGAATTATTTAACACATATAGATGTAAAATCAAAGCTGAAATTCTGATTTATCATCTAACATTCACGTTTTGATCTTAAAGCCAAATGTCTTCGGGGTACAGCAAAAACAGTAAAATTGGCCTTGCTGTTCCAGTACTTTCGGGGGGGAATGTAAGTACAGTACCCAAATATACTTTTTGTAGTGCATTATTTAGTTTGTTGGTGACGCTGTAGGACAAAACAGATAAATCTTTTATCAGACAATGATGCAACATCATAAAATCAAAAATAAGATTATTTACATTTGTTCAAAAGTGAAGTTACATGAACTAGATGCATTTGGAGTCTGGTAGCGTTAACAAAAAAGTAAGCTGTAAGTTGCATGGTTATAATGGTAATTAATAGGATGTGTAGTGGGATTTTTTTTTGTTTGTTTAACACTTTGTTGGCTTTGCCTGTTCACTGCACCCGACCTGTTCTCTTTCTCTCCCTCCCTCTGATCTCCCCTCCATCTCTCTATCCCTCCGTCTATGCGTCTTCCCCTCGGCGGGGATGCAGCGTGAGCTCAGTGTCAGGTAGAGTAGCACCAAACTTCATTCTCGGAGCACCTGCCTCAGAAGCAAAGGTTCCCCAATAGTGCTGTTCTGAAATCAGCTCATCCATTTAAAAACACCAATATGTAAAAGCAATTGTTACATATGCTTCTGAAAAGATATTTATGTACAATTACTTTCATATTTTCACTGTCAAATGAAGGTATGTCTAGGGTTAGGATAGCGGATCCACTGGTTTGATTTCATTAATTCTCAGACAGAACAAGGATAATGGTTTTTGAATTTAAGTAATTGCCTGGGATGTCTATATTGTTTATTCTATCTTGTTTATTTTGTTTAGTCTATATCTGCTATTTTAAAGATGCAAGAATAATTAAGATTTTAATAAGCTATTATTGACTAAAGTTTCATAGGTATGAGGTATAAAAATGAGTTATTTATTTGCAAGAACTTAAATGAATATAAAGTCTAAAGCATAAAATTTGTTTTAACCCTTAACAAAACTGGCTTCAGACCAGCATCAAGGGGAAAACCTCTGTGTACATTTATTAGCAATTTGTATCTGCTCACTTACTTCTGAGAATGCTGTACCCATAACATTAAACCAAGAAAGGGTGCTGTTTGTTTATATAAACTATTTTGATTAATACATCCTTGTCATCTTTACCAGTGTAAATCACTCAAATCAAAATGCACGAGAATGTAACAGCTAATGTAACAGAATTTTCATTAAGACCAAGGTGTGCAGCAGTCAGAAGCAAGTTCAGTGGAGATATTAGTCTCTTTTCATGCATAACTGTTTTGAAAGAGGCACTCACTTTACGTTCTGTGTCTAAAATATACAACTGTCTGCCTACGCTTGACCCCTCCCAACCTTTTTGTCTTACTGTGACTGTCTCTCGCTCTATTTTAGTCTCGCCTGTCTTTACCTATAGATGAAGAGCTTGCCCACAGAAATGTTTCCAGTATCTACAACAAAGATTTGTGTTTTTCCATTGGGCAAGCATGCAGAGAGACAGACAGGAAGTACAGCTTGTATTTTGTATGCCACAGGATGTATCAGACATTTGCATTGCTGCACTCCGTTGCCAGTGACATTCAGAGTTAGAGTGACAGTACCAGCAGGGACTGTACAGTTTTTCAGAGACACACCCAGCAGAGTTTACAACAAAAAAAAACATACAAAAGGTGTTGAAAATTGGTGAAAATATGTGAAAGAAAATGGTGAAAAATAAGTCTAATTATTGCCTTCCAGAACTTGTTGATCAAGTGCAATGCACACAAGTCACACTTCTGACTCCTCTCCCAAATTTCTTTCATCACTTTATCACCTTTTGAATAATGTGATGTCTATCTTTTCTTTTCCCTCTTTACTTGTTGTCATTTCTGTTTTTGTTTTGTTTGTTTGTTCTCCATCAATAGAGGAAACTCCGCTGGGATATGTGAGATTTGCATGTCATTTTTATTTACCATCACTTGCTTTAAATTACTATAGTGAGAGCATATCTGCAGCCAGAAGTGTGATTTTTGGTATGGTCAAGTCAAATGCTGCAAGTTGTATATAACTGGATGTATGATATCTTAAACAGTTAGTTGCATATGGCATACAGCAGGATGAATTCAGATATACTGGGACACATTGAGTTTCTATATTGTTGGTATTGTTGCTTTTAAAAAATCTACAATATAATGACTACAGACATATAAAGATATAATGTTTTTTATGATCTGATGATGCATGGATTATACTTTTGCCAAGACTGATTGAAAGTAATATTTTGGTGATTTGCTATAGCGTTATGATTTGAGTCACATTCAATAATAATCTTATTATAATGGATGATTTATTGGAAAGTTCTGAATTTGAAACCTAGGTCAACCAAGCTGCTGCTGCTGGGCCTCAGTTGTATAAAAAATTAGATAAATGTATGTCACTGGATAAGGGCATCTGCCAAATACTGTAAATGTAAAATGTTGTTACAGTAGTACATATGAGTCATGAATATGTGAAATAAATTATGCATGACAATAGTAAACCTTATGATAAAAGGGTATGGTACTTATCCTACACCATGATTTTGGGGATCACCTTCCTCTTTAATGCTTACCAAGACCTTCTTATTTGATATTGGACAAATTAATGAATATTATTTCTATTAGGTACATGATGTTTGTGGACATCTGAGCATCAAAAGAACTCAGTTGGCCTGCAGAGAGCCCTGAGGTTAGGAACAAAGTTTGGGGCATGGTCATACAAGGGGGTGTAGCTATGGTCAGATAACTGTTTCTCCAGAACCAAAAGTGCGAGTGAGCATTAATTTTCATATACTTCATTTATGTGCTAATCCCTACATAAATATGATGACCCAGTGATAAAGCATTGTGGCCATTGACCAATCAGCTTTGGAAAAAACTTTGAGCTTGAAGAGATAGAACAAGGCTTGAAAGGTAGCTTCCTTTATGACTAACTTTAAATTTAAAAGCAAATTGGCCACAAGGGGGCTCTACATGTGTTTGCACATTTACAGAATTATATCTCTTGTAAAATGAGGTGTACCATAAGTCTTCTTCATTATGCTGATTCTGTGGCTGAAAACACAGAATCATGAACTTTGCCTTTTGGACAATGTAGTTTTAAGATTAAAACTAAAGAGAAAATTTAAAGAGAGAATTTGCATAGCATATAAAAAGTTGCATACTTGTTCTAGGCTTGTAGCCCAATCTGCTAAAAGTGGTGTCAGTTTTTTTGGGGGAATGTGAAACTGGATTTTCAAAAGTGAATTTTTGACGATGACCTGATTAATTTTACATGGTTGTCTTTAGACAATCATATTTAAGCCAGCAGCCATTTTGCTGTGTTAACATTGAGCTTATGTCACACATCCTGAATGGTAGTTTTAGGTTATGACCAATACATTCTCGCAAAAATTGACCACTGGGGTCATTTTGGACCATTTAACTTTGTCCACGCAATTTATGATAATATGTAAAACTTACTTTGCCAATCCTGTCCTGGCCTGTATTCACAAGTACGGTGTTAACTACTTGGCAGTGTATAAAACTCAATAATTATCAAAAAGAAGTCATATTGAGCTGAATTTTGGTCCAGTGTATATTCCAACATACCAGAATCTAGTGAAAAGCCTTCCCTGAAAAGGCTTTTGGCATGGTATTCTCAAAAAGCACATTGTGATGGTAAAAAGTTCACATTTGTTTAGACAAGTAAAGTTTAGAAAATAAACACTGTCCTGATTTACTTGCTGTCTCATTATACCTGAATTCATCTAGCATTTTATTTAATTGTGTGATTCATATAAGCTCTTTATGATTTTTTTAAATTTTACTCTGACAAAATGCAATATGCACTGTTTGACTGACTAACTTGGAATATATAATTAATCAGTGTGTGTGTGTGTATATATATATATATATATATATATATATATATATATATATATATATATATATATATATATATATATATATATATATATCACACACACACACACACACACACACACACACACACACACACACACACACACACACACTGATCAGGTATCATATAACATTATGACCACCTGCCTAGTTCTGTTGGTCCCTTCTTTGCTGCCAAAACAGTCCTGGCCCGTCGAGGTAAGGCATGGACTCCACTAGATCCCTGAAGGTGTGCTGTGGTATCACCAAGCTGTTACCAGCAGATCCTTTAAGTCCTGTAAGTTGCAAGTTGGGGCCTCCATGAATCGAACTTGTTTGTCCAGCACATCCCAGATGCTCGATTGGATTGAGATCTGTGGAATTTGGAGGCCACGTCAACACCTCAAACTCATTGTTGTGCTCATCAAACCATTCCTGAACCATTTTTGCTTTGTGGCATGGTGCATTATCCTGCTCAAAGAGGCCACAGCCATCAGAGAATACCGTTTCCACGAAAGGGAGTACATGGTCTGCAGCAATGCTTAGGTAGGTGGTACGTGTCAAAGTAACATCCACATGGACAGCAGGACCCAAGGTTTCCCAGCTGAACATTGCCCAAATCATGACACTGCCTCTGTTGGCTAGCCTTCTTCCCATAGTACATCCTGGTGCCATGTGGATCAGCATGGGCACCCTGACTGGTCTGCAGCTATGCAGCCCCATACGCAACAAACTGCGATGCACTGTGTATTCTGACACCTTTCTATCAGAACCAGCGTTAACTTCTTCAGCATCAGCTTGAGCAACAGTAGCTCGTCTGTTGGATCAGTTCACACGGGCCAGCCTTCGCTCCCCACGTGCATCAATGAGCCTTGGCCGCCCATGACCCTGTCACCGGTTCATGATACTGACCACTGCAGACCGGGAACACTCCACAAGAGCTGCAGTTTTGGAGATGGTCTGATCCAGTCGTCTAGCCATCACAATTTGGCCCTTGTGAAACTCGCTCAAATCCTTGCGCTTGCCCATTTTTCCTGCTTTTAACACAAAATTTGAGGACAAAATGTTTACTTGCTGCCTAATATATCCCACTCACTAACAGGTGCCACGATGGGGAGATAATCAGTGTTATTCACGTCACCTGTCAGTGGTCATAATGTTATGCCTGATCATATTTGTGTGTGTGTGTATATATGTTATGTATATATGTGTATATATATATATATATATATATATATATATATATATATATATATATATATATATATATATCTGATAATACATAACAGGGCATTTCAATGCAGGGAATTTCAGTAATGTATTGATGCTCAGGAACATTTGTCAGGTAGTTTGTTGTAAGAGCCCCTGTTCTGAGTGCCAACGTTGGTGACTGTTCTTAACTGACTATATTTGCTGCTTCATTTGCACTTTTTCCCTACAAGCAACTAACTGTGCCCAGTAATGCTCTAAATTATTTTTATTAACATGACTAGTGTTTGTGTGTGTGTGGAGGGGTGTGTGTGGGTGGGTGAGTTTGAGAGAGATAGATCTGTAGATATGCCCATGTGTATTTGCATTTCTTGGTGGCCCAGTTTGAGTGTAACGTTCCACTGACCACTTCCTGTCTCTCTTGGTGGCCATGGTAACAGGGCGGCACTGGCTTCTGCCCATCAAGCTCAGCCCCTACCCCAAACTCTCTGTGTTTTGGAGAGCACACCGCAGGTCCGGGGTATGCACACCATTATCAGGTCAGACACAGCAAACATTCAGTCCTATTAATGGCAGTTGTGACCCACATTTTAAATTTGATGTCACAGTGCTATTAGAGTTATCCATTGCCACTGTTAAGATGTTTACTGTTTAGCATATATAAAACAACGATAAATGAATATGATAACTATATAATAAAATACATCAATATTATATATGCAGGTCCAGAAATATTTGGACAGCCATAAATTTAATGTTATTTTAGTTGTCTACAAAAATATATTGGAGTTTAAGTTAAATTATGAATATGAAAATATGAATAATAAGTGCAGACCTAGTTTTTATTTGTAGATATTTAATTTGTGGCTCAGCTGTTCCGTGGCTGCAATGTGTATTATTTCAGAAGATCTCAGAGATATCATCAATCAAGAGAAGACTTAATCTTCTTAAGGGTTTAACGGAAGATTACTAAACATTTTATAGGCCTTAATACCAAGAATTTTTCTTTGCCACTGTCGTATCTGGTGCTCACATTAGGGGTGATAAACTTAACTAACATAACTTTTGTTTGTAACATAAGTGTAACTCATATGCTGAATTTTCATAATTTTTGTAAAGTAAGTAAATATCGTCTTTATATCTCAATCCCAAACAATATTCTATATTTCTAGATTTATGCCACCAAATTACACAATGTTTAAATTAATTTTTTAATTTTTTTTATTAATTTATCAAATTATAATAATTTAACAAATTATCGAACAATAGAAGCATGAAAAACATAAAATATGAAATGTGGCTTTAAAAATTGCAAATGCAGATGATTTACAACAAATGCAAAAAAAATATAAAACAGGTTTTTTGGGGGGGGTTTGATCCAAGCCCCACACAAGGGTTAATTGAAAGGCATTCACAATTTTGATAGTTTCCAATAACTTTTGGCACATAAAAAGCTAATCCCTACACTGTTCACATGATTTGGATGCAAATATACTTAAATTAAAGCTGAAATTCATATTCATTATTTAATTCCAACTCCAATATACTGTGATAGACAACTTAATACAATAAAAGTTAATAAAAACTTAATACAAAAAGTGCTAATGCTAATGTAGCACTATGTTCAGTTTGTGCTGTGTTATAAATTACTGGATAATTTATTGAATATCTGAATATGTAATTTGTTCCCTTTGTAATTCTCCCCTTTCACTACCACCAACTCAACGTACGTGTGTTCACAGACCTCTATTTTTGTATAGTCTTGCTCAGATTGACAGGAACAAAAGTACTTCTTCCTTCTGTCCCACCCAGAGAGCAGATTATTTTTTGCACCTGGCCATGTGTGGCTGTGGCATCATCAGGATTTGATGTGACAACATGATGATAAAAGAATACCTCTCTGTTGCATAGGATTTTGATTGCCATTTCTAAAGGAACTTGACTGCCCTAACCTGTAATCAAAGAGAGCCAAAGAAGCTTTATTGTCATTTCAACCATATATAGCTGATGCAGTACATGGTGAAATGAAACAACGTTCCTCCTGGAGCAGAGGTGCTACACAAAACAAAAACAAAACACAGGATGACGCAGACGGGCATAGAACTACAAATGAAATATAGAACTAAAAATGAAATTTAAATTTAAACTACTACTTTTAAGCTGCAATGAATTTTTAAAGCTAACATACAACATAAAGTGCAGAGGTTGCCGAGACACTGCAGACAAACAACACATAATACCGACTATGTGCATTAAGGACAGTGAGAGATAGCAGCACAGGATATGAATAACAAAAACAGTAATCATTACAAAGCGGAGCAGCAGTATTTTGTATTTTAGGAAATGCGTTAGGTACTACTGAATTTAGGCATATCTACGTATAATCTAATGTAAATGTATGACTATGATGTTTTGTGCATCAATGCAGAATTGTTTAATAGATTCATGATGCATCTAGGAATGGGCTGTTTTTCTTTCTTCATTACTCAATAGTGATGCAATTAGTTAGAAATCAGTGATTAACTGTGATGTCTGTTTTCAGATAGAGTGAACTGATTTAGTACATGAGGAAAAACTCAAGTTAATTTAAGTGTAACTTCAGGTATATGTATAAGAATGAAGAATAATGGAAACTGAGAGTTGATTAAAGTGCAATTGAGTTCAAAACAGGATTAACCCTAACGCTTGTTGCATCTACTTTTTGCGTTCAGAGCTTGCATAAAAATAGGTTTCCTTGTGTCAAATGAATGCCTTTTTCTATAGATCCTTTCTGAAGTTAAAGTGCTTTGCATCTTATTAAATTCACTGATTAAGTCACATTATTCCACTCACATAGAGAACATCCTCACAGGCTTGGGTTTCAGCAAAATTATTGTGATTATAATTAATGTGTTATAGGAATAAAGAGACAAGCAGAGACGAATTCATCTTCTACTCTAAAAGGCTGATGAGACTCCTCATTGAGAGAGCACTCTCCTTCCTCCCATCTCAGGTCAGAAAATCTGTAATGGAGAAAAAAATAAGTAATACGTTTCATCAGTGTTCTTTATGCATGTGTTTGTTTTTGAGGCAGGGTCTTGTGTATGGAAACTAAGGTTACGTGTCCGCTGCAGTGGAAAAAACAAAAGTAGCGTAAGGCAGCATATACCTTCACAATGCTCCACCACACAGTGTCACAAGAGAACCTTTTAAAGTTCAGCATCTCTATAAAAGCTCAGCATGTCTTGTGTGTCCTGTTTTCCTCTTTTGCTTTTAACACTTTTTCAAGGTATTTTTAACATTGTGTTATAAATAAAGCAGGGTTTTTTTGTTTGTTTTTACAGTCAAGTCATTCCTTTTAATGTTAGTTATTCTTTGTTACATTATGACAGGAGTGAAAAAGAATTTCTTTGAAACAAAATAATGTGTATATACAATTTGTCACTTTGTAAATTCAGTATGGTAAATTGTAGGTCAATCTTATCTCGTCACCAGGTTCGTGTTGTTCATACGCCACAAGGCCAGGATTATGAAGGAAGGACTTTTCAAGGGAAGAGGGTTAGTGGGAAATAGGCAGAGCTCAAAGATGAGTCACGTTTTCTTGTTTGGGGTCAGATTGTCTGTATATTTTATTTGTATTTCTGGATGAGCAGGTCACAGGGGTATCCATCCTCAGAGCTGGAGAAACCATGGAGCCTGCACTTAGAGCTGTCTGCAAAGATGTCCGTATTGGCAAGATTCTAATACAGACAAATCAGGACACAGGAGAACCTGAGGTATCATTCCAATTGCTACCATCCAATATTTGAATCAGTACATTTTTTAGCAGATTTTTAAGGCTGAAGTATAACAAGATGCCATAACTGGTTTTAATTTTTGGTTTTAATCATATTTTAAGCTGCAGCTGAACAATGCCATTTCTATTGCATATGTTCATAGTTGCATTACTTGCGTCTGCCCAAAGATATAAGTGAGGACCATGTGATACTTATGGACTGTACTGTGTCCACTGGTGCTGCAGCCATGATGGCAGTACGAGTCCTTTTGGTGAGGACGAGCATGCAGTCATACACACATGCACAAAACACTATTTCTCTTAATTTAACATTAATTCTGTAGCATTTTTAAAATGTTTTATTTACTTGTCTGTATGCTGACATAATGTCCCTACTTTGATACAGTGAGAAATCCTCCAGTATTTGTAATTATTATTATTATTTATGAATAAAACAATACCTCTCCATACATTTTTTTTTCTTTTAGCAATAAGACAAAAAAAAAAGCACAGCCACCTTGAAGACATGCTAAGTCTCATAAGGCTCTAATACTTGTGATTCCTTCCATAAAATTTAAATAAATGTCATAATAAATAAATAAATACATAAAGCTATTTGATATTATGCATCTTTTTTTGTTTAATACTGCCCCCGAGGTGATCCAAGGAACACTTACAATTTAGATAAAGAATAAAATAAATAAATAATCAACACTTTCTCACCAATCAATTTTGAGAATTCAGCAGCACTGCATTGTGTTTGTATGCATAGGACCATGATGTACAGGAGGATAAAATTCTGTTAGTTTCTCTGCTGATGGCTGAGATGGGGGTCCACTCAGTAGCCTACGCCTTTCCTCAGGTCAAAATAATCACCACTGCTGTTGACAAAAAGGTCAATGACCTTTTCCACATTATTCCTGGCATAGGTAAGCAGCTGTGGTTAAATTGATGCAGCATCTCTGGGAATATAAAAGACATATGGTTGTGATAATCAGGTGTCTACAAAATCTTTGGCCATAGATATTGCGATCCATACGGTATAAGCAATTTATTATTAAACTGTAAAGTGGTCCTGAAATCAATTTTCATGAACTTCATTTCTACTTCTTCATTGTTTATTGCTAACATCTTGTTAGCTACTCAAAAAGTATATACGTAGTCATACATGGGTGTAATGCTTCTGTGCTATGCAAATTTAGCATTTACTTACTGTGTTTCCATCTAAAGTACTTCTACTTTTGTATTTAAGAAGAATTTATTTAACAAATCATAGAGGCCTAAAACTTCCCGAAAACTGAAAAGTAAATAAAAAAAATACAAAACTGTATGAAGCTGCTGAATCTGTGTCTGTCCCCTGTGTCTGTAGGGAACTTTGGGGATCGGTACTTTGGCACTGATGCACCGCCTGATTGGAGTGATGAAGACATGAATGAGCCCAGCTGCTAGCTACACTGACCTGAGATATATATATATATATATATATATATATATATATATATATGTATATGTATATGTATATGTATATATATATATATATATATATATATATATATATATATATATATATATATATATATATATATATATAAATATATAAATAATTTTAAATATCAAATTTTTTTATTTATTTGTTTGTTTGAAAATCTTTGAAAGTATAGCATAGTGAATTTTTTAAAATATGAATATTTATTTTATGAATTATTGGAATGTATGTTAAAATAACTCTGGTATTCTCTGACAGTTTTACAGTATTATTTATTGTCAACATGTGAAAGTTTTTAGAATTACAGCTTTCTATAAATGCATTGAAAAACAGGATTACCTTACAACCTTGCCTTGCCGCAAGTGAGTTCTTTTAAAGACCACTTCATCGGAAAATGTGTGTAGGAGTTGTTTCTTTAACTTGGTTTCCCCTCTACCTGCAAAAAAATGCTGACCAAACCATGTGAGTCTGTTAGTGTTTGGCTTGATCTTTTTTAGAACAATGAACTGAGTTTGTGGCCTACAAATATATACCTGTTTTTTTTTTCTTTTCTTTTTTTTTTTTTGCAAACATGGCTAAAATAATATGAAAATGAGAACAGGTTTGTCCTTATCGTGTTGAGCATGATTATTCTGCTTTTTATAGACCTCTGTGAACACTTTCTTATTCAAGTCTCTACAGTACAAGAACTGAATTTGGCACAAAATAGCAAAGCAGAATTAACACTGGTCGAAAAAAGAAAACAAGGGAAACATTGTCACTAAAGCAGGGTCTATGGGTTTATGTGTAGAATATATTTTGGATTGGAGTTTCACAGACTTGTATTGCTAAGTATTCAATGATGTTGGTACAACAGACATGCTTGTACTAGAACACAGATCGCATATGGACTTTTATTTAACCATAAAATTTGAGGATTGTTATGTTGTATTAATATTAATCTTAATTAATTCTACACTTTCGGTAAATCTAGAACCATCACTGCTGAAGAACCCCTTATCAGTATATTTATTGTATAGTAAGTCATTGTAAAATCTTTAGAGGTGGATTTATTTGTGTACTATAACTGAGACAGAATGTGCTTGTCAGTATGTTTTACATTATGTCTGATGACTATACAACTGTTGTATGGTGTACATATTCATGATTGTGATGCAAATTATTTTGGAAATCATTTGCATATCAGTAGGCTATGTTACATTTGCGGCTTGGAATCAACCATTCATATTCAACTCACATGTCATTGTAGTGCACAGATTGGTTGCAAACTATTTTTGTTTCATTTTAATCTGACTAATAAAGTTTGTCATCTGGTAAAATAAAATATTTGTATTTTATTTAAAGAAAATATTGTGATTTTCTCTGGACATAATAAATGTTTATGTAAATACGCCTTTGGTGTGTGTGTATGTATGTGTGTGTAAATATATATATATATATATATATATATATATATATATATATATATATATATATATATATATATATATATATATAATATAAATATATAAATATTACATATTTAATTTTAGTTTTATTTAGTTTTTACATCCACCTTTCATGTAAGCAATACCACCAAAACTATTAATAATTATTAAAGACAATTAACTATTAATAATATATTAATTACCTGACTTCTTTCTCCTTATAGATACAAGAGAAAGAAACTACTTTTTTGTATGGAAGGTGCTAGAGCATCTTTTCCTGTAGAACAAAATAACTTCGTTACATTATAGTTATGTATGGATGATTGTACTTGCTTAAGAAATTTACATTTACAACTGTGTGTAAAGGGTTATACAACAGGCTATAAATGGTATTTGTTGAGTGTTTTGGGGTTTTTTTTTGGGGGGGGGGTGTTTTATTTTTGGTTTTGTTTTTTTATATAAAAAAAAAGGTGCAAACAGTATTTATCTGAAGGGCATGTATGTCTTCTTTTATTTGTTTTGTATTTATTATTGTGTCATTATTATAAATGCATGGGCCTTTAAGATAAGGGCAATTAAACAGCTTACATTTAACCTGTGTCTGTAGAATTTTGTATTTCATTTTTTTTCCATATATGACTGTGACCATTAGTAGCTGTTAAGCTGTTGCTCTGATGTAAATCTATTTTAGTCTTGGCATATGATCTTTTACACACAACATATAAGGTATACCTTATATGTTTATTTTAAACATACATGCAGTGGATAGTAAGTGAAGACATTAATGTTTCATAGACACAGGAAGGATACTGTGGTTGTCCTCTGTAAATGGAAACTAACCTAGCTATCTTTCAACAGTTTCCATAATTAAGATCTTTCTATACAACTATAACTGAAAAAATGATCATGCAGTTGAAATGAACCTTAATTGAAAAGTGCCAATTGAGGAGATATTTGGTTAATGTGTGAAAAAGTAAAACTCATAAGCATAATAGAGCTTCTCAGCAGTGCATGGGTACATGAAATAAATAGAATGGTGAAGGTGCAATGTAAGAGCAAATGTGTAAAATCTCATAATGTGTGGTCCATTTTTTTGTGTGAAGATGTTGCGTAAATGTTGCGAGAACAATGAAGCTATGGGAAATTTCCATCTTTGTCAGTTTTATATTGGATTTAACATTTGAGGTTATTTTGTTTACAGACATTATAAAGCACACTTCTAAATTGGAAAGGCTGTTCTGAATGAATTTTTTCTCAAGGCTTTCAATATTAAGATGTCATGGAAACTTTACCACAAGCTAGCTCATAGTGACAAACAGGAAGGAGGTGCCTGTTTGTATGTGGCAGTGCTCACATCCCCAATAGCAGTGTCAGGCCCAGCAGGCCATAGAATTGTGAGGTGAGTGAGTGAGCATATATTTAAAAAACGAAGTGAGGGCTGGTGTGTTCTGAATTCTGTCTCTCTCTTACTGTGGACCGATCTGCATGATTCAGTGTTCTCTATAAACAACAGGTGAGTTCCCTTCAACCACACTTAAAACAAAATTATGTTCTATATATTTTGCATGTTTTTTCTGAAGATCTATAATCCTATATACTTTTGAGTTTTCAGGTTTACGTTGAACAAGTGTTCAGACTTTGTTTTTAACTGAGTATACACTGGTATTAATTTTAAGCTGACTTTTACTGCATTATGTTAGTATTTAACTATAATGCTTGTGGGGTGCATTTATCCTGAATCAAACATAGTAAATAACAAGTAAAATTAACAAGTTAAAAAAAAGTACAGTAGATATGGGTAGGCCAGAGAGGAAGTTAAGTAACTTAAAGAATGTCCTAATGCCAACCAAATATTATTTTGCAAATGAAATAAGTCATACATAAAAGTTTCTGGGCTTTTTCATCCAATGTTACCATGAGGCCAATAAGCAGTTAAGTGATGGAAATGCAAAAGTACGGTATGCTGATCAATTATTTTTAAAAGCAGTAATATTCACTGGGTTACTGTCCTCAAGAATGAAATGTAATACAGTGTATGAAATGTATAGGTAACACAAAGGCATAAGAAAATAGCAAATGTCAATTTATTTATTAATTATTGATTAAGAATCCAGCATACTTATTGTTGAAAATAATTTTTTATTCAATTCAAGAAGTGAAAAGAAAAATGCAATTGTATTTTTAAGGTCATTTATTAATTGTATAGTTTGTTTTATCTTTCACCAAAATCAATGTTGAATAATTGTCCTCCATTGTATATAGTGTTGCAAAAATAAGAGTAGCAGCTTTGTTATCATATTTGTTTTAATATTTTCTTACAGATGACAGGGTGTGGATCTCTTTGCTCAGTTGTGTCAAAGCTTACAGGTTTACTTTGGAAGTGGGGAGTTGCTTCGGTACCTCAGTGTGTCTGGGCAACACTTTCAAGGACTGTCAATCCTGAGAATGCTGAAGTTTTGGGTCAATCTCAGGTTCGTCAGCCCATGAAAAGTTGTCTCCACCTAATCCTATTATAATCAGTAAGGTTTTAGTTTTTTTTTTTTAATACACCATGTGTTTATTTAAAATCGCTAATATACTTTGCATTTTGATATAGATTTCATAAAATGAAACCTACTATTTAGTCTTTTTTTTTTTGGTTCCTGTTGATTCTGCTTTTTATGTGCAATGTGTATGATGTGTTTTGTGATATTTATCAGTATTTACGAACGTAACACAGTGCTTAAAGATTCACTGCAAATTAAAAATTTCGTTAACCAAATTGTTTACTGCTCATGTCCATTATGGTTATTATGATATATGTATAGGTATTAAACTGCCAAAATAAATGTTTTATGTATTCTTTATCAGTTTTATTTATTCAATCAATTTTATAGGGCAGATTTATTATGGTTTGTGAAGTGTACAACCAATTAAAATCTTCTGAACATTATCTATTTCAACAAATGGTTACTTGGTAATTATTTGCTTACTTAAAGCCATTTGTACTTTATGCCCATAAACTTACCACAACAAATTTTGTTTAGGAAACAGCATATTAAACACACTGACAGTCACGCCATTTCACTGTATATTGGCAGGTCATCAATACAAAAATTTTAATTTCGTAAATGTAATGCAAATGTTTGAAATAACTTATGCCATGAAATCATTATATGTGTTATTAATGTAATGAATATGGTGTTGCAACACCTTTTTTTTTTGGGGGGGGGGGGGGGGGGATTTAAATCCTTGTTTTGAAAAATTACAGATATGACCGGTAAACAGTTGCCTTTCCTTTTTTTACTTTTTACATTTTAAATAAAAAGATTTCTCTATAACTAAGTATAAATCTGTAATGTTATTATTCATTATTATTTTTGTCATAAATGCTGTAATTTACATTTCAAATATATTAAAGTGAAAGATTTCAGCTCCGCTTGCCTCCCCTCCTCAAAATTACAGAGCACAAAAAATTAATACTAAATTGCAAGTGCAATAATAAAAACAGTTGTCTGTAGAATAAGTGTAAATATTTTTGGACTCATTGTTAGTTAATTTGTCCTAATTCAGTGGTTTCAAGCACCCATCTGCTCTTCTCCAATTCAACCCCTGATTGTACTATTTCTGAGCCAGGGGAATGGTTCACTAATTTAAATAAAATTAACACATTTAAAATTAATAGATAATAAAACTTTAGTAAATTCTCATGTGGGTAGTGCTACTACAAATCACCACTAGAGGGGCCATTGTCCATGAAAACGTGAAGGTTTTCATTCAAACACTACTGATGGGGACATGTCTGACAGAGAACGGATAAACATGTGTGTAACATTTTTGACTGGAGTTGAAATTAATATTTCATACTGGTTTATATCATTGTTTAGAAATGGATGTTTAGACTTTTTATGAAGTACACAGTACTGCCACATTGGAAATACACTAAAGTGCATCTGCATACAATATATCAATCATTTTAAACTCTTTATTTGTCAGATGCTGAGTTTAAGATGGACAATTCCTTAAAAACTATTATATATGAAGGAAGAAATAAAAATACGTGTGAGTAAGTGTTACAATTCCTTCATATCTTTATAGCAATACAGATTGTCAGATCTTTATCTCATTTTCAGTTGAAAAGATCACATTTGATGATTCCAATAAAATGTACTTCTGTAAAGCTGCTTTGAAACAATGTCCATTGTTAAAAGCGCTATACAAATAAATTGAATTGAATTGAATGTAGACTACTTTAATCCAGTTAGAAAGAGATGAAAAAAGTCATATAGTATTTTTACACAGTACACAGTGATATTAGAGGCAGACATATTACTATTAAGACTTAAAGGTACTTAAATGCTATTAAATGCCTTTATTTATGATTTTCCCTCAGTGGGACAGTGGTTAATTAGCCATGTTATAAAAATAAATGTTTTATTTATTTATTTATTTATTTATTTATTTATTTATTTATTTAATCTGTTCTGTATTTTTTGGTTGTCAACTAACATTATTTGTCTGTTTGTACAAGTTGGTCAGGACCACACAATTGTTATTTAGGCCCTGATAATGACATGGAATTGAAGGAATGGGTACTTTCCTTTTCTCATGATTGTATATGTTACAACTAAGAATAATTCAAGGAATGGTTAAGTAGTATTGTTAACATTTGGGATGCAACTGGAAACAAATACATTATTTGGGTTAAACAGATGATGTGTCCTAAATTAATATGTATACAAATAAAAACAGTAGGCCAGGTATTGTTTATTTTTTGAGAAAGCTTACCAGAAAACATTTGTCTTGGTGTGTGCATTGGATGAAAACAAAACATTAGTGAGAGGTATTTACTTTTATGTGGAGCTTTAAAGGACAGCATGCAGAAGTTTTCAGCCATGGTACATATGGGGTGACAAATATAAAAAGGTGAATGCTTTTTTTTTTTTAATTTATGCCTGGACACTGACTATGATTGCTCCACTCATGAATGTCAGAATGCTTCCAATCATTCATAAATGCGAGTTTTGAAATTATATTTTTTCAGCCCTCTTGACCCTGAACCCATCCAGCCTTCCTCTTTTATCATTCCTCCCATTCATTTGAACCTCATGGAAGAGATCCAGCGAGCTCAACAGGATGATCTTCCACCACCTGAATGCCCTCCCTACAACAAAATGTCCCATAAAATCTATGACAAAGAACTAAAAGTGGGTACATACCGCCTTACGTTCAGGTCACCCAGGCATTCACAAAGCTACCGCTCACACAATCACTGGGTTGACACCATTTCAGTGTGTCCTGGGATATCAACCACCACTGTTCCCCTGGTCTGCAGAACCATCTGACATTCCAGCAGTTGATGACTGGTTCAGGATAAGTAAAAAAAGGGTGTGGGACATTGTGCATGTCCATTTACAAAGGGCTATTAGGAAACAGCAGATTCACGTGGACAAATGAAGACATCTGCACCCTAATTATCAGCCTGGTCAAATGGTACTCTTGTCCACAAGGGATCTGTGTCTATGGCTGCACAGCAAGAAGCTCAGCCTGAGGTATATAAGTCCCTTTCATAGTCAAAAAAATAATCAAATTTAAGACAAATAAAACCTGTCACATAACAATTAGAGCTTTCTGCTAACTACCATATTTCTTCTCTTTCCATGTGTCCCTCCTGAAACCGGCACTTCCTATGCCACTGGAAATTGATAGGTCCCTGATATGTGTGGTCAAAGAAATCCTATGCTCAAGAAAGAGAGGTAACCAGATGCATTTTCTAGTGGACTGGGTAGGATACAAACCAGAGGGGAGACTCGACCATCTCCCAGACTGGAGACGACCCAAGAAAAGAACTCCAGGAGGGTAGAGAGAGTTCTGTCACAGCTCAGTCCATGTATCATTCATCCCTCCAGCAGAATTCTGATTAACTTCCTGTTTTTAGAACATTTAAGCCATACTCTCAGCCTCCATCTTTGCAAAATATTGTCAGATCACCTGTGAACCAAGCCTTTCAATGTTTGATTTTCTTGTTTGATGTTTATGATATTTTCTCTGTTTACTCTATTGTAATTTTTATTTGGATTTCTGATTCTGGATATGTTTGCTATCTGACTGCCTGTTTTGGTTGATTAATGCATGAACAATGACTACGATTTCCTATCTTGACATTTGGATTGTTTGCCCTGAGATGATATGAGGAAGAAACCTTGAAGGAACCAGACTCAAAAAGTAACCCATCCTCTTCTGGGCTATGCAAGAGAATGTGATTATATACAGTTTTAGAAAGAAAATTATATTTAGTCAAGTGGAATTGGGTAACCAGGAGTCTTTGAGCAACTTACTGTATAAGTATGAGTATCAGCCTGATTTTTGAAGTCATCATAGATTTAACATAAATTTTACATAAATTCCTTTCTGCCAAAGCCATCAAATGTTCAAGACCCAACCATGGCAACAGCAGTTCAAAGCCAATGGCATGGTGTCCAAATGGTATCATTCTCAGCAGTCCCATTTAGCTCCAAGTATATTGGAGCTAAAAAATAATTGTACAAAGAGGTTGCACATATAAGGAGAAAAGCAGTAGGCCTAAAACAGAAACTTGTGGAATATTGAACATAAGTAATGTTCATTTTTCCACAAGTAAAATGTGTTGAGAAGTTACAGTTTACATCTACAAACTGATAACAATCAGTTCAATAAAACCTGGGCCAGGATAGGGCTGTTCCCTTAACACAAATAACCTTTTTCAGTCTAATAAGTAGAATAATATGATTAGTAGTGTCAAAACCTGCACTAAGGTCAAGCAGCACCAGCAAGAAGACATAGCCCTGATCAGAGGTAAGTAGTAGGTCATTTACCACTTTAACTAGAGCTGTCTTTCTGCTATGATGAGGCCTACATCCTGACTGAAACATTTCATGCATGTAGGTATGAGCATAACTGCTGTGCTACAAACTTTTCTAGATTCTTGGAGATAGAGGGGAACTTTGCTATTGGCCTAAAGTTGGACAGCACACACAGGTTGAGATCAAGTTTTTAATCAGTGGTTTGATAACCACTTGTTTAGAACATTTAGGTACATAACCAGTGCTAACGGTAGAATTGATTGTTTTTATATTATATTTGGATACTACTTGTTTTAACTGATTAACATTGAGGTCACTTCTTGGCTAGGTGCATTCCTCCTTGTCTGCTCTGGATTATTGATCCGACTTCTTGTTCACAGTTTTCCAGCTTTTTATCCAATTGGCTAACAGCCCTGTTTGGTGCTCAAGTCCACTCTGTACTGAGCCCTTCCCCATAACAGTATGTCTGCACCAGACCATGAGCCAGGAAGTTTGGAGCAGATAGAGCAGGTTGTTGCTGGCCATACCACAGCTCTGGGCATACATGAGCAGGCCCTGGCAACCTTGTTTATTGAAGTCCAGGGATTCTCTGAATTTCTGGGGCAAACACAGACCCTGCTGCAGCCACAGGCAGCTTCTGCTATGGGCATTGCTCTTGGGAAACCCCTTGATGGATACATGATTTCCCTACTAATGGGTAAAGCTCTGGACTGGGCTATGGCAGTCTGGAAGCACAAACTGCAAGACCGCCCCACAGTGGATTCTTTCATTGTAGAACTACGGAGCACTGTTGAGCACCCATGTGGTGGGAGGGGAAAGTTCCATAACTGTAGTGCTTTGTAAGAAAAAGCTCTGCCTTCTGCTGTAACCTTTGCTATGTGTGGTACTACTAAATAGTCTGAGCCTTTTTATCAAAGTAGGCCCGGCAGATCATAAAAAAAACAAAAGATCAATCAAGTACTGTGGCACAACACCATTCAGTGCTTTATACGTCAGTAATAGTATTTTATAATCAATGCGAAATTTGACTTGGAGCCAGTGCAGTGTTAGGAGTATAAGTTAGGAGTGATCATATCTTCTGTTTCTAGTTAGGACTCTAGCTTCTGCATTCTGGACTAACTGGAGCTTGTTTATGCTCCTACTGGAACATCCAGACAGTAAGGCATTACATTAATCCAACCTAGAGGCATGAACTAGTTTTTCTGCATCATGAAGTGACATCATATTTCTTATTTTAGCAATATTTCTGAGATGAAAGAAGGCTACTCTAGTGATATTATCTACATGAGCTTCAAATGAAAGACCAGAGTCAATAATCACACAAAGATCTTTTACTGCTGGACATGATGAAAGAGAAAGACCATCCAGAGTTACTCTGTAATCAGAAAGCTTACTTCTAGCTGCATGTGGTCCTAGTATGAGTACTTCTGTCTTGTCACAGTTAAGCAGGAAGACGTTAGTAAGCATCCGCTGTCTAATGTCCTTTACACATTCTTCAATCTTAATAAGCTGGTGACTCTTATCTGACTGAAACATATAGCTGTGCGTTATCGGCATAACAGAGGAAGCTAATACCATGTTTACGAATAATTGTACCAAGGGGTAGCATATATGAAGAGAAAAGCAGTGGGCCTAAGACAGAACCTTGTGGAACACCAAACATAACCTTGGTGTGCATAGAGAAGTCACCATTTACATCTACGAACTGATAACGATCAGTCAAATAAGACCTAAGCCAGGAGAGGGCTGTTCCTTTAACACCAACAACATGTTCTAGCCTATCAAGTAGAATAGTGTGGTCAATGGTGTCAAAAGCTGCACTAAGATCGAGTAACACCAGTAAGGAGACACAACTCTGATCAGAAGCCAGTAACAGGCCATTTATGTTCTAATGTCCTAGCTGATTGTTTTAAAGCTCATGTGTGGTCATTGTACCAGGGTGCTAGTTTTTTCTCTTTAATTGTTTTCCTTTTAAGTGGAGCTACAGGGTGTTGCGAAACACGGACTCCAAGCAATCAGTCGCCTGATCAAGTTCTGTGGGGTCAGACGATGATAATTCTGGGAGACTATTGGTAAATCTCTCTGCAGTAGCAGATGTAAATGCATGCTTAATACGGTGACGTGGCAAATTGCGCATCTTATGTCTAAGATGGATTTTAAATGAAATAAGATAGTGGTCTGAGTGACTATGTTTTCTATTTTTTTTCCATTGTCTGTACGGCTTATCCGATCTATTCTTGGGTCACGGGGAGCCTGTGCCTATCTCAGACGTCTTCAGGCATCAAGGCAGGATACACCCTGGACGGAGTGCCAACCCATCGCACTCATTCACTCACGCACTACGGGCAATTTAGAGACTCCAATCAGCCTAGAAGCATGCCTTTGAACTGTGGGAGGAAACCGGAGCATCGAGAGGAAACCCACACACATGCAAATTTTTAAGCCAAATGTTAGAATAAGATCCAGAGTGTGACCTCCATTATGAGTGGGCCCTATTACGTACTTATTAACACCTACTGAATCTATGATGGATACAACTGCTGTTTTCAGAGGGTCTTCTGACTTATCAAAATAAATGTTGAAGTCTCCTACAATTAATGCTTTATCTAAAGAAACAATGAGCTTTGAAATGAAATCTGCAAATTCACTGAGGAATACAGAACATGGCCCTGGAGGTCTGTAAATAACATTTAGTGGAATCAACTCTCTGAACTTTATTTTTTGTGGCTACATAAGTTAAGTTAGAATAAAGAACTTAAAATGTGTTGAATTTATGTCTGGGTTTTTGTGTGGGGCCAAGCTTATCATCATAAGTAACTGTGACACCTCCTCCTCTGCCTGTTAGACATGGTTGATGTATAGCAATAACCAGGCAGACAAGCTTCATTCATTCATTCATTCATTGTCTACCGCTTATCCGATCTATACGCAGGTCACGGGGAGCCTGTGTCTATCCCAGGCGTCATTGGGCATCAAGTCAGGATACACCCTGGACGGAGTGCCAACCCATCGCAGGGCACACACACACTCTCATTCACTCACACACTATGGACAATTTAGAGATGCCAATCAACCTACAATGAATGTCTTTGGACCGGGGGAGGAAACCAGAGTACCCGGAGGAAACCCCCGAGGCACGGGGAGAACATGCAAACTCCACACACACATGGCGGAGGTGGGAATTAAACCCCCAACCCTGGAGGTGTGAGGCAAACATGCTAACCACTAAGCCACCATGGCCCCCTCAGACAAGCTTCATTTAATGCTAAATACTCGTTTGGTTTAATCCATGTTTCTGTTAAACATAGAACACTAAACTCCTGATCAGTTCATTAACAATAAGTGCTTTAGATGAAAGAGATCTTATATTTAACAGTCCTAGCTCCAGATCAAAGGTGCTGGCTGTGCATTCACTATGATCTAGTGTTACGTTAATCAGGTTGCTAAAGCGAATTTTCTGTTCCCTAAGCTAAACATTTTTGTGCATTGTGCATTCTTTTTTTAATCATGTGTGATGTTCTAATCATTTGTTGTTATCACCCATCATGTAGCATAAACAATGTTGGCAATAACTGTATTAAAATTATAAAACATAAAACATAAACAAGTGGCTAAAATATCAATCATTGTTACACTATGTGCAAGTGGAGAATAATGTTGTAGGACAATAATAAGACAATAAAATAAGTTAATGACATAAGTTTAAGAAATTCATAAATAATGTATGCACTTTTCTACAAATGTTACTGAATATGTAAAAAAAAAAAAAAAAAGATTGTGAGCATATTAAGGGAAATATTTATTTTTCATAAATATTTTTTAATAAATATTTATTATAATTATTTGGGAGTATAAATCACACCACATTATTGTTAAAAGCCCACTGCTGGTTAATCTTATATAAACATATGTGCAGAATGTCCAGATTTGGTCAAACACATTTTGGTCAAAAGGCTTTATTTTTATTTATTTTTCCAAATCATACAATATCCCTTACACACCTACTGGTAGTGAAATTAAATTTGGTACCAGCTCTTCTACTATTATCTGTGACAGAGCAGTAGAAAAAATAACGCATGTATGTATAAAAAGACAAGTGTGTGTGTTTATTGCTAAGCTACATGAATAGCTCTTTGCAGTTCAGATCCCACAATCTCTGAGATTATTATGACAAAAACTGACAATATATCACAAAATTATATAACATAAACAAAAAGAAATGATAGAAGGAAGAAAAACTGAAATGTAAAAGTCTGTGACAGAGAAATGAAATAGGACAAGATATGGGAGAGAGACAAACTAAGCCCAAGGCTAATATCTGGACAATTGGACTGGATTGACCAGATAATGCCTTGTGTATTTGTAAGTAAGGGAATGGATATCCAGACCTCTGGGTGTTACCCTAATCTCTCTGCAGTGATGCACTGCAGTATTTTTAGAGATTTTTCTTATTATTTCTAATTTTACATTACTTGTCAATATAATTGTCATCAAAATGTAGTGTATAATCCATACAAAACACATTAGGAAAATATACAAAAGATCAACACTAAGATGGTTCTCTGCATAGTACAAGAAATATTCTTGTGTTACTATTATGAAGAGTTTTCATACGCAGTTGAGTTCTCATGTAGTTCAAAACTACTGATCCGGACACACTTACGAACAAGTGTTGCTTTTTCCACTGGGGTCAGCATTAGTTTGCTCTGGTGTGGGTGTTTGTGATGGCTCCTAAAGGTCAGAAGGGGTCATATCAAATGGTCCATTGAGCCGAGGGAGATCATTAAAGAAAGAGACAGCTATGACATTTAACCTTTTCCTCCCACACATGTACCACAAATACCACTCCGCAAAATGTGCAGGGAGAAAGATTTGTATGGCCTGATGGGTGAAATGGAACACTGACCAAACAGCAAGAGAAAAGGCAGGCTTATTTCACACAATTTCAACATTTTCTTTTTGTAAATTTGAGTACTATTTTTGACATTTACTCTGGAAGAATATTGAGGAATGGAGGTTGTAACACATTGAGCTAGGAGGAAGGGATAGCTTGCCTAACTTGAGTTGCAGCAGAGAACAGTCAACACACAGAGATCCACAGTTCGTGCTTTATTTCAACTCCGGGGTGGAACTGTTATGGACTGCTGGACAGTTCCCTCCCAGAACACCAGAGGGTGTCTGACAGGGTTTTTTTGTGTTCCATGTGCTTCTGGTTATGTTGTGTTTGCACATGTGCTTGCCCCACCCGGTTCTTCCTCCCTTTCCCCGCCTCTGCACACCTGTTCCTCATGTTTCAATTATTACCTTCCCTATTTATACCTCTGGTCTTGTGCTTGGGTTTTGCTGAGTCTTTTGTCTTTTGTCACCTGTTTTCTGTTGTGTTTGTGGTTTTGTTCCTAGTTTTCCCTAGTGTTTTCATGTGTTTATGGTTTTGTTATTTTAGTAATAAACTCCACATTTTTCATCTTATCCCTGCATTTGGGTCTGGATTCTGCACCAGTGGAGGCATTCAATCCTGACAGGAACTCAAATAACTGTCTTCCACAAACCTTTTACTCTCAACAACATTAATTGTTGAACGAAAACAACTTAAATGAACATCAGAAATAAAATAGCTCATTGTACCCACATACATCCAGTGCTCGTGGTGCACATGCAATTTATGACTGTTCAGAGAAGGGCGCTCTACCTTTAAAGGGGCAACATCGTATTCCACTCATTGCAGATTTCCCCTAGCCAAAAAAAGGCTGCCCTCAGCCATACAAAGGAAAGGAAACACTTCTACTTAACAACCCCTCATACATGACTGAATTGAAAAGCTCAGTTCAGAAGAATAGATAATGCATAGTACAGCAAACATCAGTTTGGAATGTTCTTGATGAATCTATCAAGAACATTCACAATTAACACGTTTACGTAACTTTGAAACTTCATCTTTCATCCTTAATACAAGTCAAACCTTTGTGTATGGTAGGGGCTAGTCAACTTATTTTACTCTTCAGTCAGAAGTAATCCTAGGGACACTTCTCTGTTGCAGCACATAATGTTTCAGACCTTGGTTTGAGGCCATGGAGGGGGTACAGTTCAATTTTCATCAGGTGGCAAGCCATGTAAATTAGAGACAACCCCAACAACAATACCATCTGGTACAATGTTAAGTGAGTGTTCAGATCACAAACACAAACATCTGAATGTCCAACTGAAAGTTTGTTTGAGTAGTCAGCACTAAGTAGTCGGCATCAACTTATCTTTCTCCATCCATCTGGGAAGTAATGTCCTTGTTCAAATGTATTGACATCCCAACATCATAGGAACTTGTTTTAGTCATGGTCTTGTCCTGCCAATGAAACAGTTGTAGATTCACCCTGAGCATGACCTCAGTCTACTGAAAGCCAAGATCAGATTCACCCTGAGCAAGTCACCCACAGCATAGGAAACTGTGTGTTATTTCCTGTCATAATAATGTTTCCTTGATTGTGAGCAACCTGTAGGACTCTTTAGAAAAGCCATCTCAACCTTCTCTTCTAAGACAGACTGGTTGACATCCAAGAACATCAAGCTCCCAAGCTCAGGTGCCTCCAACCAATCACTTCTCCTGAGGTTTACTCAGAATCACAATTCCTGAAGAAATATCAATGCTAACTGATGCTCATAGCATAAAATCCATCCCTAAGATAAGTGGAGAGGAAATGTACCACAGATACCTGACACTAGACATTAAATACATGCACCAATTAGTACAATGTAACATGAATTACAGAATGCATCAAAGCATAGGTGACTAACAGATAAATGGTAAGTACTCATTTAATGAAAGTCTATGCACAGCTTCAATTAACTTTATACTAATTTTCTATCAGTACAAACTGTAACAAAAGTAGGCATTACTAAATATTTATTTCATTCGGCATTAGGGAAGCAGTAGTGTAAATTCACCATGCGGTTTAATGCATAGTTCACACTTTACAATTTTAGCCCTGATTTTCAGTCGCCAACTAGTTTTGCAAAGTCGCCGACAAATGCCTAAAATGGAAGGCAAATCAGAGCTCGTGCACACGTGACAATCACGCAGTGTGAATTACCAAAGACGCGATCTGAGCGAGTCGCTGATGAGTCAGGACAGAGGTCAGTTCGGGGAGGAGTTATATATCACAATATCAGCAAGCATGGCTTCAGTTGGAGCACAATATTATAGTTTTATAAAGGTGTATAGGTTTATTATATAGGTTTTTATCAGAAAAAAATGTCTTAAATATAGTTATATCAGAATAAATAAGTTTTACAATAGTATCAAACAGAAATAAAGCAGAAACATTTGCTTGACCAGCTACATCAGCAGCAGCACATTGCAAAATTATGCATTTCTTCAATTATGCAGAACACACAATTCTTGTTCCCTGCACAGATATTTGGAATTTTTTGCAGGGTTCCATTTCCAGTCTCGCGCAAGAACTCTGATCTCACGTGATCTCACTCTGATCTTGCATTATTTCCTTATTATTTCTCGCGTACACTTTATTGTGAAACATAGTGTCAGGAGTAGCTGGACAGTTCCCTGCCAGGCCCGGGGAGGGCGCTGGCAGGAGAATCCTGGAAGCCTGTTTGTGTCTGTGTGATTTCCTGCCCATTGTTCTCCACCCTGATTGTGTCACCTGTCCCTGATTCCACTGATGTGTTTCCCTATAAAAGGGATCCTGGTGTGCATGTGTGGCGTGGGTCAATGTTCTGTGTATAGCTGTCCCGTGGATGTTATGTTATGAGTTATGTTTGTAAGTTTAGTTTTATGTACCACGGAGTCTAGTGTTATGTTTGTCTTTCCCCTTTATCGTGTTTATGTTAATAAAAACAGTGCTTCACTGAATCCTGCGCTTGGGTCTGTGCTTTCACGGCGTGCTGGAGCACGTGGCACCACGGAGGTCCGGGTTTGAGCCCGGCATAGGGTGGGAGTGGCGGCCGGACGTGACACATAGTTTGCAGACCAGACAGAGTGTCGGCGATTATTCCTATTGTGAAGTCATGCAGTGTGTAACCTCCTTTCGCTGAACCATCATGCAGTGTGAACACAGCAGTAACTGAATGCTACCCCAGATAGTCATGCAGTGTGAAAACAACAGTGATCTGACAACTTTGAAAATTGTGTAGTGTAAACTTGGCATAACTAACTGACTTCCACATTTTTTCCCCTATCTGCAAAGGGCGGGTGTGGGTGCAAGTTTTTATTCAACCAAACAGAAGCCACACCTCAGTCTACTGAAAGCCAAGATCAGTTGATTGAACAGGTGGAATCAGGTGTGGCTCCTGCTTGATTGGAATGAAAACCTGCACCCTTTGCAAATAAGGTTTGATATTCCTGCTGTAGATCAGCTGACACTGGCACTCTCTGCATCTGTGTAAACCTCACCATAAATACAAGGCCAGAGATAAAATGCCACTTGTAACATGTTGAGTTAGGAGTCAAATTCACAGAAGCTGTTGTCATTCCACAGTGTGTGCTTTATTCCAACTCCATGGTGGAACTGTCTTCCACAAACTGTCACAGCATTACTTGCTGTACTAAACCATCAGACCTGCATACATGCCGTGCTTGTGGTGCACAGGTGATATCAAACTGTTCAGAGAAGTTTGCTCTACTCTTAAAGGGTCTACATCTTATTCCACTCGTTACAAGGTCCAGTCTTTCTTTGGATAAAAACATAGTTTGCTTTTAATCAAAAGTGACTCTAGAACCTTTATTAAATCAAGCAAAACAGTGAGAAATGTACAAATTTTTAGCAAAGGATTACCTCCACAATAGAATGGTATTGTTGCTTCAGGGAAGAGAAGGTCATCTTGTACTTTTTACTCCCCCTCAAACTATTAGTTACAAAGTAGTTTGTGTGTGTGTGTGGGTGTCTGTGTGTGTGGGTGTGTGTGTCTGTGTGTGTGTGTGTTTGTGTGTGTCTACATGTTTAGCACGCAAATTGGCATGGCGGTATCTAAGGTAATGTTGGAACAACCTTAATTTCTTAAGCTTTTTTTTTACTTACATAAAAAAAGATGATTAAGAAAAGACACAGCTAGTGAGAGGGAGAGAAAATGTACAGGGAATAGGCATTCAGTCCCTCTCTGTGTATGTGTGTGACTGTGGCCTGTGTGTGTGTGTGTGTGTGTGTGTGTAAGTCACCTTTGGCTGCAGACAGCCAAGGAGAGAAGACACACAGAGGAGGAAGAGAGCAGGTCCTATGTGTATTAGGGGTTGTCAGAGCATTGTTTGTGTGTGTGTGCGTGTGTGTGTGGGGGGGGGCAGGGACTCTGGGCCTGATACAGGAGGTGGAGGGGTAGTGGTAGCCAATTGAAGCTAGAAAATCAGAGGGAGGAAAAAAGGAGCTAGGAGTGAGAAATGAAGAAAACAGAAGCTCAGCCTAAGACCATGAATCAAACATGTTGAATGTATCAAACAAGTCTGAGCAAACAAGTCTATTCTTCCCATTGCATAATTAAAAATTTAGCCTGATTAAGCAATGTGCTAATTAAGATGTTAATTAGTAATGTAATTACTAGTAATTAGTGATGTAACGTTGTAGTGACAGGCACATTTCAACACCTGTCCAAAGTGGCACACACTGACAGGACTTTTTTAAAAAAATTTTCCATGCATCAGTATCTTAAGATTTTTTTTTCTGTTTAACATTTCCTGAACTTTTGGGGTATTTACTTTTGACACCTGCCATCACAACATTACCTTCAGAATGTATTGTGTAGTTTCCCTAAAGAGCGTATCATATCTTTGAGTAGTATAGGTACATACACCTGTCAAGTTTTCTTCTTAAGTAACACAAAGCAAAAGTGGAAACTTAACAGAAACTTGAACAAATAAATAAGGTAAAGAAAGGAAGTGGGGTTGGATGGCAGCAGCATCAGCACACTTATGTATAGAGAGCCTGGGACAGATTGTGGGGCTATATTTCATAAAAATCCAGAAAACCAGGGGG
This sequence comes from Hemibagrus guttatus, assembly GCA_033459395.1. Classification (NCBI taxonomy): domain Eukaryota; kingdom Metazoa; phylum Chordata; class Actinopteri; order Siluriformes; family Bagridae; genus Hemibagrus; species Hemibagrus guttatus. Next base: position 5,397,715 of record JAUCMX010000017.1, on the reverse strand, counting down.
AAAAAACTATAGCAAGAATAGAATAGGTGATATATGACTAAAATAATAAAGTTAAGCTTGACAATTCAATTGCATAATGTGTATTTAATATGTTTGTAGTACGAACAGAATTGGTATTTGAATCATTTGCGCCAATTTTATTTTAAACTATACTGTTAATTTTCTTTTTTGTCAATAATTTGCTCTGCCACTTTCATTTGTTGTATTTTTCACTTTCCTGTTGCCATTTATCTTTTTGCAGAATGTTTTCTGTAGAGGTAATCCAGGGTCAATATTTTAAAATTCAGCCAACATTCAACCAAGGTACATAAACAATAAGCATGGCAAACATTCGGGGTTTTTTTTCAGTGTGTTAGCTGCAGGATGTTTAGTAATTCTTTCTGTCATTAGCAGTAGTTTTACTTGTGATTTTTGTAAATTTTCTCTGGCCCTTATCTCAATGCAGTGTGGCAATTTAGCTTACAGTAGGTTATGGATGCTGAACTGTTGGATACTTAGATGGTACTCCAAAAACAATGTGGACTTCATAGATAAATAAAGCAGTTTGGGGGCAAGTCTGGCCTGTCAGGGCAGGGCAGCGTCCATCCTACTTGGAAGGGTGCTGCTCTCATTTCTTGCAGCGCAGTAGATAGTCTCAGAACAGGCCTAGTTAATCTGTGACAATCTGAGGCCAGGGACCAGACATACATGCTAAACTGACCATCTGCTAGCTCTAACAGGTTGTTGCCCGGGTTTAACATTTTTGAGACTGTGACTGTTCCCAGAGCTAAACAAAAAATTAGAAGAACCCAGGAAATTTGTTTTAGTAATCTGATTAGTATAAAACTAGATGAATGCACAGCCAGCAACTTTGATCTGAAGTTAGGATGATTCAATATAAGTTCTCTTTTTTTTCATTTAAAGCACTTAATTAAACTTAATTAAAAATATTGCTGATCAGGGAACCTGGAGCCTATCCCAGGAGACTACAGACACAAGGCAGGGTAGACCCTGGACAGGATGCCAGTCTATTGTGCACAATCACACACACTCACATGCTACGGACAATTTAGAGATGCCAATCAACCTACAATGCATGTCTTTGGACTGGAGGAGGAAACCAGAGTACCCGGAGGAAACCCCCCAAGGCACGGAAAGAACATGCAAACTCCACACACACATTGTGGAGGTGGGAATCGAACTCCCAACCCTGGAGGTGTAAGGCAAACGTGTTAGCCACCATGCCCCCTAATGTTCTTTATAATAAAGTTTTTTTTTTTTTTTATCTTGCATCCTGTGTACCAAATAAGTAGTGTATCTATTGTGTTATCAATTTCCCCATCCTTTCAGATTACACAAATAACGATTACAGATAGTTACTTCCTGCCATGCTATAATACAGTGTTGGATGCATAAAAATGATCTACTTTAGGTATTTGTGTTGCACAGAACATTAGCACAAGGAATGTAAATATTTTAATTTGTTCATTAACTAAGGGTGGTTGTTTATGCATGAGAGACAATTATTAAAGTAATGATCAGCATTTTCATATAATTACATATTCATTTTGCTGCTGTCTATTTGCAATTGATATTACAAAATAGTGATTCAACACACACAGTTCATAAAAGCTTTTTGCTTTTTCTATTCTAAACACCCGGGGTTTGGTACATTTACATTTACATTTCTGGCATTTGGCAGACGCTCTTATCCAGAGCGACGTACAAAAGTGCTTTAGTTCTCAGTCAGTGAATACATTAACACTGGTTCAATAGGACACAAACTTGGGATACCATTAGCCTAAACTGACTTGGATTTTTTTTTTTTTTTAAACTTTGCAACATAATACATAAACAGGGAAAAATAAGAGCTAGTTTAAGTACTTCAGTTGCCGTTTGGAGACGTCAGAGACTCGGCCGTACGGATACCATGGGGAAGTTCGTTCCACCACCTCGGTGCCAGAACAGAGAAGAGTCTAGATGTATACCTACCTTTTTTTCTGAGAGATGGTGGGACCAGTCGAGCAGTGCTAGTGGATCTGAGTGAGCGAGGTGCAGTGCGAGGAGTGACGAGAGCTTTGAGGTAAGATGGTGCTGGTCCATTCTTGGCTTTGTAGGTAAGCATTAGTGTTTTGAATCTGATGTGTGCAGCTACCGGAAGCCAGTGGAGGGAACGCAGCAATGGGGTGGTGTGGGCAGGTTGAAAACAAGTCGTGCAGCTGCATTTTGGATCATTTGCAGTGGGCGTTTGGTGGATGTGTCTCTGATAAACGTCCTGTGCAACAAGTGATTTATTTAACATTTTCAGGTACAGCAGTTAGTTTGAAATAAAAGTTTGTTTAACAGTGGAAATTGAGTCTCATATTATTAAAATTTTATTCACGCACAAAACATTAATGGTGAACATTTTTGACTTTATAAAATGATTCTCTCAAGTCTTGGTGATCGGCCCCTATTAAACAATAAAGAAAGTAAGACATCTTTTTTATATACATAATTTAGTAGCCTACTATTCTTTCTGGCAGAATTTATCATTATAATCAACTTAATTATTTCCTGAATTTTCTATCAGCATTGGCCAATGGCTGAATGAATTATTTCAAAGGAAAAAAAAATTCAGACTATTAATTTAAAGCCAGACAATTTGATAGCTAATCCTGTAGATAACAATACTACATCAGATCAGTGTTTAGAATGTTTCACTTCCCTTCAATTTAATTTCACCAATTTCTTCTTCAAAATCAACTTGTGTACTGGATCCCTTACTTACATGATTCATTAAACATATATTGCCAGTAATAACTGTACCCCTTCTAAAAACAATCAATTCTCTTAGCATTGGCTATGCACCTAAATCTTTCAAACCAGTGATAAACCCGTTTAAAAAACTTTACCTCAACCCATGTCAGCTGACCAACTATAGACCAACATCAAACCCCTCTTTATCTTAAGTCAAGTAGCTTTTATTGTCATTTTACCCATATATAGCTGATGCAGTACACTGTGAAATTAAAATTCTCCAGGACCCTGGTGCTACAAAAAACAACATAGAGCTAAATAAAACAGCACAGAGCTAAGGACTAAAATTACATTGTCCTAGCCACATAAAGTGCATCATGTGCAACCTAGTGTAAACAGTGTGAGACAAAAAGACAATGCAAAACAAAACAGTACAGGACAGATACACAAAATAGCACTGACCAATAGACATTCTGTATGTTATACAGTACAATGTGCAAAAATAAGAGAACTGTAAACAAAGAGGATTCTTGTAAACATATACATTTCTGTAATAGAAGTTTGTGGCAGTTTGAAATGTGTGCAAAACAGCAACAGCAACAAAGGAGTAAATGTGCAAAAACAGTTTGTAAACAGTTATAATATAGGTGGTGCTATAGACATGGATGTACACTGAATTGAGTATTTGTGTGTGTGTTTGTGTTTGAGTTCGAGTTCAGAACAGTTCCGTTCACACAGCTGAGTGAGTGAGTGAGTGGTACAGTTTAGTTCTGGCTGTTGAGGAGCCAGATGGCTTCAGGGAAGAAACTGTTATACAGTTTGGTTGTGAGGGACTGAATGCTTCGGTACCTCTTTCCAGATGGCAACAGGGTGAAGAGTGTGTGTGAGGGGCGTGTGGTGTATACGTCCGTGATAGAGGGGAAGGAGACCACAACAATCCTCTCAGCTGTCCTCACTATCCGCTGTAGGGTCTTGCGATCCGAGACGGTGTAATTCCCAAACCAGGCAGTGATGCAGCTGCTCAGGATGCTCTCAGTGGTCCCTCTCTAGAACATGGTCATGATTGCGGGAGGGAGATAGGCTTTCCTCAGACTTTGTAGGAAGTAGAGACTCTGCTGGGACTTATTACTGATGGAGCTGGTGTTAAGTGACCAGGTGAAGTTCTCCACCAGATGAACACCAAGGAATTTGGTGTCCTTGACAATCTCCACGGAGGATATGTCTATGTTCAGCAGAGAATGGCCACTCTGTGCTCTCCTAAAGTCAACAACCATTTCTTTAATTTTGTCAACGTTCAAAGACAGGTTGTTGGCTCTACACCAGTGTTAGCCATTGCACCACCTCTCTGTATGCTGACTCATCGTTCTTGCTGATGAGACCAGTTGCAGAGGGAGGTGTTCAGGCCCAGCAGGCTCAGCTTCCCAATTAGGTGCTGAGAGATGATTGTGTTGGCCCTTGCTGATTCTGACTGTGTTGGCCTTTGGCCCTTGCTGTTCTTAAGGCCGTCTTGGCCCCTGCTCTGAAGACGGAGTCTCTAGAGTTTGCGATCATCCTTGGCTTCTGGTTGGAGCGTGTGGTGATGGTCTTGGAGATGGTCACATCATCAATGCCAGTCAGTGCACTCAAAACAGTCCTGTAAAGCAGAGGTGGCTCCTGCTGGCCAGGTTTTCACCTGTTTCAGAACCGGTTTAGAGCATCCAACAAGCAGTCTGTATGCTGGAATTAGCATAACAGGGATGTGGTCTGAGTATAGCCAAGGTGGGGGCAGGACTCCACAAGATATCAAGATCCATGAGCCTAGAAAAGTTTGTAACAGAGTAGTAGCTCAATGCTACATAGGAATAACAGTCATGAAATTTATCAGTTCACATTTAGCACAGTGCTAGTTAAAGTGGTAAATGGCCTACTACTGGCCTCTGATTGGGATTGTGTCTTCTTGATGGCTTTGTTTGACCTTAGTGCAGCTTTTGACACCACTGATCATACTATTCTACTTGATATTCTAGAAAATTATGTTGAAGTCACAGGAACACCCCTTTCCTGGCTCAGATCTTTTTTGTAGATCTTTAGTTTGTAGATGCAATTGGTGACTTCTTTACACATACTAAGTTTAAGTTCTGTGCAGTATCAATCAGTGATGATAAATTTCAAAGACTATTGATAAAGAGGCAGCAGACATAAATGTTGAGGTGGGTAGAGTAGCCAAAAATTGTACTCAGTAAACAAGTAAAACTACTTATAATAATATTTACTCAAGTAACAGTTAAAGTAATAATGTTCAAAGTTACTTGAGTAAGAGCACCCAATGAGAAGTATCCAATGAGAAGTATCCAATGAGAAGTATCCAATGAGAAAACTACTCAAGTAGTAAGTTACGAGTTACTTATGATCTGATTCAAATGATGGGAAAACCCTGAATCTCAGAGTACATGGAGATCTGTAAGCCACATCGCTTCTTGAAAGTCTGTTATGTTTATAGTCTGTTCAAAATCATAAACATACAATTATGTTTCATTTTAACAGGATTCTTCTTGCGACACAAATGTCGTAATGCTGCTCAGTTTTCGTAATTTAGTGGAAAATAGATATAAAAATGTGCAGACGTTTGAATAAATATTTAAATGGATGTTTCTAGGTTTGACATATTTGTCATATATCTGGCATGAGAGCATTTACCAGAAAAACATTTGAATGATTGATTACATAAAAATACATTTAAAAGGAAGAAAAAGAAGTCAGTGTGTGAGATTTCAGATTACAGTAAGCTCTAAGTACCCACAGTGGCAAAATTACCCAGAAAGAGGTATGATCATGACATTTATGCCAAGTTCACACTGCCCGATTTTCAAAGTCATCGAATCACTGTTGTTTTCACACTGCACGACTATCTAGGGTGGCATGCAGTCACTGCTGTGTTCACACTGCACGATGGATCGGCGACAGGAGGTTACACACTTCTTCACAATAGGAAGAATCACCGACACTGTCTGGTCAGCAAACTACGTTTCACAACCGAATGTACGCGAGAAATAATAAAGAAATAAGGCAAGATCACATGTGAGATCAGAGTTGTCGCACGAGACTGGAAATGGAACCCCACAAAGAGTTCGCCATCCAAATGGTCTGTGTGGGCAACAAGGATTGTCCGTTCTGCATAATTGAACAAATGAATAATTTTGCAATGTGCTGCTGCTGATGCGGCTGGTCAAGCAAATGTTTCTGCTTTATTTCTGTTTGATTTAATTGTAAAGCTTATTTATTCTGATATAACTATATTTAAGACATTTTCTGATAAAAACCTATAAACTCTATTAAACTGTAATATTGTGCTCCAACCGAAGCTATGCTTGCTGATATTGTGGTCTATAACTTATCCCTGAACTGCCCTCTGCCCTGTGTCTCTCTCTCTCATTGGCTGTTGGGTGTTTTTCAGTCAGAACTCCTTTCACACTGCATGATGGCTCGGTCAGATCGCGTTTTTGGTAATTCACACTGCGCGACTGTCAAATTACAATTACTGTCAAATTAGCGCCACAAGTATCGTACTCGTCCAGGTTGCTAGTTTGTTATTCCAAAAATCACAAGTAGAGTTGTAGCACATTAGGGGGCGGGATAAAAGTCTCCATTGGTCCACTGCTTCTCAACCTACTGCCCCTCTCTAACCAATCAGTAAAGTGACGTCACTGATGCGCGACTTAGTGTTTGAGCCTGTTTTGAGCAAGTGAGAAGATTGGCGATTATGCAGAACTACATGCAATCGATATCAGTGTATACGTTAGTAAGATACCTTAATTCTCCAATGAATCAGTTGTAATAAGTTTAAAGTGGTTCTTAAATGTTCCAGTTGTTTTGTGGATGACATTGCTTTCTTCCTAGAGGAGCAGAGTGCAGGGGTTGTGCTTACAAAGACTGAGTGGATGCTGTGGCCACAGGCACAGTGTAAGAAGCCATTGAACCAAACTCCCCATCCCGAGACTGTGGACGAGATCGGTACTTATTAGTTTTGAATACATTTTTATTTACATTTATTTTTAATTACATTAATAGCATCACTCTACAATGCTTATATCTAATAATCCTAGATCCTTCTGCAGCTTTTATGGTGGCATGCAACTCCATAATGATGTTGATCAATGTCTAGCACACATACAGAAATAAAGAGTCTAGAAATAAATTCTTTTTAAAAAAAATTTTTTGTTGAGTTTTTTGACTCTGACAGGAAGCCATTGATATAATATGAATAAACATATCTCTCTCTCTCTCTCTCTCTCTGGCCTTAATATAAAACAGTAACAATCTCTGGTTTAATAAGACTTTATTTTCTTTCTTTCTTCCTTTCAACATAGGACAGAACTATAGCAGTAACAGCCCTTAACACAGAATGATAAACTGCAGAAAAAAAAACTACTGCAATGGGCAGAAACAGAAGTGCAGAGTCAAATACTTTTAAAATATATAACTGATTTTACAAATCAAACAATTACATCTTGTATCAGCAAGAACACTACTGTAATGGCAGCCCTGAACATTCATATTAAATCTTTCATCTTTCTTGGATTCTGGAAGCAGTTTTTATTCTTCTTTTTCCACAGGCAGTCTGCCTCCTGAAACTAACGGAGAAAGAGATAAAAATACTACAAAGAGTAATGCAGCAGACTTTCATATACTCATATAAAACTGCAAATCTAGCTTTTATTAACGGTCATCTTGAAAACATTGCACGGGGAATCTATGCTTCATTATACCACCAGAATGCACTTGGCCATGTCCTGACCAGTGCGTGCACGTGTCCGTCTCTGATCCTGCTGCCCCTGACCCTGTATCTGACTGACAGGACTCTGATTAAGAGTCTGGGTTAATACACAGATAAGAAACCACCTCGAAATACTTGAAATATTCTATTTAGTAAACACAAAGTGAATTACATTACTTTAAAGGTATACATTTCATCATGATGAAACTGAACACATGAGCTTAGTGATGCTAGCTCACTACTCTACTGTTTGAGCAACAATAACGCTATGCTATGATGCTAATGATTGTATAATGATACACTTGTCCAGTTCATTAAAATCTTCTTCTTCTTTCGGCTTTTCCCTTCAGGGGTCGCCACAGCAAATCATCTCTCTCCACCTATCCCTATCTTCTGCATCCTCAACACTTGCACCCACTAGCTTCATATCCTCATTAATTCCATCCATATACCTCCTCTTTGGCCTTCCTCTTTGCCTCCTGCCTGGCAGCTCCATGTCCAACATTCTCCTACCAATATACTCACTCTCCCTCCTCTGAACATGTCCAATCCATCTTAATCTGGCCTCCCTAACTTTGTCCCCCAAACGTCCAACATGAGCTGTCCCTCTGATGTACTCATTCCTAATCCTGTCCAACCTTGTCACTCCCAAAGAGAACCTCAACATCTTCAGCTCTGCTACCTCTAGCTCTGACTCCTGTCTCTTCCTCAGTGACACTGTCTCTAAACCATACAGCATGGCCGGTCTCACCACTGTCCTGTACACCTTCCCCTTGATTCTCGCTGATATTTTCTGATCACACAGAACTCCCGACACCTTTCTCCACCCATTCCAACCTGCCTGCACTCGCTTCTTTACCTCTTTCCCACACTCTCCATTACTCTGGACTGTTGACCCCAAGTACTTAAACTCCTGTACCTTCTTCACCTCTTCACCCTGTAACCTTACTGTTCCACTTCCCTCCCTTTCATTCACACACATGTACTCAGTCTTACTACGACTGACCTTCATTCCTCTTCTCTCCAGCGCAAACCTCCACCTCTCCAGGTTTTCCTCCACCTGCTCCCTGCTCTCACTACAGATCACAATGTCATCTGCAAACATCATTGTCCAAGGAGACTCCTGTCTGACCTCCTCTGACAACTGGTCCATCACTATAGCAAACAGGAAGGGGCTCAGAGCCGATCCCTGATGCAGTCCCACCTCCACATTGAACTCCTCTGTCTGACCTACAGCACACCTCACCACTGTCCTGCTCCTCTCATACATGTCCTGCACCACTCTGACATACTTCTCCGCTACTCCTGACTTCCTCATACAGTACCACAGCTCTTCTCTTGGCACCCTGTCATACGCTTTCTCCAAGTCTACAAACACACAGTGCAACCCCCTTCTGACCATCCCTATACTTCTCCATCAAAATTCTCAGAGCAAAAATTGCATCTGTTGTGCTCTTTCTGGGCATGAAGCCATACTGCTGCTCACAAATTTCCACTACCTTCCTTAACCTAGCTTCCACTACTCTTTCCCATACCTTCATTGTATGGCTCATCAACTTTATCCCCCTATAGTTACTGCAACTCTGCACGTCACCCTTATTCTTAAAGCTCGGCACTAACACACTTCTTCTCCATTCCTCAGGCATCCTCTCACTCTCTAAAACCCTGTTGAACAAACTAGCTAAAAACTCCACTGCTGCCTCTCCCAGACACTTCCAGACCTCCACCGGGATGTCATCAGGACCAACTGCCTTTCCACTTTTCATCCTCTTCAAAGCCTTCCTGACTTCATCCTTTCTAATCTTATCTACTTTCTGTTCCACAGAGTTCACTCCTTCTACTCTTTTTTCCCTCTCATTTTCCTCATTCATCAGCTCCTCAAAGTACTCCTTCCATCTCCTCTGTACACTCTCCTCACTTATGAGCACCCTTCCATCTCTATCCTTAATAACTCTAACTTGCTGCACATCCTTCCCATTTCGATCCCTCTGCCTAGCTAACCTGTACAAGTCCTTCTCTCCTTCTCTAGTGTCTAACCTAGTGTACAACTCGTCATATGCCTTCTGCTTGGCCTTAGACACCTCCTCTCTTCACTCTGCGCTGTAACTCCTTGTATTCCTGTCTATTCTCTTCAGTCCTGTCCATATCCCACTTCTTCTTGGCTAACCTCTTCCTCTGGACACTATCCTGAACTTCCTCATTCCACCACCAAGTCTCCTTATCTTCTTTCCTCCTTCCAGATGACACACCCAGCACCTTTCTCCCTGTCTCCCTGATCTCTTCTGCTGTAGTTTCCCAGTCATCTGGCAGCACTACCTGACCACCCAGAGCCTGCCTCAACTTCTGTCTAAATTCCTCACAACATTCCTCCTTTTTCAGCTTCCACCACTTGGTTTTCTACTCTATCTCTGACCTCTTCTTCTTACAGACCATCAGAGTCATCCTACACCCCTACCATCCTATGCTGTCTGGCTACACTCTCTCCCACTACCACTTTACAGTCACTAATCTCTTTCAGATTGCCTCTTCTACATAGGATGTAGTCTACCTGTGTGTTCCTACCTCCACTCTTGTAAGTCACTCTATGCTCCTCCCTCTTCTGAAAATAAGTGTTAACCACACCCATGTCCATCCTCTTAGCAAAGTCCACTACCATCTGTCCTTCAAGGTTCCTTTCCTTAACTCCAAACTTGCCCATCACCTCCTCATCACCTGTGTTCCCCTCACCAACATGTCCATTAAAATCCGCTCCTATCACCACTCTCTCACCCGTGGGAATACTCTCCATCACCTCATCTAATTCACTCCAGAATCTCTCTTTCTCCTCCAACTCACAACCTACCTGTGGGGCATAACCACTAACAACATTTAACATCACCCCTTCAATCTCTAACTTCAGACTCATCACCCTGTCTGACACTCTCTTCACCTCCAGGACATTCCTCACAAACTCCTCCTTCAGGACCACACCTACCCCATTTCTCTTACTATCCACACCATAATAAAACAGCTTGAATCCTGCTCCTATACTACGAGCCTTGCTCCCCTTCCACCTTTTCTCCTGTACACACAGTATATCCACCTTCCTTCTCTCCATCATATCAGCCAGCTCTCTACCTTTCCCTGTCATAGTACCAAGATTCAGAGTTCCTATTCTCAGTCCTACACTCTTACCTTTCCTCTTCTCTCTCTGTCTGTGCACTCTCCTCCCTCCTCTACTTCTTCGACCAACAGTAGCCCAATTTCCACCGGCGCCGTGTAGGTCAACGGCGCTGATGGCGGTCGTTGTTAACCCGGGCCTCGACCGATCCGGTATGAAATTCGTACTGACGATTCGCATGGTTAAATTTGGCAATGTTTTATGCCGGATGCCCTTCCTGACGCAACCCTCTCTATTTATCCGAGCTTGGGACCGGCACAGAAGTCACTGGACTGTGACCCCCATGGCTAGATTGTCCAGTTCATTAAAATACTCTAGCATAATAACAGGAGGTTTGACACGATACCACAATAGCCAAATATATACAAAGCTTTAAGCGTATTAATTAAATCTTCTCACATGCTCAAGACAGGTTCAAACACTAACCGGGAGAGTCGCGTGTAGGTGACGTCACTTTACTGATTGGCTAGCGAAGGGCAGTAGGTTGAGAAGCAGTGAACCAATGGAGACTTTTATCCCGCACCCTAATCTGCATAAAACTACTTGTGATTTTTGGAATAACAAACACTAGCAACCTGGGAAGAAGAGCACAGCGAACTGAAGCGTGAATAAACAGAAAATTAACGAGCAAAAAGTAGCAGAAAGAACAAACATCCGAGTAAAGTAAGCACGGAAAATAAAAGTTTGTTTTTAATTCCAAGCGGTTCGAGTTCTTTTTTTTAGTTTGTTTGTTTTTATTTTTTAAATTGTGTTTTCAATTCTGTGATTCGCGTCTTATTCTTGTAAAAAGTTTTTTACCAGTAAGAAACTTATAGCGCTAATTGATGCCATACGATTTGAATTGATTTTGCAAAACTTGTCGGCGACTGAAAATCAGGGCTAAAATCGTGCAGTGTGAACTCGGCATTCTTAAACTGGAGCTAGAATTCCTGTGCGCTGAGATGTTTTTTTTATTTTTTCTTCACTTTTTTTCGAGTTAGAAAACGAGGCCATGGGTGCCAGGATTCCAGTGACATGCTTACTTCTTTCCCTTCTCTGGCCATTATTTCCCATAATTAAGCGCGCTAAAAACTGAGCGATTGTCGCGTGAGTCCTGCAGCGTGTCGCGAGACTCGCAAGCTCATTATAAGTAACGTAATAAAAGATGGCGTTTCTCGCGATACGCTACAGAAGTCTGTGTCACATGAAAACCACATACTTTTTTTTTTTTTTAGCCCACTCAGTTCTGTAAGATAATGGCCGAAGAAGGGCAAGAAAAATATATTACTCATTACCATTTAACAGTAATGGAGGAACGCAAACGAATGTAGTGAAGTAAAAGTACATTTTTGTGACGAAAAAATTAACTTGAGTAAGAGTGTAAGTAAGGCAAGCTACAACTTCTCTTTAAAACTAAAACTATGCTAAAAGTACATTTTCCCCAAAACTTTTTTTTTAGCGTGTTACTACCTACCTCTGCATAAATGTACATTTAACACGATAACGTGGCAAAGTGCATATATTACGTCTAAGACACATGGACAATGAATATCCTATTTGATATAGGAAATTGGCAGACTTTAGGGGAAATTAAGAGTGTGGTGAAAAGCCAAAGAACCGAAGAGACTTGTTAGTCAGATAAAATCATCTTCTTTCGGCTTTTTCCTTCGGGGTCGCCACAGCGAATCATCTCTCTCCACTTATCCCTATCTACTGCATCCTCAACACTTGCACCCACTAGCTTCATATCCTCATTTATTACATCCATATACCTCCTCTTTGGCCTTCCTCTTTGCCTCCTGCTACCTCCAGCTCTGACTCCTGTCTCTTCCTCAGTGACACTGTCTCTAAACCATACAGCATGGCCGTTCTTGTACACCTTTCGCTTGATTCTCGCTGATATTTTTCTATCACACAGAATTCCCGACACCTTTCTCCACCCATTCCAACCTGCCTGCACTCGATTCTTTACCTCTTTCCCACACTCCATTACTCTGGACTGTTGACCCCAAATACTTAAACTCCTGTACCGTTTTCACCTCTTCACCCTTTAATCTTACTGTTTCACTTCCCTCCCTTTCATTCACACACATGTACTCAGTCTTACTATGACTGACTTTCATTCGTCTATTCTCCAGCACAAACCTCCACCTCTCCAGGTTTTCCTCCACCTGCTCCCTGCTGTCACTACAGATCACAATGTCATCTGCAAACATCATTGTCCAAGGAGACTCCTGTCTGACCTCCTCAGACAGTGGTCCATCACCATAACAAACAGGAAGGGGCTCAGAGCCGATCCCTGCTGCAGTCCCACCTTCACTTTGAACTCCTCTGTCTGACCAATAGCACACCTCACCACTGTCCTGCTCCTCTCATACATGTCCTGCACCACTCTGACATACTTCTCTGCTACTCCTGACTTCCTCATACAGTACCACAGCTCTTCTCTTGGTACCCTGTCATACGCTTTCTCCAAGTCTACAAACACACAGTGCAACTCCCTCTGACCATCCCTATACTTCTCCATCAAAATTTTCAGAGCAAAAATTGCATATGTTGTGCTCTTTCTGGGCAATAAGCCATACTGCTGCTCACACATTTCCACTACCTTCCTTAACCTAGCTTCCACTACTCTTTTCCATAGCTTCATTGTATGGCTCATCAATTTTATCCCCCTGTAGTTACTGCAACTCTGCACGTCACCCTTATTCTTAAAGATCGGCACTAACACACTTCTTCTCCATTCCTCGGGCATCTTCACACTCTCTAAAACCCTGTTAAACAAACTAGTTAAAAATTCCACTGCTGCCTGTCCTAGACACTTCCAGACCTCCAACGGGATGTCATCAGGACCAACTGCCTTTCCACTTTTCATCCTCTTCAAAGCCTTCCTGACTTCATCCTTTCTAACCATATCTACATTCTGTTCTCCCCCCCAATTTTCCTCATTCAACAGCTCTTCAAAGTACTCCTTCCATCTCTTCTGTACACTCTCCTCACTTGTGAGCACCCTTCCAACTCTATGATTAATAACTCTAACTTGCACATCCTTCCCATCTTGATCCCTCTGCCTAGCTAACCTGTACAAGTCCTTCTGTCCTTCTCTAGTGTCTAACCTAGTGTACAACTTGTCATATGCCTTCTGCTTGGCCTTAGACACCTCCCTCTTCACTCTGCGCTGTAACTCCTTGTATTCCTGTCTATTCTCTTCAGTCCTGTCCATGTCCCACTTCTTGGCTAACCTCTTCCTCTGGATACTATCCTGAACTTCCTCATTCCACCACCAAGTCTCCTTATCTTCTTTCCTCCTTCCAGATGACACACCCAGCACCTTTCTTCCTGTCACCCTGATCACTTCTTCTGTAGTTTCCCAGTCATCTGGCAGCACTACCTGGCCACCCAGAGCCTGCCTCAACTTCTGTCTAAATTCCTTATAACATTCCTCCTTTTTTAGCTTTCACCACTTTCCACCATCCTATCCTGTCTGGCTACACTCTCTCCCACTACCACTTTACAATCACTAATCTCTTTCAGATTGCCTCTTCTACATAGGATGTAGTCTACCTGAGTGCTCCTACCTCCACTCTTGTAAGTCACTCTATGCTCCCCCCTCTTCTGAAATTAAGTTTTAACCACAGCCATGTCCATCCTCTTAGCAAAGTCCACTACCATCTGTCCTTCAAGGTTCCTTTCCTTAACTCCAAACTTGCCCATCACCTCCTCATCACCTGTGTTCCCGTCACCAACATATCCATTAAAATCTGCTCTTATCACCACTCTCTCACCCGTGGGAATACTCTCTATCACCTCATCTAATTCATTTCAGAATCTCTCTTTCTCCTCTAACTTACAACCTACCTGTGGGGCATAACCACTAACAACATTCAACATCACCCCTTCAATCTGTCTGACACTCTCTTCACCTCCAGAACATTCTTCACAAACTCCTCCTTCAGGACCATACCTACCCCATTTCTCTTACTATCCACACCATAATAAAACAGCTTGAATCCTGCTCCTGTACTACGAGCCTTGCTACCCTTCCACCTTTTCTCCTGTACACACAGTATATCCACCTTCCTTCTCTCCATCATATCATCCAGCTCTCTACCTTTCCCTGTCATAGTACCAACATTTAGAGTTCCTATTCTCAGTCCTACACTCTTACCTTTCCTCTTCTCTCTCTGTCTCTGCACTCTCCTCCCTCCTCTACTTCTTCGACCAACAGTAGCCCAATTTCCACCGGCACCCTGTAGGTATTTCATCCGGTATGAAATTCAGAGTACTGACGATTCGCATGATTAAATTTGGCAATGTTTTATGCCGGATGCCCTTCATGATGCAACCCTCTCTATTTATCCAGGCTTGGGACCGGCACAGAAGTCACTGGACTGTGACCCCCATGGCTAGATTGTTGGTCACATAAAATAATGGTGCTTAATCATTACCCTTTACCCCTCATGTTTTCAACCTGCTTCAGGGGGCCACCATTTTCTCCAAGCTTGGTATAATAATCCCTGAGACTGGAGGTTTCCAGTCTGAGTCAGAGGATTAAGCCACTGGAACTCCTGCTTTTAGACCTGGGATCCATGCCTGCCACTGGTGGTCACTGTGAAACTTGTCAAACAAAAAGGCAGAGCCTTATTTACTCAAAAACTAATTGCATGGATTCATATAAAATCTTAAAACCAGAGGGTCTGAGGGTCATATGAAAAATTTGGAGCTTGGTCACACATGGGGTGGAGCTATGGACAGATTCTGTTCAGATACTTTTTCTCAGGAGCCATATGTTTGATCAAGTTGAAATTTGGTATGCTAGATGTATGTGCTAATTGTAAAGTGAATTTTTGATGATTTGATGATAAGTAAAAACATGGCCACCATCAGCGAATCACTTTTCAGCAGGCATTTAAGAGGGTTAACATTGAGCTATTGTCATAAAACTTGATTGACAGTTTCAATTCAACATATTCTTAATGAATATTAACAGTGCACTTTTATTAACAGCTTTACAGAAGTATAGAAACATAGAATAAAAATGATAAAGTTTACAATTAAGTTACTATTTATCTTTAACATTTATCCCTGAGCAAGCCTGAGGCACTTGTGGCAAGCAAAAACTCCCTAAGATGATAAGAGGAAGAAACCTTGAGAGGAACCAGGCTCAGAAGAGAACCCATCCTCATTTGGGTGACAAAGGACAGTAAATAATGCAAATGTAAATAGTGTCCTTTCTACAAAAGTTTATAGAAAAGAGCTCTTGAGGAACAAATAAAGTCAGCGTAATTTCTGAGTTCATTATAGATTTAACACTAATTCCTTTCTGCTGAAGTCTTCAAATGTTCACTGATGAAGACTCCAGCACAGAGCTGACCAATTTTACACACAGCAACAATTTTACAGACAGCATGATAGTCTCCAAGTGGTTCTATCCACAGCAGTCCCCTGGGTCATGGGTTGCCCACACAGATTTATCCCCAGCAGAGTGCACCACCAAGCAACGAGACTCCAACCAGGGGTAGGGTGTCAGGATGGATAAGGCAGATCCAGAAAGAAGAAGCAGTCACAATGTGAGCTCGGGAGTGGCACATATACCTCGACAGAGACAGAGGTGGAAAGAGAGTGAAAAAGAGAGAGCGTGCGAAGTGCAGACAGGTACCCCAGCAAGACTAGCTATGACAGCATAACTGAAGGAGAGCCAGAAGATGACACAGACATGAGGGCTTCCTGGGACATAAAGTGTCCAACCACTTCACAGTCAGCAAACCTGAGCAACTTGGGAGAGTGGTAAGGTGACAGCATTCAAAAATCCCAGTTCACCAAACACTCTGTCTATGAACCCTCCAGATCTGTTCCTTTATCTAATAAAAAAAACTATACATTGAAAGCTTAACTAAACAAATGTGTCAGCCTAGGCTTAAAGACTAAGACTGTGTCTGAGACCCAAACACTAATTGGAAGGCTGTTCTATAACTGTGGGGCTTTGTAAGAAAAAGCTCTACCAAATAGCATGTACCTTTTTATTGAAGTAGGCGTGGTGAAATATGAAAAAAAAAAAAATGTAAAAACATTAAAAAATAGTATTTTATAATCAATGCAAAATTTGTACAGTGCAGTGTGGATATGATAGGAGTGATGTGGTCATATCTTCTGGTTCTAGTTAGGACTCCAGCTGCTGCGATCTGGACTAGCTGGAGCTTGTTTATGCTCCTACTGGAACATCCAGACAGTAAGGCATTACAATAATCCAACCTAGAAGTAACAAAAGCATGAACTAGTTTTCCTGCATCATGTAGTGACATCATATTTCTTATCTTAGCAATATTTCTGAAATAAATGAAGGCTACCCTAGTGATATTATCTACATGAGCTTCAAATGAGAGACCATAATTAATAATCACACCAAAGTATTTTTACTGCTGAATGTAATGAAACAGAAAGGCCATCCACATTTATTCTGTAATCACAAAGCTTAATTCTAACAATAACTACTTTGCTACTAACCCTGATCAGAGGTATTACCTGTATAAAGAAACATGTAGGTAAGGGATCTAGTATGGAGGTTGATAATTTTGAAGAAGAAATTAGTGAAATTAAATCAGTCTATTGAAAAGGAGTAAAACATTCTAAGCACTGATCAGAAATAGCAATATTATCTACAGGATTATTTATCAAGTTGTTTGTTTATCAATTTTTCCATTGAAATAATTCATGAAGTCATTGTTGCTGCATATTGATGGTGTGTGCTTTTCTACAGTGGTTTTAGTTAATTTTTACCAGTTAATTTTGCTACAGTATTAAATAAACAATTAGCATTATTTTTGAGATCTTAAATTAGGATTGAGAGGATACCATTGCCAAGACCCTCTATCTGGCCATCACCCACCTGGACAATAAAGACACATATGTATGAATGCTGTTCATAGACTTCAGTTCAGCATTCAACACAATCATCCCTCAGCTCCTGACTAAAAAGCTGTGCCTGCTGGGCCTGAACACCTCCCTCTGCAACTGGATCCTGGACTTCCTGACTGGGAGACCTCAGTCACTCCAGCACCACCACACTGAACACTGGGGACCCCTCAAGACTGTGTGCTCAGCCCACTGCTGTTCACTCTGCTAATGACTGTGCAGCAATGCACTGCCGAACCACTTCATCCAATTCACTGATGACACGACCGTGGTGGGTCTCATCAGCAAGAACGACGAGTCAGTATACAGAGAGGAGGTGCAACAGCTACTAGCTTGGCCAACAACCTGTCTCTGAAAGTTGACAAAACTAAAGAGAAGGTTGTTGACTTTAGAAGAGCACAGAGCACACAATCCTCAACTGAGCATCGACCATAGCGATCATCAAGAGCAACAAATTCCTTGTTGTTCATCTGGTGGAGAAGTTCACCTGGTCACTCAACCCTCCATCAGCAAGAAACCCAGCAGTGATTCTACTTCCTACAAAGGCTTAGGAGATCTTGTGGACCATAGAGAGCATCCTGAGCAGCTGCATCACTGCCTGGTTTGGGAATTGTATTGTCTCGGATTGCAAGACCCTACAGCGGATAGTGAAGACAGCTGAGATCATTGGAGTCTTTCTCCCCACTATCATGGACATTTACACCAAACTGCAGCCACAAAGCCAACAGCATTGTGAATGACCCCACACACCCCTCACACACACTCTTCACCCTCCTGCCATCTGGAAAAACACCCAGAACTGAACTGTACTGAACTCACACACGCACATACACACACAGTCAACTGTGTAAACTGAACTGAACTGTACCGAACTCAAACACACATTCGAACACTCATTCAATATACATCCATGTCTATAGCACCACTCATATTAAAACTGTTTACATGCTGTTTTTATTTGCACCTGATAAGTACATGAAAGACAAGGGAAGGGAAAGACAAGGCTGGTAGTGATAGACAGATTTAGCATATGAGTAGAAGCAATACTGTCAGCAGATCAGGCGGCAGGAACAGTGGTTACATTACTGACAAGATAAGGAAGAAAGTGAAACTTGTGCTACAGAAGGTGAAAGTAAAACAGAGACTAGGAAATATCTACCATCCACAATCACAGTGAATAGTGGAAAGGGTAAATGGTACCCTAAAGCTTAACAAAATATGTGTTAGCACAAAACCTAGTTTGAAACCTAGACTGATGCCTTATCACTTCGCATGTAAGCTAACACAAGCACACATTTAATACCACATGAAATGCTTATGGGGTCAATAACAGTGCCCCAGTGGAGAAGTCCCTATCACTGGAACAGTTGCAGATGGAGATGAAAGATTCTATGCAACAACTAACTGCAAAAAGCTATCTATTTACAGAAAAAGAAAAATGAACCAAGGGAGGAGGAAACAACTTTATAGTCTTATAGTTCCAGGTGACATGGTGTATCTCAGGGTGTTCAGAAGAAAGTGGAATGAGTGGAATTTTATAGTGCAGGTCCCTATAAGATGGTAAGAGCTACATGGTAACAGCTGTACAGGTAGAAGGAATCACTACATGGTACCACATAAATCATTGCACTAGAGTTCCTAAGAAAAGAACAGTGGCCAGAGAAGAAGAGGTGCAGGATGCTGAAAGCCCAGAAGGGGAACAGGAAGAAGCAGGAGAGAATAGTGGAGCAAAGGAAGGACAAGAAGGGAATGCACAGGTACACTCACTTAAGGACCAAGAGGCTGAGGCAGACAAATTTAGTAATGAGACTTGTGTTAATGATAGCATACCCGATGCAACTGATACTACAGGCACAAGCAATGCCTCCAGTGAACAACCAGAGGCCCCCACCACTGGCATCTGACTCCTGTAATAGTCCCCAGGAAAATATTAACATCAGAAAAGAAACTGCTGTTTTAAAGAAAATAGAAAGATGCTTTCCCCACTATGCACTTTGAATAGTGACACATTTGGGAAGCTCTGCGATTGGGAAATATTATGACCAAGCATGGTGAGGAGACTGGTGTAGGTATTTCATCTTAGATTTTGTGCAGAAGAATTTAAGGAAAGGTATACATTTACATTTACATTTCTGGCATTTGGCAGAGGCTCTTATCCATAGTGACGTACAAAAGTGCTTTAATTCTCTATCAATTAATACATTAACACTAGTTCAATAGGACACAAACTTGGGATACCATTAGCCTAAAAACTGAGTTGGGGTATTTATTTATTTAAAGATACTACATGATACATAAACAGGGAAAAATAAGATCTAGTTTAAGTGCTTCAGGAAGAGGTAGGTCTTCAGTTGCCATTTGAAGATGGTCAGTGACTCGGCTGTACGTTCATCTAGGGGAAGTTCGTTCCACCACCTCAGTGCCAGAACAGAGAAGAGTCTAGATGCATACCTAGCTCTTGGCTTGAGCGAATGTGAGTAGTGTACTACTCTTTGGTACCTGGATAGAGGTACGAGGTGGAATACAAGTCATTGTACCGAACATGTCTTTTAAGGTTGGTTCAAACCTACATCATCAATCATAAACTACAGCTATTAACTCGACCTCCTTAATTGATTGAGGTAAGAAGGCCAAATTGTTTAAAGATAAAATAAATATTGAATATCCTACCTTGTTGTGTAGTTTTATATCAATTGTGAAGATTGGCCAACAAGTTTAACCTAGCACTAGCTTAAAAGAGTATGTTTTTATAAATTATCACAAAGTAAGTGGTAGAGATAAAGGGTCCCAATTGCAAAATCATTTTCACTGTAGGACTTTCCAAGAGGCATGCTTGAATAGTGAATACTGCTCCTAGTGGTCGATTTGAGCAAGATAAAATATAATGTTAATACAAAGTGAGTACATGATTTGTTACCTCTAGACTGGATTATTGTAATGCCACAGATCTGGAGAGTTTGTGGGCATAGAGTGTTTTGGTAAACTGGGATGTGTGGATGGTGTCACCACCCCCATTCTCACTTGTTCACTCAGGTTTGTTAATGGTGGTGTCATGATTACTTTATGTCCCGGGGTGCCCTCATATCTGTGTTCCAGCTCTCCATTTGTCATAGGTAGTCTTGTTGGAGTCCCTGCTTTCCCTTTTTCCCTCTGACTCCTTATTTGCGCCAGGCCTACCTGATCCAGCCTGATTCCCTACTTCTCTTTAGAGTTATTACGTGGACAGCCTAAGGGTCACTTTGACATTACTATGGATGATACGAGATGGAAACCATAAAGGTGGATGCGAATGTTCTACCTTGGATAGCCTTATGAATTAAAAGGTTAAGAACAGTTTACATTTAAGTCTACATAATTGAACAGATAATCAGTTAGATACAATAGACTTTAAGTTAAAACTATAATGAATTCAGAAATGTCTGCTGCTGGTGATGCTGATACTCAGTTGCTCATAAGCTTATAAAGAAGAGAAATTCCCTGGTGTCATCCAGATAAGGATGGTTTTTATCAAGGTTTCATCCTCATTGCCACCATTTCCGCTGTCTTGCACATTTTGGGTACATTTATAAGTTAAAAAAATATTGGAATTTATATATTTCTGTAAATTATGCTTTGTGACAATATTTAACACTTATTTTCATAAGAGGGAGGAGCATAGAGTGACTTACAAGAGTGGAGGTAGGAGCACACAGGTAGACTACAGCCTATGTAGAAGAGGCAATTTGAAAGAGATTAGTGACTGTAAAGTGGTAGTGGGAGAGAGTGTAGCCAGACAGCATAGGATGGTGGTGTGTAGGATGTGCAGCAAGTTAGATTTATTAAGGATAGAGATGGAAGGGTGCTCACAAGTGAGGAGAGTGTACAGAGGAGATGGAAGGAGTACTTTGAAGAGCTGATGAATGAGGAAAATGAGAGGGAAAAAAGAGTAGAAGTAGCTCTGTGGAACAGAAAGTAGATAAGATTAGAAAGGATGAAGTCAGGAAGGCTTTGAAGAGGATGAAAAGTGGAAAGGCAGTTGGTCCTGACGACATCCCGGTGGAGATCTGGAAGTGTCTGGGAGAGGCAGCAATGGAATTTTTAACTGGTTTGTTTAACAGGGTTTTAGAGAGTGTGAAGATGCCTGAGGAATGGAGAAGAAGTGTGTTAGTGGTAGTGTGTTAGTTAATCTTTAAGAATAAGGGTGACGTGCAGAGTTGCAGCAACTACAGCGGGATAAAGTTGATGAGTCATACAATGAAGCTATGGAAAAGAGTAGTGGAAGCTAGGTTAAGGAAGGTAGTGGAAAATTGTGAGCAGCAATATGGCTTCCTGCCCAGAAAGAGCACAACAGATGCAATTTTTGCTCTGAGAATTTTGATGGAGAAGTATAGGGATGGTCAGAGGGAGTTGCACTGTGTGTTTGTAGACTTGGAGAAAGCGTATGACAGGGTGCCAAGAGAAGAGCTGTGGTACTGTATGAGGAAGTCAGGAGTAGCAGAGAAGTATGTCAGAGTGGTGCAGGACTTGTATGAGAGGAGCAGGACAGTGGTGAGGTTAGCTGGAGGTCAGACAGAGGAGTTCAAAGTGGAGGTGGGACTACATCAGGGATTGGCTCTGAGCCCCTTCCTGTTTGCTATGTTGATGGAACAGTTGTCAGAGGAGGTCAGATAATGATGTTTGCAGATGACATTGTGATCTGTAGTGAGAGCAGGGAGCAGGTGGAGGTTTGTGCTGGAGAGAAGAGGAATGAAAGTCAGTTGTAGTAAGACTGAGTACATGTGTGTGAATGAAAGGGAGGGAAGTGGAACAGTAAGATTACAGGGTGAAGAGGTGAAGAAGGTACAGGAATTTAAGTACTTGGGGTCAACAGTTCAGAGTAATGGAGAGTGTGGGAAAGAGATAAAGAAGCGAGTGCAGGCAGGTTGGAATGGGTGGAGAAAGGTGTCGTGAGTTCTGTGTGATAGGAAAATATCAGCGAGAATCAAGGGGAAGGTGTACAGGACAGTGGTGAGACCGGCCATGCTGTATGGTTTAGAGACAGTGTCACTGAGTAAGAGACAGGAGTCAGAGCTAGAGGTAGCAGAGCTGAAGATGTTGAGGTTCTCTTTGGGAGTGACAAGGTTGGACAGGATTAAGAATGAGTTCATCAGAGGGACAGCTCATGTTGGACGTTTGGGGGTCAAAGTTAGGGAGACCAGATTAAGATGGTTTGGACATGTTCAGAAGAGGGAGAGTGAGTATATTGGTAGGAGAATGTTGGACATGGAGCTGCCAGGCAGGAGGCAAAGAGGAAGGCCAAAGAGGAGGTATATGGATGTAATAAATGAGGATATGAAGCTAGTGGGTGCAAGTGTTGAAGATGCAGAAGATAGGGATAGGTGGAAAGAGATGATTCGCTGTGACAACCCCTGAAGGGAAGAGCCAAAAGAAGATGCTTTGTGACAATATCCATAGTTAAACCGGTATACAAATAAAATTTAATTAAACCATGCCCAAACCTGAACAGACATCCTCAGAATCATGTACTGAACATTTACTTTCATGTTTAATTCAAATCTATGTTACTGATCATATATTACAGTTATTGTTTATAGATATTTTTTAACAATTACCAAGTTTCTCATAGTCCTAAATAATTTAATATCGATTTTGCTAAGGTTGGCCAAAATCCTAGGGCTAGTTTGCAAATGTAAGTTTCGCATATTATGAAAATTATCTCAAATGTAAGTGGGTGGAGCCAAATGTTCCAACTGGCAATTAATGTTCCAAATGGCAAATTGAGCAGAAGAAGAATTTTCTTGAAACATTTTAATTTCATAGAGATATGCTTGCTTTTGTGTACATAAACATGAATAGCAGTGGCCCAGTGATGAATCCCAGTGACCAATTAAAGTCTATCACTATCAAAATTCCACATACAGATTAGCACATAGGTGCACCAAACCAAATTTCAGCTTGATCTCATGGTTGCCTTGGCTCCAAACCATTTGTATGGCCACACCCTAACTATGCATGTTACCCCAGAATTTCAAGTTTCATGCAAATCCATGTTTGAGCAAATTAGATTCTCTCAATTAGAATTAATTGAAAGGTGGCTATGTTGTTTACAAATTTCAAAATATCTCAAAAATTTAAAAAATTGAGTGTCACACACTTCTTCAAGATTGGCCAAAAATCCTGAGTAGTCTGAAAAAGTTGATTTTGCATAATATATGATATGTGGGCAGAGCTACATGATTCTGAGCTCTGTCTTTAGACTGTGGTCTTATGTATGTGTTTTTTGCCTTACCTTGCCTAGTCCTCTGATCTGTTTGCTGATTTTGCACATTGGCATTTTTCACATTATTTTTCTCCACTGACCCTGCATTTGTCATGGAATTGTTAGCAGTCAGTGTAGCATATGAGCATATTGCGAGTCCTGTGACATGCATGGGACTGTCTTTATTATTACATCAGCAATGAGATTACTTATTGGTGCATGTGTGGGACTTAAATGATTTTGGGCATTTCTTTAGGATTACAACAATTCTTTATGATTACAGTGTATGACCATCCACAACAGCAGCAGGTGACTAACAAGTGCAGAAGGCTCCAAGCAGAAACAGAGCATCAGGATGGATCACGCAGGTCCAAGAGTCCCACAAACAAAATGGTGTCAGGATCTGACAGATTCAGGTTTATGCATTTGCATACGGTATCATCAAGACAGCAAGGTCTGATAGTCTAAGCTATGGGTAACAAAAATATGAGCTAGTTATTCTATATCATGTAACTATATTATATTTATTTACTTAGTAATGTTTCTGAGAGGGCAATCTACCGTTATCTTATAAAATAATATTGTGAGCTTAGAATGAGACAATGTTATCTATAACCATCATACTGACTTTTTATTCACGGATTTATATTCAAATTTGTCACATATACATTTCATAATACTGAAATTCTTTTGGTTGCATTGCCTGAATTACCGAAGTTCGGGTTAGAGCTCGGGGTCATCCATTATACAGCACCCCTGGAGCAGAGAGGGCTAATGCTCTACTCAAGGGCCCAACAGTGGCTATTTTGTGTGTTTGAAGTCATTGCTTCATACTGCTGATATTTGTGTTTTGGTATTCTTATTTCCAGAGCAGATCTAGCAGCAAGAGCCTTTCTGTACTGAGCTATCTTTCCATGCAAATTGGAGTGTGATTATTATACTAGATTGCTAATTATTGTTCTTTGGAGCAACATGATCTATTGTGTAACCAAAAAATGACTTTAAGTATTCTGTGGCTTGATTCTATGGGCAAACAAATATTAAAGGACTGGGATATTATCAATAGGTCCCAAGCCCGGAAAAATGGGAGGGTTGCGTCAGGAAGGGCATCCGGCGTAAAACATTTGCCAAGTTGTTGTGCGGACCAGTTGGTCCGCTATGGCGACCCCGAACAGGGAGCAGCCGAAAGCAACTTCTTGGGATATTATCAATAAAGCTGGGTGCAACAGTTAATGTAATGTATCAAGGGCATACTGTATATTATTGTATATTACATATATTATTGTATATAATTAAATGAGTTAGGGATCAGAGACTATTTCCTACAGAGGCAGTGTAACTATGTTTTCTATATGTATGCCAAATGTCAGTTATAAATTAAGGGCATGACTTTCATTTAATCTAATTATCCCCTACTAATTCTAACCCTGCTTGCAGATACTTGATTCATTTCATATTAATTCAATTTAGTTCAAATGTAGACATTTGTTTAAAAGAAAGAAAGAAAGCTACAGATATAAAATATCTTATAAATATCTTTATATATAAAATATAAATAAAAATAAATATTGTTTGAATTTAGGGGGGCACAGTGGCTTAGTGGTTAGCACGTTTGCTTCACACCTCCAGGGTTGGGGGTTTGATTCCCGCCTCCACCGTGTGTGTGGAGTTTGCATGTTCTCCCCGTGCCTTGGGGGTTTCCTCCAGGTACTCCGGTTTCCTCCCCCGGTCCAAAGACATGCATTGTAGGTTGACTGGCATCTCTAAATTGTCCGTTGTCTGTGTGTGATTGGGCCCTGCAATAAACTGGCATCCTGTCCAGGGTGTATCCCTGCCTTGATGCCCAATGATGCCTGAGGCACAGGCTCCCCGTGACCCATGAGTAGATTGGATAAGAGGTAGACAATGAATGAATGAATGAATTATATAAATTAATATTTTAAAGATTTTAATTCTAGACATAAAATTTTCTGAGTTTACATGAGGAAGAAACCTTGAGAGAACCCTACCTAATCTGGGTGACACTGGATAGTGCACTATACCTTCTATAACTATATTTATTATCTGTGCTCAAAAAGTGCATTTGTGGTAACTGGGAACTTCTGATCTTTTGAGCAACATGTACAGTGGTATGAAAAAGTGTTGGCCCCCTTCCTGATTTCTTATTTTTTTGCATGTTTGTCACACTTTAATGTTTCAGATAATGAAACACATTTAAATATTAGTCAGAGATAACACAAGTAAACACATCATGCAGTTTTTAAATGAAGGTTTTTATTATTAAGGGAAAACAAAATCCAAAACTACATGGCCCTGTGTGAAAAAGTGTTTGCCTCCTAAGCCTAATAACTGGTTGGGCCACCCTTAGCAGCAACAACTGCAATCAATCGTTTTCGATAAGTTGGAATGAGTCTGTTACAGCGCTGTGGAGGAATTTTGGCCCACTCATCTTTGCAGAATTGTTGTAATTCAGCCACATTGGAGGGTTTTCGAGCATGAACCACCTTTTTAAGGTCATGCCACAGCATCTCAATCGGATTGAGGTCAGGACTTTGACTAGGCCACTCCAAAGTCTTCATTTTGTTTTTCTTCAGCCATTCAGAGGTGGACTTTCTGGTGTGTTTTGGATCATTGTCCTGCTGCAGAACCCAAGTTCGCTTCAGCTTCACCTCAATCCGATTAAGGTGATTCATGCTCGAAAACCCTCCAATGTGGCTGAATTACAACAATTCTGCAAAGATGAGTGGGCCAAAATTCCTCCACAGCGCTGTAACTCATTGCAAGTTATTGAAAACACTTGATTGCAGTTGTTGCTGCTAAGGGTGGCCCAACCAGTTATTAGGCTTAGGAGGCAAACACTTTTTCACACAGGGCCATGTAGTTTTGGATTTTGTTTTCCCTTAACAATAAAAACCTTCATTTAAAAACTGCATGATGTGTTTACTTGTGTTATCTTTGATTAATATTTAAATGTGTTTGATTATCTGAAACATTAAAGTGTGACAAACATGCAAAAAAATAAGAAATCAGGAAGGGGGCCAACACTTTTTCACACCACTGTATAAGGCTTTCTGAATTCATTATAGTTTTAATATGAAGTTAATTTTTTTGCAGCTATTGTGAACCATCCAATCATGGAGTGTAAAACTGTGCAATTGCAGTCCTAAGTATTTCATTACAATTGCAGTCCTAAACAATCTTCGTTGTTTTTAAGTAGTACAATCCGTACTACTAAGTAGCACAAACAGTGATCTTATTGATCTTTAGGCTATTTATGTGTGGCTAGCCTCAGCAGCAATGACTGGTTTCAAGGTGATGAGTAGTAGGACATCACGATGGATCAGGCAGGTCCAGAGAGCAGAAGTGTTAGTAGAATCAGGAGTAGTATGTGTAACTTGACACACAGAGAGAAAGAGAGAGAGAGAGAGAGAGAGAGAGAGAGAGAGAGAGAGAGAGAGAGAGGGGGGTCTGGCTGACAGCATCCTAATTCACCAAAACACTCAACACTTGTGAACTTTCCAGATGGGAGGGACACTTCTGTTGATTTAAAACAGAGGCTGCAGTGGGCATAGGAACAGAAAAACTGGACAGCGGAAGACTGGAAAAATTTATCCTGGTCTGATGAATCTTGAGATACATAGATGGTAGAGTCAGAATTTGCCACTATCAGCATGCATCCATGGACCCAATCAGTCAGTGCTGGTGGTGTAATGGTTTTTTGGCACACTGTGGGCCTGACAATATTAAATAATCTTCTTCTTCTTCTTTCGGCTTTTCCCTTCAGGGGTCGCCACAGCGAATCATCTCTCTCCACCTATCCCTATCTTCTGCATCCTCAACCCTTGCACCCACTAGCTTCATATCCTCATTTATTACATCCATATACCTCCTCTTTGGCCTTCCTCTTTGCCTCCTGCCTGGCAGCCCCATGTACAACATTCTCCTACCAATATACTCACTGTCCCTCCTCTGAACATGTCCAAACCATCTTAATCTGGCCTCCCTAACTTTGTCCCCCAAACGTCCAACATGAGCTGTCCCTCTGATGTACTCATTCCTAATCCTGTCCAATCTTGTCACTCCCAAAGAGAACCTCAACATCTTCAGCTCTGCTACCTCTAGCTCTGACTCCTGTCTCTTCCTCAGTGACACTGTCTCTAAACCATACAGCATGGCCGCTCTCACCACTGTCCTGTACACCTTCCCCTTGATTCTCGCTGATATTTTCTGATCACACAGAACTCCCGACACCTTTCTCCACCCATTCCAACCTGCCTGCACTCGCTTCTTTACCTCTTTCCCACACTCTCCATTACTCTGGACTGTTGACCCCAAGTACTTAAACTCCTGTACCTTCTTCACCTCTTCACCCTATAACCTTACTGTTCCACTTCCCTCCCTTCCATTCACACACATGTACTCAGTCTTACTACGACTGACCTTCATTCCTCTTCTCTCCAGTGCAAACCTCCACCTCTCCAGGTTTTCCTCCACCTGCTCCCTGCTCTCACTACAGATCACAATGTCATCTGCAAACATCATTGTCCAAGGAGACTCCTGTCTGACCTCCTCTGACAACTGGTCCATCACCATAGCAAACAGGAAGGGGCTCAGAGCCGATCCCTGATGCAGTCCCACCTCCACATTGAACTCCTCTGTCTGACCTACAGCACACCTCACCACTGTTCTGCTCCTCTCATACATGTCCTGCACCACTCTGACATACTTCTCCGCTACTCCTGACTTCCTCATACAGTACCACAGCTCTTCTCTTGGCACCCTGTCATACGCTTTCTCCAAGTCTACAAACACACAGTGCAACTCCTTCTGACCATCCCTATACTTCTCCATCAAAATCCTCAGAGCAAAAATTGCATCCGTTGTGCTCTTTCTGGGCATGAAGCCATACTGCTGCTCACAAATTTCCACTACCTTCCTTAACCTAGCTTCCACTACTCTTTCCCATACCTTCATTGTATGGCTCATCAACTTTATCCCCCTATAGTTACTGCAACTCTGCACGTCACCCTTATTCTTAAAGATCGGCACTAACACACTTCTCCATTCCTCAGGCATCCTCTCACTCTCTAAAACCCTGTTGAACAAATTAGCTAAAAATTCCACTGCTGCCTCTCCCAGACACTTCCAGACCTCCACCGGAATGTCATCAGGACCAACTGCCTTCCCACTTTTCATCCTCTTCAAAGCCTTCCTGACTTCATCCTTTCTAATCTTATCTACTTTCTGTTCCACAGAGTTCACCCCTTCTACTCTTTTTTCCCTCTCATTTTCCTCATTCATCAGCTCCTCAAAGTATTCCTTCCATCTCCTCTGTACACTCTCCTCACTTGTGAGCACCCTTCCATCTCTATCCTTAATAACTCTAACTTGCTGCACATCCTTCCCATCTCGATCCCTCTGCCTAGCTAACCTGTACAAGTCCTTCTCTCCTTCTCTAGTGTCTAACCTAGTGTACAACTCTTCATATGCCTTCTGCTTGGCCTTAGACACCTCCCTCTTCACTCTGCGCTGTAACTCCTTGTATTCCTGTCTATTCTCTTCAGTCCTGTCCATGTCCCACTTCTTCTTGGCTAACCTCTTCCTCTGGATACTATCCTGAACTTCCTCATTCCACCACCAAGTCTCCTTATCTTCTTTCCTCCTTCCAGATGACACACCCAGCACCTTTCTCCCTGTCTCCCTGATCACTTCTGCTGTAGTTTCCCAGTCATCTGGCAGCACTACCTGACCACCCAGAGCCTGCCTCAACTTCTGTCTAAATTCCTCACAACATTCCTCCTTTTTCAGCTTCCACCACTTGGTTTTCTTCTCTATCTTTGACCTCTTCGTCTTACAGACCATCAAAGTCATCCTACACACCACCATCCTATGCTGTCTGGCTACACTCTCTCCCACTACCACTTTACAGTCACTAATCTCTTTCAGATTGCCTCTTCTACATAGAATGTAGTCTACCTGTGTTCTCCTACCTCCACTCTTGTAAGTCACTCTATGCTCCTCCCTCTTCTGAAAATAAGTGTTAACCACAGCCATGTCCATCCTCTTAGCAAAGTCCACTACCATCTGTCCTTCAAGGTTCCTTTCCTTAACTCCAAACTTGCCCATCACCTCCTCATCACCTGTGTTCCCCTCGCCAACATGTCCATTAAAATCCGCTCCTATCACCACTCTCTCACCCGTGGGAATACTCTCCATCACCTCATCTAATTCACTCCAGAATCTCTCTTTCTCCTCTAACTCACAACCTACCTGTGGGGCATAACCACTAACAACATTCAACATCACCCCTTCAAACTCTAACTTCAGACTCATCACCCTGTCTGACACTCTCTTCACCTCCAGGACATTCCTCACAAACTCCTCCTTCAGGACCACACCTACCCCATTTCTCTTACTATCCACACCATAATAAAACAGCTTGAATCCTGCTCCTATACTACGAGCCTTGCTACCCTTCCACCTGGTCTCCTGTACACACAGTATATCCACCTTCCTTCTCTCCATCACATCAGCCAGCTCTCTACCTTTCCCTGTCATAGTACCAACATTCAGAGTTCCTATTCTCAGTCCTACACTCTTACCTTTCCTCTTCTCTCTCTGTCTGCGCACTCTCCTCCCTCCTCTACTTCTTCGACCAACAGTAGCCCAATTTCCACCGGCGCCCTGTAGGTCAACGGCGCCGATGGCGGTCGTTGTTAACCCGGGCCTCGACCGATCCGGTATGAAATTCGTACTGACGATTCGCATGGTTAAATTTGGCAATGTTTTACGCCGGATGCCCTTCCTGACGCAACCCTCTCTATTTATCCGGGCTTGAGACTGGCACAGAAGTCACTGGACTGTGACCCCCATGGCTAGATTGACAATATTAAATAATCATCACACGAATGCCACAGCCTATTTGAATATTGTTGCTGATCATATGCATCCCCTCATGGCCACAATTTACTCATCTTCTAATGGCTACTTCCAGCATGATAATGCACCATGTAATGATGCAAATGTTGCGTCAAACTGGTTTCATGAACATGACAATAAGTTTAACGTTCTTCAGTGGCCTTCCCTGTCACCAAATCTGCATCCAATATCTTTGGGGTGTGGTAGAATAAGAGATTCAGTATGAAAGTGCACCAGAAAATGAACCCTCAGAGTAATGTTTCCAACATATTATGGAATATGCCACCAAGAATGTAAACAGAGAAAATGTAAGCCCTACCCAGTATTAACATAGTGTTCCAAATAAAGTATTTGATAAATGTATAGAATTGTATCCTGGAGGACTAGATTCATTAAATGCTACATACTTATCTGATTTAATCCATTTCTGTTAAACAGAGTACATTAAACTGCTGATTAGGAATAATTTCATTAACTATAAATATTTAGACATGAGATCTAATATTTAACAGTCCTCACAGATTAAAGATGCTGGCTGTGCATTCATTATGATCTAATTCTGTATTAATCAGATTACTAAAACAAACTTCAAACAAACTAAAAGTAATTTCAAATTGTTTTGTTTAGCTCAGGGAAAAGGCACAGTCTCAATATGGTGGAACCAAAAGGGTGTCTGCCAGTGCAGCTAGCAAATGCTCAATGTAGCCTGTTTGTCTGCTCCCTGGCCTTGTCTCTGGATTGTCACACATTAACTAGGCCTGTTGAGTCTATAAGCTCTGCTACAAGACATGAAAGCAGAACCTTCTTAAGTGGGTTGGGTACTGTCCCGCCATAACAGGCCAGCCTTACCTGCTCCAATTATCTATAAAGCTCACATTACACAGCTATGCTGCAGAGTTACTGGACATCAGCTTTTGTCATTTACATGCCTCTACAACACTATTCTTAGTAACCTCTGACTGATGAATGCATATCTCATTAGCTCCTAAAATAACTCATTGGATAATTGATTAATACCAAAGCAAATATGGTTGCTGAGCATTTTACTCTTTTTTTTCTATATTTCTTATGTTCATAGTGCTTATTAACTGATCTTTTTTTATTTACATGCATTCTGAATTTTTATGTGTACATTATTTAAAATGACTCAATTCATAGTCCTAATAATTTGTCCTAATAATTTTACTGTTACTATTGTAATGAAAAATTACCTACATAATAGTAAGAAGATTATATACATTTACATTTACATTTCTGGTATTTGGCAGACACTCTTATCCAGAGCGAGGTACAAAAGTGCTTTGAAGTCTCTATCAATTAATACATTATCACTGGTTCAATAGGTTACAGACAGAATACCATCAGCCTAAAAACTGAGTTGGTTGATTTTTTTGTTTGTTTGTTTATTTTTAAAATATGTACATGCAACATACAACAATACATAAAATAAACAGGGAAAAATAAGAGCTAGGTTTAGTAGATATTCTATAGAATATCGCTTTATATCTATATCTATATATGGATATCAAGCGATATTCTATAGAATATAGATTTATTAAAAAAGTTACCAGTTGTTTTTAGAATTGCTGTAGTTCTAAAATAGTTGTCCTAAATATTTTACTGTCTTTTGATTTGATCATTTGGGGCAGTTACATATTTTAAAGAAGGTCTTAATTGTGTGTAATTATCCCTATGTCACGTTTCCGGTATACAGAGCATGATGAATCAGACCCAGCACAGGGATAGACAGCAGACAGGGGTTTATTTCAAATCATAAGCAGATATAGACAACATGAACGACGCCACATGAACACGGAACATAAAGACGAAGACCATCCCCGAACCCTGGCAAAAGGCCACTATAAATACTTAACATAATTACACACAACATGAGGAACAGGTGAACATCAATCGAGACACATTAGGGATAAGGCGGGGCTAAAACAAGCACATGACATAAACAATAATAACAATACAACATACCCCTGCTGGAAACCCCCCCTAGTGGTCCAACATGGGACCTGCCACCCGTAACATCTCCCCCCTCTCAACGGTGCGGCTCCCGACGCGCCAAACCATAACCCTCCCCGAAAGTCTGGACGAACTGTGGGTCCCGAACAGGAGTGAGGAGCATAAAGAGGCAGGTGGGGAGGAGCAAGAGGCATGGCGAGGCATGCGGGGGGTGGGGGGGGTGGTGTGAGAGGAGCAAAGGCAAGGCAAGTGGGGGGAGCGAGGATCAAGGTAAGGCAAGTGGGGGGA
This sequence comes from Hemibagrus guttatus, assembly GCA_033459395.1. NCBI lineage: Eukaryota > Metazoa > Chordata > Actinopteri > Siluriformes > Bagridae > Hemibagrus > Hemibagrus guttatus. Next base: position 5,364,778 of record JAUCMX010000017.1, on the reverse strand, counting down.
GCGAGAAGCAGAAGCAAGACAAGTGGGGGGGAGCATGGGACACGACGGCAAGGCCAAAGGGTCCCACGCGACGTCCACAACCGAGCGGAGGCGCCGAGCGACGTCCACCGCAAGGGCCCGAGCGACGTCCACCGCCGAGCCGCAGCGCCGACCCCCGCAGCACCGAGCGACGTCCCCCGCCGAGCACTCGCGCTGAGCGACGTCCACCAACGAACGGTAGCGCCGAGTGACGACCTTAGTCCCACTGGGGCCAGAAACCCCCCCAAGGGGTGGGAGGGCGGGAGACAGCTACATCCGATGACCTCCTCCGCCAACCAGGAGTGAGGCGGTGTCCCCCACGGCGAAACAAAGGTGGAGCGGCGTCCCTCACGGAAGCTGGAGCGGAGTGTGAACCGGAACAAAAAGCAGAATCCAGGCTGGAAACCCAGCAAAAAAATATGACCAGGGCAGGAAAAAAATAAAATCCTCGCATGAGCTATCCTGCTGGGTCTGTACGGTTTTGGCTGGTCTTTCTGTCACGTTTCCGGTATACAGAGCATGATGAACATACCCCTGCTGGAAACCCCCCCTAGTGGTCCAACATGGGACCTGCCACCCGTAACACCCTATCAGTACACCTTTTTGTCTTTGAGTGTGGGTCCTAAAAGTAAGTGCCACATGTAAAGATATTGATGTCCCAAATGTCAGAGTCATTGAGTCAACAGAGTATAGTTACTTATGGTAATTATAATGTTAATGTTAATTAAAATATTAATCGTAATATATTAATAAAATTGCATTTTGGAGGCAGCATTTTTACAGTGCAAAAATGAATGCAAATAACTGTTTCATGAATGTACCCAGTGTGCACCTGCTATAGACTTGTCTAGCCTACAATCCATTCTCATTTATTGTCAATGCCCTTAATAACACACTGACCGCTATATGTATATATTTTTTAAAGCATTCCAGTACGGCCACACTGGCCTCCTGAGTCCACCGCCTCACAATACTTGTGGAGACAGGCTGCCTTTAAAATACAAGAACATACCAAGTTGTTAACAAGACATGGTTATGGACTGGTCTACCAAGTGGGGTAGGGTAGTAGCTCTGTATGCTTCTTTAACATTCACATACAAAAGGTGCGTTGTTCTGTATTCCCATATAGTGCAGTCAACAAAATAGTGGGAAGTTGGGAGAGTGGAATCCAGATTTACACGGTTAAAGTCTCCAGTAATTACCACAAAAGCTTCAGGGTGTTTAGCAACATTGGAATGTCTCTTCCTTGTGGTTGACAGTTGTTTTCATTCACAAAAACTGCAAACTTTTTTCTTACCAATCAGTTACCTATCTGCTTGTACATGTCAGAAGGTGCCCAGGCCTGAAAAGTCCGAAGGCAAAAAAGTATGTTGGGTAAATGAGATCATTGAGCAGGAATATTTGATCACACGTTTTCCTTAAATATCATGTAACGCTAAGGCTAGAAACCATTAAGAAGACTGTCACTTGTGAAAATTCACCAAATTATATATCTTGAATGTTGCTTCATAGCAACCAATAGACTGTCTCCACCCTCATTAGAATACAGCCTTAGGACTCTTATCCTAAAAGTATAATATGACCACCATGATTAATTCTTGCCCTTAATAGAGACAAGTATCAAAAGTATCGGTATTCTCTGATCCTACAGTACATGCATTATTTTCAGCCACATCTTCAAATCATTCATATTCTTGTAGAAATTAAAATCAATCAAAATTCTTAAAATTCTTTTGGCATCATGTGTTTTGTGTAATTTTGTTTCATCTGCTCAGGTATATTGCCATTTTAGTCTGACCAAAGATAAAATTAATCAATTGGTACCTGTCCCCCTAATGTTCACCAGCTCCCGGAGTGTCTGAGGAGATGAGAGCCCTGGATAGTGCAGGAGCAGTCACACCAGAGATATCTAGACCCACAGTAAACCAGAGGCCCCTCCAGCAGCCAGTGTAGTGTTCTACACTCTTGTTTTATTTTTTCAAAAAGTTCAAAATTTTAAAAAAATCCATGGTAATCCAGAAATGTACAGCATTTTGTGTTTATTAATATAACTACTGATAGACATAATGAAGCATTGGTGTATGGAATATTAAAACCAGAAAGATGACTTCTCAGCTTATTTAAAAGAGGTTCCATTGCTAGAGTGTATAGCATGCCTGAAAGAGAACAGCCATGTCTAGTACCGCTGTACAATCTAAAAGGGGCACATAAACTATTGTTAACTATAAAAAACTCTCTCATTTTAACCTCAACACCTTGATCATGGCTATAAAACCAGCACCTTCCAAAAATATTCATGCTCAACCCAGTCAGAAGCCTTCCTGATCCAGGAAAATTAGACCAGTCTTTAAGCCCAATAGCATGAAGATGCCCAAAAAGTCATAAATGAAATATGTTATTGAATATAGAACTGTCAGGCACACAGTAGGTCTGGTCTTGGTGAATGAGCTGCTCCAGTACCTTAATCAGTCTTGAGGCTAATGCGTGCGAGGGCAGCTTGAAGTCAGTGTACAGTAGTGACACTGGGCACCAGTTTTTGATGTGTGTCAGGTCTCCCTTTTTTGGCAGCAGGGTCAGGACAGCCCTTTTGCAGTTCAATCTTATCGTGGCCCATATTCTCACCCGGTGGGCCTTTGAGCGCCATCTGGTGGGCCATGTAGGCAGTGGTAGACTATCCCTAAATAAATTTCTATTTATTTTTTAATTGACAAATCTTGTTATATTCTAATGATCTAATTGTTGTTATGAATTTATATGATCAAAAACACTCAAGACAAGATGCATTATCTAAAAGCTAATTTATGTTTAAATATCGCAACACCAATCAGGTCACAATGTCAGATTGGAAAGGTGGCCCTCGGAATGTTTTTAAACAGTCATTGGTGGGCCATGAGTTGCAAAAGGTTGAGAACCCCTGCTGTAGGAAATCCAGCACGTCCTGCCCTATTACTGACCAGAAGTAGTCGATTCTGTTGTTCTAAACTGAAGAAGAGCTTAGAAGGAGCAGCCATCTCATTCAGACCAGCACCCCTTGTGCTGTCATGTCTAATAGGTCATCCATTTTGGCTTTCTGAGGACTTCAATATGCCCTCGAGCTCCTGTGGCCTCCAAATACTATAGTTCAGGGATATAATGATGTCTCTTGTGATGTTGAGAGTGTACTGTTGACACAATATTTTTATGTGAACTGACCTGTGTCAACTGTGTGAGATTCAACACATACATCTATAACTCCTATATACAGACTCATCCATCGGATTGCCAGACAGAGAAGTGTGATTCGTCACTCCAGAGAACACGTCTCCACTGCTCTAGAGTCCAGTGGTGCCGTGCTTTACACCTCTGCATCCGACGCTTTGTATTGCACTTGGTGATGTAAGGCTTGGATGCAGCTGCTCGGCCACACGAAGTTTGAAGGTCTGTAGCTATTGACTCTGCAGAAATTTGTGCACTGTGTGCCTCAGCATGCGCTGACCCCGTTCTGTGATTTTACTTGGCCTACCACTTTGAGGCTAAGGCCATTTGTTTTGATACCACTAAAAATTTACCATGGAATATTTAGTAGTGAGGAAATTTCACGAATGGACTTATTGCACAAGTGGAAACCAATTACGGTACCATGCTTGAATTCACTGAGCTCCTGAGAGCGACCCATTCTTTCACAAATGTTTGTAGAAGCAGTCTGAATGCCTAGGTGCTTGATGAAGGGGTGTCCCAAAACTTTTGGCAATATAGTGTATAGATCAGTGTTGCAGACAGCAGTTACATCAGTTTATCTAAAAAGATCACCCTCTCCACTGCATTGGTGAGAGTATACACACAGATAAAAACAAAAACCTAGTTCCCATAAAAAGCTTTTTTTTTTAAATGCCTCTCATGTAAAATCTCTTCAACTGATTAAGAACAATGAAACAAAATTCCACTGCTGAGTGATGTATTATGACTTAAAATCATGAACCTGTCCCACTCCGTAACCCAATCAGCTGCATTTTTGACATTACCATGTGTTTCCTGGAGCATAGCAACATTAATTCAATTCAATTCAATGACTCAGGCAACTGTGGCAAGGAAAAACTCCCTTAGATGGTATTAGGAAGAAACCTTGAGAGGAACCAGACTCAAAAGGGAACCCATCCTCATCTGGGTGACACCGGAGAGTGTGATATGAACAATGTCCTTTCTGCATTAATGCACTTCTGCTTTACAGCTTTATTCTCTTTTCATACTTTCTTGCCCCATTAACATTTAAACTTGCAATATGAATTCTGTTCATTTAAAAATGTAGATAAAATGAAAAGAGGTTAAAAACCTCTTCAAAATAAAACACACCACACTTTCTATGGGTCATCATCAGAGTTTTCCCTATTCAGTTTAGCAAGCAGAGGGCCTTGTGAAAGGACAGAACCTTGTGAAACAGGAAACTTTATCTTGGTAGGCGTAGAGAAGTCACCATTTACATCTACATACTGATAACGATAAGTCAAATAAAACCTGGGCCAGGAGAGGGCTGTTCCCTCCACTCCAACAACATTTTCTATCAAGTAGAATAATATGATCACTGGTGCCAAAAGCTGTACTAAGATCAAGCATTGCCAGCAAGGAGAAACAACTCTAATCAGTAGGTCACTTAGTTATGCCACCTTAACCAGCAGTAAAAATCATTTAATAAGTTCACCCTTGTGGAGGCCCCCTCTCACTGTCCCTAAGAGCACAGGATCCTTGGTTGCAAAAGGAATTTTTGATGCGTTTTTGCCTCAGCCATGGACCTCATATATATATATATATATATATATATACATATATATATATAAAACATATATATATATATATATATATATATATATATATATATATATATATATATATATATATAGATATAAAAAGATAGATAGATAGATGGATAGATAGATAAACTAGGGGTAATCTAAGAATTAACAATATGTTCATTATAATTATATTATACAGAGAAGATGTAGCGGAATGTACAGAGTGGAGAAGAACTGCAAGGTTGTGTGAAGTATTAGTGAGACATGAGTGTCCTTGCGGTGTAGTGTAGAGTTCAGTAGATTTATGGCTATGGGGAAGAAACTGGCCCTGAACCTGCTAGTTCTGGTGCGGATGGTCCTGTATCTCCTCCTGGATGGAAGGAGGTTGAACAGTTTGTGACTAGGGTGGGAGGAGACCTTGATGATTTTGTGTGCTATACGCAGACATCTGCTGTGGTGAAGAGACTCAATAGCACTACAACCCTTTGTAGTGATTTCTTTTCAGACACTGTGGAGCTGCCATACCTCACTGTGATGGAGCTTGTCAAGAAGCTCTCAATAATGGAGCGGTAAAAATTGGTCAGAATCTTGGGGGATAGGTGAACTTTTTTAATCTTCTCAGGAAGTAAAGTTGTTGTTGTGCCTTCCTAACCAGTTTTGAGGTGCTCAGATGACAAGACAGATCCTCAGAGATGTGGATGCCCAGGAACTTAAAGCTGGATACACACTCTACTTTAGACCCGTTGATGTAGATGGGGGAGTGTCTGCTGCTGTTGGATTTCCAGAAGTCCACAATGAGCTCTTTCGTCTTCATGGCATGGACGGTGAGGTTGTTCATGGAAGACCATGCTGACAGGTTTTGGATCTCTTCCCTGTAGGCCAATTCATCATTGTTGCTGTTTCGGCCAACAATTGTGGTATCATCTGCATATTTGATGATGTTGGAGTTATGCTACGGAACACAGTCATGAGTGAACAGGAAGTAGATCAGTGGGCTCAACACACAGGCTTGTGGGACGCCAGTGTTCAGGATGAGGGTTGAGTATATGTGATTACCCAACCTTATACACTGAGGTCTATTTGTTAGGAAGTCCATAATCCAACTGCATATAGATGTGCAGATACCCAGGTCACTGAGATTAGTGATCAGTTTACTAGGGACCACTGTATTAAATGCAGATCTGAAGTCAATGAGCAACATCCTAATGTATGTATTGTTATTATCGAGGTGGGTGAGAGCTAGGTGAAGAACAGTGGGAACAGCATCCTCTGTTGACCTATTCGGACAGTAGGCAAACTGGTGTGGGTCCAGTGTAGGAGTGAGACTCGCTATGAGGTGACTTAGAACCAGCTTCTCAAAGCACTTCATTACAATGGGGTGAGTGCAATGGGGTGAAATAGTTCAGACATTCTGCAGATGAATGCTTGGGCACTGGTATAATAGTTGTAGTCTTGTAGTCAGACATGTGGGAATAGTGACCTGGGCCAGTGACAGGCTGAAAATGTCAGTGAAGACTTGCGCCAGTTGGTCAGCACAACTCCTGAGAACACGCCCAGGTATGCTGAGTGCTGAGTGTACCTCTAATTTGGAGAGTGATATTGGATGAACAACCGTGGAGAAGACAACATTTGTGGTGTGAGCACAGAAGTGGTTGAGCTCATCTGGGAGGAAAGCATTGCTGGTTGGTAGAGACTTGCTCTGCATTGCTGGTAGGTATTGTAGGTTTGTGGTCAGTGATGGTCTGGATGCCTTTCCACATACATCTGGGGTCACAGTTGCTGTGGAAGTGCTCCTCGATGCGCAGTTTATGTGCATGCATGGCTTTCCTAATGCCCCTTTTCAGGTTGGCCCTAGCTCTGCTATAGTCTTCTGCATCGCCAGATTTAAAAGCAGCATCTCTTGCTTTCAGCAAGAGGTGGACCTCATAGTTCATCCATGGCTTCTGATTAGGAAAGTTTCATATATTTGAAAGTGGTAATGTTGTCAATACATATGTTGACATGTCTAGTACAGATGATGTATAGATGTTGATGTCTGTCTGTGTGCCTGAGGTGGCCTGTGAGGCAAACATGCTCCAGTTAGTGTCTTGTATCTGTTGCTGTAGTGAGGAAATGCCCCTCTCTGGCCATACCGTCACTGTCTTGACTGATGATTTCACACATTTGATGAGTGGTGTGTATTTGGGTAGCATGAACAAAGAGAGGTGATCAGACTGACCCAAGTCGGGGAGGGAAATGGCCCTGTATGCCTCAGCAATGTTGGTGTAAACATGGTCCAGTGTTTTGCCCTCTCTAGTACCGCAGGAAACATGCTGATGAAATTTGGAGAGTACAGATCTTAAATTTGGAGTATTTGAAGTTCCCAGCAACAATAAAAGCTCCACTTGGATGTGCAGCCTGTTGCTTGCTGATAGCTACATGCAGTTCTTCCATAGCATTAGCATCCGTAGGAATGTATGCTGCAGTCACAACAATGGCTGAGAATTCTCTCTGTAAATAAAAGGGTCTGCATTTAATCATCAAATACTCCAGATAAGCAGAGCAATGACTTTCAATTACAGTTGAGTCTCCACCCTTATGCTTACCACTGCCGATCTGTCTGCCTGGAAAACACTGTGTCCCTCTAGATCAATGGAGCTTCTGGGAATGTTGTTGTTAAGCCATGTTTCAGTAAAAGTCATGACATTACATTCTTTAATCCATTTTTGCTTTGTTATCCAAAGTCGCTGTTCATCCATTTTATTCACCAGAGATCATACATTTGCATGAAAGATGCTTGGGAGTGATGCTCAATGAGGGTTTAGCTTTAGCCTTGCTGTAACACTGCCTCACTTCCCCCGTCTTTGTTTACACTCACGGTGACTGTGCTGCGCTCTCTCTGCCGGGTGAGCTGAAGCGGAGATCCACAATGTTTTGGCGATTTCCAGAGGGAGTTGAAAGATAAATAAATCTACCCAATTATCACCAATGTCCAACAATGCTTGTCAGCTATATGAGATACATGCAAGGCTATTCTGAGTGAATAAACTTGCAACTAGTAGAGAAATAACTACTAAATCGCGAAATCTGGTTAGACGCTGAGCCTTGCGTTGTGCACACACCGCCATCTTGGTCTATATGATAGAGCACCATGTTGAGACTCCTCTAGGTGTGGTTGTATGCAGCTGCCTATACCAATTACATGAATACAAAAAATGTGTTTCAGGATAAACTCAAGGTATGAAAGATGAGTAATCGATTGATGTGCTGCCCAATCAGTTAGGCATGGATCTCTCTTTTTTTGATACTGGACTTAACCAAGAGGTACTGGTACTAACCAGTTCCAGACCACAGGAAGTAGTTGTGCGAGCAGGCTTTAAACCATGTAAAAGCAGTTTTGTGTGGCCTACTGTTGCATTCTCCTGACAGGCAGAGCCTGGGGGTCATTTTGTTCCAGGTTGTTGAGCGGAAGGGGAGTCCTGTGCTGTATATCAGCCAGAAGCTCTCAGTAATGGAGACTAAGTACAGCATGATTGAAAAGAATTGTCTGGATATCAAGTGGGTGGTCCCACCGATACTGTCTTCTGTGGTGCAACTCCCTGCTCCCTGGCACTTCAGCCAGGTCTTCCACAGATAGGGGCACAGATGGTGATTGCAGATTACCTTTCTGTGCCAAGGGGGTGTGATGCAAGTCTCCTTATTTGTGTCCCTTTGTGCTTTTGGTGAATCCCTGAGAAAAGTGTGAAAAAAGTGTGAGAGTATACTTGACAGAGCTTGTGAGACATGCACACACCCACATATTTACACACTAAGGAGCTTGAACTTGAACCTGACAGAGCAAAAACTGAGAGTGTGGGATGGACCCGCTCAGTATTGTTGTGTGCACTTTGTAAGTGCACTGAAATGTGCAGACTGAATAAACACAAGCCCAGAGCCTGACTAAAATTCTGCCTGCCTCAAGTATTGAGACTTGGGATTCTACAACTTCTTAGCCTCCCAAGAACAATTGAACACAGCAATCCCATTCAGGAATTTTCTCCCATTTTCTACCCAGTTTGGTCTCGCCCATTCCCACATACTCACTAGCTAACTCTTCCTGATCACATGACAACTACCAAATGGACAGGGTGGGGCAAGCATGTGCCCTGCATCCTTTTCAATCTCACAGTCACAGGGCAGCATAACACTCAACACTATCTGCCCTGTTCTTAGTTACTGTAGCATTTCTGTCAGCTCAAACTAGTCTGGCTATTCTCTGTTGACCTCTCTCATAAACAAGTCATTTCTGCCAAAAGAACTGACAATCACTGTATGTTTTTCTTTATTGCAGCATTCTGAGTAAACTCTAGAGATTGCTATGCATGAATATATTGACATTGCATTATATTATCATTGCATTATACCCTTACTACCTAGTTACGTGGTGTTAACTGTTTTTTATAGACAGTGATTCACAAATTGAAAACAAAAAACAAAATCTCTTTGTTATTTGTTCAGCTGTTAGATTATTGATACATGCAATAATATTTAATACTCGAAAAATATTCATGTAGCTTCACTGTCATAGGTAGCCACCCTGATAAGTATTTGCCTTGTTCTTTCATCGGTTTTGGGGGCATTTCCTGTTGTTGATTATGTCACTGTGGTACCTCATTTTCTCCATTTGTTGATGATGACCTTCACATGTTCCATGGTACAGCTGATGTTTTATACCCCTCTCCTGATTTATATCAGGGGATGAGATCCTGTACATGTTTTGTAAGAAAATTCTATATAAGCAGCTGTTTAGATGACCAAAATTAATTAATTGATGACAAATTTATAATAAATACTTTTGAACCTAAGTTTGATTGTGATTAATTTAAGCACATTCGCATACCCTATTATATGAAGGGTGTGCAGACTTCAACCACGCTATTATAAGGCTTTTTCACCTGTTTTTTTAATTGTTTTTTATTTTGATGCTGTAATATGTTGTATTGACTTTATATTTCCACTGTAGCTTCTCCAACGCTGATCGCTCCCTTAATGATTCTCAGAAAAAAAAAGAGAATTTGTAGGGACTTAAGTAAAACTAACTATTTCTCAGCAACTGTAAGTGCAATTAAGTCTAAATTTGGTAAAATACATTTTTGTACTAATCTGTAATTGGGTTTTTAATTGTGACTAGTTAACTTAAAAAGCGGTTGTTAAATTTATGAGTATACCTTTTGACTCCAATTCTTTTTTTTAAGTTATTGAGTTTTGAATGAATCCCATTCGAATAAAATAAGCAGTCAAAAGACTAATAAATATAAGAACTCATTAATAAATATAAATTTAAAAAAGTGGGATATGATTTTCCCCAATGTCACCGACCGCTGGGTGACCCACTTTGTAAACAACCGGCTTAAAAGACCACAATCAGCCGATCAGCTTTCAGCAGAGATTTCCCAGGTTCAGCAGAGAGCTACCGTCATGACACACGAAGAATATATTAATTTAAATTCTTTTTAGTGTTATGTGTAACTTGGCAAGGACTAGCCGCTGGGAGCGCTATTTACAACGAGTTCTTATTGGACCCCGCACAGGCTATTTATTTTTATTAGTAGCATTATCATTAAGAATTGTAGCAGTACTAGTCGTCTTTTCTATCATACTTTGATTTATCACATTGTGGAGGTGGGGCTGTGAGTTAAACTGGAGCTGTCCACGGTTTGACGTGTTGATTCACTTCACTGTGTGCTCCGTGCAGCTGAAAGCGCGTGCTCACCCTGAATCATTTCCTGTGGCTAGGACGACACAGAGAGAGAGAGAGAGAGAGAGAGAGAGAGAGAGAGAGAGAGAGAGAGAGAGAGAGAGAGATGGGTCCTTGATACCGAAACGCGGAAAAGCAGGGGCGGGAGAGTTTGAGGAAGAAAAAAGGCACAGGCGGAGAGAACAGGGGAATTTTACACTGACAGAATCGTCAGGGTAAGAACCTACATTTCTGAAATCTTTTGTTTCTCACACTTTGACAGAAATTGAAGCCTGACGCGTCGCCAGTGCTCGAACCCAGAACTCATGGGTTAACAGGTAGGCTATGCGTCTCACACACCCTTTAACACTCGTTTTTACAGTAGTCTATTTGACCATAATACTGATATATTCGATTGTATCCGCTTAGCGCTAAGCGCTTTATAGCACACATATGGACTTCAGTGTATGGACTTGATATGTCAGGTAGCTACTCCTCGGACAAGGTGAATTGAAGTAGGAAGTCCTCAAGAGGTATACGAAAAATGTCGTGAAGCGAGTTTTATCAGCTTATGGGTTTCCTCATTTTTACCCACGAAATTGTAAACTGTTAAGTGCAGTTACCCTTTCTCCAAACAGCTTCTTTCCACGCTGCCAGGTGAGACACATGACAACCGCGCGGACAACAAACCTTTCATAGGTGAGCGCAGGATTTGGTGCTTAGCGGTGGAGAAATAGCTTATCAGTGGACATTGTGTCTCTGTATCTCTGCCCAATTTCCCCCATTTATGCACCATCTACTTGACACATTCAACAGTATCTCTTCACAAGTTTGGACCGCATCGTGACTCTTTGGCCTCGCGGAGCTCCGGTGTCGATTTGCCGGTTGTTCTGCTTCCGCTATTGGAAGAATGCATGTCGGGCGGTCTCGGGGATTTAAATAAGAAGCTCGCGTTTCAGGGCTTAAAGCGTACACCCTTTCTTCTTCTACTCTCGTTTAACCTCCTTGAGGGGAATTTCTCCTGCTGGAAATTTCTGCTGCGTCAACAGCCCCTACCTTACTGCACTGGACCGAAGAATGTTTTTTTCTTTTTTATAAGACTCCTTTATAATAAAATTTCCCGTGCCTGCCCACGACCCTTTTGTGTAGCACTTCTCTCAACTTAATAAAGTGTAGTGTGTGCCGATAATTGCCGGGTAAGAATGAACCAATGGGTTTATGTGGACTATTGTGTGGGTTATGTTAGTGTCTTTCTCCGCACGGTGTCCACTTAAGCTGGCCAGTTCCGTTTTCCTCCATTTTGTCGCTTGGGGTTGTATAAAGGGAAGCATGCCACTTGTTCAGCACTTGTTTAATTTCAGCCGCGACGTCAGTAACAGTCGCACGCGTTAGCAACCCTCTTCCAGAAATTTTGCTGGACTAGCTACCATACCGCAGACGGTTTAGTGCGTTTCGAAGTAATGCAATGATCATCTATATTATGGGCGTGTCTGATGCTGCTCGAGTATTTGGAGTACACTTTTAAAATTATGAAATTGTTTAAAAATTGTAATGACCAAAAGCGCAAGTGGTGTATAGTTCTGTCATCTAGTGTTTGATCTGCGGTAGTGGGTTTTCTCTTGTTTTTGTTTGATCGTTTCTGATGCCTTTGACATTCTACTGGAATACTTAGTGCTAATAACGTCCCAATATCTACCGATATCAAACTTCTACAAGACTTTCGCTGTGAGGCATCCCTGGCTAGCTACAGGTGCAACTTAATGGATGCAAGTATAAAGAGCCCTGACATGTAGAAGCTGGTTGGTTAGTGTTAAGAAATTGTACTGCTCTGGAAAGAATTATAATTTGTAATTATAGTAGGTTTACTCTATTTATATGCATAGGCTAATAGTAAAAAATGTAACTCTATTTACAATAACTTGTGAACTCGTTATTCTGATATATCCTGTGTGACATAGAAGTCCAGGAATTGGTCAATGGGTTTAAAGCTGAATTGAGCAGAATAATATAATAAGGCAACTGACTTGATAATACAATAAGGCAACTGACCTGATGCCCATCTTCTTACATGGTACAAATATGGCTGAAAGTAGACACATAATGTTTCCTCTTTTTATAAAGATGTGACGGAATACATGTTTTTCTTAACCATAGCCACATGTTGGGTACTGCATGTTAATATAAATACACATGCACTGTAGACATATCCTTCTGGTCTAAAATACATCAAAGACAGCTGAATGTGCAGGGGACTTGGTATATGCCACAGGCCCATGTTTGTAAAAACTTTGAGTGTAAAATATACAGACTATCTACTTGTCACTCTGAAACTGAAATGTATTCTTAGATGTATTAAAAAACACACCACATTTGCTTGAACCCACCCACTTTTCAAGTGATAAAAATGGCATGCAACTGACAGCTGTTTCTTGTTGCCCAGGTTAGGTATTCAGATGTATTGATATTCAGGGATATTAAGAGCTGTGTATGGAAAAAGTGTCATTCTCAGGTTGAGAAAAGTCAGAGCCATTATGTAAGCATTTAGCATAGCCAATACAACAGGTTGGAGTGTTTTGAAAAATAAAGAAAACATGGGTATACTATTAACCAAACAGTGAACTAGTCAGCCAAGGAAAACATGTTTTGATGGCAGAAATATTGTGAGAGCTGTAAAAAACAACCAAAGACCAGCAGTAATGACATCATCACTAATCCCCACAGGGGAGGGGCAGGTATCACAAGAAGATTTTGAGAGTTGGAATATAGAGGCCATGCAAGATGGAAACCATTCATCAGCATCAAGAAAAGGCCATATTTGTACATGAAAATCAGCTTCCTGACATTGAAATATATGAAGCTGAAATATAAACATAATATCACCCATTTTACAGAGAAATGCAACTATTCTAATTGGGAGAAACTTCATCAAGCAGTAAGTAAATGAGCCAAACACCCTGCCAAAGGCCTTTTATGTCAAGTCAGTCTAAAAACAACAACAACAACAAAAAACCAACATATTGAAAAGGCCTGAAAAAGCATCACAGAAGAAGAATGCAGCAGTTTGTTGGTGTCAGGTGGTCTCCAACTTGATGCAGTTAATGGAAGCAAGGGATAAGACTCTATTCCAATACTTATGATTGCCTAAAGATTGGGTTGGTGGTGTTTATACTGCCTGACTTCTCAACTGGTGTGTCAACAGTGAACCTAGAAATGTACCCTGATTCCAGTATGTTAAAGTTAGAAGCAAGAGTTTTTGTACTAAAAAAATGAGAAATTAGCTACTGCTATATTTAAAATGTGTTTGCATTAATTATGTGTAATTTTTTGTTAATTGAAGAGATGAGTCCTTGCAGTTTTATGATCTGTTCTGCTATTTGCAGTAAAGTCAGCTTAAAGCTTTAAAACATGTCATTCTAGCATAATTATTGATCTGAATTTCCAATTCTTTTGTAAAACTGCAGCAAAATGTTAAAGGTGTCTGTCCATGTTTGCTTAAAACAAAATACAAAATGTTCTTGCTTACACAATGTAATTTTGCCTGAGTGTATTTTGTTCATTTTGTTTACAGTCATATTGTTTTATAAGGAATATTGATGTGCATATATGGGTACTAAAGTGAGAGTGCCCACACACAGAGAGAATATGTGTATCAGGATTGGAGGTAGATAGAGTTGAATATAAAGATTAAATTTATTGAAAGTGGTTGCATGTGATCATCTGCACAGAAAGGGGAGACTGTGTAGATGGTTGGGGTGAGTATTTGAGAGAAAAGGAGAGACAGATATGGAAGCGGGGGTGGTCATGTTGGTAAGCTGGGCTTGTGTGTGTGTGTGTGTGTGTGTGTGTGTGTGTGTGTGTGTGTGTGTGTGTGTGTGTGTGTGTGTGTGTGTGTGTGTGTGTGTGTGTGTGTGGCGGGGGCTAGTTGGATGGAGGTGCAGGCTGACACGACATGCAGCTGAACTCTAAGTGTGTGAGTGGGTGGAGTGTGTGAGTGTGTGAATGAAAGTTGCTTTCCCCAGGCTGTGGACTGAGCTGTGTGGATAACAGGTTAGGGTGCCTGCTACAGTACTGTCATAAAAAATGCATAAAGGAGAGAGAGAGTATACACTCACATATTTTTTTCTTATCTTTAGACCACATCAATGCATTTAATTCCTGAAATTCACTGCATAGTAAAAAATACAATTGGAACTCCTGGAATCTATGTATTGCACAATATATGCTATATATCTTGAAAGGTTGTGGACACCTGGCCATCACACTGTGCAATTAATATATCTATCTAACCACATTCGGATATGACCTGGGACAAATATAGTCACATCAGTTCTGAAGTTGTTCTTCTTTAGCTTCCTTATTAGTGGTTGCTACATTGGATCATTCCATGTATTTGATTTTATACAGGTTTTACTTCACATGCCCATCCTGACAGAGCCGTACCATTGGGACCGGCACTGAGAGTGCATTGGCTTGTGCAACTCCCAGTTGCTGGGTCACATCACATAGTGTGAATGTGAATGCACTTTGAGGCTTCCCAGATTCCAATGAAGGACCAACTAACTAACTATGTTATTACCCTAGCTGGAAAAAATATAATCATTGAATGACTGCATTGTACCAAATTTGGAGCTTAGATTTATGAAACCAACCCAGGCAAAACCTATGTATTGGATTGTTGATGTATGGTGTAGTTTGTCAATAATGCTCAAAATAAATCTGATGGCGAATTCACCAAATAGGAAGTAAGGGCATATCTTGACAACAGTGTGAGTTATATAGGCCAAGCTTTGTAGATGACTGAGAACCTCAACCGAAGGGAATCCAAATGTTTTGTCTAAATTCACATCCAGGTTGTGCTTAATTCACAAAATGATACAAATATCACACTTTTTGCACTGTTCTGTTATTGACAAATTGAAAATGTGTTTAAAAAAAGTCTGTAGTTCCTTATCTACAAAAATTCTGGAGTGAATTATAGATTGAATTTTATCTTTATATATGGCATCTTTTGTCCATAATAAACCCCAACAAGCTTAATGCGCAATGATAATATTTTGTCTTTCTAAATGCTTGGTATGGTTTTTGATCCACATTAGCCCATTATCAATGGTTTGAAATCCAGAAAAGAGTTCATTGTTGAGTGCTATGGTGCTGTTAACAAGGCCTGTTTAACAATCACCTCTTTCCCCTCAATGTAGTACAATTACGCTGCAGCAGCTTTTAACATGTGGAGTTTGCCCACGTTTCTAATTGAGGGGATTGTACGCATGCCACATCAACTTGTGTTCATTAATTAGTTTAGTCTTAAAAGTGCCATCAGGACATGAAATATTCATCAGATTGAAGAGTTGCATTTGTAGAGTACGCATGGGGGTTGTACAGAGACCATCCATTTTCTATACCTGCTTATCCTACTACTGGGTCACAGGGAACCTGGAGCCTATCCCAGGAGACTACAGGCACAAGGCAGGGTACACCCTGGACAGGATGTCAGTCTATCGCAGGGCCCAATCACACACACACATCACACAAACTCACACGCTACGGACAATTTAGAGATGCCAGTCAACCTATAATGTCTTTGGACTCGGGGAGGAA
Source organism: Hemibagrus guttatus (assembly GCA_033459395.1). Lineage (NCBI taxonomy): Eukaryota > Metazoa > Chordata > Actinopteri > Siluriformes > Bagridae > Hemibagrus > Hemibagrus guttatus. The sequence continues at coordinate 5,348,701 of JAUCMX010000017.1, read as the reverse complement.
ACCAGAGTACCCAGAGGATGTACAGAGACACTTTAAGTTGTAGAACTATTTTATTTATTTATTTATTTGAAAACTAATCAGAGTGTACATTCTTGTGAGGTCAGTATTTTCTGAAGTTCAATATTCACAGTCAGGAGTTGTCTGTGGCCTTGCTTTTGGCTTTTCAGATCCACACTTCTATCCCTACTACCCTCCAGCCATTTTTCAGTTATCCCATCAATGGGGTGATGAAAGTGGGACACCCCACCCCACCCCCATGTGGCCTCCAGTCTCCCTTTCTCAATTTGATAGAAGGAAAAAAAAAGTAGAATTCATTCTGATTCGACACACTGCCACTGTTGGATCCCCACTGAGAATGATGTTCTGGCCTGCTTTAGTCTATTATTAAGGTGCTACCTTTTGCAAAATTTGCTAATGATTTTTGAAACCTCCTCTTTTGTATCCAATAAATGATTTATTATGCTACTCATCAGTGGCATATGCATAATGACTGTGACCATTGTAATATTGAATGAAGGCCAAAATACTGCAGGGGGTGACACATTGACTTTCTGTGATTGTAGTTCCCGGTCACATGGGTGTTCTACAGTTTCATATACTTACTCTTACCTTGCACATTTTTAAATCCCTCCCGCGTTTATACTTTCTACTCATACTGTATGTGAGAATGTTGGCTGGACACTCAATACTGACACTTCTCGGTGAGGGAATGTGTTAGCTTTTAAGATTGGACTTCTAATGTGGGTGGTGTCATTTATAAGACTGGCCCTCTTTTTTTCCCCCAAGACTTTTTTAAAGCAGTTTTTTGTTTTTCACAATAAGACTATTATAAAGAAAAACAAAAATACATGATAGATTATGAGTATATTTCTGGACAAACCAATGTCTCACAGCCATACTCACTCATCCAACCAGCATAAGACTACACAGTATCATGGTACATTTGACTGAACATAACTTAACAATATATATTTATTCAGTTATTCATTACCTGTCCATATGAGTCGAAAAATCATCATACATCATCAAAAATCATCAAAGTATCATACATATTGTCCATAACATTGTGCTATTTCTATGTATGTATGGTCTTTTTTACCAGTAGTATCTTTTTATTACCAGGGAGATTCTGGCCATTTCCAGCAGTGTGGCAATGATTGTCATGTACCATAAATACACACATGTCTATTAGTACGTGTCTGTCATACTGGTGGGCATTTTCTGGTAAATGGTACATTTTCAGCCCAGTTGTATGCTGGGGAGTCCTGAATCCAGTTTAATGTTTTCATTTATTTTTCAAAATACTAATCTATAAAAAAAAAAGAAAAAGAAAAGAAATCTAAGTCTTATTGTGTAAAGGACTATGTAATTGGTCCTGTTTCTACAATTGCTGGGAAACTGAAATGTTTTGCTAAATATTTGAGCTTTTACTTGCCTTATATTCAGGTTTTGGTGATGTCCTGTGTACTTCCTGGATGAAGAAGGACCATTCTCAGTAAAGGCATGACCAAAGTAATTAATATTTTATATTTTTTGAATGGGGGTGGCACGGTGGCTTAGTGGTTAGCACGTTCGCCTCATACATCTGACATGTGAGACATTTGAGTCTTGCTCCTGCTCACTGTGTGTGTGGAGTTTGCATGTTCTCTCTGTGCTTGGTGGGTTTCCTCCGGGTGCTCCTGTTTCCTCCCACAGTCCAAAGATATGCTTCTAAGCTGATTGGAGTCTCTAAATTGCCCATAGTGTGTGATTGTGTGTGTGTTCCCTGCGATGGGTTGGCACTCCGTCCAGGGTGTATCCTGCCTTGATGCCCAATGACGCCTCAGATAGGCACAGGCTATGATATATCGGATAAGCGGTACAGACAATGGAATGGAATATTTATTGAATGGGGTCACATTAGCAGGACAGAATTAAATGTTTCCTAATCATTTCAAGTGGGATCGTGTAGGCTTGCATTGTACTTCATATGCTGCTGTGTAAAGAACAGCACCAGGTCTCAGGCTACGTCTACACTAATCCGTATAAATTTGAAAACGGCATTTTTTCTAAAAACGCTTCGCTTATCGTTTTTCAATCGTTTCCCAAAAGTTGGTCATCCACACTGAAATGTCTGAAAATGCTTACGTCCCTGTACTGCACATGAGTAAAACATAAGACGTGTCGACCTGTGTCATTTCCGCCTTTATTTACTTTCCGGCTCTTTGAAATGTCAAGGCAATATGTCAAGGAAATTAGCTGAATTAGTCACAGTCGTCATTTTTGAAAGCCTCTGTTTTCAGTCCACAATGCGACGCAAAAACAGCATTTTCAAATTTGTCCACTTTGGAGAGCGTTTTCAAAAAGATACGTTTTTGTTGACTAAAAACACCTCAACACGTCTCAGCGTGGAAGGAAGGCCAAAACGTATCTTTCCCCCCTTTTTTACAATCTAGCTTCCCTCCAAACTCACTCTTGCAGTGCACTTTAGAGCTCACTTTATTTATATCTAAAAATATTTATATATTTATCTTTATTTACTTTTGAAACATTTAATTCCTCCTCCTCAAAATTTTGTTACTGAACATCCTTCTGCAGCAATAATGCTGTAGCTGTGGAGTTCTGCACAATGTTCAGGAATTTTGACCAATTTTCATTACAGAACTGCTTCAGCTCAGCCATATTCTTAGGGTCTCTGGTGTGAACAGCTCTCTTGAGGTCGTTCCACAGCCTCTTTATGGGATTCAGGTCTGGGCTCTGACTGGACCACACCAAAAGGTGGATTTTCTGTTTTGAAGCCATTCTGTATTGAATTTACCTCAATGTTTAGCATCACAGTCCTGCTGCATCACCCAACTTCTATTGAGTTTCAGATGATAGACAGACATCCTGAAATTATCTGGTAGCATATTTTAATAACTTGGGAATTTATTTTTCCCTTGATGATTGCAAGTGGTCCAAGCCCTGAAGCAACAAAGCAGCCCCAGAACATTGGGATGATGTTTTCATGTCAGTATGCATTGCCCTTTTTACACAAGACATAGTGCTGCATGTTCATCCCAAACACCTCAACCTTAGTTTTATTAGTCTCCAAAACATTTTCCCAGGAGTGTTGTGGAGTGTCATGTATGTATCAATTTGTGTATGTATACGTCATTGAGATCAGGACTCTGTCTGGGCCAAACCATCACTTCCAGGACCCCTTCTGCAGAATAAATGACCCCTCCCTGATGGTATTGCATGATTGGATAAGCATCTGCCTGTGTTTCTCAGCAGTGAGGAAACCATAAATCCCAACCAAATCTCCAACTCCATTTACAGAAATGCAGCCCTAAACTTGCAAGGAACCTCCACCATGCTTCACTGTTGCCTGCATTACTGTACCACTCTCCAGCCCTTTGGCAAACAGCCTGTCTCCTGCTACAGCCAAATATTTAAAATTTTGACTCATCAGTACATAGCACCCGCTGTCATTTTTCTGTACCCCAGTTCCTATGTTTTTGTGCATAGTTGAGTTGCCAAGCCTTGTTTCCACATTGGAAGTATGGCTTTTTGGCCACAGTTCCTTCATGAAGACCACTTCTGGCCAGACTTCTCTGAACAGTAGATGGGTGTACCTGGGTCCCACTGGTTTCTTTGCTGATGGCACTGCTAGACATTTTCCGAAGTCTTTCATCTGCTGCATTAAGTTTCCTTGGCTGGCCACTGTGTTTATGGTCCTCGACATTGCCTGTTTATTTGTGCTTCTTCAAAATAGCTTGAACAGCATACCTTGAAACCCCAGGCTGCTTTGACATTTTTGCCTGGGAGAGACCTTGCTTATGCTGTATAACTACCTTGTGTCTTGTCACTGTGCTCAGTCTTGCCATGGTGTATGCCCTTTGACATGAAACTGTCTTTCACAACCTCACTTTAGTAGCAGAGTTTGGCTGTTTCTTACTCAGGTTTAGAATCACTGTTTCTCACCTAGTTCAGCCTACATATGAAATTGATGATCATTAGCACCTGCTTGATATAATTGGTCATATAATCATACACCTGACAAAATCCCTGACTTTGTACAAGTGTACAAAGTGTATAAGATGCTGGTTTGAAGCCAGAGGGTAGTCACACCAAATATTGATTTGATTTAGATTTTTCTTTTTTTTACTTTTGTAAACTGCTAAAAATAAACAATGAAAATATATGTTTCTGAAAGCATTCTTACTTTCAGCATTTCTTCACACTTTTTATATATATAATTATATACAATGTAATGTAGTTGTGTGTGTGTGTGTGTGTGTGTGTGTGTGAGTGCCAGATTGAAGGAATGCACTGCTACTGTGCACTGCCAGAAGGTTGGTTTGTTGTGACACCTCTTGAGGCGCAAGCTCCAGGAAGGTGTTAAAGATGATTTGTTGATTCGTGAGTAGCAGCAGCCGAGCTGCAGGGAGTCATCGTCGCACCATTTGGTGCTCTTGAATTGATGACTATGTATGTGTCTATAAACTCGTAGGGATAAAAATGTAAGAGAGAAAAAGAAAGAGAAGAGGAGGAGGAAGAGGTGGAGATCGTGTTGGAATTTGACTCCTACTCAGTAGCTTGGCCTGATCCAAAATCATCAACCTCTCCCCTCTCAGGAGAATTTCTGCGTGGTTCTCAGATTGAGATATTCTTTAAATACCCTGCTATCATACTGAACTCTGTAAACATATACATGCAGCACATAAATGTGACACCCAAGCCACAATGGATAACTAATGCTTTTACACATATGATGGCTATATCCTCAGCACTGTACTAATTTGCATTTACACTTATTTCATTTTCTGGATCAGCTGCTTAAATCTATTGAAGCAATGCTTTATTTATAGGGATTGGTATAGAAAAAAGACCTGTAAATGTAATATATTTTGATATTTTAATCTTAAAGCATTTAATTTATAAATCGTTAGAAGTATAAATACTGTTTATGGGTGAATGTTCAGCTCTTGTTTGTGTGTGTTGGTGTTAACTGTAGAAAATTCCAGTGGAATGCACCTGTTTATTTTACTGCTAAATACATGACTCCCTCTGTACAGTGAAAACTCTTATAACCAAAGACACTTTGTCAGGTTATTCTCCTAAAGCACCCCTCTTGCTCCCTCATCTCCTACAGTGGTAATGAGATGGTTTATTATTTGCATTTCACAGCTTTTAATAGTGAGAGAATTTAGGCTAAGCCCCGGGTTGTCAGAGAGGCAGCCTCCACTGGAGATATGGTTGGCTTCAGGGTCTCCGAGGCAGTGAATAGCCCAGAAACAGAAGGAATAAAAGGAAGATAGGGGAGCACAAGATAATGGCCATAGACTACACTGTCGAATAAAGTACCTACTGGAAGAAGAACCTCCACAATGTGCGCTTTTTAGTGAGTTTCTGTTTAATTGCTTTGTATCTGATTTTAGTCTGTGTCACTCTCAGCAAATAAAAATTAGAGAGACTTTGAAAATGAAAAAATTATTTAAAAAAGACAAATTTTAGTATGCTTGATTTCGATGGCTGCCAATGCTTATTTATTTTTCATTTCTTGTGACATCTCTGTGGTGAAAGAGTTGGTGAGATTTCCAAAGAGCAAGAGCAAAGATGGATAGATGGATAGATAGATAGATGGATAGATAGATAGATGGATAGATGGATAGATGGATAGATAGATAGATAGATAGATGGATGGATGGATGGATGGATGGATAGACAGACAGACAGACAGACTGTATTGGTCCCATGAGGGGAATTCTTAAAGTATTGAGCTAGCTAGCATTTAGTAGCATGGGGACAAGGTTTTTTTTCAGCATTGAATCTTGTGAACAAGAGATAATTTGAGAGTGAGTAAAGGTCTAAAGATATTTAGATATCTTTAGCATATAAGTATGCTAAGAAAGACTTCAGAGTAAAGTTTTTTTTAAATATACACTCACGACTGCCTGTGCCAGGCCTTACTATGTTCACCCTCACTCCCTTCCGAAGCTGACCATTTAATTTCATTAGATAGAAATCGTGACCATAGTATTATATGCTTCTAATTTCCATTCATTCTTTACTCATTTAGAATCTAATAATGCCACCGTGTCTTGTAGTATTATAAGGCAGCTAAACTCATCTGAGAGACTCTCATCTGAGAAACATTTGTAATGCTGCTTCTGTTTCTTAATATTAGGCATTATTATTCAGTCAAATCCACTTTCTATATATTGTTTTTATCTTTTAGCATTATATTTTTTTATCTTGGCAATATTTCTGAGATAAGAGAAGGCTAGCCTAGTAATATTTACTATGATTTAAGAAAAGTTTAAACTAGTTTATGCATACCCAATCATATTTTTATGATTTTATGGGTCATACATTTTTAGGGTAAATACAGAAACAAATAATTCTGGTTGACCATAAAGCATTGTTTACTGAGCAAGATAAGGGGATTATTCTGATTGTTTTACACCATCACGTTTTGCCAAGGTTAGTGTGGAAGAACATGAGTGGCCTGCACAGAAGTCCTGACCTCAACCCCTACTGAAAGCCACTGCGATGAACTGTTGCTGCACCCCAGGGCTCCATGCCTGAACACACTAATGCTCTTGTAGCTGACTGGACAAATCCCCACTGCCACATTCAGAAATCTAGTGGGTAGCTTTCCCAGTAGAGAGAAACTGATTATAACCACAAGAAGGTACAAAATCTGGTATGGGATGTTCAAAAAGCACATATGGGTGTGACAGTTGTCCACAAACCTTTGGCCATATAGTGTAATTATGCAGGTCAATTCTAAAGTTTTTACTTTTAATCAGTTTTGTTTGATGTATGAATAATAATAACAATGATAGAAAAATCTTCACACAAAAGCCTTCAACAGTGAAAAGAGTATGAAATATTATTGTTGGAATATTACTCTGAAAATTAAATGGAATTTTATTGTTGACCTGCATAAGGATCCCATGCTCTCAGCACAATGGCCTGGGTTCAATTCTTATAAGAGGGTTGGAACAGGTGTCTAGCATAAAACCTGTGGCCAAATCAATGATCCACTGTGTCAACCCCTAAGAGGAACAGGCAAAAGTTAGAAGGTTGCTGACCTGCATTAAATAAGTGCTGCATGGCTGTTTGACTGAAAATGGGATTAATGTATGGTATGTTTTCCCAGCACTATTCTTTGTTACCAAATAATTAACAGAAAGTACTAAATGTCCACTAGGTTCAAAACAAAAGAGTGGTCACTGATGTTTGCACAGTACTGTACATATTGAACACACACATTTACAAGAGGAAGAGGTAGCTCAATGGTAAAGGTGTTGGGCTACTGATCGGAAGGTTGTGAGTTCAAATTCTGGGGCCACCATGCTACCACTGTTGGGCCCTTAGGCAAGGCCCTTAACCCTGAATTGCTCAGTTGTAAAAATGAGATAAATGTAAGTTGCTCTGGATAAAATATTTAACTGCAGGTTGTAAAGCAAGTAGAATAGCACCCATAGCGATGGTGTCTGCCAAATGCCATACCATAAACGTAATAGAGTGTCTAATTTCATGGTGCATGGTCTGCTCTGTCACAGTGATCCATTTATCTAGGACAGTATGTCTGCTCTGATAGTAGACATTGAGGAACAACAGGTAAGATCATGATTTTTTCTTCTCAGTGGGGATGTCAGTAACACTACTCTTCTAATCTTCATTTGTCTTTCATCTTCAAATTGTGTGGTTATAACAAATTTTTTTACTATTCACACAGTAAATAAAAGTAGTTGAATAATTGTCTCTTCCATAGGTAAAGCAAAAACTGTTTCAGGACATTGTTAATATTAGCCTATTTTATTGGTGTGGTAAAGAATATGTGCTTCAGTTGTACTCTGGGTACAAATTACATTTCCAGCATCAATGACTTCTTAGGCTATCCTCTTAACAATTAAATTAAATACATCCTTGCATAAATGGCCGAAATAGCAGAAATGTGTACCATGTTACTGTTGTTACACTATTTATGGACGTATCAGTTATTAAAATGTGTGTGGACAAGCTGGTGGGTAAGCTGCAATCACTGATTATTTAAGTGTGCAGCATGGAGTGGAAGCTCCTTATAGCCTAATGATAAAATCCTAGCTTAATGACGGATGGAGGATACAGTGTAAAGAGTCTTGGATGTTTTAAAATCATATTCTGGCCTTGGTAGCATCTGAAAACAAGTCTTGATTTCTTCATTGAAATGCTGTGTGCAGCTGACCTAACTCTAAATTCTAAACTAACCACTTTATGCAAAGCGATATCAAAGTGTTTATAACCCATTAAAGCAAAAATTAATTTATTAAAAGTTCTATCCTTGTATGTTGCAGTTGACTATAGAACTGACTTTATCTATACTGAAATATTTTGAGATGAACAATTAATGGAAATTTAACTGCCTTCTTTACTATCTGATTTGCTCCCAGCTGCTCAACAGCTCCCTACACTAGGGACTAATGAATGTATTACACAACTCATTTACTAGTCTGCTGATAGTGCTCAGTGGCAGAATGAGTTAATATGACATGTAAGGAAACCTGTAACTAATGGAAGCAAAAAAAGAAGCCAAGGAATGAAGTAAATGTTTAGATTGAACTACTAGCCTAATTTCTTAAGAGTAAGAGTGTGTGTGTGCGTGTGTGCACACGCATGCGTATGTGTGTGTGTGTGTTGCCCTAGTTTAATGTGTTTTCTTCCATTTTAACTTTGAGTGGGAAACATATTCACTTGAGGATTAAATTTTGACTGATGACAATAGCCATCCCTTCTGAAATCAAAGCATGTCTCAGTTATTGTGGTCAATACTACAAAAAACCCTAAAGTCAACTAAGAATATTTCTTAAAGCCAGGCAGACCATCGATTGTTAAAACTCGACTTGTATTTTGAACTTCCTCTTCAAGGTATGTCTTTACAAGTAGATTGATTTAATCCTCCATGTTTTCCTCCAAGCAGTCAGATTGAGTGGAACTTGCCAAAACATGGCCTGAAGTTTGACAGCCTATAGCAAATACTTGTGTCACTCTGGAGAAACCAAACTGTCATGCTTTATGCGGTCCAATGAGAGTTGACAGTCTGAACTCCTCAAAAACCAAATCACAGCTGCCATTTGCTAATGCCCATGTTATCTTTGTTATGTTTCTGTATGTATGGGTGTTTCATTGTCTGTAATTTACATCTTAGATCTGTTTAGTTTCTAGTTTTAGATTTTGTCTGCTACTTTTTGCCTTCCTTTTTTTTCCTCTCGCAGCACGATTTTCACAGGTGCACATTGTTCAGCCAATAATGATTTGTTTTGGCTTATTAGATACCAAACAAAATTACCCCATGCCTGTATGAAGCACCTTGACTAAATCAGTGCCTCCCCTATAAAGAGCTTCCTATTTGTGTTGACAAATGGTGAGAATTAATTTGCATTTTGTCAGTTAGTGATGTGATGAAGTGGAAAGTGTTGCTGCCAAACAACAATTCATTTTGAGCAGAGATGTGCATGATTTCAGCCAAGCTGGCTGTCAGTCTTGAGCTGCTAGCACTGGCCAAAGCATGTTCTCTCATTGCCATTGCATTCCCCAGACACATCATGTTTCAACTGGTCCTGACAGATATGGTGGCTATGGAAATATATTGGAAAAAGCAATAGTTATTGCCATATATACATTATAGCACAGTGGAATTCTTTTTTTCACATATCCTAGCTTTGGAGATCAGGGTCAGAATGCAGGTGTAGCTATGATACAGTGCCCCTGAAGCAGAGATTAAGGTCTTAGGTTAAGGTCTTAGGGGCCCAACAGTGGTACAGTCTGACCTTACAGTCAACAGCCCAGAGCCTTAACCACTTGTGCCACCACTGCCCCTTAAATAGTAAACATATAATTAAAAGAATTAGAAGTAATAAAGCACTGCAAAAATACTGAAAATGGCTTAAAAATTAAAAACCTACAGATAACCTACTGCTGAATTTCTGTCTATAGACAGCATTTAGTGAAATGTCACTATGTTGATGAACACAGCTGCGGTGAAAGAATGCTGTTTGATTCTAGACATTCGTGTTTATATCAGAAAGTAGTTCACACTCAGCAAACATGAGGTTCATCATCCATGAATTGAGTGACATGAATCATTCAGCCATCATTTTCTGTTGTCTATTCTCTCAAGGTCTCTGACATTTTTGGAACCAGGGTTGACAGGGAGTCGTGTCTTAGTGGTAAAATTAGATTAAACAGAATTAAAATTGTTGTTTAAAAGTTATTAGAATCATTGTTATTGTGGTAAGTAAAATTAAAACTAGTCCAAAGTTTAAAATTCTATAAAGCCTCCCAAAACTCTGTATTAATCTTCAGCAATTATGCAATTATATCATTGTCAAATGTACAGGAAAATTGTCCAACATCATGCATTGCATTTTCATGAACCCGTTATGTTTTCTAAATAGTTCTGTCCACATAATTTTTGTAAAGGTGTGTTGTAAAGCCAGACGTCATCATGTAACAGAAAGTGAACACTCTGAAATACAAACCCTGGGGTAGCATAAAAAATATTTGCCCAAACCAGAACTGATTTCACTGTGTTTGCTTCATGAAAGAGTCAGTGTTTATGCACCACAATGGTAATGTTTATGAAAGAATAGCTCCAGTATATAGCCATAAGTTTGTGAATACTTGAACACACCCATATGAGCTTTTTGAACATTCCAGATTTTGTCCCAACCCCTTCACTGTTGTAATAACTCCAAATTTTCTGGGAAGGCCTACTACTAGACTTTTGTACAGAGCTATGAGGATTTAAACATTTTCACCAAAGGTGGCAAAGCATGTCTTCATGGAGCATTTTATGTAGCTCAAGTGTTTAAGACTGGATTACTGAATAGAAGGTCAGGGGTTCAGATCCCAGTACTGCCAAGCTGCTACTGTTTGTCTCTTGATGAAGGCCCTTAATCCTCTTTGTACCATGGTTAACTCTGTGCTCTGACCTCAGCTTCCTAAGAATCTGGTGTATATGAAGAAAATAATTTCACTGTACTGTAATGTTAAATTTTAAAGTTTTTGCAATATAATGTAGGGAAGGTTTTTTTTCTTGAGAAACAAGTCAATAAATAATAAACAAAATCAATAAAAAGACTTTTATTTATTGAGCCACTGATCAATAGCCAATAAAGACATACATGCTGTGAACAAGGCAGCATGTCTCAGCTCTCCAAAAATAATTATTGAATTGAATTAATATAAACCTATGAGTTTATTGGTGTTCTTAAATGATCATTTGCCCTTGATTAAAAGAATCTTCTTGGAAAATCATATTCCATTACAATGACCATTCATTGAAGGATTGCATTTTGACTTGCAGAAGGGTTAGGCTTCGATGTTCTTACCCACACTGCCAGGGTTAAATTCCTGGCCAGGGAACCGACCCCAGCCACCATGGTTGCACAAGGCAGTGTCAGTGCCAAGCCCAAATAAATTGGTGCGGGTTGCATCAGGAAAGGCATCTGGTGTAAAACCTGTGCCAAATAAAATTTGGAAAAACATAGGCTCTGTTCACACTTGGTATTAACATTCATGTCGAATGGTCCAGTAAAAGTGGACAGCCGAAATGCATGAACAGGAAATGAGACAATGAAAGAAGCAACAAAATCTGCTTTAGCTCTCTGCTGTTATAGCTTTGTCTTTATACATCAGCCTAATTGTGGAGAACTCTGCTAGTTAGCTTGATTTCCAAACAGTATCACAACAATTATGTATTTCCTGCTAGGACAATTCAATTAAATAAAATTTATTTGTATAGCACTTTTAACAATGGACATTGTCTCAAAGCAGCTTTACAGAAGTATAGAAACAGAATAAAAATTTTAAAGTTTAAAATTAAGTTACTATTTATCTCTAATATTTATCCCTAATGTGCAAGCCTGAGGCAACGGTGGCAAGGAAAAACTCCCTGAATTGATATGAGGAAGAAACATTAAGAGGAACCAGTCTCAGAAGGAACCCATCCTAATTTAGGTGATGCTGGACAGAAAATGATGTAAATGTAAATAACGTACTTTCTACAATAGTTGTTAGTCACTTGGAATTTTGCAACCAAATGCTCCTGAGGAAATAATAGGTCAGTGAAATTTCTGAGATCGTTATAGACTTAACACTAATTCCTTCCTACCTAAGTCTTATGTTCACTGATGAAAACCTGAGCACAAAGCTGACCGCCGCAACAGCAGTCCAAAGACAGTGCGATAGTCTCCAAGTGGTCCTTTCCACGGTAGTACCAAGGGTCACGGGCTGTTCACGCAGATCCAATGATGCAGTTGATTAGGCAGTCTTTTGTAGCCGTCCGGGATGCATCAAGATCATGGTCATATGCCTCCCACTACCTTAGAAGGTGGTTTGAAGGATTGGATCACAATGTGTGTCTGAAATTATGCTGTCTGCTTATGATTAGGCCACCAAGGACAAAAATTAATGCAGGCGTGAGCAGGGACACTGCTGGGGTTGCTGACAGGATCAGTCGCATTAGTTAGAATTAGAAAGCTTGCAAGAAATTTCCAAAGGACATCTGATTGAGGAGTAAAACATATTGAATGAAGAAGTTGCTTTCAGCTGCTCCCTGTTCGGGGTCGCCACAACGGACCAACTGGTCCGCAGAACAACTTGGCAAATGTTTTATGCCGGATGCCCTTCCTGACGCAACCCTCCCATTTTTCCGGGCTTGGGACCGGCACTGCATCCAGTGGCTGGGGTTGAGGCATTGGCTGGGAATCGAACCCGAAGTTGTTATAATATGTGAACGAAAAATGCCTTCTTTTTAAACCAGTTCCATTTCATTTGACTATTTCCAGATTTCCCCAGGACCTTGGAAATTGAAATACTACAGCATACAAGAAGTCACATTTTGTTATTCCATCTTTGTGGCAACAGTTTGGGGAAGGCCTGCAGGGGTGTGATGGTCAAGAGGCCCATAGACGTTTGGATATATAGTGTATTAGTATATAGTCATTAGAAGTAATTTGATTATAAACATATATTCAGAACGGATGTTTTAGTTTAGTGTTGTTGTTTGTGTTTAGTGTTGCAATGTTGCAGTGTTTAGTGTTACAATTTTTTATTATCTACACATGACTATTTCCCCTCTATCTTTGTATTAGTTAATGGTGTTTTTTCAGTACATGACTCTAATATGGCTGCTGTACTAAAGACTGTTGTGCTAACCGACATATATGTGGGTGCTTTTGTCTCTCCAATGCAGAAACTATCCAGAAGAAACAGTCACTCATTGAACCAATGAACAACCGTAAAGAAGACATGGAAATTGCATCACACTACCGGCAGCTCCTGTGTGAGCTTAATGAGCAGCGGCAGCATGGCATCTTGTGTGATGCGTGTGTCGTTGTGGAAGGTAAGATCTTCAAGGCACACAAGAACGTACTGCTAGGCAGCAGCCGCTACTTCAAGACCCTCTACTGCCAGGTGAAGAAGGGAACAGAGCAACAGGCTACCATCACACATCTTGACATTGTGACAGCACAAGGATTCAAGACTATTCTGGACTTTATGTATTCTGCACACCTGGCACTCACCAGTAAGAATGTTATTGAGGTGATGTCTGCTGCCAGCTACCTGCAGATGACAGAGATTGTACAGGCATGCCATGGCTTCATCAGGGCAGCGCTAGACATTAGTATTCGTTCTGAGCTGGCTGACATGGAGCTGGCCAATATTGAGATTAGTGGCATGGTTGGCACGGGAACGGGTACTGCTGGAGGAGCCTCTGAAGCATTGGTTTCCATGATCTCAGCTCGCAGTTCTTCGCCATGGCTGGTACGACGTACCAGTCCTGCCAACTCGTCAGGTGACTCAGCAATTGCCAGTTGCCATGAAAGTGGCAGCACCTACAGCAAGGATGAGCATGAGCCTAAGAGCCATGAGGACCCATGGCCAAATGACTATCGCTCACTTCAAGTCAAAGAGGAGCAGAGATCACCATCCAGTGCTCAGCATAGGACCAGCCAGGAGTCACAGGGAACACCCACAGAACAGAGCAATAGGGGAGAGGCGGGCTGGCAAACACCTGGTTCCAGACGTAGGAAGAACCGAAAAAACAAGGATACGGTCAGGCACATCATGCAACAGAATGAAGGGAGTAGTAGTGGAGGTTCTCCAATGCCTTCCATGATTTCCACGTCCAGCTGGAGCTACAACACTCAGGCTGACATTCCAGGTAGGGCCATAGGTTTTGTAAAGTGTTATCTAGAGACCAACATGTAAAGACAATTGTTTTTTTGTATAAAAGTGAACTTTGGAAAGTGCGTTTGATTAGATTTAAAGTCTATTTTTATAATATGATGTAACACAATTCCACTTGCTAGAACTTGTATGGAGAATTAGTTAGGAGATGATGTAGAGACAAAGGAAAAAGGTATCTGCTTATTAATATCCAACAGACACATGGGACACAAGCCACATCAATCTAAAACCAAAACCCGCTGTCATATTTAGGATTGAGAGCATGCTGTTGTGGGGAGTGAAGCCTTACTTGTCTGGGTTCTACTGGTGCTAGTAGTTATATAGATCATTAAAAGTGAGGCAATTCTAATCTCTAGTGTATTTAAGGAGTTTGTAAAATGGGCACACATACTCTTTAGGAATACAGGATAATTGAATTGACCTCAGTGTCAGAATGAGGATTAAGGTGTTCGTGTGTGTGCTTGTCTGTGTGAACATGTTTTTATACCTTGCAGATGTCCCCACACTTATAGACATATCTAACAGTGTTGACCCTGTGGGAACATGTGACTGGTCACCTCAAGGAAAACTGCTTTATATACAAAAACTACAGCTTTGCATAAATAAATAAATGAATATTAAAAAATAGTAATCCTCTAGAATGAAGTTTATTTAAGATATAATTTCACATCATACACATTGCAATGTATGTCAAGTGGTGGGACAACATCACATATTGCCCCATCCAAAAGTACTGGTACAACAATGGCCCCATTTTTTCCCTTAAAATGTCTGGATTTGAGATCAAAAGATGGAAATATTGAGTTATGGCACTTAGGCACATCCACACAGCAGTATTAATTCTTTTTGATATAGTGCCACCAGCTGGCAGCAGGAAGAAAGTTTTATGAACACGCTTCCTACAGGTTTCATCAGCTTAAAGAATTGGTCTGCAAGATATCATGATATCCAAAATGTAATGCCATGGTGAGTGTATAAATTAACATGTATTGTCATGTAACTAAGGAAATGTGGCTGATGCAATATAACAGACTTCAGGAATACTCCTTCTAGAGGATCCATCTGACCATTTTTTTCATAACAAATTCGGTCAGGATTAGTATCCACTGCATACAGGGATGACCCCACATGACATGCTGATTTAGCTCTGATCCAGTCATCTAGTCAGCACCATTTGGCCCTGCAAACAGGACACCCTTAGCTGAGCAAGGAAATAGAATGCCATCCTCATCAGAGCTGGAATTTTGAGCATCAGCTAAGCTGAAGCCAGGTAGTGAAGTGATGTCCAAGGCTGAGCAGGGACACGGAGTGATTCCATGAGCTATAATAGCATCCAAGGGCCTCATGGACATCCTTAGCAAAACAGTGAGGCAGAGCGATGTCCCCTGTGGGGTAGGGAAGGTGGCAGATGGCCCTAGCCTGGTAAGGAAACTAAAAAAATCTTTCTGAAAGGGCACATAGAGTCAGACCACCATGGCATTGAGCCATCCACTTTCTCTCTGTTGCTCCCAGATCAGGTGTTTCTTTTGTAGGAGAGCATAATGTGACTCCAAAAATCCTGCTGCTTCCATGGTTTGGTCAGTCTTTCTATGAGGAATGGTAATGGAGGTAGATGCAGATGCAAGAATATGTTTATTTACAGTGAATCAATTTTTTATATAATGACTATGAAACATGAACCACACATGGCAAGGCAATAACATGAACATGGTGCAAAAATGGAGACAATGACTAAACACCAGACTGCTATATTGCACCTGCACCTTCTTATCTTACCTTCCTACATTAAAATATGAACATGTACATTGGTCTACCTTTGCACAATTTGCACTAAAGTACAGTTAATTTTTTCATTTGCATTTTATGTATTATGTGCAATGTACATTTGCACTGGTCCATATCACACACTGTACATGTTTGTTTCCATTTTGTTTTTATTAAAAAAAATTTTTTTCATGTTTATTATTATGTGGAAGTTTCCATATTTTATATTTCCTTTACATTTATGCTTCTTTGCTTCATTATTATTGTTCACTGGTACACCAAGACAAATTCCTTGTACATGTAAACCCACGGTGGATCTGATTCTAATTCTGATTATACAATTCATGAATTAAATGCTCCTACTACAACAACGTGATACAGGTGCTTAGGGTCATGTAACATGGTGGTATAGTCTGGAGCCATAACTGCACTATTGTGACGGGTCCTTAACACTGTTGCAATCGCTGGGTAATCAATTAAAATGTTACACTGAACAAATAGAAAGTGTGTAATCCTACTTGGTTCAAAGTGGCTCAAAGTTCACATTAATATTAAATGATGGTGCATACTTAGTCCCTTCAACTAAACATGATCACCATTATGCTAAATGGCAAATACATTTTTATACCTTAAAAGGTGTTGCCATGCTGAGGCAATCAATTAACATATTTCATTAATGTTAGTTTCTACTTTAAAGATAAAAGGGAGATTAAACAATAGGTAAAACTATATGTGTATCAGTGGGGACATATTCTGAGTATAAAAAATTCTGCTGCTGCAGTTATGTGGGTGGATTTTATGTTTTACGTTAGATGTTCCCCAGTCAAGGGGCCAGCTTTACAAAATATTTACCATTACACTTTAAATGATTCAATACAAATGTTAAATTCAAGTTAGTTTTCTAATTGTTTTTTAATCACAGTTTTTAATTGTTATAA
This sequence comes from Hemibagrus guttatus, assembly GCA_033459395.1. NCBI lineage: Eukaryota > Metazoa > Chordata > Actinopteri > Siluriformes > Bagridae > Hemibagrus > Hemibagrus guttatus. The sequence continues at coordinate 5,331,791 of JAUCMX010000017.1, read as the reverse complement.
AAACAGTGATTGCTGTGATTTCATTAAATGTGTATTGTGAAATTTTTATCATTATATTAGTATAATTTGTCATCTTTCCCAGCTCTTTTTCCCCAATCAGAAATGGAGGATATACTTAGCTTTTGAAAAAACAAAATAAGAGTTTTTTTTTCTTACATGTAGCAAAGCTCTCTCCTCACTTACCACTTCACATATAAGTGAATGTTGCAACCAACATTCTCATCCCATTTTAATAGTGAAACTAATTACCAGACTGCTCCATTCCACCTTCTGGCCTATCACTAAATACTGTTTCACTGTTCCAAAATATCTCCATAAAATATAGCTAATGGATTTATGAAATAATGGGTTACATATTTCAACAAGTTTAAGCATAACCTTATTTATTGTTGAAAAGATGTCATCTTATTGAGATGCACACTGGTGTACATAAGTATTTATTCTAATGTTGCTATTCCAGGCCGCATAAATATATTGCCTGATAATCTTATGTAATGTCACAACATATATTTCTGTCCAGAGTTACATTAATTTCTTGCCAAAATCTTGTACTGATGTTGGAGAGTGCTGTGTTAAAGTCTTCTCCAGTACATCCTAAAGATTCTCAATGGAGTTACGGTCTTGAATCTGTGATGAATGCTGAATTAATCCTGGAATTGTCATTTAGAATATCATATAGAATATGACTGTGCCATCAGCGAAGAAAAAAAATCCATCGTCCTGTATTAAGGTAGTCAGCTGGCCTCATTTTTTGCGCACATGATGTTGCTGCACGTAGACCTGGCCAACTGAAGCAACTCCAGATAATAACACTGCCCTCACAGGCTTGTACAATAGGCACTATGCATGATGGGTGCATCACTTCATCCACTTCACTGGAACAGGGCAAATCTGGACTCATCAGACGACATGACCTTTTTCAATTGCTCCAGAGTGCAATCTTCATGCTGCCTAACAAATTGAAACCTTATTTTTCTTGATTTGCCTCATTGATGTTTTCTTAAGGCTACACAGCTGTTTAATCCCAATCCATTGCTTTTACTTCCACTAACAAGCATAAGTGAGTTCTGCTGTTGTTTTTCGAAGATTTGATTTAACCAAAAGTTTAATTGATCTCTGATTGAGATCATTCAAGTTTTGACCATATTACTTCCTCGAAGATGATGGTTCACCACTCTCCTTCCAGGTTTTAATTCAATTTTAATTTTAATTGAGCAGTTCTTAATGCAATTTTAGTAGTTTCAGCAATCTCCTTAGTTGTTTGCTTGATGCAGGCCAATAATTTGACCCTTCTGAAACAGAGTAACATCTTTTCCATGACCTCAGGATATATGTTTTAACATGGGTGTTTAAGTAATGAGCAGCTACTCACTGCATTAGTTAGGTTAATTAACTTGTTTCCAGCTGAAACATAATCACTGCAGTAATGACATAAGTAAATAAGCAAATGACAAGCACCGAGGGTGGCACAGTGTCTGTTTAAACAGCAAGTATAATCTTGTCATTTTTGTTATTTTGCATCACTAAACGTACCTGTAAATACTGAGACAGATTGCATGATGTACAGTGGAATTATGCCATACTTTCTGTTTGTACTTCATGATGTGTTAAATGATGTCCTCACCATGTCAATTTACTTTAGACAATTTATCTGTTACCTTAAAAAGTGTTGAGTGTATATGTGAAGAAAATTTGCTGGATATGAACTAATTGATGTGCTTACTCAGAAGAGTCACTTTACCAGATGGTTTATCAGATTTAGTAATATATGTAATCTGATCCTTTGATAATTCATAATTTTTTCTAAATGCTTAAACTCACTTTTAATAGTAGTACCTTAGGCCGGTATATCTTCACCTGCTACATTGCGTACATTTTTATTAAAAAGGGCAAATGCTAATGAATAACAAAATGCACCAGGCTGCATAAGTAGATAGATTATATAGCCAAAAGTATGCGGACACCAAACTATCAAAATCATACATCCTTTTGAACATCCCAGTCCAGATTTCCGCTCTCCCCACCATTGGCTATTATAATAAGCATCACTCTTCTGGGAATAAATTCAATTAAATTTTGAAACGCTGTGGGGATTTGTCCATTTGCCACAAGAATCATCAGTGGAGATTACCCTGATTTTGGTCAAGGAGGCATGCAGTCTGCATTCTAGTTCATCCTAAAGTTGTTCAATGGGGTTGAGGACAGGGCTCTCTGCAGGCCACCATAAATGAATCCCGATAAACCTTATGGACCTTGCTTTGTACTCAGGGGCACTGCCATCCTGGAACATGTTTGGGCTAGGCCCCTTACTTAGAGAATCAGAAATCAGAATCAGAAAGAGCTTTATTGCCAAGTATGCTTGCGCATACAAGGAATTTGTTTTAGTGTCACAAGCTCCAGTGCACAGAGACAACAACAACAACAATACAAACAACAACAACAACAAAAAATAGGATGAGAAATAAAAATACACATATTTAAATAGGAAAATAAAGTAATTTGTATGTACAGAATAGAATAGAACGAGTTGAGATCTAGGGATGTGGTGGTGGTAACAAATAAATATGAGGTTATTGCACTTTTTTTTTATTGCCCAATGCTGGGAACATTTCAACTGTTCAAAAGGTAGATTGCTTGGGGGAAAACTGTTCTTGTGCCTGGCTGTCCTGGTAGTTGATGCTCTGTGGAGTCGGCGAGATGGCAAAAGGTCAAAAAGGAGATGGCCTGGATGTGAGGGGGCCAGAGTGATTTTCTGAACCCTTTTCCTCACTCTGGATGTATACAGTTCTTGAAGGGTGGGCAGAGGAGCACCAATAATCCTTTCAGCAGTCCGTTCTCTGTAGTCTTCTGATGTCTGATTTTGTAGCCAAACCAAACAGTTATAGACCTGCACAGAACAGCCTCAATGACGGCTGAGTAGAACCCTGGGGGGCGCCAGTGCTGGTGGTGCGGCTGTTTGACGTGAATTTCCCCATTTTCACTAGCTGATGCCTATCTATCAGAAAGCTGGTGATCCACTGACAGATAGAGCTAGGAACAGAGAGCTGGGTTTTTGGTCTGGAGGAGTGTTGGGATGATGGTGTTGAAGGCCGAACTAAAGTCCACGAACAGGAGCCTCACATAAGTCCCTCATTTGTCCAGATGCTGTAGGATGAAGTGCAGTCCCATGTTGACATCATCCATAGAGTGAAGGGAAATCATAATACTAAACTATGTAAAGACCCTACCATTCCACATGACAAATGTTTGGGGAAAGCCAAACGGCTATTCACATTCTTTGTTATATAATATATGTTAATTTATTGCCTGTAGTGGAATTATGCCATACTTCTCGTTTGTGTAGTGTGATAAGTTAATTGATTGCCTTAGCATGGCAATGCCATTAAAGAAAAAATACTTCACCATCATTTATAATTTAGCATCATGGATATCATGTTTAGTTGGTGTCACTATGCCAGTGAATTAGTATTGGTTTGTATATGTGACTGATATGAATTTTCAATTTCCATATGGAAATATATCAGTGGCTGCATAGCAAGCATTGTAGTTGCAGTTTTATGAACAAAATGAAACAAAGACAATAAGAGTATATTCAAATGTGAATCTGTCAATTACTTAATAATAATTATTGTACCCTTGTTATACCTTGTACCTTACATATATTTGTGTGGCATGCAATAGCAACATAAGGATAGGACATCTTATCCTTATGTGTGCTTTATATCATATTAGGATAACACTGTTCCAACAATAAATGAGGTCATGCTTAAACATGTTGTACTTTTATGTAACCCATTAGTTTATAAGTCCATTAGTAGGTTTATTTGGGAGATATTTTTGAACAGTGAACCAGAATTTAGTAATAGGTCAAATGATTTTCAATGTTGTCAGCAGTTCAGGAATTGACTATACTATATAAAAAGTCTATATCATGATTTGGGTGATTCTTTGGGGTTTTCCTAGATGGATAACTTGTAGGCATTGAGAGTGGTATAATATGTGCTTAAATGATTTCTTCATAAAGATGGCCCCTTGACTGGGAAACATCTGATATACAATATAAAACCCACCCACACAACTGCAGCAGCAGAATCAGACTAGAATTACCATAAAAGACATGTTATATAATACATATATGTTATATGCATAATATATACTACTGTTCATCTGAATGACATTTTTCTCCATTAATTAATTTGATAATTGGTAATGTAGGTATTTTTAACATTAAGAAGTTTGTGAATAATAAGCAGTATCATAATTGCTAATATACATAATTAGGGTGTTTCTGTGGGTAGATGGAGAGCCGAACTGTCATTTTTGAGATGTGTTATCATGGAGTTTTCTCTCTACTCAGGATATGTTCCCACTGATATACATACTGTTTTACATCTCACTTCTCTTCTTCAAAGTAGAAACTAACATTACAATGTCCTTCCCCTTTGCCTTTTCATAGAATATGGCACAAATCTTAAAAATAACTACTTGTCAATTTCAAGGTGGATGGTGGGTTTGAACAATTGGGAGAGGGGGTGGTCCTAGCAGCATATGAAAAACCTATTTGAACCACTTAGTTAATAGTCTACTAATGAAATAGCCTAATTACTGTCACCAGGGGCTGTCTCAAAGAGTGGGCAAGTGGGGCTGTCTCCCAGGGCCTCAAACAGACTATGCATCAGCTAAAATTATAGCAACATTAAATAGAAAATGGATTTTGAGGTAAAAGTCTGCAATCAGCATGAAAAATACAAAGTTGCTACTGAGGACTCCAACAAATGTTTTTGGAAACAGATGATTTTAGCCATTGTCACACCAGTGTTGCTCTGGATGCACTCTGCATTTTTTTTTTTGTACAAAAAACCATTAGCTTAACCAGGGAGTGGCTATGACATGTTGCAAGGGAGGTGTTTATAATTTTAATGGTGTTTGTATATTTTTCCCTAGGAGAGTAATGGTTATTATAATAGCCAGGGGTGGAGAGAGGGAAAATCTAAAGTGGGCTGTTCAAAAGCATGTATGATTTTGATAGTTAGGTGTCCAAATACATTTGGCTATATGTTGTATCTAGATATCTAGCAGAATGAATTTTGTTATTTATTAGCATTTCCCTTTTTTAAATATAAATGTATATAATATAGCAGGTAGATATATGCCCAGGTGTGTGGCCTAAGGTATTAATATTAAAGGTGTAAGAATTTTAGAAAAAATGATCAAAGGATCAGGTCACTAATATTACTAAATCTGATAAGCCATCTGTTAAAGTGACTCTTCCGAGTAAACGCATTGATTATTTCATGTTCAGCTGATTGAAGCTAGTGAAACAGGGCTTCAGTTGCTTTAGATTGAGGGCCACCAGAAGGCATTCTGAACCAGGGTGGTTGTGCAACTCCTCCCTGGGTGGCCAGAACTGAGTCTGTCATGAACCTAGTGGAGGATTCTGTGATTTAATAATGATTGGACATACTGTTTGGTAGGAGGGTAGACAGGAGGATGTGATTCCGTTTGTTGGGCTTGTTGGACCTCTTCCACAAAGATCCCATCAGATAGGTACAATGACAACAGAGGGAGGGAGTGTGGGCTCAGAGCTAAATGAGTTATTGCATGGGCCGTGGCATCTGGATAAGGCATCTGCTATTTTTCGTGCTAGGGTGGAACATGACCGTAAACTGGAATCTGGTAAAAAAAAAAAATTAAACAATGTCCATCATGCTTGGTGAGGATTAAAGCTCAGTGTTTTTAATGTACTTCAGATTCTTATTGTCGATAATGACTCGGATGTTGTGCCCCCTAGATCCAATGTCTTCATTCTTCCAGGACGGCCTTTATGGACAGTAGCTCCTTATTTCCTACATTATAATTGGCCTCCACTGGGGACAGTTTGTGTGAAAAATAGGACCATGGAAAAAGTTTACCTTTGTTACCCTGGTGATAAGACAGTACTGCTCCAATGAAGGGGTGTTCAGGATCAGGGTGTTTCAGAATGGGTGCAGATGTAAATCATTCCTTGAGGCTGTTGGAGGGCTTTATACCACAAAGTCTCTTAGGATTACCTCGTAACAGAGAGGTCAGTGGAGCTGCTACAAACATTGCAACTCTTAGATCATGGTGGATTCTGGCCAGTTGGCGACAGCTTGGACCTTGGTACTGTCCATGGTCACTCCTCGGGAGCTGAAGATATAGCCCAGAAATTACACAGAAGTGGGGTGAAATTCACATTTTTCAACCTTGCTGTTATGCTGATGTTGTAGTAGGCGTGATAACATGGTGCGTACATGGGTAATGTGTTGCTCTCAGGTTTTTAGAATAAATAAGGATATCATCAATGTAAGCGACATAGTGGTTGAGGAGGTCTCTGAATATTTTGTTAGTTTAAAAAATTGGTTGACGGCTGGTGCGTTGGCCCACACAGCATCACCAAATATTCGTAGTGGCCCCTGGTAGTGATGAAAGCAGTTTTCCATTCATCCCCCTCCTTGATTTGTATTAGGTTATATGTACTACATAAGTCTAGTTTCATGAAAATATGGGCCTCTCGTAACCATTCGAGAGCCGACGGGACCAGTGGGAGAGAATGAGGATACCAGACAGTGACTGTATTCAGGTCATGGTAGTAGATGCATGGGCATAGGCTGCCATCCTTTTTTTCCACAAAGAAGAGACAGTCGGACAAATCCAGCGGCTAGGACATCCTCAATATACTCCTCCATGGACTGAATCTCAGGGCCAGACAGAGGGTAAACTTTGCACTTGGGTGGTGAGGAGTTAGGCAGGAGGCCTAGGGTCTGTGAGGGGGAAGTTGGGCTGCCTTAGCTTGTCTGAAAACTTTGGCCAAATCTTGGTATTCCGTGGGAATGTTCAGGACCTTTTGAGCATTGGAGCATTTCAATGGAGCTGAGTCAGCACAAAAAATGGGGTTGGAGACAATGTTCCTGGCAGTAAGAGGACCAGTGGAGTAGCTCTTTCTGTTGCCAGGATATCTGTGGGTCCTGCAGGCTTAACCAGGGGTATCCTAGGATGATGGGATTGCAAGTAGAGGAGATGACATAAAGTGCTATGATTTCAGTGTGAAAAAGTCCAACCTGTAACTGCAGAGGTATGGTTTGGTCGTCCACTGCCGTGATCCTTAGAGATGGCATGCAAGGGACGGTGGCGATCTGGAGATTTTGTACCAATTGGCATTGGATTAGGTTAATGCCAAGTCAGAATCTGCAAAGGCTGAAACATGACTGATTTGATCAGAATAGTGGATTTGCACTGGTAGCAAAAGGCTAGGTGGTTAAGGAACCAGACAAACCTCATTTGTGGAGGAATTTGGTTTGTTGGTGCAGGTTGCGCATCGATGTCCAGACTGGCCACAGTAGAAACATAGTTGCTTAGCCAAATGGCAATGTCATTACGTTACTGACACCTGTATTTTACCCAATTGCATGGGCTTAGGAGCTTTTGAGTTTGAATGAAAGGTCCGTACGGTATTGGGGTTAGGTTGATTTCACATGATGTTGCGGAACTATGGCCAGATGAATGTACTGAGGGAGAATTAAATCCTTATATGCCATCTCGGCCTGGAGAGCAGGCATAAGGCCTTCCCAGAAGAACAGAGTGAAACGCTGTGTCGTTCCATCCACACTGAGCTGCTAAGGTGAGAAAAGGCATGATGTAGTTGGCTGCTGTGTCGTTCCCCTGACACAAATGAAATAATTGTAAAAAAACAACAACATTTAGCTATATTCACTCAAATTTAGGATAAATTGCGTACTATGCAAAACCCATTTTGTGAACTAGTGCTAAGATTTTTGGCCTGTCTACACAGGTTTGGTGTCAAACTACTCAGCACAGTGTGAAACTTAATACTTATAAAACAACCATTGACATTTACAAACAATATTGCTGCAATATGATCTCTTACATAGATTCCCACAAATATTAAAAGCCTGTTTCTGAGGTCAATGTGTAGGTCGGGGATGCCCAATCTTATCCACAAAGGGCCAGTGTGGGTGTAGGTTTTCATTCCAATCAAGACACACATGATTCCACCTGTTTAATCAACTGGACACCCCTGGTGTAGGTAGATTACTAATACAAGAATTATCCTTCTCTAAAAGTACACATGCATGGATATACAGGCACATACATGCAAAGATGAGTTACTGTAATTGACTGTGTATGTATTTGCATGTGTGTGACTGTATATCTGTGCAGGTGTACTTTGGGAGGAGGATAATCCTTATATCAGTAACCTATTTGCAAGGATTGGCATATTAAGCATAGAAAGTATAATAAGATATTTAGCATTTTAGCAATATTAGCAAATATAATCTGTTTAGTAGATTGTTTAATAGACTCTTTAAAGATGTGTCCAGTTTCTCTATTAACCTACAGTTCTTCTTGTTATGTAATAATAATCCAACAACCTACATATCAGTAGGTTAATATACAATTCTGATAATTAAAATAAAATGTCAGGCTATTTACACCTAATGATTTCTTGTCCAAGGTGAGCTATATACTAGTTTAATGGATTTTCTTTTGCTATCTGAAAAATACCCTAATGCACAACGGATATTAAGTCATGTCGCTTGGTGGTGCTCACTGATGTCGTGGATAGATCTGTGTGGACAGCCTGTGACCAGGAGACAGCCGTGGACAGAGCCACTTGTAGACTATCACAGATCTGACGTTACATCAGACAGCAAGGAATTAGTGTCTATAATGAACTCAGAAACTACATTAACCTAATAGTTTCTCATGAGCCCTTGGTTGCTGTTATAGAAAGGACATTATTTACTGTCCAGTGTCACCCAGATGAGGATAGGGTCCCTTCTGAGCTCGGTTCCTCTCAAGGTTTCTTCCTCATATCATCTCAGTTTTTTCTTGCCACCATCACCACAGGCTTACTCATTAGGGATAAAATAGGGATAAAATACTTACTTAACGTTACTTAACTTCAAACTTTAAAAAAAAAAAAAATTTAATAAATAAATTCAAAATAAATTGAATTTAATTGAATGTTTTCTGCTACATGTATACCAGTCTTGGGCTGCTTAGTGTAATAATTTCCAAGCATACACTGTCACAATGAAATATGTCCTGTTTTTGAACTTGGCAAATGTTATAGCGTGTGTGTGTGTGTGTGTGTGAGAGAGAGAGAGAGAGTGTGTGTGTCTGTGTGTGTATGTCAGTGTGTCTTAAAAAGCAACTACACCGTTTGATAGAATCACTTTGCTGTAAAGGTGTCTATTATAAATTCCTCTTGTCATTTTCTTTGCTCCCAAGTAATATAAAGGTAAATGATTAAAAGGAAGAAAGTGCACTCCCTCTGACTTACTTACAGGACCCTCCTTATTGTATTTACACCTCATTAAACTTGAAAAAGGTTTAATATTTAAAACAGTGCCTACATATAATAGCCCCCTTGCCATTTACAGGATATTTCTCTTTTAGCTTTTGAATTTTTTCTCTTTACCTCATATTTAATTCAGAAACACATTACAGTACTGTTTACCAACAAACTGGTGTCACGTCATTGCCCAGATATACATATATCACCCAGAACACCACAATGCCTACAAACATGGCTTCAGCAAACTATAACATCTAACACCTAGTAGTCTTGCATGAGAAGTGTAATACTCAGTAATTACTGGTTAGTTAATAGTGAACACATATTAACTTATTTAAAGAGTAATTAACTAGCAGCCCTTAGTAATAGGTGTGAGATAAGTGCTAATGATGGAATACTTGTGCCTGCTTTGTTCCTGCATAGTTAACTGTGAACACTATTGCTCAGTGTTACTTTTACATCTTAATATATTTCCTACACTTTAAAAGAAAAATCGATTTAACTGCTCAGAAATTAAATTGAAATTGCAAGCTTTATGCATTTATTTCTTGAGGAAGAGATCATTTTTCAGTCATCATCCTACCAATATGACCTTCTGATGCCTTCTCTCTCTTGCTTTCTTCTACTACTCTGTCAACAACTTTTTCTTACTGCCAGAAAGAATGTTGTTGGCTTCACGTACTTTTTTCCCCCTTGTATCTCTTTATATTAACATTTTTTAGATTTATCTGTTTCATCAAGTCAAGTCAAGAAGCTTTTATTGTCATTCCAACCAAGTATAGCTGACGCAGTACATAGTGAAATGAGACAATGTTTCTCCAGGACGCTGGTTCTACATTAAAACAACATACAACATGTAATTACAAAACTGAAACAACAACACAGAGCTAAGACAGAAGTTTGTTCTAGCTACATAAAGTGCAAAGTGTGCAAACAGGTGCAAACAGTGCAAAGACAAGAGTTTCATCAGTTGTGAAAGCTGTGTAAAAACTCTCCCTTCCCACAACAAAACAGTTTTACTATATATGTACTTTGACAATGTGAAGTCTCTGGCCAGAAGTCACTTTGCTCCGGGCATCTTACATTACAGTGGTGTTGCAATTGCCACTTGCTTCCTTTCCAGACAGCCACTCCTACCTGGCAGAGCTCAAGGAATGATCGGAAAAAAGGGGAAGGGAGCTGGCAGTCCCAACTTGTAGCTCCACCTTGCACCTGCACTGTGTTGGCATCTTTGCTCCGTTAGTGCCAGGCTCGGCAGGGCACTACCTGGATTAATGTGGCCATGGACGGCAGCCAAGATTAGGGACCAGGTGGAGAGCATGTCCAGTTGGCATTTGCCAAACATAGGAGAAGCCTTTTAAGAAAGACATAGGCCCTTATTCATCAAGGGCATGTAGAATCAAGCTTAATTCAAGCAAACCAAATAAAAAATCAGAGATCACCCATTTGTTTTTGAGTCCATATTGATCTGAAAATGTATGACACATTTTCAGCCATTTAAAATTTCATCAGAATTTAAATATTTACAGGTTTCAACATACACACAGTATATTTTATATATATATACTATATATATATATATATATATATATATATATATATATATATATATATATATATATATATATATATATATATATATACATATGTTGTGTGTGTGTGTGTGTATCTCTATACACTATATTGCCAAAGGTTTTGGACCCCTCCATGTCATTGAATTCATGTGTTCCAATCACTTCCATGACACAAGAACTCATCCACAAAGTGGTAGGCCACATAAAATCACAGAGCGGGGTTAGCGCATGCTGAGGTGCACAGTGTAAAAAAGTTGTCAACTTTCTGCAGAGTCAATAGCTACAGGCCTTCAAACTCCGTGTGGCCTTCAGGTTACCTCAAGAACAGTGCATAGAGAGCTTCATGGAATGGGATTTCATGGCCGAGTAGCTGCATCCAAGCCGTCACCAAGTGCAATGCAAGGCGTTGGATGCAGTGGTGTAAAGCATGCTGCCTCTGTTCTCTGGCATGACGAATAGTGTTCTCTCTCTGGCAATCTGATGGACTAGTCTGGGTTTGGTGGTTCCCAGGAGAACAGTACTTGGATAAGCAGACATGGATAAGCGAGTTTGGTGTGAAGGAACTTGACTGGCCTCAACCTTGACCTCAACCCAACAGAGCACCCTTGGGATGAATTAGAGTGGAGACTGTGAGCCATGCCTTCTCGTCCAACATCAGTGCCTGACCTCACAAGTGGTTAAGCTCAGCGCGCATGGCTTTCAAACTGCTCTCACTAGCATTCAACTTGTGAATGTCCATTTCCTTTTTAATAAAACGGATGAACATCTTCTCCTCACCGGCATCAACAAGGACTTTTTAAACTCTGCTGCATTGTCCTTCACTGAAACTTGGTTAAGTGAAGCCATTCCAGACAATGCGCATCATCTGTTCGGCTTCCAGCTTTTCAGGGTAAATTGCATCGCGGAGTTAATGGGGAAAACAAGGGGTGGTGGATTGTGTTTCTACATCAACAAAAGTTGGTGTTCAGAAATAATAATGCTGGAAAAGATATGCTGTCCTAACTTAGAGGCAGTGTAAACTTTTCTGCCTGCTGCAGGAGTTTTCCTCTTTCATTCTCACGAATGTGTACATTCCTCCGGACATGTGTGTGAGTGCGGCTTTGCAACAGCTGGCTGAACAAATATCTAAAATGGAGCAAAGGTACCCAAACTCTCTTTTAATCATTTTTGGGGATTTTAACAAAGCAAGTCTCTCCCATGAACTGCCAAAATACAGACATTACACGTTACATGTCCCACCAGAGACAGTAATATATTGGATCACTGTTACACCACAATAAATCACTCTGTTCCATGGTCAGCTTTGTGGCTCTCTGATGACTGTGTAGTTCATCTCATACCAACCTGCAGGCAAAAACTGAAATTAGCTAAACCTATAATAAGAATTAAAGAATTAAAACATGGACTAATGAAGCAGAGCAAGATTTACAAGCCTGCTTGGATTGCACTGATTGGAGTGTTTTTGAAGCTGCAGCCACTGATCTGGACAAGCTCACAGAGACTGTGAGCTTGTCACTCATATATCAGTTTTTGTGAGGATACGTGCATTCCTACCAGGACATTCCTGTCTTTCAATAATGATAAACCATGGTTTACTGGAAAACTCAAACTGAAAAAGTTTTGTCACACAAAAGAGGAGGCTTACAGAAGTGGGGATAAAATCATGTACAACCTGGCCAGAAACAGACTAAAAAAGGAGATCAGTGTGGCTGAAAAAGCTAATCCAAAAAGCTGAAAAACCAAGTTTCAGCCAACGACCTGGCATCAGTATGGACTAGCCTGAAGAAAATCACAAAGTACAAGACACCACCCCCACAGTCTGTGGAGAATCGACAACTGCCTGACAATCTGAATGTGTTTTACTACCGATTTGAAAAGGCCAGTCTACCACCCCCACCCGCTCTAATCTGCACATCACACATTCACCTACCCCTACTGCAACACCTCCCTCCCCCACCATTAAGGTCTGTGTAGAGAATGTGAATCAGGTCTTCAGGAAGCAGAGGACTAAGAAAGCTTCGGGCCCAGATGCTTCACCTGCCTGTTTTAAAAGTCTGTACTGACCAGCTGGCCCCCATCTTCACACAGATCTTCAACAGATCACTGGAGCTGTTTGAAGTTCCCTGCTGCTTCAAACGCTCCACTATCATTCAGGTCCCCCCAAAAAACTTAAATAACTGGACTTGACAACAAATCTGTCACTTGCATGTCTGTGGTCAAGGAGTCATTTGAGAGTCTGGTATTGGCCTACCTGAAGGACATCACCGCACCCTTGCTGAATCCTCTTCAGTTTGCATACAGAGCAAACAGGTCTGTTGATGATGCAGTCAACATGGGACTGCATTATATTCTGCAACATCTTGATAGACCTGGGAATTACACAAGGATCTTATTTGTGGACTTCAGTTCGACCTTCAGTACCATCATGCCTGACCTTCTCTCAGACAAACTGACCCAGCTCTCCGTGCCCTCCCCAATCTGTCAGTGGATCACCAGCTTCCTGACAGACATGGAGCAGCTAGTGAGGCTGGGGAAACGCACATCCAGGACTCTCACGATCAGCACTGGTGCCCCTCAGGGATGTGTTTTCTCCCCACTGCTCTTCTCCCTGTATACAAACGAATGCACTTCAAAAGACCCCTATGTCAAGCTCCTGAAATTTGGAGATGAGACAGGAGGTTAAATCACAACACCCTGGAGCTCAATATGTTTAAAACTGTGGAGATGATTGTGGACTTCAGGAGAATCCCCCCTGCACTCCACCACTCACCATCATGAATAGTACTGTAGTGGAGTCATTCAGGTTCCTGGGCACCACCATCTATCAGGACCTGAAGTGGGACACTCGCATAGACTCCATTGCTAAAAAGGCCCAGCAAAGGTTGTACTTTCTTCGCCAACTGAAAAATTCAACCTGCCACAGGATCTGCTGAAACAGTTCGGGTTTTCTCACAGGCTGAACAATTGAAACATTCATAACTATACACTGACCATCTCAACTAACTCATTTACACATAGAATCCAAAAATTGTATATTTGTAAACTACAAACCTGATTCCAAAAAAGTTGGGACACTGTAAAAATTGTGAATAAAAACAGAATGCAATGATGTGGAAGTTTCAAATTTCAATATTTTATTCAGAATACAACATAGATGACATATCAAATGTTTAAACTGAGAAAATGGATCATTTTAAGGGAAAAATAAGTTGATTTTAAATTTCATGGCATCAACACATCTCAAAAAAGTTGGGACAAGGCCATGTTTACCACTGTGTGGCATCCTCTCTTCTTTTTATAACAGTCTGCAAACGTCTGGGGACTGAGGAAACAAGTTGCTCAAGTTTAGGAATAGGAATGTTGTCCCATTCTTGTCTAATACAGGCTTCTAGTTGCTCAACTGTCTTAGGTCTTCTTTGTTGCATCTTCCTCTTTATGATGCGCCAAATGTTTTCTATGGGTGAAAGATCTGGATTGCAGGCTGGCCATTTCAGTACCCGGATCCTTCTTCTACACAGCCATGATGTTGTAATTGATGCAGTATTTGGTCTGGCATTGTCATGTTGGAAAATGCAAGGTCTTCCCTGAAAGAGACGACATCTGGATGGGAGTATATGTTGTTCTAGAACTTGGATATACCTTTCAGCATTGATGGTGCCTTTCCAGATGTGTAAGCTGCCCATGCCACACGCACTCATGTGTAAGGGCCCGAAGATCACTGGCATCCAGTATGGTTTTCCGGCCTTGACCCTTATGCACAGAGATTGTTCCAGATTCTCTGAATCTTTGGATGATATTATGCACTGTAGATGGTGATAACTTCAAACTCTTTGCAATTTTTCTCTGAGAAACTCCTTTCTGATATTGCTCCTCTATTTTTCGCCGCAGCATTGGGGGAATTGGTGATCCTCTGCCCATCTTGACTTCTGAGAGACACTGCCACTCTGAGAGGCTCTTTTTATACCCAATCATGTTAACAATTGACCTAATAAGTTGCAAAATGGTCCTCCAGCTGTTCCTTATATGTACATTTAACTTTTACGGCCTCTTATTGCTACCTGTCCCAACTTTTTTGGAATGTGTAGCTCTCATGAAATCCAAAATGAGCCAATATTTGGCATGACATTTCAAAATGTCTCACTTTCAACATTTGATGTGTTATCTATATTCAATTGTGAATAAAATATAAGTTTATGAGATTTGTAAATTATTGCATTCCTTTTTTATTCACAATTTGTACAGTGTCCCAACTTTTTTGGAATCAGGTTTGTACACACATGTAAATAACATATCTGTACATTCATTTAAAAAAAATAAATTTCCACTTCTGTATATAGTGCATTATTTAATTTTCTGCTTTTCTTATATTAGTGTTATATTCCATCCCTACTGTGTAATTCCTACGTATGTGCAAACATACTGTCAGGTATATTTGCACTATGTTCATAGTGTCTTCTGCACTGGTGCTCCTGTTGCCAAGTCAAATTCCTTGTGTGTGTAAACATACTTTGTAAAAAAAAAGTTCTTTCTGAATTCTGAATTAGTCTTTTGGAGAATGAGCTCCGCTGACTCAGTAGTGTGTTGTAGAGTGGGTGAGATGGATTATCCATGATGGAGAGCAGTTTGTTCAGTGACCTCCTGTTCCTCACGGACTCAGACATCTCCACTTTGTGTCCAATGATAGCACTGAATGTGGTAGGCATTTTCGGGTTGTGGTCAGGGATACTCAGGGATACTCAACTTATGTCTTGTCACAAGACCTGATGGCAGTCGTCTTCTTGTTCAACAGATCTTTCTATCACTCGTGATCCAAAATTTATTGTTCAGTTAGCAGTATGTGGTTCTAGTAGGAATAATGGTATTGTGGCAGAAGTTAAAAGTCCATGACATAGTCTGTGATACTGGTAATGTCATCCCCATGTGGTTCACAGAGCACATTCCAGTCTGTGGTCTCAAAGCAGTCCTGCAGGGTCTCACTTGGCTTCCTATGTCCACTCCCTCACTGTCTTTGTGGAGACAGACTGCCTTTGAACTGCAGAAACATAATGAGGGGCTAAAAAGATGAGCTTATCATCTGAATTACCAGTTGGGGGTAGGGCAGTGGCTCTGTAAGCGTCTTGTACATTTGCAAACAGATGGTCAAATGTTCTATTTTCCCTTGTGAAAAACCGGGAAAAATTAGGAGAGTGGAATCCAGATTAACATGGTTAAAATCTCTGGTTATCGTCAAACACCCCTCAGGATGTTGCCACTGTAGCCTAACAAGAGTGTTGTATATGGTGTTGCACACTGCTGTCTGATTAGATGTAAACACAGATTATAATAGTGCAGGAGAATTCACGTGGTAAATAATATGAGCCTATACTCACAGCTAAAATTTCAATGTCCAGGGGGCAAGGACATGCCCAAAATTGCACCACCTCTCGTTTATGAAAACAACAATCCCTCCTCCTTTGCTCTAACTGCTGAGCATCACATCCCTGTCAAAAAATTGTATGTGAAATATGATGAGTGGTATCTAAAACAGGAAAACCAGACAAGTTAAAAAAAAACTGAAACTTAACATATCGTTCGGGAGCTGCTGTAACAGGCTGCTGCTCTCACAGCACCATTTTGAAAGGCGCTGAATAAAAACACTAATCAACACTTACAAAGGGAGCATTATATCTTACAGAAAAAGGTCTATAACAGTAAAAACTATATGAAATCTATAAATATTTTTATTCGTAATATTGAACATAAATTGTTAGATAAGGAAAAGTGGTGAGGATGCAAGTGCTGGTATGCAGACAGTTCCAAGCGTGTGAGACAAAGGCAAGTTTGCTATGTGAATAGCAAAATGTGGTAAGGCGGGCCAGGTAAAAATACAGCAGAGTCAAAACCCGATAACCATACACAAATATAAAGCTTGATAACGTCAAGAACAATTGCTGAACTAAGTCTTTTTGCACAGTGGCTGTGAGTGTTTGTAGGCTGCAGTACATGTTGTGAAATGGAGTTCATGGAACTGACAGAATTGAGCCTGGCTGGTGATTGTTGGCTAGTGGGCCTGGTACCATGGTTTTGAGGTGTGCAATATGGAATTAAGGGGCTATGTGCCAGTAACAAAGGAGATCATGCTTGTAGTTGACCTGGTTGAATTGTTTGCTAACTCAGAAGGGGTCAGTATACCGGAGTTTTTGGCATGCATGGGGCTGTCTGAAGCTCAAGCTTTCAGAAGCCAAATGCTTGCCTTGAGCTGGGCTATGGGTTGGTCAGCAGCAGTGTAGAGCGGCCAGACATTTGGGACTTCTGTGCAACAGAGATGCAAGTGGGAGCACAATGGAGTTGAATCCGCAAAGGAAGTATTGATAGAAATTGGTGAACCACAGGAATCGCTGCAACTCTTTGACAGTTTGTGGGAATGGCCAGTCTTTCACAACTTTTAATTTTGATTGGTCCATGGACATTCCATTAGGGTTTATAATATACCCTAGAAACAAAATGGTGAACTGATGGAATTCACACTGTCCCCTTCACATATAGTTGGTTCTTGAGCAGCCTCTGGAGAACTTAACAGATTTGACAAACGTGGGCCTCATAGGATAAAGAGTAAACCAGAATGTCATCAAAGCTGCCACACACTTTCCCAGTATGTCTATCAGAACATAATGCAATGCAGCAGGTCTATGGCATGCGGTCAATGTGGGGGGGAGGCTGCTTGAATTGTCATTACTAAAGACTTCTTGGAATTTTTTGTGCTTGGCAGAGGTGGTGACCAGCAGCTCATTGCACTTGTAAGAGGAGGAGGGGCTGATTGGACCCCATTGATGGCTTGGTGAAAACAAACTAGTCCCTGAGTATTGTTACCACATGTAAAGTGAATGTATGATGTGTCAGTTACTGGGATGGACTCACTGTTTCCGGGAAACAGCTGGAGCTCCTGCTTGTGGAAGTGCTGGGTTTTGTGTGTTGGCCACAGTAGAAACTGAAATACTCTCTGTGTCGCCTCTTTCTCTCTTTCTCACTCAAAAAGCCATGCATGTATCCATACATCATGGTTCTGTCAGTTTGTGGGCATGGCCAGTTGTGCAGGAGGTGGTTGAGGTGGATGGCTAGGTTGAAGAGAAAGTCCAGTGTGAGCTGCTCATCGTAGACACTGAGTTTGGTGAGATCTTCCCTCTGAAAAGTGGTTGAACATGCAATGGAACAGTTTAATAACGCATTCAAAGAAGCTCTCTCTTCTCCTCAGCACCTTTGCAGAGAACACATCATTGCATGCACAAGAAAGCATTGTGCTTCAGACCTTCCCTTGTGATTTGCAAAATGCATACATTGTAACAAAAATCATTTACACTGAGATTTCTCGGGGATGGGCATCAGTGAAGGCTGAGCAGTGGTGGAGTGGTGGAACTCCATGGTGGAAGTGATCTACTTTGGCACCCAGGCTCAACATATGATGCTGTTGCTGAGTGTGGCAAGGACACAAGTGTAGGTAAGGCTGTTTAATAAAGGTATATTTTCCTTTTCTGCAGTGGCTGTGAGTGTAGGTGATCAGAAATAGGTATGCATGATCAAAATGAAGGTGACTGGGAGTATGAAAGTGTGTGAGTGCTCTGACTAAACAAGTCCAGTGTAGCTATGTTTTGTAGGCTACAGTGCATGCCTCGGAATGGAGTTCATGGAGCTGGCAGACATTGAACATTGAACTGCATAAATACGTACTAAATATCTGTTTGGAAATGGAAATGGAATTAATGAGCCATTGTTTTCCACCAAATAATTATAAATGAATATTAAATGGCCATTTGATTAAAAACAAAGGATTGTCTCTAACTTTTGCACAGTACTGTACATCTACAATGAATTACACGAAATATTAACAAATTTTTTTCTAGGTGCATGCAATCAGTTATTGGGTGAACTTGAGCATGAGTTCATTAAAACTTTATCTGTAGTCAACGGTACATTCTATAGTTAGATGCAAAATTCAGTGTTGACATGACAATAGATGCAGGATTCCATGTTAACATGACAACAAGGTGAGAGAAAATCAACACATCTCATATTGATGATCCCCCAGATCTATATAATGGTAATGGTTACCTTAGAGAAAAAGCATTAATTGAAAAGTAATGCCTGACTAAACAGATAGTCAGGGAGGTTAGCTAGGGGACTTTGCAGGAAAAAAGCTATGACCCATGTTTTTATCTTTAATATTCTATGTACTTTTATAAGAGACTGTTAGAATTTTCGTGTTCACTCAGAGAAGAAGCATTGCTGCCGCTGCCTCTACTGATATCAGGGAACTGTTTCTCCAAAGAACCACACAGAGTCAGTGATTAAATAGCAAAACTCAAAATTTACTGAGATAAACAGGGAGTATTTATACAGAAGAAAGGTGTAATATTCAGTGTTATCTATAGCTAAACAAAAGACGTCCGCAGAAACAGACATGGTGGTTAACATATTCACTGGCGGTTTGGTGAATTTATTATGAAAATAGGTATTTAATGACAGAAGAAGAAACTGTCAGCGAGTGTCTGTGTTTGGCTCATGTTCATCATTATGGAACAGAAAGAATTTCTAGGACAAAACAAAGTATATCATGGTCATAAGATGTGGTCATAAACAAATAGTATCACAAGGTCAGCCAAGGGCCACAGTCAGCCCAGGACAAAGCGTGCCGAGATATATTCAAAATATATCATTCAACAAACATTTGCTCAGCTACTTTGTCGCTTTGTAGTGCTTTATAGGTCATTAGTACTATTTTATAATCAAAATTCCCTAGAAGCCAATGCAGTGTTGTATACTCAACATACTTGTTCTAGTATGTTGGCACTAGAGAGGAGAAGAGACATGTTGGATGTTGTTCTCCACAGATCTGTAAGTTTTATGTTTATTTTATTGCTTATATCATCATCATCATATCAGACCCAAACATTCCTTAAAACTGGTGGAATAGTTGGTGGAAGAGATGACCACAGACAATCAGATCATGTCTCTGTAGACCTCCTGCATGCTTCTAAGCAAAGGCTAAAGCAAGAGGAAGTGGTGACACAAACAATAAAGTACTGGACACCCTCACTTCTACTCTGAAGTGGACAGAGCACACAAGCGCTGCCATTAAAAATGTCCGTCAGCACGTTCATTTTTTAAGGCACCTGGAAAAAGCTGCTTTGGCTGTCCACTTCAATCTTGAACTGTTTCTATAGGTGAGCTTTAGAATATGTCCTCACCTGGTCATCGTATCCTGATGTGGCATATGCTCATTACAGAAGAGATTTCCACTGAGATTGGTGAAGACTGCACAAAAAAATCACAGGCACATAGTTAACAATCCATGCAGGACTTCACTTCACTCAGTGTGTGAGAAAGGTGGGTCAAGTCATGAAAGACCACAGTTATTCAACTTAATTACTTTTCTCTTTTCTGTCTTCAGGTAAAAGATCAATCAGCACATTCAGCAACTTCTACTCAAATGCTAATGACTCTCCCATGTAACAAAAATAAGCATAGAGTATATCTCTTTGGATTCATGCTGTCACAGCCTAAAACATTAATAAATCCATTGTATAACATTTAACCATTAACTGTTTCAAGGTTGATTTATCTATAGTGTATTAGTCGTTATAGAGAGGTTTTTGAAGAGGAATGTTTAGGTGGACTCTCCAATGTGCCATTTTGGCACACCTGTACCATCTGAGGTTTCTGATATACCAAACTATAGAACTTTATTTGATTTATCTAACTATAGGTGTTCATTCCATCCAAATATAACTGTTTGGAGTTTGTTTTGGAAAACCTCATCTCCCTCTCCACATCCCTCTCCACACCTCATTCATATAAAACCTACACAATTATGTTTGACTCCATCTAGATCATATTTATTACAAGTAATCTGAAATGAGTAAATATGTGCGAATTTAGAACACACAATACTAGAAATATAAATGAATAGTTCATGAAAAATGAAAAATACAATGAAAATTAAAGTGATATTGCAACAAAACCCAAAAACTTGAACAGCGAATTCAAATATAAAATAATAAAAAGATATGATGCACATTTACAAATAGTGCAACGGCACAAAAACTGTGAATTACAGTGTGCGTCATGCCACAGCTGGAAGCGCTTCCAGTTTGATGTGAGGCATAAGAGGTACACTGCACTTCTGTGAATAAACAGATTAATAGTAACTATGGAATAAAAACTAATCCATAACTAAAGAGTGTTTACATACCTCTCAGATAATATAAGGTATTCCTGATCACGATTCAGATGAGGACTTGACTGGAAACACACCCAAATGGCATCCACTGTCATTTGTCAATATATCCAGCACTTCTAGTGTCATGTATATATAGTATCTTCTTCCATTTTCAATATAAAAAAAAAAAACCCTGAAAAAGCTGAAAAACACGATTGAATTCTGTAGATAACTGCGTCATTGCCCTCTTATGTATTCAAAGGGACTGGGTATATTACGCATTGTGATTTCTTAGGAACCCACTGGCCAATTTGGATGATTTACACATCTATGTAGATATCACAGCCAATATTTACGTTGAAATGCTAATGTTCTATAGAAATGTTACAGCCAATTTTTTTTGTCTGAGGTGCTGGCCAATTTTGGAAGCCACTCCCGGAAACAGAAAGGAGACGAAATATGGTGCTATCTAGTGAGACAGACAAGGAATTACGAGAAACAAGTGGAGTTTTGTACTGGAATATTATTTATGATGGCGAAACAGCAAAAGTGAGGGCAAAATCAGTGTTATGGCTGTACAAAAGTGCAGCAGTTTTTTGCTTTGGGTTCAATGAGTTTTTCGTCCTTATACTGTTGGAATCTGCAGAATCTCAGCTTTCAGGCCACATCATGTTTTTGTAACATGTAGTAGCCGGTTGCTTGCATCAGTTTTGTGGCATACGCAATGTTTATGTACACAAGCCAGGCATAACATTATGACCACCTGCCTAATATTGTGTTGGTTCCCCTTTTGCTGCCAAAACAGCCCTGACCCGTCAAGGCATGGACTCCACTAGATTCCTGTGGTATCTGGCACCAAGATGTTTGCTGTGGTGGGGCCTCCATGGATTGGACTTGTCTGTCCAGCACATCCCACAGATGCCTGATTGGATTTAGATCTGGGTATTTTGGAGGCCAAGTCAACACCTCAAACTCATTGTTGTGCTCATCAAACCATTCCTGAACCATTTTTGTTTTGTGGCATGGTGCATTATCTTGCTGAAACAGGCAACAGCCATCAGGGAATACCATTTCCATGAAAGTGTGTACATGGTCTGCAGCAATGCTTTGGTAGGGGGTACATGTCAAAGTAACATCCACATGGATGGCAGGACCCAAGATTTCCCAGCAGAACATTGTCCAAAGCATGACATTGCCTCTGCTGGCTTGCCTTCTTCCCATAGTGCATCGTTGTGTCATGTGTTCCCCAGGTAAGCGATGCACACACACCTCGCCATCCACGTGATATAAAAGAAAACATAGTTCATCAGACCAGGGCACCTTCTTCCATTTCGCTGGGGTCCAGTTCTGATGTTCACATGCCCATTCTTGGCACTTTCGGCAGTGCACAGGGGTCAGCATGGGCACCCTGACTGGTCTGCAGCCATGCAGCCCCATACACAACAAACGCACTGTATATTCTGACATCTTTCTATCAGAACCAGCATTAACTTCTTCAGCAATTTGAGCAACAGTAGCTCGTCTGTTGGATCGGACCACACTGGCCAGCCTTCGCTCCCCATGTGCATCAATGAGCCTTGGCCGCCCAAGACCCTGTTGCTGGTTCACCACTGTTCCTTCCTTGGTGACAACAGCAAGTTTGAGGTGTTGACCTGGTCTCCAAATTCCCCAGATCTCAATCCAATCGAGCATCTGGGTGATGTGCTGGGTAAACAAGTCTGATTCATGGAGGCCCTACCTCGCAACTTAGAGGACTTAAAGGATCTGCTGCTAACATTTTGGAGTCAGATACCACAGCACACCATCAGGGATCTCGTGGAGTCCATACCTCAACGGGTCAGGGCTGTTTTGGCAGCAAAAGGACCAACACAATATTAGGCAGGCGGTCATAATGCTATGCCTGATCAATGTATATCCCATCCACTAGCAGGTACCATGATGAAGTGAATAACACTGATTATCTCCTCACCTGTCAGTGGTCATAATGTTATGCCTGAACAGTGTATTTTTTCTGTTTGTTCATTTAGCTGCTTGGTTGTTGGAATTGTGTTTTGTTTAGATGGAAATTGTCTTTGGAGTCTTACAGCTGAGCTTCATCCCATTCTTCTGTTATGCTGCCTGTTTAGATTAGACATTCAGGCTCTGTATGCTTAAGAAAGGATTTATAATTTCTGCCCTTATGAACAGGTTGTGTTGTAAAAAAGCATTTGCCTCCTTTATGATGTCTAATAGTTTGCATATTAGTCACACTAATGTGCACACTCTGGTGCAGTTAAAAGAAATTCTGAAAAGGTAGATATGAGAGAAAGTTATTGGAATATATCAGTATGGAAACTACTTCAAGTCTCTGGGAATCCTGGTGACTTGACCTAGATGACTTGTTGAATTGTTTTGCTCTCTACCAGAAAATCCTGAGGGGGAATGCCTGGCAATTAGTCTATGATCTAAAGCTTATTCACAATTGAAACAAGACAATAATAATAATAATGATAATTCACAAACTGTTATAAAAATATTCAAATATACATAAATATACAGACGACTATAATAATAATAATAATAATAATAATAATAATAATAATAATAATAATAATAATAATATGTAATCTGATTATAAAAGCTATTGCATTATAATGTCCTTGCATTATTGCAAATTCCCAAATGATATAGGAAAATTCCTAAAGATGCATTGTCTATTTTGTGTTCTGAGTGCTACTGGGAGCAGTGCTGGTTGTACAGTCTCACAGCAGCAGGGAGGAATGACCTGCAGTACTGCTCCCTCACACACTTGGGGTAAAGTAGCCTGCCACTATAGAAGCTGCGCAGTGTCATCAGAGTCTCATGCATGGGGTGAGAGTGCAGAATTCTTTCAGCTGTGTGATGTTTGGGGGGTTTATTGCATGCAAATCACCCCACAGGATCTCAATAGGATCTCAATTAGATCTGGGCTTTGACTTGGCCATTCCAGAAGTCTCCATTTTTTACTTTTCAGCCAGTCCTTGGTGGATTTACTGGTATGTTTTGGGTCATTGTCATGTTGCAAGGTTCAGTTCCGTTTTATCTTCAATTTTTGACAGATGGTCTTACATGTTCCTCAAGCACCTTCTGATCTTCTTCTTCTTTCGGCTTTTCCCTTCAGGGGTCGCCACAGCGAATCATCTCTCTCGACCTATCCCTATCTTCTGCAACCTCAACACTTGCACCCACTAGCTTCATATCCTCATTATTCCATCCATATACCTCCTCTTTGGCCTTCCTCTTTGCCTCCTGCCTGGCAGCTCCATGTCCAACATTCTCCTACCAATATACTCACTCTCCCTCCTCTGAACATGTCCAAACCATCTTAATCTGGCCTCCCTAACTTTGTCCCCCAAACGTCCAACATGAACTGTCCCTCTGATGTACTCGTTCCCCTCAAGCAACTTCTGATACAATGTAGAATTCATAATGGATTCTATGATGGTGAGCTGGCCAGATCCTGCTTTAGCAAAGCATCCCCAAACCATAACATTTCCACCTCCATGTTTCATAGTTGGTATGAGGTTCATTTGCTGAAATGCTCTATTTGGTTTACGCCAAACATGCCCTTTTATGGTGTACAAATAATTACATTTTAGACTCATCTGTCCGAAGTACATTATTCCAGAAGTCTTGGCCTTTGTCTCTGTGTTCTTTGGGAAACTTCAGTCTCGCCCTCATGTTTTTTTCAGACAGCAAAGGTTTCCTTCTTGCACACCTCCCATAATAATTAAAGTTGTGTAGTCTCTTTCTGATTGTAGATTCATGCACTTTGGCATAAACTGTATAAAAAGCTTACAAATTTTAGGGTTTTTGGAGACGTTTTTAAGCATCTTGCGGTCTGCTTTTGGGGTGAATTTGCTTGGATGGCTTGACCTGGCCATGTTGGCAGTTGTTTTAAATGTTCTCCACTTGTAAATGATTTTCTGGACAATGGAATGGCTGATTACAAATTCTTCTGAGAACTTTTTATATCCCTTACCAGACTCATAAGCATCAACAATCTTCTTTCTGAAGACCTCAGAAAGCTCTTTGGCTCTCACCATGATGATACCTCTCACTTCAACAATTAAGAGCAAACCAAACTAAATGTCTGAGGATTAAATAAGGCAAGCATCCATAAAAATGCTCTGTAACAATGTTCTAATAATTTGCACCTGATGTCATACACCTGAAGGTAATTTTGTCCATTTTAAGTACAAATAAATGTGGTGATGTCCTTACTTTTAAAAAAAATACATTTTACAAATCATTTGAAAAAAGATTTTCTTTGGGTTTTATTTGTTTAGTTATATTACTTGAATCTTTCAATGTTGTTAAAATGAAGATCAAATGCCCATATGTTTAAATATGTTAAAAAAAAAAAAACAGGCTTTCATGGGGTGTCTTAATTTTTTCACATGACTGTATGTTAGGTAGTGGAGTACACCTTAATGATAAGCCTGAAACAGGGGAGAGTGCCACAACTGTGGAAAACATTTTGCATGGTTTTGGTGCCCAAGACGCCACACCCCAAGGACTTCAACCACTACAGGCTTGTAATTACATCTCACCTGATGAAGATTTGGAAGAAGCTGGTTCTTGTTCATGTCTGCCATCTGGTTAGCCCATCAGTGGTCTCACTCCAGTTTGCATACCAGCCTGGCTTTGGGGTGAATAGTGCAGTCACCTTCTTCCTATACAGGGCCCTTTATCACCTGGACAAGCCTGGAAGCACTATGAGAATCATGTTTTTTTATTTTTCAAGTGCTTTCAACACTATACAGTGTGTGCTTCTGAGAGGCAAGCTGGAGCACACTGTATGGACCATTTTGGATAGTAGACAATCTTAAAGTATGTGCGGGCTCAGAATTGTGTGTCTGACATGGTAGTTTGCAGTATGGGGGCCCTGCAGGGAACAGTATTGGATCCCTTCATCTGTCAGTTTTTTATGCGGTTGTCTGCTAGGGCAGTGGCTCACTGCTGCAGACAGGAAGAGACTGGATAAAATCATAAGGAAGGCCAGCTCTGTCCTAGGATGAACTCTCGACCCAGAGCAGGTGGTGAGAGAAAGGAGGATGATAACCAAGCTATAATGTATGTTGGAGAACAACTCTCACCCCATGCATGAGACTCTGATGACACTGGGCAGCTTCTATAGTAGCAGGGTACTTTACCCCAAGTGTGTGCGGGAGCGGTACTGTGGGTCATTCCTCATGGGCCTTGGTCATGGACATACAAAATAACCCAACTGTCAGTCTAAAAGAGCGCCAAAAGTCCTGTGCAGAGATGGGAGAACATGTTGAATGGACAACCATCTCTGTGCACTCCATGAATCAGGCCTTCATGGCAGAGTAACAAGATGGAAGCTTATGTTGAGTGGCATAGGGCTGTGGCAAAATCGGGAAAAAGATTCTTTGCCCTGATAATACCATTGCTTCAGTGAAACAAGGTGATGGCAGCAACAAACTATAGGGTGCTTCAAAGGGAGACTGTTAAGATTTAATGGATGGGTGAATTCAGCCAAATTGAGCAATGTCCATGAAGAAAACCTCCTCCAGAGAACATGTAAACTCAGACTGGGGCAACAGTTCACCTTTCAATACAACAATGACTGCCAAAACAATACTGGGGTCCAAGTCTTTGAATGTCATTGAGTGGCTTAGCCAAAGCACAGACTTCAATCAAAGTTTCCAACCCATCCAATCCAAGCTTTTGAGAGATCTACCTAAAAGAATTAAACTGCCCAAATTAAACTGCCCAAATTCATTTGTGCAAAGCCTGTAGAGACATATCCAAGAAGACTTGCAGCATGAATTGCTGACAAAGAGGCCTCTAAAAAGTTTATTGAATAAAGGGTCTGAATACTTTTTTTAATAAGAGACTTCAGTTTTTGATTTTTAATTAATTTTTAATTAAAACTCTCTCAAAACATGTTTTCACTTCTTCATTATGGCTGATTAAGTGTGGATTGATGGATAAAAAAGGCATTTATATACATTCTAAATCAAATCCACCATACATTATAGCTGTTCCAAATGTGGTGAGTCTGTGCACATGATATCTTTAGATTCCTGACAGGAGTGGAACCCAAGTAGTATTTTGCAGTTGTAGCAGACCATCCAAGGTTCAATGTTTTGTGCATAGTGAGATGCTATTCTGCTCACCATGGATGTAAGAAGAAGAAGAAGCCTTTATTATGGCCACACATTACATTAAAGCACGGTGGAATTCTTTTCTTTGCATATCCTAGATTTTTAAAAGTTGGGGTCAGATTGCATGGTCAGCCATGGTACGGCACCTGTGGACCAGGGAGGGTCCAGCAGTGGCAGCTTGACGTTGCTGGGGCTTGAACCCCAATCTCACTCAAACAGGACTGTTAAAGATTTTTTTTTTTTAAATCACCTGGTCTTTTTAAAAACAAAACAAACAAAAAAACACCCCCACTGAATCTGTCTCGGATTCTTGTTCTTGACTACCTCCTGCAGACCCTCCACACACAGGATGTTTTTTGTTTGTTGCACCATTGTATTGTGAACTTTGGTGTCAAAATTTAAGAAGATCAGCAGTTTCTGAAAAACCAACCAGCCCATCTGACACCAACAACCATGCTACAGTTAACCAAGCTGAGCTGGCAAAAAAAATAGATGAAGCATTCCTTATCAGTTCGGTGTAAACAGGCATGTATGGTTATAGAGTAAACAGCAGTGATCTGTAAACTAGGAATAATTAAAGGGCTGTATTTGCAGCAAATTGTCCATCTATAGACTGTATGGATTGGGTTCAATTAAAATTCAACAGTGCTTGCTTAGTACAATAACCTTTATTTGCTTGCTTATTTCAAAAATGCAAGAAAAAATGATTTCCAATTA
The DNA here is from genome assembly GCA_033459395.1 of Hemibagrus guttatus. Taxonomy (NCBI): domain Eukaryota; kingdom Metazoa; phylum Chordata; class Actinopteri; order Siluriformes; family Bagridae; genus Hemibagrus; species Hemibagrus guttatus. The sequence continues at coordinate 5,303,816 of JAUCMX010000017.1, read as the reverse complement.
ACCTGTTCTCAACTATGCCTAAAATCTTTCAGTAGCAGATTGTTTTAGCTATCTGAAAAGGATGTTGGATAAAATGTATATTCTTTATGTGACAGTGAGAAATTGGAGCCAGTATCTACAATTTACATGAAAAGAAAAAGGACGGCTGAGGCTGTGTTAGACAACCTATCACATGGTGTAAATGCAATAACAGTATTTAGTTTTAATTGTATTAAGGAAATAAATTATTTGGAGAGAAACTCATGGTTGCACCACAGCTGATTTATGTGAACAAAATTAAAGTGCTAAATTAAAATCCTTTTTATATTTTAAATTCGGACCTTGCAAAATCCTTATACATTAATAGACCATACACAAATATTAAAACGAGTAGTGTGGTGCTGTGTGTGTGTGTGTGTGTGTGTGTGTGTGTGTGTGTGTGTGTGTGTGTGTGTGTGTGTGTGTGTGTGTGAGATCAGAGGAGGACACCAGCAAATAGTTATAGTTCCCCATGGACCAGACAATGCCCTGCTGTTGGACCAGAGTGCTGTTGTTCTGCTTTATTCTGGAGCTTGTTTTCCTCTTTTGGTTATAGGGGATTTCTGTACTTTAGACTTAACCTCCTCCACCCTCCATTTGTCAGGCATCTCTCTTCTCTTAGGGTGGAGAAAAGGAATGGAAACGAAGAATGGGGAGTGGAAGAGACAGAGTGTTAGGACAATCAGACAGCCCAGATAGGATGTGAAGTTCTGCTGCCCTCTGGGTGTGCCTGCTTGGTCACAAAACACACACAGATACACACACACACACACACACACACACACACACACACACATTCTCTCTCTCTTACTCACTCACAGACATAACCTGTGTGCCTGTGTGGGAATGAGGGCTAATGTATTCTTAATAAAGAAGCTGTAGGAAAGAACAGAGCTATGTTATTACTGATTTAGATGAGATATAAAAAAGGTGATTGCAGTAGTTTCTCCAGCCTGTTTAATCAAACTCTTTAGATGTTAGAAGAGATAGCTTGTGGTTTTGATGAGCCAATGCTGCCATCAGGGGTTTTTTGTTGCATAGTATCCGGCTGACCATCTAGATCGTGGAAAGCCACCTTGTGAGAATGTCTTACACTAGTGACTCTTCGCCCAGGCCATGAGCAATTAAGGTCATATCATATTAGACAGGCTATGTTTGAAATGTCCAACTAATTTACATTTCACTAAAATGCTATCAAAGCCACCTTCATGAAGAGCCATGACGATTGCCTTCTGTATGATGTGTGCTATACATGGCATATGCTCGAAAGGAAGCAATCTAGATGCAGCGATCATGTTTCTTGCTCTGTCTGTACCAACAGTAGTGATTTTGCTTTCTATCTCCCACTCCTTTGCCACTTTTATAAACTGTTTGGCGCAGGCCTCAGCAAAATGCCTTTCTTCGCTTTCAAGCACAGTTAATGCAAATGAATGCACATGCCAGTCTTGAGATGCGCAGTTGTACCTAAGTAATTATGCTGGCTTACCGATATCCAGTGGTCCCCTGTCAAAGCAACACTCTTTGTTTGTGATAGCAGCTCTACTTTGAATATCTTTTTGTTAATGTACAGTTCACAAATCCTGGACGTGATTATTGATCTTAACAGTAGCCCGAACGATGGGTCGAAGTGGCAGTCCTGACCACTTTTTTCAGGCCCTGGTCAACAACGATGCTGACTGGACGGCAGTCCTTGGCAATCCACTTTGCTATGGAAGTAGTAAGCCTGGCTGATGTTTGTCTACTCACACACCATACACACTGATTCAGTGTGGGTTGTTGCACACTACTCGTCTGTTTGCTAGTAGAACCTGTGATGTGTTTTGGTTTTAAATTATATTTTAAACTCGATGAGCTTCAATGGTAGGACAGTTCTTCGTTACAGTGTATGCACACAACTTTACATTAACATATGCAAATGACGTTAATGACACACCTTTGTGTGTTTCAGTCATTTATTTGAGATAAGGATTTTGTATTAATCGCATGTATTAACGTTGACAGCTCTAATATATACACATACAGTTGTGCTCAAAAGTTTGCAAGTTTACCTTGGGAGAATTTGCAAGATGTGTACAATTTTTAAAAGAAAGCATGAGTGAGAAGGCAAAGCAAATTTATTTTATTTCTTATAGGACTCAAGTTCATATGTAAGGCATAACAGAAGTCAAACAAAGGCACAATGATGAAACAAAATATGACAATAAAGAAAATGAGGAAATAATCCATGTAAAGTTTGCATACCTTTAGTTCTTAAAATCGTGTATTGCCCCCATTAGCATCAATGATGGCATGCAGTCTTTTGAAATAACTGTGCATGAGGTCCTTAATTCTCTCAGGTGGTATAGGTTGCCCATTCTTCTTGGCAAAATGCTTCCAGTTCCTGTAAATTTTTTGGTTGTCTTTCACAAACTGTACATTTAATATCTTCCCAAAGTGTCTCAATGATACTGAGGTCAGGAGACTGTGGTGGCCACTCCAGAACCTTCACCTTTTTTTGCTATAGCCAGTGGAGGGTCACCTTGGCCTTGTGCTTTGGCTCATTGGGCAGTGGTGGCTCAAGTGGTTAAGGCTCTGGGTTGTTGATCAGAGGATCGGTGTTCAAGCCCCAGCACCACCAAGCTCCACTGTTAAGCAATTGAGCAAGGCCCTTAACCCTTTCTGCTCTAGGCATGCTGTATCATAGCTGCCTCTGTGCTCTGACCCAAACTCAGCTGGGATATGCAAAGAAAAGAATTTTGTTTGCAATTTCCACTGTGCTGTAATGTATGTGTGGTGATAATAAAAGCTTCTTGTCATGTTGGAACATCCAAGAGTGTCCCATGCGCAGCTTTCATGCTGTAGAATGCAAATTGTCTGCCAGTATTTTCTGATAACCATCTCGCCATCAATTTTGACTAACTTCCCTGTGCCACTGGAGCTCACACAGCCCCAACACATAAGAGATCCACCACCATGCTTTACAGTGGGTATTAGTAGTGACTTAGTATCAACAGAACCTCTTATTTTCCACCTCTTTATCAGAGTTTGAACAGTACTGACTAGCATTTTCAAGTGTTGAGATATCTTTTTATATCTTTTTCCTGCTTTATAAAGTTCAACTACCATATTACGCAGGTCCATTGGCAGTTCTTTTGTCTTCCCCATGGTGCAGTATCCAGCCAAGTCACTGCATTAGGTAGGTGGGACATGTCAAAGTAACATCCACATGAATGGCAGGACCCAAGATTTCCCAGCAGAACATTGCCCGAAGCATGGCACTGCCTCTGCCGGCTTGCTTTCTTTCCATAGTGCATCATGGTGCCACTGTTCACCCCTGGTAAGCAACGCACATGCACCCGGCCATCCACATGATGTAAAAGAAAACATGATTCATCCGACCAGGACAGCTTCTTCCATTGCTTCGTGGTCCAGTTCTGATGCTCACATGCTCATTGTTGGGGCTTTCCATGTTGCACAGGGGTCAGCATGGGCACCCTGACTGGTCTGCGGCTATGCAGCTCCATATGTAACAAACTGTGATGCACTGTGTATTCTGACAACTTTCAATCAGAGCCAGCATTAACTTCTTCAGCAATTTGATCAACAGTAGTTCGTCTGTTCAGACCACACTGGCCAGCCAATGCTCCAAATCAAATCTTCCCCTCGAACATTTTATTTATTCTTCCTGCTCTCTGTGACAAGTATAACTAATTCACTGTTTAAAATTAATTAGTTGGTTATTTTTATTATTTTCTTTATTATTTCTTTATAGATTTATTTATTTTTTTGATATATATATATATATACTCAGGCGTCATTGGGCATCAAGGCAGGATACACCCTGGACGGAGTGCCAACCCATCGCAGGGCACACACACACTCTCATTCACTCACACTATCACACACTACGGACCCAACCCTGGAGGTGTGAGGCAAACGTACCCCTATATATATAATATATATATATATATATATATATATATATATATATATATATATATATATATATATATATATAATATGCATATATATATATATATATATATATATATATATATATGCATATATATATATATATATATATATATATATATATATATATATATATATATATATATGTATATATATATATATATATATATATATATATGTGTATATATATATACATATATATATATATATATATATATATATATATATATATATATATATATATATATATATATATATACATATATATATATATATATATATATATATATATATATATATATATATTTGCTGTATTGATTATGATCAATGGATGGTCTCAAGGATAGTAAGAAGTGTGTGTTGTGCGGGGCTTAGGTTTGTCTTCTGCTGTGCATGACAATGACATGTTAGTAAATGCTGCATTCGTTGTGCCTTTTTAGTGGTAATTTGCAATGATGTGATATCATACCTCGAAAAACCTGCATGAAAGTGTGCCTTTTGTTTGCTTTGTCACATAAAAATTATGAAAAGTTACTTGTTAGTTAGGTCTTGTTAGTTATTGATACTGTTCTACTATAGTGAACAATTCATTTAACATTTTGGACTGAAATTGCAGTACAGCAACAACAGGTGGACAATAGTGAGTATAGTTAGCAACAAGCTAGCAAGTGTGAGAACTTTAAAGTGTGCATGGCCATACCGATTTGATGTCCTCATTTTTTTTATAGAATAGAACATTAAAGGTTATGACTTAAAACAACATTAATTTTCACAGTGTGCACAGCCATACTGATTTGATGTCAGACTATAAACAGTGTACTAACTGGTAATTGAGAAGACTCCTGCAAGTTAACAAGTTTAAAGTTGATAAGATATTTTCTGTGCTTTTTATTGACTGGAGGTTCAACATTCAACAGGGGACTGATGGACGGATGAATGGAAGGATGGATGGATAAATGCTAGGTGGGGTGGGCTGCCATTAGATGCCAAGGTTTTACAGATTTGTTCATATGCATTTAATTTGCTCCACATAGCCTCTTCTCTGAGCTGCTTTTCTCTCTCTGTTTCTCTCTCTCAGTCTTGCACACCCTGTTGCCCCCAAACCTCATCTTCTATTTCTAGATCAGTTAGTGTCAGTCACATTAACCTTGTATAAAGTTATATTGGGAGTCCAGCACATTACACACACACACACTCTCACACACACACACACACACACACACACACACACACACACACACACACACACACACACACAGAGTATTATTTGTTTTTGTGAGGGAAGTCAGATTCAGCTTTGTTTATGAACATTTTTACCAATTTTTTTTATTTTTTTTATTTTTTTTTTTAAAGCTGATGAAATCTAGTTGCCATGGTGCTTCATTGACCAATTGGTGAACTGGAGAATGTGTATGGACATTATGAGTATTGTTACCATTAATCTGACAATTGCTTAACATAAATGAAGGTGCTGGGCTTGATTTTATTTTCATGGAACAGGAATCAACAGAGTATGACTGTAAAACAAATAAAATGGAAATAATTTTAAACTGCAGCGATTAAGTAAAAGTCTTTTACCATATAAGAGGTAGTTTAGATGAAAGATCTGACTCTCTACAGTCCCAAGTCTTCATGTGTCCCTCTTTAGAGACTGAGCCAATGTTAATGAGAGTTTCTCTCTATTGACAAACTGCTGATTTCCCTGATTTCTGCTGTTTTTCTTCCCTGGTCTCTATGTTGTTTATTGTTGCAGATGTTGCAAATAATACAGGAATATAGGAGAAACACTACATGATGATTCAGAATACTGTATACTTGAACCGGACACACACACACACACACACACACACACACACACACACACACACACACACACACACACACAGATAGTAAGCACATAGTATCTGTGTGTGTGTGTGTGTGTGTGTGTGTGTGTGTGTGTATGTGTGTGTGTGTGTGTGTGTGTCCGGTTCAACTATTCAACTCCAAATGTGTCAATTCTATAAATAAAGAAAAATGAAGAAAGTTCAGTGTTTCTACTGTATGTAATGATTTTGGTTATTACAAATACGTATTTGTAATAACCAAAATCATTACATACGAATACATTACGATTCACAGGTCACTATGGACACACATATTCACACACTCATACATCTAGGGGCAATTTAGTGTACACAATCTGCCTATATTTGACAGTGGAAAGAAATCTGAGAGCCCAGAAGAAACCCACACAAATATGAGGAGAATATATTAATCTCTGCACAGACAGTAACCCAAGTACAGGATTGTACCAGGGATATAGGAGGGGGGATGGATGGATGGATGGAATTTTGTTGATCCTTGAGGCGAATTTTACGAATGCTACCCGTACCTTTTATATTTTGAGTGGCTGAAATTGGGTTTAGGGTTATTTTTTACACTACAGCTACAGGCCCTCTCTGCTAAAATGCATTAACTGCCCAAATTATCTTGAGCTCGGCTTTTCCCAAACCTTACCCCTACAATGCTCCATCACCTCCCCACCACCAGGTTCTTCATCTCAAATATTAGGTCCTTAAACCCTCTGCTATTACCTGTGCCTCCCTTTCGTTACTCCTGCTTCCTTCTTTTTTCCCTTTCTAGCATTCAGGGATTTGTTTTGATTTTTTTTTTCTTCCTTCTGCCTACCTCTCTCCATGGAGGCTGTGACCCAGCTCGGAGAGAGAGAGGGAGGGAGCGAGAGAGAGAAATAACAATTTCTTTTTTACTTACAATCCTCCCTCCTCTCACTTCACTCTGTGATTTTTATTTCTCCCTCCCACACTGCTTTTAAATTGCCTTTGAATTCCTGAGCTTTTTCAGTTTCACTCCCTCCTGCACTGGAAATTACTTCTTACCCTTTCAAAGTTTGTGTGCAAGTAAGACCTTCCCTCCCCCTGTCATGGACAGTGGACATGCACATTTACACACACACACACACACACACACACACACACACACACACACACACACACACACACACACACACACACCACAGACAGACAGACACACATACATATGTAAGATACCTGCTCTTATCTATCATTGTATATTGTGTGTCTGTTGGAAACTGCCCTAGTCTTCAGGCAGACATGCTCAGTGTGGACAATGCATTAAAACATCCTCACACAGACACAAACATAATAAGCTCTTGCTTATTGGATACATTCATGTAGTTCATTTGTTATTCACATACATGCACTGACATACACATTCACACTACAAAATACATACAGATTCTGGAGGGCACCCACGCATGGCACACACACACACACACACACACACACACACACACACACACACACACACACAAAAAGCCATTGCCATGAGTCCGCCTATTTGTGTCTATTCTTAAAAGGGTGTTTTATTTAGCATAAATGTTGAAGCCAAGTGTGCCTGGCTGCCATGGTAACCAAATTAAACTGAGAATTTCTTTGCAAGGAGGCATCAAAATTATTCAGACCTCTCTTATGAGGGAGAGATATAACAATGGTCTCCTTTATTCTTTAAACTACTATTGTAATATGACTGTGTGGCATGATAATGAAACCATAGCTCTTTTAACCATTAAATATAATACTGATGAACAAAGGATAATCTTAAGAAAAATCCAACTAACTACAGATTTCTAAATACTCACTGTTCATAAGTGTGTCACTTTTCATTACATTAAAGATTATTGATATTAGTAGACAATATTAATAAAATATTATTAATAAAATAATGTCCCCAACCCACAGAGGAAGGTTGGACTCCTTGAATTTAATGAATTCTAACAATCCTGCACCCTTCCAGTCTAACTCCCCCATGTTTCTACTTTAATTAACTGTCCATGCCTGTGTATGCCTCTGTGTGTGCTTGTGCGTGTGCATGTGCGTGTTCGTGTGTGTGTGTGTGTATGAGTGAGCTTGTTTGCTATTGCTTCTTTCCTCTTTTTTGTTTCCTTAAATGATGCTCTGAAAGGGCATCAAGTACTCATTTAGCCATTTTATTGTACACTTTGTTCTAACAAATTTATTGTTGAAATGAAAAATGAAAAGATGTTTGAAAGTAAATCTACGTAGATACATACATAACATACTTTGTTTTTTAACTCTAAGTAGTCTAGGCACTCAGTTCATCAGCACCATTTAAAACATATATTTACACATATTTAGTGTGAATGAATTAACCAATGTAAAAAAAATAGTTGCTTCAAAAAAACCCCTTTGCTATATAGTAATCAAATACAGACATTCCTCTACAGAACCTTTAAATCTCTGCAATAAATTCTATTTCTTGTACATTATAAGCTGATTCACACTTTACAGCAAATAATTATTATTTATGTTTACACTATACAGCATGTCTTACAGTGTCTGCTGCACTTGATGTAAATCACACTAACATCTGAAATTAGACTCAACAAAAACAGTACAAATATGAAAATTCACAAAATCCAGAGTCAGTGGGAGACAGGTTCTCTAAATCTTTGCATAAGACAAACCAATAAAAACACTTAAAACAAAAATTTACATAATCTTCATGTGTTTCTTCATTCACACTTGATTTGGTTGATGAATGCCAATCACCAGTAAATTACACTTGCATGACACCACTTATTTGCATTTGATGATGCATAGCTCACACAGCTGAAATGAAAGTAAACAGAGAGGAAGTGTTAGAAGTGAAAGTTATTTTTATTATATCTATCTATCTATCTATAACCCATGAGGGGCATTGGTGGCTCAGTAGTAGGTTTCTCCCCTGTCATGCAGAAGGCCTGGGTTCGATTCCCAGCCAATGCCTCAACCCCAGCCACTGGATACAGTGCCGGTCCCAAGCCTGGAAAAATGGGAGGGCTGCGTCAGGAAGGTCATCCGGCGTAAAACGTTTGCCAAGCTGTTGTGCGGACCAGTTGGTCCGCTGTGGCGACACTGAACAGGGAGCAGCCGAAAGCAACTTCTTCTATCTATAACCCATGAACAAACCATAACCCATGCCAAATTTTGAATGTAAACTAAGGGAAAGGTGAAATAGTTGTGACTGAAGTGAGCTGATTGATTGATGGTGATAAGGGACACAAAGCTCCTCATGCAGGGGCACCACCCTTTTTATTCAAAGCCTAGTGTATTGCAGATAGTCAAAGTGCTTGGCTGCTAGAGGATGAAGAAATTTTAGGCAAGTGCATGTATGGCATAAAAGAGCTGCATGTTTTGAATGCAAATTCCTATTTATACAAGCATAATACTTATTCACTAGGATATAATGATTAATGATTACTATGATTAATTTCTAAATTTTATCATAATTGGTAATCCAGTACAATTTACTGAATGTTACTAATGATGTTTTCAGTTTTACTGATGTAATTCTAATGTAATTTGTCATGACATCTCCATCGGTTGGATTTTACAGTTTTGTACATTTATTTGGATAAATTCATTCCAAATGCAGATTTTGAATGAACTGTTTATACCACTTGTCAAACTCAAGGACCCACACATTTTGCATGAGGTGAAAAGAAAACAGTGTGGCAAAAATGGAGGCGGAAAAAAAAAGAGCACCAGTTGTTTAAAGTGTCCTGGCCGATGTGCTGTAAGTGTTGTATAGAGCTAAAAGATAGCTATGAGAAAAATGGAGCTCATACAAAAGCCAGCTTTTATTTCACTGGAAATATCATATTGGTTCTTGCACATCGTTTACCTCATAAGAGTGAAATACTGAGATGGATGCAGAGTTCATTGAGTTGTTTTATTAGAATGGCAGGCAGGCAGATCCAAAATGTTAAACAGGTTTATTATCTCTGGGCCATACACCTCTTGGAAAAATGAACAAGCATTATTTGAGGTCCCAAGGCAGGCATTATCTAGCCTGTTGGCTCTTCCCAGAGGAGCAGGGAAGCAGACATAATCATGAGGCAGTGGGTTGAGGACATCCTTGCTGGAGTCAGTAGACGTAGTGCCATTGTCCTTGCCGGACATGGGAGGCCATGCTATCTTCTTAAGCAGTCTGTAGGAGGCTGTGCCATTTGGCCTCTGAGACAAGCTCTGCAGGGTAGGCCACCCTGTTGGCCTTTGGCTGGAGCATACTTTGGGAGGTCATATCGTCAGCAACTGGAGGGAGCCCAGCAGGGGAGACTTTCCTGTCTGCCTGTAGCTGGAGCTTAGCTGGGAAAGCCACCTTGCTAGCCCTGGAGGAAGCCCAGCAGGGTAGGACACCTGCAAACACACACCAAAAGTACTTGGGTATAGTGGAAAAATAGTTAGGCATAATGGAAAAAGCATATACAAAGCATATAGTTTGCAATGAGCAAAGGAACATAAGAGTGTACATACACAACTTTTCAATGGGCAAACTGAAAACAGGTTATATATTTTATTATATAAAGTATTTTTTTATTAATTATTATTATTATTATTATTATTATTATTATTATTATTATTATTATATATTATTCATATATATATAAGAATAGTCAGGAAACATGAGGCAACCACTTTAAATACAAGGGTGGAGATAAGACATAAAGCAAAACAAAACATGCCTGACAAAGAAAACAAAGGAAGTGTACGCAGTAGCACTGCAAGCTGTTATGCATGCTGAGCGCCTCTGCTTACAGTGCTCGGCACTAGGGGAAAATCTGAAATCTGTGACTTTCTGTCAGCTGAGGTATTTGTTTATATTTATATTTTACATTTCATTTTATATTTTACAGCATATCCCAGACAGATCAGCACACCCTCCATTTCTTTTGTTATAATTGAATGGCTACAGTGGGGCAAAAAAGTATTCAGTCAGCCACCAATTGTGCAAGTTCTCCCACTTAAAAAGATGAGAGAGGCCTGTAATTTTCATCATAGGTACACTTCAACTATGAGAGACAGAATGAGAAAAAAAAATCAAGAAAATCACATTGTCTGATTTTTAAAGAATTTATTTGCAAGTTATGGTGGAAAATAAGTATTTGGTCAATAACAAAAGTTCATCTCAATACTTTGTTATATACCCTTTGTTGGCAATGACAGAGGTCAAACGTTTTCTGTAAGTCGCCACAAGGTTTTTACACACTGTTGCTGGTAGTTTGGCCCATTCCTCCATGCAGATCTCCTCTAGAGCAGTGATGTTTTGGGGCTGTCGCTGGGCAACACGGATTTTCAATTCCCTCCAAAGATTTTCTCTGGGGTTGAGATCTGGAGACTGGCTAGGCCACTCCAGGACCTTGAAATGCTTCTTACGAAGCCACTCCTTCGTTGCCCGGGCGGTGTGTTTGGGATCATTGTCATGCTGAAAGACCCAGCCACGTTTCATCTTCAATGCCCCTGCTGATGGAAGGAGGTTTTTACTCAAAATCTCACAATACATGGCCCCATTCATTCTTTCCTTTACACGGATCAGTCGTCCTGGTCCCTTTGCAGAAAAACAGCCCCAAAGCATGATGTTTCCACCCCCATGCTTCACAGTAGGTATGGTGTTCTTTGGATGCAACTCAGCATTCTTTCTCCTCCAAACACGACAAGTTGAGTTTTTACCAAAAAGTTCATTCTCCCAATCCTCTTCTGGATCATCCAAATGCTCTCTAGCAAACTTCAGACGGGCCCGGACATGTACTGGCTTAAGCAGGGGGACACGTCTGGCACTGCAGGATTTAAGTCCCTGGCGGCGTAGTGTATTACTGATGGTAGCCTTTGTTACTTTGGTTCCAGCTCTCTGCAGGTCATTCACTAGGTCCCCCCGTGTGGTTCTGGGATTTTTGCTCACCGTTCTTGTGATCATGGTGGCTTAGTGGTTAGCACGTTTGCCTCACACCTCCAGGGTGTGTGCCCTGCGATGCGTTGGCACTCCATCCAGGGTGTATCCTGCCTTGATGCCTGAGATAGGCACAGGCTCAAGAATAGTTTGGATAAGCGGTAGACAATGAATGAATAGCAAATTTCTTGTGTAAATGTTCCTACTAATTATTTAGTAATAAATGTATTTGTTTCCAGCTTGATAATTGAGGCCCATTATCCACTGGTAAACAGAAATATAGCCAAAAGCTTTCAGTCATCTTCTAATGTCAGCAGCAACGGTTTGGGGATAACTGTACACACAGCAATGGCTTTATTAAAGTTGATCAGAAACCTCCTTTATAAAGTCTTTCTACATTCTCACTAAATTTCTGACAAAATGCTGAACTTTACTGAGGTCTCTTCATGTCTTGACCACATTGTCAATCCAACTTATAAAGATTAAAATCTGTAACAGCTGTGTTCTCCTAAATCATAGATTTTTATTTCCAGTAGGTGTGTATCACGACCCAAATCATGAGGTCACAATCACATCACAGGTGCTGATTTTGTTTGTAATGTAATTTGTAATTAAAGTAATTTGTTTAATAATTCAGTTTACATGAATGACGTATATATGAATAAAATTTACATGGTTATTATTCTAGTTAACAGATTAATATGCTGTAACTGAATGTAACCAATCTGAATAGAGTAAATCAATTAAGGCCGATGAGATTTTTTTAAATTAATGTGGGCAGTGTTATTTTGATATTTTCATAATCAAATTATATGTTATATAAGTAATATTATTTTTAATAATAAAATGAATTGAATTAATTTCAAAATTGCAACCAGTTTTTTACTGATTGTAGTCTATTTATAATTGTGAGGCTGGATTTGTGGTGCAAGGGTGTTAAACTAAGATTAAGATGCACATGCAGGCTTTTCTTTATTTTAGTGCCTTTGATATTGATAACATTAGAAGATGAGCATATCTGCTTAACTGATGGATAATATATGTTCTGTTTCAGTGACCTAAACAACCTTAAGTTCAGGCAAACATAAATTAACAAATTAAATGCTTATTAACTTTACTGAGGTCACAGACTCTTCTTTTCACTCTTCATTAATGATCATACTTGGATGACTATTTTGAGAAGAAAAAATAAAAAGTTGTTAAAACGCAAGCAGAGCAATTAATATCATGAACACATTGACCATTCACATACTCCATGTATTTATGCTAAATCAGTAACTAAATCTTGCTCCCTGCACTCTCATAATTTAGTCAGAATGAATTAATCTGAACTGGCAAAAATCTTAATGTCCTTGAACCATTTTGGCTGTTGAATAAAAGTTCCAACTCAAAAAATGTCTATTATTTCTTTATGGCTACCACGTGCTAATCAATTCTTGAATGATGAGTGAAACAGGTCTAACAGATTTTGGATGCTTTCACAAAAATCAGGGTGCACCATACATTATTATTATTATTATTATTATTATTATTATTATTATTATTATTATTATTATTATTATTATTATTATTATTATTATTATTATTATTATTATTATTATTATTATTATTATTATTATTATTATTATTATTATTATTTTTTTATTGGGGCATTGCTGGCTCAGTGGTAGGTTTCTCGCCTGTCATGCGGAAGGCCGCGGTTCAATTCCCAGCCAATGCCTCACCCCCAGCCACTGGATACAGTGCCGGTCCCAAAAATGGGAGGGTTGTGTCAGGAAGGGCATCTGGCGTAAAACAATTGCCAAGTTGTTGTGCGGACCAGTTGGTCCGCTGTGGCGACCCCGAACAGGGAGCAGCTGAAAGCAACTTCTATTATTATTATTATTATTATTATTAAGATTTGGGGACCAAGCACCAAAAGTACCCTGTTGCTAGTCTGCCTTTTCTTCTTGTTCTACTGCCCTGACCAAATTTGGACCAGGTGCTGACAATGCTTTAGTGCCACTGTCAGGTCAAATTTGGGCTTAATTTGGAAGTATGTTTTTAGTCATAACTTTTGAACCATGTCAAAATGCAAAAGCCAGGCACCACTGGATTCCCTGGGTTGAGAAGAGATTTTTCCAGTTTTGTCCAATCCTAACCAAATTGGGCAAACACATCTTCAGAGTAGACAGAGTATATTTTGAATACTCCAAACGGTTTGCCTGTAGTGGTCCAATAAATGTGACAGGGAAGTTGCCAAACCGGACGTGAGGCTGTATCTCAGCAAAAAAAAAAAAAAACTTAGTATGAATTTCTGGACTATGCTGTGAGGCTATGTAACATTTTTCTTACTAGCACCACCTACTGGTCAAAAGTTATAATAACATTACAAATGTTTTGCTCACATCATTTACATTTCTGGCATTTAGCAGACACCCTTATCCAGAGTGACTTACATTTTTCATACAACTGAGCATTTTTTTGGGGTTAAGAGCCTTGCTCAGGGGCCCAGTAGTTGCAGCTTGGTGGACCTGGGATTTGAACACACAACCTTCCAATCAGTAGTCTAATGCCTTGACCACTAAGCTACCACATCCTTATACCTGTCTAAACATCAATGTAGCAAGACCACATGTAACAGCAGTAGTGGCAGCTGCAGCAGTAATTTCACCCTGCAGTCCATTTATTCATCTAGGTCTTTCCTCGTACTGCCACCACTGTCTGTGATCAAAACATTCGCATCATTCGAAACTACAAATCACTCTTGAATACCTTTTCCTAAAGTTATGTCTGGGTGTTAGCCCCCCAAAATGCTGCTTGCAGCTTTTGCTATGATGATGATGATTATAATTATACTCTCCACTGAAACAAATCATTCAGACCCAACTTAAGTCATGATGTGAAACTCCAGTACTTTTTTCCAATAATTCCTTGTGTTCATAAATAAAAAATCCTGAAGGAACAATTTAGCATTATCCACTTAATATGCTTTCTGCTAGTTCGCCTAATATGCAAATCTTAATTTTACTAACTAATCCTAGGATTTTTTACCTTTCTTCTGAGTCTGTCTACTCAGGAGGGATTGACTATAAATAATGGTCAAAAGCATCTGTAAACAATATGGACATAACACATCAATCAATTCTGATGAGGCAGATGCCTCTGATGCCTAATTTACATCTGTAACTGATTCCTTGCATGGATTTGGTCAGAATTGCATAGGCATACACAGGACTACATTCTGAGATCAAATGCAGAGTTGGGGAATGGTCAGATATAGGGGGCAGACCTAAGGTCAGATAACTCCTTCTCATGAACCGCGGAGCTGATTAAGATGAAATTTTGTATGCTGCATCTAAACTATATGGCAAAAATTATTTGGACATGTAACCATCAGGCTTATATGTTAGCCTTCCATACCATTCTCACAAAGTTGGAAGCACCCAATTATATAAGTTGTCGTGTTGTTGTATGGTGACACTTGAGGAATGAAGATCTCAACCCCACTAACCACCTACTGGATTAATTGGAATGCCAACACCATTTGCAAATCAGATTTCAGAAGGTATTTGACAAGGTTGTGTCTATTTTAAAAAGATTCAGGAGTTCGTAAATTATTGAGAAAACATTATATACGGAGGATCCTCAAGCTATGAGGTGGTGGCAATACTCACTAGGTTAATACTATATCAAGTGACCACATTCACTCGACATAATTCAAATTAATAGATTGTATATTTGTTTAAATTAAAAATCTGATAAGCAATGGAGTCAGAGAACAGGGGCAGCTATGATACAGCTCCCCTGGAGCAAAAAGAGTTAAGGGCCTTGCTCAATTGCCCAACAGTGGCATTTTGGC
The DNA here is from genome assembly GCA_033459395.1 of Hemibagrus guttatus. Lineage (NCBI taxonomy): Eukaryota > Metazoa > Chordata > Actinopteri > Siluriformes > Bagridae > Hemibagrus > Hemibagrus guttatus. The sequence continues at coordinate 5,288,257 of JAUCMX010000017.1, read as the reverse complement.
AGTGCTGGGGCTTGAACCTCAATCTTCCAATCAATAACCACTTGAGCCCTCACTGCCCCAACTGTGCTAATCTAGCACAGTAAGGTATAAATCTGGAACCCTTCCTCTGCATGTTTTTTCAGTGAAGCACACTCTGAGAGGGATTGTCAATTAGCATACAAACAAAACATTTAAATTCTACATTTACTGTATACTTGCATTTAACTTTAATCCATTATTATGTTATTATTTACCATTTAGATGTACTTTTAGAAGTAAGAATTGCATTTAAAATATATATCTAAGATTTAGAGTTACGTTTTATGCTGAAATTTAAAATATAGATTAAATATAGATGTGGAAAATAAGGTAAATATAATTTATTTATAATTATAAATGTAAATCTGAAATATAAATTTTAAAATTTGTTATCTTAGGCTTAGAGTGTCATATTTGTTATTTTAGATTTACACTTAAGATAATATTTAATAATTTATAATAATAATTTAATATTTACATATATATTTAACATTTATATTTACCATTTATATTTATTTAGTTTTAATGTATACATTGAAACTTTAAACTATTATTAGATGTAAATTTATCAGATTGGCCTCAAATGTTTAAAATAGAGAGAAAGGAATATTTAAATTTTTATATTTAATATAAGTAAATGTAAAAATTTTATATTTGCTCATTTAGTTGATTTAGTTTATTAAATTTATTTAGTGGTTGGTGAAATTATTAAAGTTAATTTAAGTTGTTATTTGACTTTAATTAAACCTAATATATAACATGGTAATTTGCGGGCATTGGTGGCTCAGTGGTAGGTTTCTCGCCTGTCATGCGGCAGGCCCGGGTTTGATTCCCAGCCAATGCCTCAACCTCAGCTGCTGGATGCAGTGCTGGTCTGGAAAAATGGGAGGGTTACGTTAGGAAGGGCATCTGGCGTAAAACATTTGCCAAGTTGTTGTGCGGACCAGTTGGTCCGCTGTGGCGACCCCCAACAGGGAGCAGCTGAAAGCAACCATATAACATGGTAATTTCAGGGTAATATGTGATTATGCTGTTCTTCTGCCATTAGTTGCTGTTACAGTAAAGTAAATGTAAACTGTAGTGTTCATTTAAAGAATGCCAATGAATCTAGTATGTTTTTTGTTTTTTTGGCTTAAGTTTTTGTATTTTCATTCATATAGATCTGAACTTATTTGTAGCTAGCACGTGATCAATCACACAGTCACCATGTAGAAGACCTCATTTTTAAAACAGTCTGTATGCATCCACTAGAGATGCATTGGTTATTATATATAATGTTATTGAGAAAATCTGAAAAATGTACACATTATCTTTTATTCACTGTCTACCGCATATCCGATCTATTCTCGGGTCATGGGGAGCCTGTGCTTCAGGCGTCATTGGGCATCAAGGCAGGGTGCACCCTGGACAGAGTGCCAACCCATCGCAGGGCACACACACACTCTCATTCACTCACGCAATCACACACTACGGACAATTTAGAGATGCCAATCAACCTACAATGCATGTCTTTGGACTGGGGAGGAAACCGGAGTACCCGGAGGAAACCCCCGAGGCACAGGGAGAACATGCAAACTCCACACACACATGGCGGAGGTGGGAATCGAACCCCCAACCCTGAAGGTGTGAGGCAAAACGTGCTAAACATTAAGTCACCGTGCCCCCCACATTATCTTTTAGTAAAACAAAAATACCTGGCTAATTTAAAATAAAAACAATACAAAAAAAGCAGAAATTCTTAAATTTAGCAAAATGAGGTCATTGGAGGCTCATTGGTAGGTTTCTCGCCTACCATGTCGAAGGCCCGGGTTCAATTGCCAGCCACTGGATGCAGTGTTGGTCCCAAGCCCGGAAAAATGGGAGGGTTGTGTCAGGAAGGGCATCCGGCATAAAACCTGTGCCAAGTTGTTGTGTGGACCAGTTGGTCCGCTGTGGTGACCCTGAACAGGGAGCAGCCAAAAGCAACTTAAAATTAGCAAAATAATCTGGCAACAAACCAGCATAGGCCTTCATTTTTGCCATTTCATTTTGTTCAAGAACTGCTGAATTCAGCTATTCCTGTCAACTTGTTACCATATTGATGGTTTTTTTTTATTTATTTATTTTTTTGCTAATTTGCATTATATGCAAACGTACTTTTGCAAACTAGTCCAAGGGTTTTGGTTTTGTGTGTGTGTGTGTGTGCGTGTGTGTGTGTGTGTGTGTGTGTGTGTGTGTGTGTGTGTGTGTGTGCGCGTACTAACCTGGTACTACTAAACTTGACCACATGTCAATTAGAAAATTTCTGATTGACACAACATGTCAATCAGGAAAAAAACTTGAAAATCGTGTTGAAATTTGGTATGGTGCATCAATGTTATAAGTTCAGTGTGAAAGAGGATTTTTGATAATGGCCTAATTACTTAAAAAACATGGTTATCATTGGCCAACCAGAATTCATCAGGCATCTGACAAGGATAACATTGAGTAATCATCACCATAGGTTTGAGTATGGACCCCCTACTGTCTGATGAAATCACATTCATTTTGGCCACTGGGGTGACATTCTATTCAATTCAGTTTTATTTGTACAGTATTTTAACAACTGACATTGTCACAAAGCAGCTTCATAGAAATATATAAATTCAGGACATAAATTAGAAATGTATAAATTTATCATTAACGAGCAACCAGAGGTGACAGTGACAAGGAAAAATTACCAGTTACTATTAGGAAGGAGCCTTGATTCAGGATATCCATAATTTTGGTCACACCGGATAGCATGATTATAAAACATATTTTTTCTTCTCTAACTGTTCTATATGATTAAAATGTGCAACTGTGTAACCAGGAGACCTAGACATGAGAGCACCCCGGGACATTGCAGCCAGGCACTCCACCATCAACAAAACTGAGTGAACATGTGCTAGTGGGGGTTCTGACAACATCCGAACATCTCAGTTCACCAAAACACTCTATGCCTGCAAACTCTCAAGATATGCTCCTTTACCCAAGAAAACGTTTTTAAAAAGGCTTGAATAAACAAATATGTTTTTAGCCTATACTTAAAGATTGAGAGTCCCAAACACTAATTAGAATGATCTTTTATAACTGCATGGCTTTGTAAGAGAAAGCTCCCTGCTGACCTTCACTATTCAAGGTGCCAATAAATTGCTTGCACCTTTTGATTGAAGAAGGCATGGCAGGAAAAAAAAAGGTTGTTCAGGTGCTGAGGTGTGAACTAGTTTTTCTGCATTGTGTAGTGACATTATATTTCTTAGCAATATGCCTTATATACATACAGTATATACATACATACAGACTCACACATATAAATAGGCAAGTGTTAGTATTTAAGTGAGTTTGACAAGGGCAAAATTGTGATGGCTAAACGACTGGATCAGAGCATCTCCAAAGCTGCAGTTCTTGTGGGGTGTTCCCAGTCCCAGTATCTTTCAAAAGTGGTCCAAGGAAGGAACAGTGGTGAACCAGCAACAGGGTCATGGGCAGCCAAGGTTCATTGATGCACATGCGGAGTGAAGGCTGGCCGATCCAACAGATGCGCTACTGTTGCTCAAATTGCTGAAGTAGTTAATGCTGGTTCTATCAGAATACACAGTGTCTGTGTATATATATATATATATATATATATATATATATACAGTGGGGCAAAAAAGTATTTAGTCAGCCACCAATTGTGCAAGTTCTCCCACTTAAAAAGATGAGAGAGGCCTGTAATTTTCATCATAGGTACACTTCAACTATGAGAGACAGAATGAGAAAAAAAAAAATCCAGAAAATCACATTGTCTGATTTTTAAAGAATTTATTTGCAAGTTATGGCGGAAGATAAGTATTTGGTCACCTACAAAAAAGCAAGATTTCTGGCTCTCACAGACCTGTAACTTCTTCTTTAAGAGGCTCCTCTGTCCTCCACTCGTTACCTGTATTAATGGCACCTGTTTGAACTCGTTATCAGTATAAAAGACACCTGTCCACAACCTCAAGATTAAGAAAAGGTATAGTGTGCAAGCTGATGATTTTGATGAGGAAATTAGTGAAATTAGTTTGGTGTCCTGAAGGAGAGTAAAACATTCTAAACACTGGTCTGAGCAATATTGATATCTACAGGGTTATTTATGAATTTGTTTAGTTTTAAAATGACAGTCTGAATTTGTTTCTAAATTTACAGTCTGAATTATCTTAGTGCTGCTGATCTTGTAAACAGCATTTATATTCTAATTTAGCTCTATCCACTTTAATATATGATCACTTGTTAAATATGTGAAACCTAATATGTGAAACTTTTGAGATCTAGTCCTAGGATTTTTGGTCAGTCTTGACAGTATTGATGTGAAACTACCCAGGAGTGTGTCAAACATAAAAATGATCAAAAATATGTCAGCATTTATAAACAATATGGCTGCCACACATCAATCAGTTGTGACTCATATAGTTGCAATTAATGATTGTTCATATGGATTTGATCCCAACTGGACAGTTTGTCTGCAACAAAGAGAGTTGTTTGCAAATGTTGGCTTATGATCTTACATACAGGGCAGAGTTTATAGGCAAATAGTTTCTCAAGAGCCATAATGCCAATCAGGCTGGAATTTGATAGGGTGCATTCATATGCTAATCTGTAAGTGGATTTTTTTTAAATCCATAATTATTGAAAAAAAAACATGGCTGCCAAAAGCCAATAAATTTTAGCATGAATTTGACAGGTTTCCCATTAAGCTACTGTTATTAAACAGGTGGGTGAAATTCATTTTCAGATAGGTTGGAATTAAGTTCAGATAGCCTTTTCTCAGGAAGAAAATGTCGAATTGAGCTGAAATTTGGTGAAATTACAATCTGTAAATCTGTAACAGGATTTTTAATTTTCACTGAATTTAAAAACATGGCAACCATCACCTTTCAGCAGGCATTTCACACAACTCACAATGAGCTATTGTTGCAACTTTTTATCTATGGTCTGTTTATTGTTCTATGTACATTGGCAAAGACTGGCCACTGCTTGCACTCTGCAGATTGTCACGTGCAGGTATATTTTTATTTGATAAAATGAATTGTTCGGCCTTAACCACAAAGACTATGAACATTAAGTGATTAATAGATAGATGCAGTCACTACTCATCAAAATTAAATGACCAAGTTATGCCAAATATTGTCTATAGTTCATGAACCATGGAACACTCATGGAAACCAAAATTTCTTTGTCTCTTGATTCCTCGTTTTTTTTTTTTTTTTTCAGAATAAAAAAAAAGCCTCAGGAACCATTTAGTTCTGTCCCCTCAGACTTTTTGCCAATTTGCATAATATGCAAAACCTAATTTATCTTAAATAAATCTTTTGGACTATCTTGGACTACCATAAATCTGGTTTCAGACTGATTTTCAGAGCATACATCCCCAAAAATAATTATTACCACTATATATTCAGTGATAACAGGGCTGACTTTAATTTACTCAAACAGTTGTAACTCATGATTACATGCATAAAATTTCACAACAATGTTCAGCATACTGTACAGTAATTCTGAGGTCATGTGCAAAGTTCATGGAAAGAAAGTAAAGGATGACTCATCAGAGAACAATACATGGTTCACATTGTCCACAGCCCAAAGTTTTTTCTTGTTTTTTTTTTTTATAAAGAATAATGTATATTTCTAAAGTTTCCTTTAAACTTCTAAAGTTTTCATTCTCACCTAGACGAAATGAGACAGCTATCAAACTGTTATGAAATGGTATATACAGACAGTTTTCACATCTTTAATACAGAATTCTTTATTTACCTGGCCTTGATTTATCAAAAAAGAGCATTGCAATAACAATAATAAATAATGAACAGTAGACCTGCTCTCCTGGAATAAGATAGAACAAATTGCATACAGCATTCTTAATAAGACTGAATACTTCAATCAATGCCATTAGTGCAAAAAATATACATAACATAATGCATCATGTATAGACAAATTTGTATTCACCTTAATTTATTTCAACAGCTAAAATTATTTTTAAAAGAAAAAAGGGTTTCAAAAAAAGTGCAATGCCATCCTTACTGCTCTTCCTAAAATGGATATGCATTGTTCTTAATAAACTGCATATTCTTCTGCATTCTTCATGAAACAGAATACTGTAACAACAGCAATGCCATTAGTGTAAAAACAAAAAAAATAAGTCAACCATCAATCAATCATTTTGTGTTCATCTCCATTTATTTTAAAGGCTGAAATTCTGAAAAACAATTCAAAGAAAAAGTGCATAGGCTATAATGCCAGCAGGCCTGCTCTCCCTGAATAATTAGTGTAACCATTAGTGGTGTTGTTCCCTGTTAATTATTTACGCTTAAATTCTCAAATATATCCAAAGATCTGTAACACCATCAGGGATTTAAATTTAATATCAAGGGGGAAAAAATAATGTATCCAAATATTGACATTTCAACCAATATTGACCAAACATTTCTCAGGCTGTCAGTACCAGAAAGTGCAAGTATTCTTTTTCAGCAATTGCAATATAAAAATAATAAATGTTAAGCTACAGTTCTTCTAGTACATGGAGCTATACATCAACGTCCTGATGACTTGCCTGTAAATGTCTCTTCAAGTTCCTCACAGTTCTCCTCAAGTTCCTACAAAGCGTCTTATTTTCCTTGACACCAAATGTTAAATCTGTCTGTATGTCTGCTCTTCTCATTCTTCCATGTGTGAATTTTGTCATGCAGAAACAGCATGCATTGAAGGCTAGTCATGCTGACTTCCTGTGGTAGATAAAATTTTTATCTAAACACCAGCCCGGCACAAAGAGATGAGTTGTGATTGGATAGGCTCCCAACTTGTCCAGTCTTTTCCCAACTAGCCCCTACCTTTCACAGACTAAATTAGTTCTGACTGGATCTAATTTCTGGCACTTATTTCTGTCTCGTTTTTATCAGATTTTATCAGTTTTTGGTGAAAGGTTGTTGGCGAAAACTATGACGCAAATTATTCGTCAACAAAATTAACACTGGAACTGATTAAGAGAGTGTATAGAGCTAAATGGTCATTGAGGCTTTTTTTGTTTTTTCTGAGTAGCGTTTGTCATACCTATTTAGGTGTCAAAAACCTTTATGATTTAGCTTGCACAATGAATTTTTTTTTTTATTTGCATGTGCACTTATTAGATTAGATTAGGTAGCAGAGGTGCTTACCAGTTAGTGATCATCTGTTGACTGCTTCCTAGATCATAGCTAATTTCTTGCTTGTGGAAGTCTCTTCATTCTACCTCAAATAACTGCAAATAGTATTTAAAAGAGGTCAACAATTGGTATTGGAATTGCATTGTCTCACAAACAATATTTGCATTTTCATAAGAACTTTGGTTCAAAGGTTTTACTTACAATCTTGGAAAATCTGTGCACTTACAGTTCTGTGCACTTGACTGTAACTAGCACTGTTTTTGTCTGAAAAGTGGCTTGTTACATAATATGTTACTTAAAGTACATTACAGTCATACAAACATTTCACTAGAACATTTTTGTTTGGAAATCTGCAATGTTTTATGCTGACATAATGTAGAAATTACATAAAGTTTATCTAGATTTTATACAAAATCTGTATACAAAAAATAGGGTGCCAGACAGCATTTGCATGGTACGTATGTATATGTATAACTCTGGGAAGAATAATGCTGTCTGCTCCGTCACTGTGGCTTGTAGCATATATTTGTTTTAGAGTTGAAACTTGTAGTAAACCTGTTTACTGTTTTCACTTTAATCCATTCACCAAATTTGTCTTTCTTTTGTAGGAGCAGATGAGGCAGAGCCCATTTCAGATACCCGAGACCAACGGATGGACTTTTTCATGAAGCAGGAGGAATCTGGTGAACCAGTCTTCCACGGGTCCTCACTGGCCAATGACAGGGAAGAGGGGGTAGGCAGAAGTCAAGAGCAAGGTGGCTCTGTGGCCAACTTGCGGGCAGCACTAATGAGCAAGAACAGCCTGCTGTCTCTTGGGACAGAGATGTTTAGTGAAGAAAATACCCTGCTGTTTGACTACTTGCCCAAAGGAGGACACTCTCTATCCCGTAAGTCATAGCTTATTAATTTGCTGTACATCAGACACCTTCTTGGAGCCTGCACACTCTGTGGCCCCAGATATTCAATGGGTTACTGTAAGGTCATCAAGACTTTCACAATGATGTGTTCATATAGGCTCCCTAGACTGCTTAATAGGCACTTACATAAACTTATCTAGGATACAGAATTTAAATAGTAACTCTTAAATATATGTCTATAGGTTTTCAAATGATTTATGCCTATGTAGTTGCTGTACAGGTTTGCTTATCTGTGACCTTGGGCATAGTTTTGTAGAGTGTATGGTAGTCATAATTGTGGTATGACATTAGTTGGTTGTTGTGTGAAAGGTAAGCTTTGCACATTTATATTACATTGAAGACCAATATGATTTTATCGTCTGAGTAAATTTTGCTTTCTAACAACGATGTTTATTAAGGTACCAACATATTAAATATACTATCTTGTATCTACACGTACATGACCATTTGACCATATAGGTGTACATTGCAGTTGAGTCATTGAAGGATTTTGAAAGGGCAAATTTTCAGAAATTAAGTTTCTGCAATTGTTGAAATATTTGGAGTGTGGTATACATGGTATAATGTAAATTTAGGGCATTTTCATCAACATTAGTGGCCAAGGTATGAAAATGTTTATGTGGTTCATGTGGAAACTGTATTTTACTTTCAGAATAATGCAGTTTCTTATTCCTTATACCTGATTCCTTAGGCACAATTGCACAAAATAATATTTTATTCAGTGACTGCTAAACGAATAGCTTACAATATCATGACATGAATTAGATTTTAAAATAGGCAAAGGCATGGTAAATGATACAAAAGAACAAAAGGCTAAAGTGACGATATTTTTTGAAATAATACCATGTAAGCATTGTCAGTAGCACATTATAGAGGACCACTATCACTGAAGTGATAATCAGTGTTTCATTTGACTGGTTTTCTTAACAGGCCATTTAAAATATATCAGTCTTGAAGCCACAGTAAAAAAAAAAAAAAAAGAATGCTTGTTGAGTAGGATTGGAGACATTGGCATAGGCACGTGAAAATAAAATAAGACTGTTTTCATGATCCGCTAAATAGAAATACATTAGGGAGGTGGTGTACCTAATGGCACCATATATCCGCCGCTTTTGCTTCATGGTCAAATAGACGAACTGCCCATGGCATGCTTTTTTTTTTTCTTTTTTTTTTTTGGAATATGCCCATGCCATCAGAGAAGAAAAAAATCCAATGATAGGAAAACCTGGTCATTCAGTATATTCAGGTAGTCAGCTGACCTCATTCTTCGGGCACGTAATGTTGCTGACACAAGCAACCTAACTAAATGAAGAAACCTCATATCATAAAAGGCTTGTACGGCACTAGGCATGATAGGTACATCACTTTATCCACCTCTCTTCTTACCCCCACTATGGAACATGGTTAATCTGGACTCATCAGACCACATAACCTTTTTCCATTGAGAAATGCTCCCTAGCAAATTGAAGCCTTTTTTACACTTATCAGCCTCAATGATAAATGATTTTCTTATGGCTACACACATCACTTGAGTTCTCTTCACACTGTGCATGTGGAAGTGATCTTACTTTCACTATTAAACATAGGCATGAATTCTAGTGTTGTTGTTGTTGTATTTATTTGATCACGATCATTTGAAAACAATCACAAACATTTTAAGCTTTTTTAAGATGATGATTGTTCACCACTATAATTCCAGGTTTTAATAATGTGTTGGACAGTTCCTAACTCTTAATTTAAAAAATGTATTTTAGTACTTTCAGCAATCTCCTTAGTTGTTTATTTGTTTAATGCAAGCCAATAATTTGAAAGCAATGAAACGTAACATCTTTTTCATGGTCACAGAATATGTCTCCTGACCTGGTTGTTTGAGAAATGAGAATCTATTCAATGTATCCGTTAAATAACTTTTTGCCAGCTGAAACATATTAATCACTGCAGTAATTATCCAATGGAAAGGCTATACTTTGACGCAATCCTCTAGCCATCACAACCAATCGTCCTTGTCAAAGTCACTCAGACACTTACACTTGCCTAGTTTTACTGCTTCCCCTATACCAACATCTAGAACTGACTGTTCACTTAATGTATTCCACCCCTTGACAGGTGCTATTGTAATGAAAGCCTGTTTCATCTGCACTCCATGTAGCATTTGCACTGGTCTGTTGTTGCACATCCTCCACTATTATACAGTTAATGTTTCTATTTTATTTTCTTAGATTTTTTTTTTTTTAATATTTTTTTTAATGTTTATTCTCATTTTCATATGTTCTTTATATTTAGGCTCCTTTGCGTCATGTTATTACAATGCACCAGTACACCAAGACAAAAATTCCTTGTGCATGTAAAACCCACGGTACTCAGTACCGGTATACTCAGTATCTTTCTATCTAGGTATGGTACTATGTACTATTTATTGAAATGGGCCCACCACAGGATAAGTGGTGACTAGTGAAGCAGTGAAACTGACATGGTATTCTATGTGTTGCACTGTTACATCTATTGCAGCAGTGCTGCTGTAATTTTTAAACACCTCAGTGTCATTGTTAGGCTGAGAACAGTGTTCTAATTTTAGTCTGACAGCTAAAGAGGTTCTGACAAAGTGAACTGTTAAAGTAGGTGTGTCTAATAAAGTGGGCACCACACAAGTACAAAACACTTTTGTTGCAACCAGCTTTCCTTGGAAAAAGGAAGTCAAAAATCATGTCATTTTGGCCAATGACCACCAGCAAACTGTATGGTCATTGTTACAAATAATGTCAGTAAACAGAAACTAATACGTCTTTACAAACAAAGTTTTGGCTGTCAAGCCATGTCTTGGTGTAACCTCCCAGTAATACACATTTCTTACAAATCAGAATTGGGTGTTAGTTGTATCAACACTAGATTTTTGTCGACCATTTACACACAAATAAATGCATGTTTTTATTATTATTATTATTATTATTATTATTATTATTATTATTATTATTATTATTATTTGCACATACAAGTTTTAACCTTAAATGACATTGTTTTATGTTTACATAAATCAGCCAGTTTTGCATTTAATCTCCAGGAAGCAAAATAATTTTAATATACATAAACAAGAACAAGTTTGAACTTTAGAATGCTTTGATAGAAAAACATGCTTGAAGTGAAATAGATTTTTTTTGTTTAAAGTCAGTTCATTTCAATTCATAAGTGTCTAACAGAGCTGACCAGGCATTGACTGTGATAATGCAAATCTGATGGTGGTGACCATCATATAGGAAACTGTAACATCCGGCGCCACCCACACCCCACGGGGCTTGAACCCAGATGTCCATGGTAACCGTGTGCACCCGCACGGCATGGAAATCAGACCCATGTGCAGGATTAAACGAAGTGCTGCTTTATTAACAGGGGTAAGACAAGACGTAAAATGAAACGTAAAACAAACTAAGCATAACTAAACAAAACTTGATATAAGCTCATAGACCAGGACATAACAGCATCTGGAGACTACAGGCACAAGGCAGGGTACACCCTGGACAGGATGCCACTCTATTGCAGGGCCCAATCACACATACTCACACGCTACGGACAATTTAGAGACGCCAATCACCCTATAATGCATGTCTCTGGAAACTAGAGTAAACCCACGAGGCACGGGGAGAACATGCAAACTCCACGCACACATCATGGAGGCAAGAATCGAACGCCCAACCCTGGAGGTGTGAGGCAAATGTGCTAGCCACCGTAGCGCCCCCCCACCCCCCATGCTATTCATGTAGAATATGCATTGTGCTTCTACATGATTGACTGATTGGATAACTCTATAAATAAGCATGTGTATATCATTTGCATTAAAGTCGATGGTGAGTGCATATACAGCGTTACTATTTAAAACCTGTGTGTACTACTGATGCTGTGGTGGCATTGCTCAAATTGAGCACCACATACAGGTGCTAATACCTGATATCAAACATGCTAACTCATTTGCAAAGACATCATTTAAATGTGTCAGCTACCAGTGAGGAGTGAGTTGACAACACAATTCACAGCAACTGCTTCTCCCCTCAGCATTTAAGCAGCCAAGTAAGTGTCACTTCATTCATTGTCTACCGCTTATCCGAACTATACTCAGGTCACGGGGAGCCTGTGCCTATCTCAGGCGTCATTGGGCATCAAGGCAGGATACACCCTGGACAGAGTGCCAACCCATCGCAGGGCACACGTGCACGCACGCACTACGGACAATTTAGAGATGCCAATCAACCTACCACGCATGTCTTTGGACTGGGGGAGGAAACCGGAGTACCCGGAGGGAACCCCCGAGGCACGGGGAAAACATGCAAACCCCACACACACGGCAGAGGCGGGAATCAAACCCCCAACCCTGGAGGTGTGAGGCAAACATGCTAACCACTAAGCCACCGTGCCCCCCTAGTGTCAATTCAGAATGAGCAAAACAAATAACTTGCACCTGCTTATGTACTCTAAGATGTACAGAATCTTGGGTCATGAGGTTTTATATATTCTAAATTCTTTTTGTAAATCAAGCAACACCACATGCACTAAAATGCACTAAACACAGTATTGCACTAAACACACTACAAGCAATCACACTGGTGCTAACACACAAAGGTTCTTAGCTCTTTTGCTTTGAATGCAAGCTGTTCAAGCTGAAACCTGACTGTTCTGCAGCATAATTTTTTAATCAAGGTTACTACAATTTCTTTATAGTCACTCAGATGCCGAATGTTTACCTTAGGACTCCATGTCTCGCTTTTTCATGAACTGATCTATAGATTGTGACAGCGAGTTGCCAGCCTGTCCATGGAGCTGTCACTAGTAACAGCTCAGGAAATTTTTCATGAATATTTTGCTTGCTGGTGATTTTTTATATATATATGTATGGTTCTTAGACTGATGGTACGTTTAGACCCTGACCTAGTAAACTAGCATGAGTACTTTTAGTCTGGTCAGGTTCTGTGTGTGTGTGTGTGTGTGTGTGTGTGTGTGTGTGTGTGTGTGTGTGTGTGTGTGTGTGTGTGTGTGTGTGGACACATCAATTTCTGAGTAAAAATGGCACCCTATTTCATAATAAAAGTTTATTTTATGACTTCTGCATTATTGATTCAGTACATTTTATATTTTTAATATATAGAAAAATTATATATTAATTTTGTTTTACAGTAAAATGTTTGTGAGTGTAAAGAAAACAGCATTTTATATAACACACAGTCAGAGTCTATAGAACAAGCCTGGAATCCCCTATAAATTCGTTCAGATGCAGCAATGAAATCATGAAGTCTTGGTGGAATTCCATACTTTAGCAAGTCAGATATCTCACTGCAGTTTTGGCCTGTTTGTTTATTTAATTCAAACTGCATTTATGAGAAATCTCCATTCAGTGACACTCAAGTATTTTTTGCAGATTCAAGTACAGAGTGTTTGTTCAGTGAGTACAGGCTCATTAGACAACTGCTAGATCTCAAAGGGGTTAATTCATCCCGCTGTGAAATATGTCAATGCCATTAGATGAGGAGGTGAGGGGTGAGAGTTCATGTGCAGTTCCTTCCCTTCTCCATTCCCTTCTAGTTACTCTGGTCAAAGATTTTTTGATTGTTGACTTTCACACATATAGAGATGTATGTATAGTATGTATATATTGGGCTGGCTAACTGTTGTAAAGGGTTTCTTTTTCACATTTATATTTATATCATTTGTCAGACGCCCTTATCCAGAGTGACAATGAATAGATTAATACTGGTTCGCCTGGCCATAGACTAAGGTGGGTCAACCATCTTTTGAAGGCAGTCAGTGACAAAGATGTTCAGACATCTAGGGGAAGTGCATTTCACCACCTAGGTGCCAGAACAGAGAAAGGTCTAGATGCATCCCTACCAACTCTGAGAGATGGTGGGACCAGCCAAGCAGTTTTAGAAAATCTGAGTGAGTGGGGTGCTGTGTGAGGAGTGATAACAGCTTTGAGATAAGAGGGTGCTGGTCCATTTTTGGCTTTGTAGGCAAGCATTAATATTTTGAATCTGATGCATGCAGCTACCAGCAAAAGAATTTTACTCTCATAGAAGAGTTTTTTTTCTGTGGCCTTTTGGGCCTTTTGGTGTTCCTCAGTGCATCCTTTCTTAATTAAAACTGTAAGAAATATTTTATTTGGTCACAATTGTTCTCTATCTCTGTGTTTACTTTGATTTTTCAGCCTAATGATAGTTTGCAAAATAATGTTTGTAGTAACTGCTGTTTGGATTTTATATGGAGAGTTAACAGCAGCAGATTCCAAATGCAAATTCCTCAACTGAATTTAACTATAGAGTTTTTATCTAATTTTAATTGAAATAATGAGGGAATTACACACACCTGACCATGGAACAGCTGAGCAGCCAATTATCCAATTACTTTGAGTCCCTTGAAAAGAGGGCAACCACATAAAAAGTTCTTTGCTATTCCATATTTGATTTTGACTCCAATATTCTCTGGTAAACCGAAAAAAAAGTGTTGTTCCTTGGCCAAATAAGTTAAATCCTAAATTGAAATAAGCATTTCTTAATAGAAATAATGTCCACTAATAACCAGTTTTTTTAATAAGGTAGTTGAAATTGTCTTTTATATATAAGTATGTATATAAATTTATATTAATACTGTTAGCAAATTATAGTAAGTATCATAGTAAGACTAGAAATAGTGAAGGATGTGTAAAGACAAATTATGAGTCTCCACTCATGGTCTCATCCCTGTACGACAGGGATTAGAAGATGAAGGGAAATCAAATGGTTTTATTTGAAGATGGTGAATACTATGTTTGTGTTTGAATCTGCTAGATGACTGTATGTTTTAATGCATTTGGGTGGTTTGTCGATTTACATCAACGTAAGCAGATAAACTGTAGGCATTCACGCACATATTTGGACTCAAACTTGATTATTTTCATTCCAAAAACCCTATACAATTATATAGTTTAGCTTTAAAAAAGAGTTCACTATTCACTCTTTTCAAATTTTATCTAAAAGAAGCAAATAACCAATATAAAAAATAAAAAAAAAATCATTACCTTTTTGTCAGCCAATCTCAATACAAGTATCCTGGATATTATAAATTCATCTTTTATTTTAATGTCAAATACATTCAAATAATGTTAAATAAAGTTTTGTGTATTTCATTATAACTGAAGTGACAGACTTCAGGCATCTTTTTTTTCACTCTTACCAATGAATGCAAGCAAGCAATTACACACACATGACCACATGGGAGAGATGGAAAAAAAGGAGACAACATTCAACTTCTAACCCCACCCGCTACTTAAATAAAACTTTATTTATATAGCATTTTGAACAGTGGACAGTGTCACAAACCAGTGTTACAGAAATCTGGATGTAGATTTAGATTTAACCATAATGACCAAACCAGAGGTGACAATGGCAGGGAAAATTTCTCCCATTTCTTTTCCTTTGCTCCCTCTTTGGTTGTATAATACAGTGTTTAGCCCTGTCCTCTAAATTTCAAACCTCTGACCAACCCCTTCCCCAAATGTCCCCACCCTGGCCCCGGTGCTATTTGGAAGAGGGCAACTGATCTGAGTGCAGGTGGGTGAGACTCCTTTCCTGTGCTCCCCAGGCTCTCACTGCTCCAGTGGTGGCCATTGCAAACGCAGGGCATCTTCGTTCTCTTCTCCACCCACTCTTGCTCCTCTTCTTCCTCTGTGGCCCCCAGGGGCCTTCAGCCTGCCTCTGGCCTGGGGCTCTTCAGAAAATCAAGATGTGGAGCAGTACACAGGGCCTTCAAAATCTGAGGTAAGTGCTTGTAGCAGTTCAAACACTTTATTCAAGGTCCCTAGAGGCCCCTTTCACTATTCTACACTAATAATTTCTGTCTTTATGTTGCACTGATACAGTACATAAAATTAAACTGCGTTTTCTCTTCCTCAGCTTTGCTTCCTAACCCTAATAAAATATGCCAGAACAAACACATACTACTAGTCAGTGAACTGCATAATATCCACTGTGATTCTTAGCCTAAAGGAAACTATAGCTGATCTACTTGAGCAGAGGAGATAGGTGATGGTTGGAATCAGTAGTGTTGGACAATGAGATGGGTTTTCTTTTATTAGTCGAGTAAATTGCATTTTCCCTATGTCTGTTATAGTTGCATTTAGTTGCATATTAGTGAATAAGCCATCTTTTTGATTAGTGTGTTTGTTTGTTTGTTTGTTTGTTTGTTAAAGATAGATCAGACCTAAATTCATTCAGAGCGAGTGTGAAAAACCATTTTGATACTCATGCACACCACTTCAAAATCAAATAATGTATACACTTTTGTGTTTTGAGACAGCAAAAACTATACCCTTGACATGCTAAGGATCTCAATATGCCCCCTTTTTTGTTTTGTTTTTCATTTTTTGTTTAAAGTTTTTAATTTCTTCTTTTCTTTTGTGTGTTTGGCATCAGTCTGCATTAAAAGTATACTCCACTATACAGTTCATGTATCTTATTAATTGGCTTTAACAGTGTGTGCATGTATTCTTACAGGAAGAAGTGCAAGAGGAAGAAGATAGTATAAGTAACACTGCAGGTATTGGTGTTTATTTGTACAAAGGAGTTGTTCTGGTCACTGTTATCTGGCCTTCTTTCCATGCTTTCCATGTAAATTATTTTTTCCCATAAAGAAGAGCAGGTCCTTGTGTTAGTTCACATTTCTCTTTCTTTTTTTCTTTCTATCAGGCAGTAGCCAGGCTCCTATAGAGGTGGATCAGATGGCAAAGATGCAGCATGGTGTGTGTGTGGCACAAGAGCTTGCCTGCTCCCTGTGCAAGCAACTGTTTAGCAGCCTGCTCCAGCTGAGGCAGCATGAGTACCGCCATACCTTCTCATTAATGCAGCTCTCTATGGACTGCTTTGAGCCACGGCACCCCCCGAGTGCCCGCTACCATTGCTCACGCTGCCCGGCCAGCTTCACGCTCAAGTCCAATGCCGACCGCCATGAGAAAACAATTCACTTCAAGTGCAAGCTCCTACAGTGTACCAACTGCCTCAAGCATTTTCGTGACCGCACCGATCTCAATCGTCATCTGGCATCTGTTCACTCAGGAGAGCGAGGCTATGAATGTCCATCCTGCTCCCGTGCCTTTGCAACACAGAAGAACCTGATCACACATGTCAGGATCTGCTTACAGGTTGATGCCCCTTCTTCCAAGCCACATTCCAGCCCACATAACAGAGACTGACCCTGCCTGCCTTCAGTTTCCAGCTAAATGATAATTTTATACTGCAAGCTATAATGAAGACAGCAAATCATCATCATCATCATCATCTTCTCAGGGGTCATTTTTCCAAGAGCAGTGAGATTTGTACAAGCTTTGTACCAAATGTATACCATACTTGTACAAATGAAACATTTTTGTACAAATGTTACTTTGTGAATTAAAGCCTATATTTCATATTTTCAAGTCTTTTTTATATGGTTACTGTACATGCACCAAGTGTATAAGGACAACTTACTATGCAAAAACAAAGATGTAATAAGTACCTTATTTTGTGGCCATATACAGTATATGGGTTTGGGCAATTTATACTGTGAACACAGCATTCTTACTGTAGTAATGAGTACAAGTGCTCTTTTGTTTGGCTTTGTTCTCAAACTTTTGAACTTTTAAAGTTTCTGCCTTGGTAGTTCTACCTCTTAAGGATTCTCACACACTTACACTCATCACAATAGATGATATTTAAATCTCTTAAAATCTATGGATCTTAGCCATAAACCAAACTGTACATATCTGTGCATTTTGTTTGTTTTTGTTTTTGTAGTAGTCATCCCAGCCAACAGTAGATGGTGGTAGGGAATGTTGGTTAATATACACTGATCAGCCATAACATTATGACAACCAGTCTAATATTGTGTTGGACACCCTTTTGCTGCCAACAACAGCCCTGGCCCATCAAGGCATGGGCTCCACTAGATACCTGAAGGTGTGCTGTAGTATCTGGCACCAACATTTTAGCAACAGAACTTTTAAGTCCTGTAAGTTGTGAGGTGGAGCCTCCATGGATTGGACTTGTTTGTCAGAACATCCCACAGATGCTTGATAGGATTGAGATCTGGGGAATTTGGAGGCCAATTCAACACCTCAAACTCATTGCTGTGCTCATCAAACCATTCTTGAACAATTTTTGCTTTGTGGCATGACGCATTATCCTGCTGAAAGAGCCACAGCCATCAGGGAATACCGTTTCCATGAAAGTGTGTACATGGTCTGCAACAAAGCTTAGGTAGGTGGAACGTGTCAAAGTAGCAATCACAGGAATGGCAGGACCCAAGGTTTCCCAGCAGAACATTGCCCAAAGCATGACACTGTCTCCGCCAGCTTGCCTTCTTCCCATAGTGCATCCTGGTGCCACGTATTCCCCAGGTATGTGGCGCACATGCACCCAGCCATCCACATGATGTAAAAGAAAATGTAATTCATCAGACCAGGCCATCTTCTTCCATTGCTCCGTGGTCCAGTTCTGATTCTCACGTGCACATTGTTGACATTTTCGGTGGTGCACAGGGGTCAGCATGGGCACCCTGACTGCTCTGTGGGTATGCAGCCCCATATGCAACAAACTGCGATGCACTGTGTATTCTGACACATTTTTATCAGAACCAGCATTAACTTCTTCAACAATTTGAGTAACAGTAGCTCGTTTTTTGCATTGGATCACACAGGCCAGGTTTTGCTCCCCACGTGCATCAGTGAGCTTTGGCCACCCATGACCCTGTTGCCGGTTCACCACTGTTCCTTCCTTGGACCACTTTTGATAGATACTGACCACTGCAGACCGGGAACACCCCACAAGAGCTGCAGTTTTGGAGATGCTCTGATCCAGTCGTCTAGACATCACAATTCGGCCCTTGTCAGATTCGCTCAAATCCTTACGCTTGCTCATTTTTCCTGCTTCTAACGCATCAACTATGATGGCAAAATGTTCACTTGCTGCCTAATATATCCCACCCACTAACAGGTGCCATAATGAGGAGATAATCAGTGTTATTCACTTCACCTGTCAGTGTTCATAATGTTATGGCTGATTGGTACAGTGGTGTGAAAAAGTGTTGGCCCCCTTCCTGATTTCTTATTTTTTTGCATGTTTGTCACACTTTCATGTTTCAGATAAACAAACACATTTAAATATTAGTCAAAGATAACACATCATGCAGTTTTTAAATGAAGGTTTTTATTATTAAGGGAAAACAAAAACCAAAACTACTTGGCCCCCGTTAAAACATAACTTAACTGTGGTTTATCACACCTGAGTTCAATTTCTCTAGCCACACCCAGGCCTGATTACTGCCACACCTGTTCGCAATCAAGAACTCACTTAAATAGGACCTGCCTGACAAAGTGAAGTAGACCAAAAGATCCTCAAAAGCTAGACATCATGCCAAGATCCAAAGAAATTCAAAAACAAATGAGAAAGAAAGTAATTGAGATCTATCAGTCTGGAAAAGGTTATAAAGCCATTTCTAAAGCTTTGGGACTGCCGCGAACCACAGTGAGAGCCATTATCTACAAATGGTGAAAACATGGAACAGTGGAGAACCTTCCCAGGAGTGGCTGGCCAAAATTACCCCAAGAACTCATCCAGGAGGTCACAAAAGACCCCACAACAACATCCAAAGAACTGCAGGCCTCACTTGCCTCAGTTAAGGTAAGTGTTCATGACTCCACCATAAGAAAGAGACTGGGCAAAAATGGTTTGCATGGCAGAGTTCCAAGACGAAAACGGCTGCTGAGCAAAAAGAACATAAAGGCTCATCTCAGTTTTGCCAGAAAACATCTTGATGATCCCCAAGACTTTTGGGAAAATACTCTGTGGACTGACGAGACAAAAATTGAACTTTTTGGAAGGTCTGTGTCCCATTATGTCTGGCGTAAAAGTAACACCGCATTTCAGAAAAAGAACATCATACCAACGGTAAAATATGGTGGTGGTAGTGTGATGGTCTGGGGCTGTTTTGCTGCTTCAGGACCTGGAAGACTTGCTGTGATAAATGGAACCATGCATTCTGCTGTCTACCAAAAAATCCTGAAGGAGAATGTCTGGCCATCTGTTTGTGACCTCAAGCTGAAGCAAACTTGGGTTCTGCAGCAGGACAATGATCCAAAACACACCAGCAAGTCCACCTCTGAATGGCTGAAGAAAAACAAAATGAAGACTTTGGAGTGGCCTAGTCAAAGTCCTGACCTCAATCCGATTGAGATGCTGTGGCATGACCTTAAAAAGGTGGTTCATGCTCGAAAACCCTCCAATGTGGCTGAATTACAACAATTCTGCAAAGATGAGTGGGCCAAAATTCCTCCACAGCGCTGTAACAGACTCATTGCAAGTTATCAAAAACGCTTGATTGCAGTTGTTGCTGCTAAGGGTGGCCCAACCAGTTATTAGGCGTAGGGGGCAAATACTTTTTTCACACAGGGTCGTGTAGTTTTGGATTTTGTTTTCCCTTAATAATAAAAACCTTCATTTAAAAACTGCATGATGTGTTTACTTGTGTTATCTTTGACTAATATTTAAATGTGTTTGATTATCTGAAACATTAAAGTGTGACAAACATGCAAAAAAATAAGAAATCAGGAAGGGGGCCAACAGTTTTTCACACCACTGTATATATTTATATATATATATATTGCTTAGGTTATTGACTTAGGATATTTCTTTAATATATAGCTTTCTTAGGTTAGGCTTAGATTAAATATTTGTAGTCATTTCCAACTATACTTTCTCTGCAGCCTAAATTTTCTCAAAGCTTTTCAAGAAGGTGAAAAGTCTAAAATAGTTCACTGCTCATCATATACATCCCTCTGACAGAAAATTACATGTTTTCGTTCTTAAATATACTTCTGTTAATAAATTATACATCATGATATTCATTCACCCACCTCTTCTGTGATGAAATGGGACCTTGAGTACTTCCTCCAAGATCTAGACCAGGGCATCACTGAGCTCCTGGACAGTCTGAGGTGCAACCTGGCGGTGTAGGATTGACTGAAACATAATGTCCCAGAGGTATTCTATTGGATTTCAGGTCAGGTGAGCGTGCGGGCCATTCAATAGTATCAATTCCTTCATCCTCCAGGAACTGCCTGCATACTCTCGCCACATGAGGCCGGGCATTGTCGTGCACCAGGAGGAACTCAGGACCCACTGCACCAGCTTAGGGTCTGACAATGGGTCCAAGGATTTCATTGTGATACCTAATGGCAGTCAGGGTGCCATTGTCTAGCCTGTAGAGATCTGTGTGTTCCTCCATGAATATGCCTCCCCAGACCATCACTGACCCACCACCAAACTGGTCAAGCTAAACGATGTTACAGGCAGCATAATGTTCTCTATGGCTTCTCCAGACCCTTTCACGTCTGTCACATGTGCTCAGGGTGAACCTGATCTCATCTGTGAAAAACACAGGGCACCAGTGGCAGACCTGCCAGTTCTGGTGTTCAATGGCAAATGCCAGTCGAGCTCCATGGTGCTGGGCAGTGAGCACAGGGCTTACTAGAGGACATTGGGCCCTCAGGCCACCCTCATGAAGTCTGCTTCTGATTGTTTGGTCAGAGACATTCACACCAGTGGCTTGCTGGAGGTCATTTTGTAGGGCTCTGGCAGTGCTCATCCTGTTCCTCCTTGTACAAAGGAGCAGATACCAGGACCTTCTACGGCCCTGTCCAGCTCTTCTAGAGTAACTGCCTGTCTCCTGGAATCTTCTCCAAGCTTTGGAGACTGTGCTAGGAGACACGGCAAACCATTTGGCAATGGCATGTATTGATGTGCCATCCTGGTGGAGCTGGACTGCCTGTGCAAACTCTGTATGGTCCAGGTATCGCGTCATGCTACCAGTAGTGACACTGACCATAGCCAAATGCAAAACTAGTGAAAAACAGTCAGAAAAGATGAGTAGTGAAAAAACATTCCTGTTCTGGGGGTCATTGTTGCCCATCTAGTGCACCTGTTGTTAATTTCATTAACACCAAAGCAGCTGAAACTGATTAACAACCAACTCTGCTGACCAAATCAATATCCCAGGCAGGGGCTAGAGCATATACTGCGATATGTAATGTTGATGGTGCCATTGTTGCAACCCTCTTTTGATTATTAGGGTTGCTTTGCAATGAACAACTATTACTGCTATCTGACTTCATTTTATCTGTTATTTATTTATTTATTTATTTATTTATTTGTATGCAGAAAATATGTCCGCTAACTTGTCACAGTTTTTGCACTATTGAAATGATACCAATGCTCAAAGCCAGGTTGTTTTGGGAACTAGTCCTACAATTTTTGACCCATCTCCAGAAGGTTGGTGTCAAATGGCCCAAGAGAGTTTCTCCCTCTTTACTGGTCAAAAACATGTTGAGATATAAGGCCAATATGACTACCAGTTGCCGCTTTAATTCTAATTCCCTAAAACAGCTGCAATTTAAGATTTTATTTTTGTACTAGAACTAAACTAAACTAATTTGCAAACTAACTTGAATGGCAGGTCCCTCTAGCAACCCATAATAAAATTTTCATTATCACTCAAATTGGCCATTTGGGGGCACTATTCAATTTTTCAGTTATAAATATATTATAAAGTTATTTAAAAAATCATATTTCATGTAAAATAAGGGGACAGGGAATTTTCTTTTTCCTTCTGATTCAGTCACTTATGCAACAAGAATGTGGGGTCTTTTTTGGGAACATTTAGCCACACCCAATAAAATTTTGGGTAATTTAATTAATTTGAAAACCCATCTCTTCCAAACTATATTTGCCAGAATAGGTGTGTCATATTACTCAGCAGAGACGGTTATTTAATAATTATTAAAAATCAGTGGACATTTCTAAAGAATGTGGCCTCCAACTACCAATCAGTCATTCCAAAGCAAGGCTTAATTTATTTGAACAGGCTAGGAACCATGTGTGAAACCATAGGCACAGCCTGACAATACCCCATCAATCCCTTAGTGACACTTGAGGTTGAATATGTATTGCAATCTCTCTGTACTTTCTTCAGGAAATGCACTTTTCATTATGAACTATTTATAAGAAGGGCATTGGTGGCTCAGTGTTAGGGTTCTTACCTACCATGCGGAAGGCCTGGGTTAAATTCCCAGCCAATGCTCAAACCCCAGCCACTGGATGCAGTGCTGGTCCCAAGCCCAGAAAAAAATCAGGAAGGGAAAGTTGTTGTGCGAACCAGTTGGTCTGCTGTGGAAACCCTGAACAGAGAGCAGTCGAAAGCTATTATGAGCTATTTATAAATCACTTTACACATCTAAACTTTCTGGCTCAGATCATGACATATCATCTTATTTGGCTGGGGTCTTACTACCTTCTATTTCAGAGCTGGACCTTGAATTTTTAATGCCCTTGTCATACTGAGGTATGGTTATTAAATCAGTGCCTTTTGGTAAATCACCAGGCCAAGATGGATGAGATCTCCCCGAAGTGTCTCAATGATACTGAGGTCAGGAGACTGTGATGGCCACTCCAAAACCTTCACTTTTTTGCTGTAGCCATTGGAGGGTCAACTTGTCCATGTGCTTTGGATTATTGTCATGTTGGAACATCCAAGAGCGTCCCATGTGCAGCTTTCATGCTGTAGAATGCAAATTGTCTGCCAGTATTTTCTGATAATATGCTGCATTCATTCACTAACTTTCCTGTGCCACTGAAGCTCACACAACCCCAAAACATAAGAGATCCACCACCATGCTTTACAGTAGGTATGGTGTACTTTTCACCGTAGGCCTTGTTGACTCCTCTCCAAACATAGTATTTTTGCCAACATTTATGGTAGTAACTATAAGTTCAATTTTGGTCTCATCACTCCAAATGACTCTGCTCCAGAAGCTGTGAGGCTTGTCTAGGTGCTGTCTGGCGTACTGAAAGCAGGCCTTTTTGTGGCATGGTCGCAGTAACGGCTTTCTCCTGGCAACTCGACCATGCAGGTCATTTGCGTTCAAGTACCTCCTTATTGTGCTCCTTGAAACAACACCACTTTTTTCC